>CAOLHI010000172.1:0-600000 GCA_948474755.1 Ctenosaura bakeri
ACCTAGGCTGCTTGAGTGACCCGAATGCAGTTACTGCAATCCACAATGCTATAAGTCTTCTAGTGTTTAGCATTTTGGAGAACGCTTTTGTAATGACCCAATGAATAGCCTTAGAGTTCTGCTGTGGCCTGGAGCTATCCAGTCTGAATTGGTTCAAGTTGCTCAGCCTAACACAGGCATGCCTCCCCTATCAGAAGCCTTCCATAATACGGTGATACTCAGCATTCACACTGGGAGCTTGAGCATTTTACCAGTGAGCTTCCAGAAAAAAAGATGTGTCATCTGGAAATGCCCTGAAATGGGAGAAATTCTTGAATCTATTCATACAGAATGCAGCTTTCATTTGTCTCAACCAATTAAAAGAAATCTCCTTCTACAATACAATATACTCAGCTGAATGAGATCCACTGAACTCCCTGGGAACTACTTGTGGGTAGATACTAAAGGACATAAGTATTCATTTATTGATTGACAGCCAAATCCAAATGTCTACCCAGAAATAAGCTACACTGAATCCAATGAAACGATGTGAGCCTTCAAGTCATTTTCAACTTATGGTGACCCTAAGATGATCCTATCCCAGGGTTTTCTGGGGTTATACTGGCACAACCCTCAAGGTCACCTGGGGGGTTTCCATGGCTAAGCAGGGAATCAAACCTTGTTCTCCAGGGTCATAGCCCAACATACAAACTACTACACCCACTGGGACTTATTCCCAGGAAAATATGTACAGGAATCAACTTAAGCATACACATATTTGCATATATACACACACACATATATAATTTTTTTCCTTAAAAATATTTTTATTTTAGATATTGCAGAAAGGTATCAAAGCATAACTGTCTATCATTTTTTCTTAACATTTTATTGAAATTTTTATTTACTTTTATACTTCAAACAATGTCTAGCACCCTATCAGTGACTTAGGTCCTTACCACATGAAGTCATCATCCCAGCAAAGCCACACGGTGTTCCTGGTCCAGGATCCATCCTACCATATGATGTCTTCCCTAACCAGCCACTTTCCCATCTCTTTCCATTGCTAATCAGTGTTTTTCCTTTACCAGAAAAAATCCAGTGGCCTTCTTTCCTGCCATAAGTCCATCACGTGGGCAAGTATGGTTCCTCATTTGTGCTTGATAGCACTTCCTGTGTGGCAGAAAGCATCTGGAACCAGAAGCAACACAGAAATGGCAATGCTGGAATTGACACAGAACAACACACTATTGAGGTGTAGTGTGGTAAGGCATAAGTTCAGCTTGCACTGTTATCTTTTTTTTTATTATTGTTTTGGAGATTCAGATTTTCTATTGACCTGTTGGCCATGAGTACAACATGCAAGGAAAAGAAAGAAAAGACTCATTGGATAACAAATGAAACAGCTAAGGGTAGATAGACGAGAAGCAAAACTAAATAGTGGTCAGAATCTTTAAGGTAATTTTTCAGTGACTTGTATGTAGGGACAAAGAGAACTATTGTAATTAATGAAGAAATAGAATAAGACAACAAAAAGGTAGAATAAGAACACTCTTCCATAAGATTTGTGAAATCAAAGCAAAATTCAAATTCAAGAGTGAGGAAACTATATGACCACCAGGAGAACACACTGTATATCAAGATTATTTTAAGAAATGATGGAATCAAGACTGTGAAGAACAATCTAAAAGAGGTGACAATACATATTTTCAACAAAAGACCCTTCTTCAATGGACTCACAGAATTAGAAAGTGAAATCTCAAGGCATGTGGGGATACTAAATCATCAGGAACAGGTGGCATACCATGGAAAAAGTTCAAGTGCTGACTGAAATCTGCCAACATATATGGAAAACAAAACAATGGCTCATGGATTAGAAACACTCTGCATACACTCCAATCCCCAAGAATAAGGACTTGAAGAAGTGTAGAAACCATTAGATCATTGCATTAATATCTCATACCAGCAAAGTGATGCTAAAAAGAAAAAGAAAAAAGACTTTTACCATATATGGATCAAGAAATGTCAGGTGTTCAAGCTGGGTTCAGGAAAGAAAGAGTCATTAAGGAACCTATTGGAAAAATACATTGGATAATAGAGCAAACCAAAGAGTTCCAGAAAACAACTCGACCTGTGTGTTAAGCCTATTATTCTATAAATCACTTAAAATGATGGATTGTTTTAAAAAAATGAGTGTGCCACAACATTTATTTTCCCCACTGCATAACCTTTACTTAGGAAAAGGGACCATCGTGAAGAAAAAATATGCAGAAACATAATGATTTTCAATTGACAAAGGGATCAGAGAAGGCTGCTTTTTATCACTCTATCTGTTAATTTATATGCAGAACATATTAAATGGAAATTAGGATTAAAGTTGGGGAAAGGAAGTGTGGAAACTGAAGGGACATCAACAATTTAGGATATGAGGAAGAATACTAGCAGAAAATAGCAAAAATTTGGACAAAATATTGAGGAGATTGAGACAATAGACAATAGAATAACTTTAAAGTGGATGATGAAGCTATTAAAATGGTTAAAGATTTTCTACCATTACTGAAATTGGAAAGTGGCAGAAAGAAATCAGAAGAAGACTTGGAAAAACTGTTGTGAAGAAACTAGAAAAGATCCTCAAATGTAAAGATGCATTATTGAATTCTATTCTATAGATGCTATGGATTGAATCAATGTGTGTAAGTGTAAATCAAGCCTGAACTCTCCATCAAAGTCAGGATGGCCAAACTGAGGCTATTGTGCTTTAGTCATAACATTGTCATTTAGGCAACATAATTCATTAGAAAAGGCAATGGTGCTTAGTAAGTAAGTAGAAGGCATTAGGAAAAGAGGAAGATTGCATTACAAGTAGACTCGATCAAGAAAGCTGCAGTTTGGGTTTGCAAGTCCTTAGCAGAGCTGTTAATAATGGTGTCTTGGATATCTCTCATTCTTAAGGCCACCGTAAGTTGAAGCTGACTTGAGAACAATTAACAATTACAAAAGCATTGTAGAATTATATTATATGTGTGAGGCCGTACATCATCAGAAAATACCCCCAGGATAACATATAACCACATCTGTTGAAATGGATCAAGTATAATGTATGTCAATTGACAAGTTACCTTCCCAAAGGCCTTGTCATAACAAATGGTACTTGTTAGCCTCTTTACACAGACACTGATGCTGTCATCTCTGTGTGACACAATTAAAGATACCTCTTTCAAAATGGCATCTCATCTCTTCAGTTTTTCTGAATATTTATATTCATATGCATTGACATGGGGAGGGGAATGTTTCCTGATTAGTCAATAACACCTTTAAGCCAATCAAAGGGATTTTAATCTACCTTAAAGATTAATCAATTAAATGTCACAACAGCACTAATTTAGATCAAATGCTTGATGTTTCCTGAGTAACAGACTTGGATAATTTTGCAATTACACAAAATATTATTGAGAGACCCGATGTCAAACTTCAGATGAGGTGTGCATTTTTCTCCCAAGTGTCATGCCCCATTGAAATATAAAAGCATCCTTTTGCCTTATCCAATAATTTAATGCTCCACCTTTTAGACATTCACATATTCATTATATATGTGAATGGCTGTCAGCTGAATGAAGCTATGTTGTCTGTTCTCCTACAAGTCACACAGTTTTCCCAGCCACACCTCCAACATTCACATGTCAAGAATGGACATCTGAGCAAGGGAAGCCTACATTTGATACCTATGTATGTTTACCCAGATGTTAGAACAGCATTTACAAAGTCTTGCATTTGATATGAACTCCCAAACATAAATTGGTCTATGTGTGCAGAATTTCCCTGCTACTTTTTTTGAAAATCAAGACTGGTCTCTCATTGTACCTCCCATAACTTGCATTTCACTTCTGTCAATTGCTTCTGATCTAAAGCGAAAGGGACAGTGTAAATTAGGGATGTCAATGAGGAAATGTGAAAAGACAGTCATTCTGAGACTGGATTGCTGAGCATTTTTGCACAGTTTTGCGACTGATTTATGCATTTCTCTGAATGAGCAAATTAGGGATGGAAAGAATATTTATAAGTACTCAAAAATGGTCAAAAGTATGTTTTTTCATTGTTGAGAAACCCTAGTGAGAGGAATTCTACATTGATAAGAATCTTTAGAGTTTGAGAAGTATTCTTTGCAAAATTTGTATGTGGTTGTTTTACATAGAATATATTATTTTCTATGCAGGAAACCACATTTTCAGGACTAGGCAGTCCTGAATTATGAATAGCCTTCAAAACTATGTAGTTGAAGGCTTGCAGTAGGAAGAAACTTGCTAAAATTGCTCATTGCTACCTTCTAGAAGAAACTTAGTGAAACATTAGGTCCCTAGTAGGAATTTAAATATTGTCTTGTTGCATGGACTACTTAAAACTGATAACATTACATGGGGTGTTTCCATCTCTTTAATCAATCAGCCTTTATTTCTGTGCTTATTGTGTCTCTGCATTTAATTCCGGAAAGGTGAAGAACCTAGTTCTGCACAAAAAATATTTCATGCAAATTTTGGGAAACACAATGAAAAATAGCCAAGTATCTTCGGCCATTTCCGCCTAGCTGTAACATAAAATTCACTTTAACTCTTGGATCTATTGCAGTTTGAGGGCTGAAGGCCCCTTATCATACCCACCAATGTACAATGGATTATTGATACCTGAATAGAATTGTTGTATAAGTGGCCCTAGTAACCAGTTTGGCAAGAGTTTTTTGTGGAATGTTCAAGGCATTTGTCATCATTATCCTTCAAACACAAGCTTACAATTACAAAGTCATCTGTCATGTCCCAAATGCAAATTTTCCACACTTTGGAAGAAATATAGGAAGAGAATGAATATAATGCAGAGATAAGACCTTATGAGCCAGAGGTCACAGACAGAAAAACTGACAAGTTCTGATGTTCTTTGTTTTCATGTCCAAAGTATAATTTTATGGCAGAGTGAAGATGGCAGGTTGGAGCACAGCAATCAAGGTTCCATTTAAATGCAGCTTTAGAAGAGCTAAATTAATAATGAGTAGGTTGTCAGTCACTTATGAAGTAATTTAAAAGAAATGTATTAATAAAAGCCTAAATCATTGCCTTTTATTAGAAAATGCTCAGTGTCTCATGCCCAAGTAAATGTCTTCAGTTCAGCACAAAGGGAATGACAAAAGATCATGATTAGACAAGGGAGAATTGTCTTTTAAACCCCATCATGCAAGAGTCTGGACAAACAAGTGTATAAGGTATAAATTTATAGCATCTTACTTAATCTGGGTAAAAATTGCTTCCAGAAGCCCAAGAATAAACTTTTTTTTGTTTGTTTGTTTGTTTTGTCCTCAGAGTTATAGGATCACTTCCCTATGCATTGTACTGGAGATACAAAAGCCTCGGAGACTGGAACTGGAATAGACTCTTGTGTCGACACAGACTGTTTAAAAAAAACATTCCAAATGTTTGTCTTTTTGGTGTCAGTGAGGAAAGAGAAATTATCACTTGTTTGCTACTAAAATTTCACATATGCTAAGAAAAAGGGAGGAAAAAACCTATGGGAGGGAAGGTTTCAGACTAAGCAAGGCAGGAAAGGAAATTGAGGAACAGAAACATCACAGACAAGTTTTTTGATGAAAAAGTTCTCAAACCTGCAACAGATAGATAAAAAATGAGATTTCAGTAAAAAAGCAGATCAGAAGATATCTGTAATGGCTAAAGGGAAGGAGTCAAATTCCTATGCAAAGAGGTGAGTAGAAGTCATGCCTCATCTCTTTCTGTAACCATTTAGAAGGAAAAATGGAGAGAAATGAAAGTATTTGAGAGGAGTGAGAGGCCTGGGTCACTGGAGGAGGTTTTTGTATATTTACATACAGTGGATGGGGCTTTTGGCACAATTTGGGATGGAAATTGCCCCCAAATCCTACTGTTTAAAAAAAAAAAAAGTCTGGGAAAGAAGGCTTTGAGAGACTAGTGGGGGCTTCAGGGGCTACAAAAAGTAGGGTCTAGGGCCCACATGTGCCCTATGGGGGACACTTTCTCCATCCATGGACTAAAGCATGTTGTCTGCATATTCTGCAGATGTATCTGCATATTATGTGCATTTAGCCATTCAAATTTAAAATACATGATTCAATTTATGTGGGGTTTTTTTTCCCCTCACAAACACTCCACCCTTATTCACTTCTTGGACGGAATGTTCAATCAACATGCAAGAGTGGAGCATGCTAATTTCTCCCCCATGTCTCCATTTCCATCAGTGTTCTCACATGGAGAGCAATTGATCTGAACAGGAGCATTTCTATTAGATATTGAGGTTCTCCATATTATTGTGTTCCTGATTACACTATTTTATTTAAAAATAAATGTTGGGCTGGTATCTTGCTAGTGACATAGCACTGCCATTTGACTTTTCAAGGGGCTGTTGGTGAGGAAGAAATTTAATACTTTCATTGTACAATTACCTTAATCCCCTCAAAATTCACTTGTGTCATCTTTGACCCCTTTTCCACGCCCATTTATTAGCCACTGGAGTGTGAGCACTGCAGGAGGAATATCTGGTTGTACCTCTATATCCAGAAAAAAGCATCCTCCAAGCCCACCCAGAGGCCCTGTGGAGGTCTCAATAGATGATGTCATCAGTGTGTGCCCACCTGTATTGATATTGGTGGACATTTCTTTCTTGCCTTCTGCTATCCATTAGCCACCAACTGGTTGTATTAGAAGGGGAAGGAGATAGTTTAGAGGGAGTAGAACTGTGCACCCAATTTTCTTCTGCAGGATCTTGTCCATTTGTATACATTTAACTATAACCATTGAAAGCTGTTTTTACTTCTCATGCTTTAAAATAGACACTATTGTCCAAATTATAATGCTCCAACTGTTGTCTAGGCAACAAACTTTCCTCAGATTGGAGGGGTGTGGTGCTCAATCCCTAAAATAGGCTAGCAAGCCTGTTCTTAAAGTTGTTTTTTCAAACCACAGTTCATTTTATTCTAATATCACTGGAATGGAAACTGGAAGTCACTATTTGGTCTCTTAAATTCAACTGGTATATTATTTATATCAATTTAATAATAAATGATTATTTGTTTCTGATTATTTGCTTATTCCACATTAAATGTACCAGCAAGAGGTCTGCTATATTAGTATACAGTTTGAATAACTAGGCATGTTATGTAAAAGCATAAAAGATGAGGTTTCATTATCACAACTTCACAGCAGTTGTGGCTATCTTATCTAGCCAGCTGTTCTCTCTCTTCTCTGTAAAATACAAAAGCAATATGTTTCTTGACATATATCAGAAATTTCAGTTTCTCAGGCAGCAAAACCACTGAGAAGCACTTTATTTACTAATAAATATTTATAACATTTACAGTTCCTATAGCATAGTGTTTAAAATACTGGAAGACAGACATCAGATATCAGATTCTTGGACCTAGCAAATCTTAGTTTGTGGGACTTTCTTCAAGGGGGGACTTTTCATAACAATCAACTGTGAAGGGTCCAGACCATAATGAAGTGGTGGGGGGACAACCTGAATGGGTTTACTGTATTTCAGTAAAACCATATTTTAGTTCTGGATAGTTCTAGATTCTACAGTGAAAAGTGACCAGAAATTTGTTGTTGTTTTTTTTAAAAAAATGTTGCTGCCAGAAATATTATGTGTATACTGATGCCAGGTATAAGTGAGAAATGTTCTCTGTCAACCTGCATGTATTTGTGTTTAAGATATTTACCTGATTTGGATTTCCTGGATCTAAATGCAGAAGTGAAGACACTTCACAGTTGGAAAATTGCTCATTTCCATGTCTGTGGTGGCAATTGTTTTATTTTTCTACAGAAGAAAAAGAATTCCCTTTTTTGTATACAACATCACTTTTGGTCGTGCCAGGCACACAGGTATGGCATCCATATATGTGTGTGTTTGTGCACACACACACATGTGCACAGAGGTGAAAATCCAGCTTCCACAGTATTCCACCGCTGCTCAAAAGTAAAGACGTGGGGCGTGATCCAGTAGGGAGTTCAATGCCTTTCCACACACTTTGGTCCCAGTCTGCAGTTACAGTTGCTGAAAAATGATCTAATGAAACATTTGGAATGCTTTTTTCACTCTACATGGGGAGTAAAGTGCTTTACTCCTTTCCTCTTTTTTAGTCCTGACGAAGATCAGGTAATATGCTTCTCCATTTTCTCAATCAGAATAGACAGAACTGATATAGGAGGGCATTTTTTCCTTCCTTCTCTTTTCTAACTTTCTAAAAGTCAGAGTTTTGGTGATGCACATACTGATTGGCCGGCAGTCGCATAGATAGTATGAACAGCAACTAGGGCAAGCATAGAACTTGTGCCCTACCTCCTTATCCCTACCCCCACCCTCACTCCTATCTCTACATGCAAAGCTTTTTGTGCCCCCCTGGCATCGGCACCTGGGGCACATACCCTACCTGCTCCACCCAAGATACGCTTTAGTTTCCCGGGTGCTAGAGAAAACCCATCCCTCATCATGATCACCTTGCCTTTCCCTAGTCTTGGACTCACAGCAGCATATGAAGGTTTAAACATTTACAGGTTTAAAATGCTTATAAAACAAAAATTCAAAAATGCAATTAACCTAACAAAAGAATTAAAATCAGTTAAAAGTATGACCATTAAAATAAAAACAACAAATAAACTACAAAACATTCTTGGATGTTAAGTGATGTTGTATGCAAAAAAAAAAGGGGGGGAGTTGATTTTCAGTCTTTTTTTGCAGAGGATGAGGTTTGTGGGAGGGCTATATTGGACAGTTTGATGAAAGTTAATCTTAATGGCTTTGTGGGCCCTGATAGCTTTGAGAGTCATTAGAAACTTCAAAGTGCTGACTTTGGGGCACCATAGACTGTAGATGGTCCAAAGGCCACACTTTATCCCCTCTGCATTAAAGCAAAAAAGAGCCAAAAGAAAAAAACTCTGACCATTAGCTGCCCCTTTAAACACAATGTGCAATTTGTCTCTCAGATATTTGGATAAATGTACATGTTCCTTAAAATTAGGCATATTGCTACACCAGTGGTAAGATACATCAAATGTACTAGAAGCTTTTTGGAAAACGGAGAGGCAATTGCGGTTTTAAAGAGCCTCAATAAGAAAGTGTTCATGTTCATGTGTTCATATTAATGCAAAAAAGTTTGCCCTTTTAGTTGAAAACCAGACACGGTTGAAAGATTCATTATGAAAGTGTCATGTTGATGTCCTGATCCTTTCTGTCTTAACAAGTAAAGAGAGATGACAAAGAGACAGGGAGAGAGAACCATTGCTAACCTAATGCCATCAGAAAATCATTTTAAAGACTTTTCATCCCTCACCAACTTCTCTAAAAGAATGAATTTCTCCCCTTCTACAAACCACTCTTGTTCTACTCAGCAATATCATCTCAGTCTCCAGGGTCATCTTTGCCTTTCAGAGCATGACAGCTTGATCAAACTTTTCAAAAGTGCATTTCCCCTTAATTCAAAGAAGATATTTGCTAACTTCTAACTGGGTGGAATTGGGCCTGGAATTCAGAGAGAATCCAGACTGGGTTTTAACCTACACAATAATGGAGCTCTCTATAATGTGGAATCCTGTCCCAAAGAATAAGTTCAAACCTTGGAGAGATGCTTTAAATTTCAGATTAAAACCAAGACTGGATTCATTACTCCACTGGCATAGAAACTACCAGCTGCCTCTGAACACTTAAACTCTGAGGAATGCAAGTTCTAGTTTTGTATGAAGAATAGATATAGAAATAACCTTCTTTCTGATCTTTAGCCTTGAATCCAAAGCTGAGGATCCACATGGCTGATAAAATAAAAAAAGCTCACCTATCTCAAAACAGAAAACTAGTAGTTCAGAAAAGAGGCTAGAATAAAACTCTTCTACTATAGATCTAGTTTTCTGTGTGCAAGGGATTTTTTCTTTCTTTTTCAGTACCAATACTGTATACTAAGTAGAAACTATAGGTACATCAAAATGTCATTACAACCAACTGAAACTATGGCATATACGTGTTCTGGAAATCTAGGCTTAAAGTATTGCAAATGCTGCTTAAAAGCACTGAGGCTATATTATTATTATTATTATTATTATTATTATTATTATTATTATTATTATTATATCAATATAATTATCCATACAAAAGTATTATTCTGATGTACACACCACTTCTATTTAATATATTTTTTTATTTTATTAAATTATTTGTATCATATCTAATAGCATACGATCAAAGGGCAATGCACAGTTAAAATCAGTTTAAACAATTTAAATTACAAAGGCAATTTAAAACAGATAATAAGCATAATAAACCATTAAACAAGTCCTTAACTGGACTTTTAGAAGTATGATTACAAATAAAGAGAGGAAAGAAGGAGAAGAAAGGAAAAGAGAGAAAAAAGGATACACATGATGTATCCATATGACCATATCCTATGCGTACATATTAATTTAACCTAATCATATTTCCTCAACAATATTCCTAAAAATATATGTTTCTTGAAATTGGAATTTTTAAATTGCACATTTATGAGCAGCTTTTAACTGCTAGTCAAAACAGTTTAGAGTCACGCACATGTACAGTTTTTGATGAAATCATTGGGCCCCAAAAGATTTTAATACAAAATCCCCAGAATGAAGCCAGGCTCAATGCCAGTCAGACCTTTAGCTGGAGTGTCACAGCTGAGAAGATCTCCGTGCATGTCCTTGATAGATTGGAGAGCTGGGCCAAAGCTAACACAATGGAATTCAACAGAGAGAAATGTAAGGTCCTCCACTTAGGCAGAAAAAATGGAATGCACAAATATAGGATCGGGGACGTGTGGCTGGATAGCAGTACATATGAAAGGGATCTAGGAGTCTTGGTAGATCACAAGCTGAACATGAGTCATCAGTGTGATGCGGCAGCCAAGAAAGCCAATGCGATTCTTGGTTGCATTAATAGGAGTATAGTGTCTAGATCGAGGGAGGTAATGGTACCACTCTATTCTGCATTGGTTAGGCCTCATTTGGAATAGTGTGTCCAGTCCTTGGCACCTTAATTCAAGAAGGATATCGACAAGTTGGAACATGTGCAGAGGAGGGCAACCAAAATGGTGAAGGGTCTGGAAGCCATGTCCTATGAAAAACGGCTAAGGGAGCTGGGTATGTTTAGTCTGTAGAAGAGAAGGTTAAGAGGGGACATGATAGCCATGTTTAAATATTTGAAGGGATGTCATGTCAAAGAGGGAGCAGGCTTGTTCTCTGCTGCTCCAGAAACTAGAACAAGGAGCAATGGATTCAACCTGCAGGAAAGGAGATTCCACTTGAACCTCAGGAAGAACTTCCTGATGGTCAGAGCTGTCCAGCAGTGGAATATGCTGCCTCGGAGTGTGGTAGAATCTCCTTCTTTGGAGGTTTTTAAGCAAAGGCTGGATGGTCATCTGTTGGGAATGCTTTGATGTGTGTTCCTGCATAGCAGGGGGTTGGACTCGATGGTCCCTGTGGTCTCTTCCAACCCTATGTGTCAGTGCCAGGCAGTGGTCAGGCAGAGGCAGGGGAGCTGGTTAGAGGTGCAGGGCTTTAATGCAGTCAAAACTCAAAAGTACAAAGCAAGCAGGCTTCTACACAGTCTTAACAGAAATAGTCCTTAATGCAGGCAGGGCTTCTACTCAGTCTTAACAGAAATAAACACAGGCTGTTAAAGTACATAAGGCAGGTTACTTCACCAAGGCAAACAGGAGGACTGGTCTCAGGTGCGGGCAGGAACAAGGCACGGACAGCAGGACCACGGTTGACCGACGGTTGTTGCTCCGTGCCTTCCACAGCCCGGCGCCTGCCTCAAATAGCCCTCCAAGCCAGGCGCCGGCCAATCCGACGTGGCCATGTAGCTGAGGGCTCGCAGCTGTGCTGTGCCTCACAGCTGCGAGCTCTCTGCTCGTCGCCTCCTCTCCAGCAGGCGCTGGGACCGGCGGACAGCCTCCTTGGCCTGCCGCCGCTGCTGGAAAGGAGGAGGCGAGGCGGCGGCATCGGCCTCCTCTGGATCGGGGCTGCAAGCAGACTCCCAGGCCTCCCGCAGATCGGGGCCTCGAGTGGACGGAGCCCCGGGAGCAGGCCTGGGACCTGCCCACCCTGGCAAGCCGGCCGACAACGAGGGACTCGAGCCTGCAGCCTCTAGGTAAGTGGCTCCAGGCAAGGCCCCTCGGCTGCAGCGGCCTCCGTGCGGCCCCGTCGGCCGCGGCGGCCTCCGCGTAAGCCCCGTCGGCCGCGGCGGCCTCCGCGGCGCCAGAACAGGCTCCGTCAGCGACGACCTTCCCCCTGGCCTTCAGGCAAGGCCCCTCGGCCGCGGCAGGCGCCGCGTCCGCCGACGCTTCGGCGGTGGCCTCAGGGGCAGCGACAGGCCCAGCCGGGCCCATGCCCCTGACACTATGATTCTATCATTCTATGATTCTATAATTCCTCACTGGTATTACCCAGAGGAGGGCCATTCCAGCAGATCTCAGTCCTTGAGAAGGTATGTATAATGTAGGAAGAAGTTCTCCTTTCAGTTACCAAGATACCAATCTAATCTTCATGGGAGCTCCGGGCAACTAATAACCTATAAAAGCCACACACAATTAAAAACAAAGATTTCAAATACTTAAAATCAGATGTTTCCTAAAAGTCAATGAAAAGCAATACAAACAAGGAATAGTTGAAGATTAATGAAAGAGTGAACTGGAAGATAAACTTCAACAGGGAACAATTTGATTATTACACAAAATTAGGATATTAAATATTTAAAGCAAAACAGAAAAAGCAAAATGATATATACATCTTTGTATTAAAATGGAATATTTCTAAGGTTAATATAATACAACAAACCACTTTTTTTTTTAAAAAAAAGGCAAAACTATACCCTTAAAACTAATGCAATGCAGCTAAACACACTAGAAAAATGCCTGTTGACTTTATTCTTCTTCAGTGGCCTGAAATACGCGCGTGCACACACACACACACACACATATACATACATAATATATAGAGATGTAGATGATACACATACAGATATAGTGAGTGTTTGTGCGTTATCATATGCATAATTTTACAATAGCCAAGTTGTGGATCATACATGGGTCAGGGAGGAATCTGCCAACACAACACCAGATACTATCATTGTGCGAGCGTTCAATATTTGAAAGATTATATGGATTCTTTCTGGCTTGTTCCTATAGGTAAACTACTGTATATACTCAGAGTTGTCCAGGATTTCTCATATGTAATACTTGTTAGAAAGATTTGAAATCCTGTGCCTCTAATTCTCCAAACCGTCTTGTCTAGTACCTGCAACATTTCCCCATGCTTCCCAATCGAAACTGTATTCGAGTTATTAACATAGAGAGGCTGGTTTCCTGAGGGAATACAGTGTCCTCCTCCTTTCTGCTGGGCCTCATCTCCATAGCTACCAGCCTATTCAAGGCAGGCACATTTGACTCAGGCCCAAGAGCTTTCTGGTGAGAATTATAAAGCCCTTCCCTAAACTGCAAATCCCAGGATTCCACAGAATCATCTTAGCCAGTCAATCCTATCAGGTCTTTGCCTGACACAGCAAATCATATGAAATCTTCACCTGACGCAGACAAACACACAAACTTTGACTTTTATATATGAGATATGTTTCAGATAATAATTCTTTTCCTCCCTACTGAACTGAATAGAACTAGCACTTCAGCCATTAACATATTTCTTGGAAGCAAGTCTTCAGTTCCCAGAAATTAGACTTCTATACAATGTATGCAGGATCAAGGTTCAAGAAGCCTTAAATCCAAGAAATGAGACTGAGTCTATAAGTGGATCATGATTTGAGGTCTTGCATAACCCAGTGGAAAAGCAATCTAAGGGCCTTTTCGTACCTTACCTTTTCATGGAGGCGGGGGCAGCACTCGCATGAGAAGCCTCAGCAGGAACGCTGCCGCTTCCCTGCTGCTTCAGTTCTGCAGCAGCTTCCTGGTTGTGTGAGCCCCGCACGAGCGCCCCGCCCCTTCCTACCATAGCGCAACCTGGGAATTGCAGGCTAGCGCTGAGGCAGGAAGTGCGACCGGCCTGGCTCCCAATGCACCGCACTCCAGGTAAGTGCACGTGGGCCCCGGGACCATTGTGCGACCATGCACCATTTTCGGCTTTAAGCCAAAAATGAAAAGGTGTGTGCACGGTTCACGTCAAGCCCTTGAGCGTCGCGTAAATGGGAGTGCATCATGCAGACCTCTCCTCAGATTTACGCGATGCTCAAGGAGCCCTCTCGCTTTAGAAATGTCATGTGAAAAGGGCCTGAGTGTGCACTGAGGGAAAGTAGCCAAGATAATTTTTTTGACAAATTGGGATCAATTTGTCTTTCTCCTAATGCTGAATCAGTGTTAGTCTCACTTCTGATAGGTGGGACACATTCTTTTTTTCTGAATTAAAACTATATATACACTTCATGCCAGCAGCTGAAAAGCTTGACATTTTAGTATAAGGAAGTATAAAAATTTGTAAGAGCACTTCTGTGTGAAGAATGAGTGTATCCATGCTTCCCAAACTGTATAAGAGGCAGTCTGAGTGAGGGCAAGTAAACATGCTACGGTACTTTCAAGAGGCAAGACTACTGAATGATTCAACTGTGTTCGGTGTATGGATACACTAGAATTTATTCACCAGAGAGGAATATTTTGAATCTTAGGAGAAAAAGAGGATTTCTCAGTGTTGGGAAACCCAGTCAAGGAGAATCCTGGACGAGTGCGAAGCAATGCAGTTTAGGACTTAATCCACATGGGAGGGGAGAAAAAAACATACTTAGGCATTTTATGCAGAAAATAGCATGTTTTCTGCCTATAAAGCAATTTCCTGTGAAGAATACAATTTTCTGTGTAGAAAACATGATTTTTTTCCCCATAGAAATCAACATTTCTGCAAAGAAATGCTATTTTCTGCACACAGAAAATGTATGTGGATTTTTTTTTTTAAGAATAAACCCTGAACTACCAATAATTCTTGAAAACTGTACAGTTTTTATGGATTTACTTGCAGTGGGGAGAAAAATGGTTAACTTCTTAATTTTGGGTATAAGATCAATTTTTGCAAAGATTTCCATTCCTATACAGGTATATTTGTTCTAAAAAGAAGTCACTTATTGCAACATGGATATTATAAACTCATAAAAGCTACAGAGGACTAAATGAAACATGAATTTAAAGATACGTCTGTCTTTAAGCATTTTAAAATTGGAGAGCCCTAATCTGGATTCAGCCACAGGATAGGAGTATGGAGCTTTAAACATTTCCCTCTGTACCATGTTTTTCTGTTAAAAAAAAAAACTGCTCATCTTTCATTTATTTGAATGCTTGAAAAATGCAAAAAGAACTACTATAACAAAGCAGAGAAGTAGAAGGCCACACAAAAAAAAGAGAGATAGATTAATACATCTTCCCCAAGAACTGAGAATCCAAAAGGAAATATAACCCAAGAGTGGGAATACTCTATAACCAGAAGAGGAACACATTGAATGATCCAGAAGATATGAGAGGACTATAGAAACAATATGCTGAAGAACTATAGAAAACAGATGATAGATTAATTCAAGTCTGAAGATGAACCAATAATTTCAGAAAGTGAAGTACAAGCTGCACCCAGAACACTTGTGAGAAATAAACACCCACAGGAACACATGGCATGCCAATATTGCTGTTTCAAGCAACAGAGACAGAATCCATTCAAATTGTAACTAAAATCTGGCAACAAATGTGGAAAACAAAACAATGGTCCACAGATTGGAAACACTCAGTGTACATTCGAATTCCCAAGAAAGAATACACCAGGGATTGCAGTAACCACAGGACCATTGCATTAATCTCTCATGAAAGCAAAGTGATGCTCAAAACTCTACAGCAAAGACTTTTCCTATATATGGAGTAAGAGATTCTAGAAGTACAAGCTGGGTTCAGAAGAGGAAGAGGCATGAAGGATCACATTGCAAACATACATTAGATAGTGGAGCACACCAAATAAATTCAAAAGAAAATCAGCCTGTGGTGTATAGGTTATAGCAAGGTCTTTGATTGTGTAGATCATGAAAAACTATGGGTCACTCTTAAGTAAATGGGTATGCCACATCATTTGATTTTCCCAGTGTGGAATGTGTTCCCAGGACAAGAGACCACTGTCAGGATAACATACAGAGAAATTGAATGGTTTCCAAGTGGGTCAGGTAAGACTGTGTTTTATCACCCTGTCTGGCTAACTTGTACACTGAACATATGGGTAAAGCTGGACTTGACTTGGAGGAAGGAGGTATAAAATATGCAAGTAGTAGCATCAAAAAATTAAGATATGCAGATGACACTATACTGATGGCAAAAAATAGCAACAATTTGGAATGAAGAAAGTAAAGGAGCAAGGTGCAAATGCAGGTTTACAGGTGGACATTAAAAAAACAAAAATAATGACCATAGATGATCTACATAGCATTAAAGCAGACCATGATGAGATAGATGAAGTTTTCCTATACCTTGACTTAGTCCTTAATCAAAATGGGAACTGGAGTCAATAAATAGGAAAACAAGGACTTGGAAGGGCAACTATGAAGGAACTTGACAAATCCTCAAGTGTAAAGATTGAATACTAAGGTTAGGATTGTCCATGTCATTGTATTTCAGACTTTTGGTTGTGAAAGATGGACAGTGAAGAAAGCTGATAGGAAGAGAATCAACTTATTTGAATTTGGTGCTAGAAAAGGGTTCTGCAAATACCCTGAACAAAAGACAAAAGAGTCCTACAGCAAATCAAGCCTGAATTCTCCTCAGAAGCCAAGATGACTAAGACCCTTTTCGCACCTTACCTTTTCACAGTGCTGGGGTGCAGGGCTCATGTGAGCAACCTCCGGAGAGAGGATCTCGCATCTGGGGTCTTTCGGCTCTGCACGAACGTCCTGCTCACGTGACAGCCCCACCTCTTCCTTTTGCAGTGCAGCCTGGGACCTTCCCAGGCTGCACTGGACTGGAAGTGCAACTGGCCTGGCTCCCGAGGCTCCGCACACAGGGTAAGTGCACACGGGGCCCCACAGCAATGCACAACCACACCATTTTTGGCTTCAAGCCTAAAATGAAAAATGTGTGCGTAGTCCCTGTCAAGCCCTGGAGCGTCGTGCAAATGTGAATGTGTTGTGTGGACTGCTCCTCACATGTGTGTGACCCTCAAGGGGACCTTTCACATCAAAAATGCCATGCTCAAAGGGCCTAAGATTGAGATTGTCATATCTTGAGAAGACATGTCTCACTAGAAAAGACAACAATGCTTGGCAAGGTGGAAGGAAGGAAAGAAAGAGAAAGACCCCATTGCAGGTGGATAGACTCCATGGAAGAAGGTCCTGAGTCTGCAAGTCCTGAGCAGGACTGTTGATGGCAAGGCTACTTGGAGATCTTTCATTCATGGAATCTCCATGGGTCAAGGTCAACTAAAGAACAGTTAACAACGATGTCCATTTTCTTCCTAATCAGGCTAATTTGCCACATAATGAGAAATTATTACCCCTCTGCCCCCTCTATAATTTTTTAAGCCCAAATCCTGTTGGAACATTAACAGTAGCATAACAATAATTTTAAGCAGTCCCTAGTGAAGCAAAACTTTCCACAAGCACAGAGCCTTCTCTCTTACATTTAGGTTGCCTGATCTCTATATGTGACCCTGAGTCTCTAGTTTTCATGGCTCATCCCCAGGTGGGAGATGAAGGTAAAAATTCTCTAGTTATGGGAGGGCCAAGTTCAGGCCAAAAAAAAGGGGGCTGGGTGCAAACAATAACAAACTTTTGCTCAAGAAACAGACTTCAGGATTTTTTTAAAAAAAGATGTTTTAGGTACAATTTTCAGTCTAAATCATGTAGAAGAAGGAATAAAATTAGTTTGAATTTATAACACAGTGCTTGTACTATTACCATTTAGGCATTTTGGCACACTCTGAGTGCTGTACAAAGGGTGAATTGTAACAAGCAACATCTCCCTACCTCAGGTAGATTGCTGTCTAAAGGCAAGAAAAGGTTCAATGAATGTACAGTGTGGTACTGAAAGAACATGCTTCTCCTCATTACAGCTAGAGAGGAAAATAGCACACTCTAAATTGCTCCATATTATTTTATGCTCTGTTTCTTCCTTTTGTTGCTTTGGTTTTTGGCTTCTGTGGCATGCTCTTTTCTTTAAAATGAGGACAACAAATGTTGGAAGGAAAAAAATATCTTCCATATGTTCTTTTCATCCACTGTCCTCAGTTTAGCTTTGAATTCGAAGCTCTTCTGAACGTGCTTCTAAACTTTTCATGCTTTTGTCTAAACACATAAGACAAAGTCGTTGACACTGTGCAAATAGACTGAAAGGAGAGCATAGATCTGTTTCTGTACTCTGAAAGATGCAGCCAAAAATGAAGACAGATCCATCGAGCTACCTATGGTGTTTGTTTTTGTGATTGGACCACCCTGTGTTTATTCTTTATTAAGTTCATTTCCACCAGCTTTGTATCTGAAATTGGCATGTTTTGGCTTTTTTACATTTTGTTTCTGTTATTAAGTTCATTTGTACTAGTTGCATACTAGAAATTGCCTCGGTTTTGACTTCTTGTTTTGACTTTTCCTTCCTTTTGCTTCCTTTTGTTGCTTCACTTTGGAAATCATGAGACCAGAAGGGCTCAATAAGGGCACTTTATTTAAACTATTTAATTGTATTTAACTTGTGAACTGAAAGGATGAGAGGATAAACCTAGTGTGGGATCTACTCTGGGCAGGAGTTAGTTCCAGACCTCTTTAGCCATCCCTGGGTGGAGCACCCACGTTCTAGCAACAATCCAAATGCCTTGAATTGTTTCCCAGTTTGTTCTAATTGATGGAAGATCCTCGTGAACACCCCCAATCAAGTGCCATGCCTTAAAAGTGGAAATGTGCTCAACAGAGTCATTAACAACAAAAGACCACTTGCATCACATAATCTTGATATTTGCTGTATACTGTCATATTGATGACACAATAATTTTTTCCACTTATTTTTAATATCCAGAGCTTTATATTGGTTCAAATAGGTATGAAACAGTCCAATTTGTTTCATTATCCAATTTGTTTCAGCTGAACAGATTGCACAGCCTCAGTAGAATTGCAGTTGTAGTAAGTTAAACAACTGAAGCTATGAAATAACAAAAACTAAAAATAATCACCCTTTGTGACCTCACTCTGTCTAATAGTAGGACTTGTAAAAATAAAATAATGTTATAAAGCTTTGGAAGTCAGGGTTAGAAATCATGTATAGGTGGCCTTTGGAACAGTTCAGGGAAGCCCTGGCATCTCTACAGAACCCCTGATAAAAAGTGTCCAATGTTCCCTCTCCCATTATTTCTGGTTTTTAAAAAAATTAAAATCAGGTTCAAAACATTTTAAACTGTTGTAGGGGGCATCACCTCAAATAGGAAGATCCTAACCCAAAAGCCAACAAAAGTAATGCAAGATCACTTCTAGTTCCCCAAAATGGAAATGTCACAAATTGGATGATGTGGCTGTCTCTGTTTCAAATTAACATGCTGTTCAGCCAATATAAAAGCCATTGCAAAAGTCTTAACAAAGGCAATGGAAACATCATAGTCCTCAAGACAACAGAACAGTATAAGAAAAGCCACATCATACACAGAATTCTACTGCCCAAACCCTCACTTTCCTCCCTACCCCCTACTTATAGTCAAATTAGCCCCGTACAAGAATTCATAGGAATAAAATTTCAAAATTATCCCTTATTCAAAGAAAGAGAGAGACTCAACACATATAAAATAAAGTACAGATACTTAAATTGATTGGCATCCTGTTGTCCTACTGCAACAAAGTAATTACCAGTAGAGATATATTTCAATATAAGATGATTAAATGTGAAGGTTAATTACAAAGATAAACACACATTTGAATCATTTTCACCATGTATCCTTCCAAAAGGAAAAGGCAGAACTAAACCAATTTGGGAATTGTCACTGTATAAAATATTGTTGCTGTCTGCCCCCTCCATTGACTTCTGTAATGTAAATATACACGTTCAGGTCAGAGATATTTTTTCTTCTATGCAAAAGAAAATTAAGCAGATCAGCTTCATCATAGTATGATAACTAGCATGGAACTTCCACTATATGAAACTTGTTTATTTCTAATTGCCCTATGTATTTGTATGCCACCACAACTACTGGGAGATAGCTCTTGTTTTGTTTTTCTTCTTTTATGCATTTGCATTTACTTGTGATTTTGGTGTTTCAATATTCATTCCTATGGAGAAATTTGCAGTGATGTAGACTCGAGTCAATAGACTCGGACTCAAGTCAGACTTAAGTTGCTTCAGTGACTCAACTCAGACTCAACTTTGGCAATAAATGATGCACTGACTCAACTCAACTTGAGACTTTTTTAATGACTGACTTGGTGCCCTCGGGTCAGTAACACAGCACATTCATCCACAAACCTTATGACAACAACCTTGAACAACACCTCCATCTCTTTTTGTCTACTGGTCACATGGCAATCTGTCTCAAGCCCAAAATATGGACTCATTTCTCAGAGAGGAACAGCAATGGACTAGGCAATGGGCTTAAGGAAGGCTTGAAGTCTGCTCAGCAGTCTGTCCTTGCTGCATATTTGAGGAGCCTTCTAAAACTTTTCCTAAGACCAGAAGACAAGACTCACCACCAGAGTGCAAGGTGCATTTCTCACAAGAAAACAGAAAATGTTTTAGACAACACACATAAGGAGGAAGGTTCCTTCCTTCTAAAGCTTTTGAAGCTTCAGTAATGAAGAGGAAGACGGATCCTATTCTCCACTTCTGAAAAGTCATCCAGCTTCAGAACTGGAAAGTAAGAACCATTCTGTTCCCTACATCCGAAGCTGCAGATGGCAAAATCACAAATGTAGAGGGCTGACTCTGCTTAAATTGTTAAAAACTTAATTTATTTGGCTCAGTCCAATAATTCTGGCATTTTGGTTGGGGTATAAAGTTGGCTTCCAGACTTGAGACTTGGCGAAAGTATCTTCAGGGACTTGAGACTTGACTTGAGACTTGAAGATAGAGACTTGAAACTTGACTTGAGACTTGGAGTAAAAGACTTACCCGTATATTCCCATGTATAGAACGACTGGGCGTATAAGACGACCCCCAACTTTTCCAGTAAAAATATAGAGTTTAGGATATACTCGCCGTATAAGACCACCCCTCTTCCAATGCACACCAAATAAAAATTAAAAAAACATCAGATTTGATTTCAATATGGTAATTTTAACTCAAATGCTTATGATATTAAAATTAACTTTCCCCTTTTCCACAAGCTTTTCCATTTACTCACCAGAGCAGCCAGGTCTGAAATAGTGGCTGGGAGGGAAGAGGCCATGTATTTGTAGGAATACCATCTTACAGATGTTTATTTAAAAGGAAGTCCTGAGAAAAGCAGTCTCAGATTGCATTTTAGGAAACAAAGAACAAGAATATCTTTGATGTTGTCCTCACCCAGGAGTTTGCTTCCAATTACCAAATCTTAGCTTGTAGTCTTTCCTTATGAAGAATCCATTCCTGATTTTCCCACAATACTTATTTGTTGTAAGATCCAAATCTGCCTCAGGAAATAGGCAGAGCTTTATAGTTGTTGTATTGGAAGGCATAGCAATGTTTGTTCCATATAAAGGAATCATGTAGCAACTTTGAGCCTTATCTAACTACACTGTGACAGTGCTGTTATGCCACTTTAAATGCCATGGCAACATCCCATGAAATCCCAGGATTTCCAGTTTAGGGAAGGGCTTTTAGAACTCTTAGCCAGGGAGCTCTTGGGCCTTAGTAAACTACAAACCCCAGAATTCCACAGAATATTGCCATGTCAGTTAACGTGGAATATAGCCCTGGAACAGTGCAGTGCGGTTAGTCTCCTTTATAGTTGTGGCTCTTGGCAGGCCTTCCTCCTGCCTTTTTGCTACCAGCAAGGGAGAAAGATACGGTAATTGTGAGGTTTTCTGTCTCATTGACTTTATAAGCAGGATGACTGAACTCCTCCTCAGGCAGCAAAATGATTTGTGCTGGCCCTGGCCTATTTCTGCCCTCAAGAATGAGGAGAAACAGTTAACCAACATGCGCCCCCCCAGGCCAGCACCACTCAGGTACTGCATTTTCCTGATCGATTTAGCATTTAAAAGTAAAAAAAGGAGAGGATTTTGTAAAAGTCCAGTCGTACATGAGACACATCCGCACTAGACTGTTATAGCGCGATTATCCCACTTTCAACATCCAATGGAATCCTGGGGCTTGCAGTTTCGGGCGGGGCTCCTCGGCCCCTCCCTAAACTGCAAACCCCAAAATCCCATAGGATGTTGAAAGTGGAATCATAGCACAATAACAAGTGTAGGGTGGAAATGGCCCTGATTTCCGAGTAGCCCGTTCCCAGCGCCGCCTATGTCTGTGGCCACGGCACAGCTTCGGTGGAGAAAGAGCGCAACTTGGTGCTCCAGTCAGCCCACCCGCCCGCCCGCGCAGCAGAGACCGACTGCTGCTCCCGCTACGGGGTGAGTCCATGCGCGAAAGAAGGGTAGTGGGGAGCGCAGTGGGGGGAAGCAGGCCAAGGAGGCTCTAATCCCTTTCAGAAGCTGGGTGGCGACAGGGGCTCTCCCCGGCCACGCGGGAAGCGGTGCAGGCCAGCAGGGAGCTGGGCAGCGACAGGGGCTCTCCCCGGCCACGCGGGAAGCGGCGCGGGCCGGCGGGAAGCTGGGCGGCGACGGGGGCTCTCCCCGGCCACGTGGGAAGCGGCGTGGGCCAGCAGGAAGCTGGGCGGCGGCGGCGGCGCCTCTGCCAGGGCAGCGGGGGGTGGTGGAAAGCTCTGTGGGCCCGGGGAACAACAACGGCAGCGCCTCTGCCTGGGCGGTGGGGGGAGGGAAGTTCTGCGGGCCTCACACCCGGCGAATAAGATGACCCCCCACTTTTAAAAAGTTTTTTGGGGGTTAAAAAGTCGTCTTGTACATGAGAATATACGGTAAATACTGAAAATTTGTAAAGTATTAATGTGACTAAAATTTCAAATTGTACATAAGCAAATTTTGAGAGGCCTTCAAACTGAATGCTTTCAATTAACATTAGAAAGGACCTTTCCAAAACAAGTCTCACTTGTGAGCAGATGTTATAGAACAAGGGAAAAGAATCTCTAGTTCATAGGTCTAACCTGATCTATCAAAAGTCCAGAGGAGGCACTTCCTCCCACCAAAGCCCTACTCCTCATGGAATTCCACTACCATTCATCTTCTCTAATGGGAAGACAAGTCCTATGGAAATTGTCATGTTCATTCTAATAACTGATCAGAAATAACAGAGGAATTCCACATGCTCATTCTCACCATTAAAAAGTATGCCGGGTAGTAGAAGAGGAGAATCCTCCTTTTTTCCTTTTTCCCATTTACTGATCTGAGCACCCTTGTGAGAATTCTGGCTGGGAACAGTATGACCTTGCTGTCCCTTTCCTACACGGCCAAAATGCCAGATTAAAAACCCAACCTCTACTTGGCATTTCACATGGGGCCCCAATGACATCAAGGGGCAAGACCACACACCCAACATCAGGAACATGGTCACATCTGTTAGCACAAAATATGGGTGACTCAGGGGTCCACCTGCAATGACAGTACCTCAAAATTAATTAGCTCAAAATTAAGAGGCCTGTGAGGGGGGCTAACTTAATGAAATCTTTCCATCAATGTTTATGGGGTCACACAGGAAAGAACCAGCCAGAGAATCCAAAATGTAAACTAAAATTTTGCTTTATTGAAAGATTCACACACACAAAAAAAATTAGCAAGTACTCACATACTCACACAAGGGCTAATGTTAATATTCTTATTGTTTGGATGACAAAGGAGTAATGGCTGTCATAATAGCTCGGTATTGTGGAGAGGCTGGGAAGACAAAGTAGGGAAACATCCAGGTGTGAGGAAGCAGGATTAGAACAATCACATTTTGCTGGGAACTTCTCTTTTCTGCATAGAAATGTCCAGCTTTAGCATAGGCCTATTGTCTCTAGAGTTGCCTTGTAATCTATCTGTCAATGGCTTCAGTTTTGCCTAGGAGGGGGAGTGGCTGACCTGCCTTGCAATCTCATGTTTACAGTACAGAGTAATTTTCCTCCTTCCAGATTGACTTTCCAGTCATCTCAGGTTTCTTTTTGTATCAATGCCAATTAATATAGTGCCAATTAAATAAAAAATTCCAATTAACACATATCAATCTTAGGAGATGTTTGGGGCCATAATACATCCCCAGCTCCTCCCTATCCATGAAGATTTGTGGCAGTTTGTGGCCCTCCAGCACATTCAGTTCCCTATTTCTGCTAGAGATGAATCTTGGCTATGAGGTAAATGCCCTTCAGAATAATCTGTTGCTATAATACTGTAAGTGTTTCCCTGAATTCTCCTAATTAATTCTCTTTCAAGGTCATTATAGAAACACAGTGATTCACAAAAGTCAAAATGTTTTTAGATTATATCAGAATACCTGAAGACCATATACCTTTAATCAATGTCTCAGTTTACTGATGGCTTGGCTTACTTATTTTTCTTGAGAGTGGGGTTCCAGAAGCACGCCCAGTTGCAAGATCTGCCTAAAACCTATATACTCTTTCAACCACTTCAAAGTATTTAGTGGAATGGCAGAGAATGATAAAACTTGAAAGCAATTTTCAGCTCTTCATTATGAGCTTTCTATTCCACCCTTTTGTTTCTCATAGGATATTCTATTTCTTGTTTTCTTTTCTAGCCATGTACAGCAGGGTAAAATATCAATGTAATCTTCTTTTGAAATAATTATAAACACATATCTAGAAGGTCATCTTTGCCATTGTATAGGAAAAGATTGGGATTATCCAGATGACTACTTCCATTTTCCAACAATCCAAACATCTTTGGCTCTAATCTTGAACCAGCATGTGCTATGCTATGGGAAGGCCCATTGGTAATCTTTCACAGAGGTGACAGCTAAGAAGATGGGTCATCACCTGGTGATCCAGTAGAGTATGAAATGAATAGGGAACATATAATCCCCCAGGTGTGGTTAGCCTGCAACTGCCTAGCAAGAACAACCATTAATTAAGGATGAGATAAATTCTAGTCCAGCACATGGAAGTCAAGAAATTCTATATCCCTGACCTTCACTATCATGCTTTGAAGGCAGGCTATTTGATTTGCACAGTGCCTTGGGTTACTGTCCAGCAGCACCTCCAGAAACACACACAATGATTGGTATTCAGTTAGTGACTTATGTGTATGTAAGTTCAGCTTGCATGCATGTAAGTGCCTTTACGGAGAGGATGTAGATGTCTATTCTCTTGCCCTTGTGCTGCATCCAAAATCCTCCCATGCTCAGCAGGTGTCAAGACTGAAAAGGACTTCTGCTGCTTTTATTTTTCTTTATTGAAGGAAAGAGAAAAAGGAGGAAGGTGATTCAGACCATGAACTTGTTGATCTGAGCTCCTGAGGGAAGGAAAAAGAGTGCACTCTTATTCCAATTCCCAACAAACACAAATCAGCTTCTCTATAGTCTGAGTTGCCTCCTAACTGGTAAATAGCAGCAGCAGGAGCCCCCATCAGCATTTGACATCTGCTGGGGGAGTGGAAGGACACAAAACTGTACATATAGAACTACCCAAAACCTTTAACTGAGGGGCACCTTGTTCAGTTTTCCATAATTTCCATAATTACCTGTCTCTATTCTTTCCTGGCTGTTTTCTATCAAGCTTATATAGTAATGATCCAGCTGGTTGTGAGACAACAAGCTTTCTTTTATGATACTGTCCTGAAAATGTAGGAGAACCCTGAAAAATAATGGACTCAAACCATCCTGGGAAAAGCCAAGGCCAAAATTAAATGAACATATAAAATACAGGAAAGTAGGGGTGAGGGGGGGAGATGGAACAGGACTAGAGCTTCCCACTAAGGCTTCCCACAACAATACATAAATATGTATCCACAGGAACATAAGCTTGGAAGTCCTGGCTAACACTTGCAGAGACTACCAAGTATATATAACTCCTCTGGTTCTATTAATAACAACATCTGCTTCTCTAGGGTTTTCAACCACTTTGTGGGTGTGTGCTTATTCATGCTATTGACTCACTCCATGAGATGGCAGATTGTTAAAATTAGATTGCTTTGTTTTAGAAAGAGAACCTCACATTGCATTTTAATGATGGAAGATGAATTGCAGGTGATCTGGCAGTTAAGGAATTTTTGAATTGTTCTTCTATGGTGACTTAAATGTCATAATGACTAACCTCAGTGAAAGCTTGATGAATAATTTTAAAAAGCAATGGCGTCATTTCAGTGGATAGGGGGCAAGATCCACAAGACACATTATACTGTCTTGAGGACTAGAGTTCATAGCAGATTTCAGATTGGTGGCCTGGGGAATGCCAGACCGTGATTCAGCTTGTGTCTCATCAACCAGTTCTGGTTTTCTTTCTATTGGTCCAGATAATGAAAGTGTCACTGATTTATCCTGGTAGGTTAAGGAATGGAACTTGGCAGCAGGAACTGAAGAAGGATGGCTCTAAGTTTGCGAACTGTATCTTGGTATGCTGTGAAACCATGCAGTGCAAGGCATGTCTGAATCCAAAAGGAAATCTGAAAGGGATGTGAAAGAGCAGCTGAGAAAAACTCAGCAAATAGGCAAACTATCTAAACACTTAGCTCCAGCATTAGAATTGTGTTAACATGAGTTTGTGTGTTCAAAAAGCCATACTGTCTAATTCCTTGCTGAAGAAAGTGAATTGGAACCAGACCATCATCATGTAGCGTAACTAGAAGTACCTCTCTCTCTATACATGTTTGCACAAGAATTAAGGTCTGTTGGAAGAACTCACCCACGGAGGCACTACACTGTGCAAGGATATGGGTGAGGGCCTAATCTGGTGTGACACCCTGGTTCCCTCAGGCCCAATTAGCACCAAATCTGGTGTCATTCCAGCACCAAGATAAAATATGGCTTTAAAATAAATAAATAAATAAATAAATAAATAAATAAATAAATAATTAATTAATTAATTAATTAATTAATTAATTAATTAATTAGGCAACCTTTGAAGCCTAATTGATTTTATCCGATTTGCACATACACTATGATCTGCATTGTTTTAAATTACTTTAACAGGTATTAAATTGTGTTTAAGTGATAAATGATATAGTTTTAGCCTTTAAAAATTATTGTTATATATTAAAATGGATCTAAAATGGTTTTATTGTATACTGCCCTGAAATCCTCTGATATAGGGTGTGATATAAATATAGAAAGGGAGAGAGGGAGGAAAGGAAGGAAGGAAGAAAGGAAGGAAGGAAGGAAGGAAGGAAGGAAGGAAACTTGTCCATGCACTGAAATCTCACAGAATCCCATAGTAGTGACTTATTACATCAATGAAATATTTTGGCACTTGAGGTATATAACAATAGATAATTGGAGCTCTAGTAATGGATTACGTAAAACCTTTTTCCCACAGAAACCACCAAGGATTGTGTTCCACACTACATCTACACCCACTGGTGTATTGCTTAGGGTGATAAATGTTAAACATTCTCAGATTTGACTTCCAGTAGGACAGAAGACAAAATCTCCTGGCTGCAACTCAGCAGCCAGGAAAGCTGTCACAGTAAAAGTGCCAGCCAGGCACAAATGAATTAGAAATTTGGGGGCTGATCTCTTAAAAGAGAACATTTAAATATTTAAGTACATGCACTTTGGCCATTTCCACACAACATCACTATAATGCTACAGCAGTGGGTTGTTTCTGGTCCAAGAGCTGTGCTACTACACAACATCATTGCTATCCAGCTGCTATCCTATCTTCAAGCATTGCCAAACCACCTTATTCTATTTCCAGAAAAAATCCATTAAGGACCTCCTTTAGCATTTCAGTCCCCATCAGCCAGCTCAGTGTGATGCTGTTATAGTGCTTGTTACTGCTTCCTGTTATGGTGGATCCAGCAGTGCATGGGCTGCGGGCATGCCCAGCTTGTCCCTCCCTCAGCAACTCCCATGGTGTGGTAACTTTTTATCATCTCTCCATGTCTATTTTAAATTTCTCCTTTAAGTTAAAACTTTGTATTTTTAAAAATATATTTCTAAACATTATAAGGCAAAAGTCCAATGGCATGGCATGCTGTTACAACATTGCTGTGTTAGTACAGCTTCCACCAAAAAAACAACAAAAAAAGCCCAATCAGGGGCAATAGGCCAGAGTGAAGATGGGGCATGGGAGTGGTCAAGGACACTGTAATGTGGAAGGAACACCAGTGGCAATACTGCTACCAATCCACTTAAGGCAGAAGGGTGCAAAAAGGAGTATCCCAAACCTGACAGCATTACATAAATGACAATCCCTCCATTGTAAAGGTGCAAAAAGGGCCTTTGTGAAAATACTGAATTGCATTTTATTTGTAAGATGGAACTGGATTTTAACAAGTAGAAATCACACCATGAGAAATTACAAATGTTAGTCTGGTGTTGAGTACATTGTCTCACTGGCAGCTTCTGGCCAGACACAACTGAAGTGCATTGTTAACTCTGTAACTGCTGGACTAAGGCCATTTCCGCACTACAGTGTTAAAGTGCTACTATTCCACTATCAACCTCCTATTGAATTCTGGGGTTTGTAGTTTAGGGAAGGGCACTTCAAATTCTCAGCCAAAGAGCTCTTTGGTCTCAGTAAACTACAAACTCCAGAATTCCACAGGGCATTGAAAGTGGAATAGCAGCAGTTTAACACTATAGTGCGGAAATGGCCTAAGTGAAAGACGGAACCTTGTCAAGAGCATTCTGAGGACATTTTACAATGGATTTTGGAGGAAACTATGTGTGAAATTCCTAAACCGGCAGAAAAACATGTTAGAGATTATGAGGGAATAAGTTTAGCATGAAGGAACTGTGGTAAGAGCTAAGAGAAGAGGGAAACACAGAAGCTAGCATGGAACAAAGGAAGATGGAAATCAAGATGGAAAGACAAATTCAACCAACTCAATGGAGGATCTTACTGGCTTGGGATAGAATTATAATCAAGAAGCTTTGCTTTGTGAAAGGGAGATGACAGCTAAAGGTGGGGAAAAGGGAGAGATGTATTTAAAGTTGACTTGTAAGCAAATTATTTTGGTATTTGAATGAAGACAAGTGTATATAGCTTTTATAATTGGAGGGTTGTGAGAAAGATGTCAAACATAAGGGTGCTTTCTCAGTACAGTGAATCTAAAATGTTATGTGAGAAGAAACTTAAAAGAGTAATGAAGGTCAAGGATGGGAATCTGAGAAGCTGAGGAGTACCTAGTCGATGGAAAGGATGGCTATGAGGGAAGAGAGGAATTAAATTCAAACTAAAGGTTTGGCTTACACGAGGTTAAGATAAGGTTACAAATTTAAGATAATGATAACTGGATTAGGTTTATGAATTCTGTAACTGATTTTACCAGGTAAGAAATGTGTAATGGAGTGTAATAGAAACTAATATACACCTGTTATGCTAGATATGTTAACCTTTGGTAGAAGAAAATTCTTTTTCTTCTTCTTCTTGTTCTTTTCTAATCTTTTATGCATTTGTAGTGTTTCAGGGCTTTTTGGAAAATTTTAATAAAACATATTTAAAATTTTTTTTTGAACAGTCTATATAGCCATGTCCCCAGGAAGAATTCACAGACAGAGGCAGCTGAATTGATCCATATCAACCAGTGAGTTTTAGCAGCTTTTCTTTTTTTCTAAGAGCATGCCTTTGTGAATTTAATGGTTTTTAAATGCCACTGTAGATGTCCAGTCAAGACCCATGCCACATCAGATAGATTAGGGATGGCTGCAAACAACATATTCTCACAGCTGTGAGACATATACCTAATCTGGTGGTGGGAGGTAGGAAGCATGAATTGAATGACAGATTACATTATCATCTCTGTTAAGCAAAAGGTCTTAGCCATTTAAGCCTTCCAACTACACTACTGTTTTTTTGCCACTCCACAGTAGTTCATGAGTGTGGAGAACTGGTCATCTCCCAAGAGTAATGAAATATGGGTCCAGTTTTCAAACATCCCATATTATCTCTTTGGATAGGCTTAAAAATTTAGTAAGCCTATCATTTGTAAATGCAGATTGTTGTACATTTTCAACAGCATTAGCTACACAGAGATATTCCTTAACTGTGATATTTTTTCATATAGGTAGATCAGCATTTAAGAGAAAAAAATAAAGTGGGTTACTCCATTTAAACACTCAGCTGCCTCCTCCACATTACTGACAGATGAAGATAGAGAATGTGATGTAAGCTGCACAAATGCACACATTAACACTTGTCATTGTTCCCACATGTGTCTGTTGTTCAACGTGGGCAGTAAATCTAAAGATATTGTCATGCAAGCACAAGAAAAGAGCAAATGAATTTCTTTTCCCCCAATATCCCTAGATGAATTATTCACATGTCATTTTTTTCCAAGTACAGAGCATTTCCAATACACCCAAGATCATCTTTTGTTCTTTCTTGCTTTCTTTCTTGTAATAGAATTGTAGTGTTGAGGCTGAAAGACGCTTGAAGTTGAGCTAGCGAGGACTGCTTCAAATGGGCACATGTCTCAGTGCAGATGGCACTGTCAATATGCACATCATGAAAAAATATATTTATTTGTAAATCAATAGGGGTGTGTGTGTGTGTGTGTGTTTCTGCATAAGGCATGAGGGTGAAAAACAGTTGGTATTATTTTAGGTATCACTATGAATGTTGGCTGATACAGGGCTCCACATAGCTTGCTGTATGGAACAACTGTCAGTTGTTGTCTGCCTTCAAGTTATTTCTAACTTATGACAACCCTAAGGAAAACCTATCATGGTGTTTTCTTGGCAGAATTTGTCCAGAGAAGGTTTGCCTCACCCTCCTTTGAGGTTGAGAGAGTGTGGCTTGTCCAATGCCATTAGTAGTTTTCCATAGCCAAGCAGGGATTTGAACCTTGGCGCCTTACTCCAACAGTTAAGCCATTATATGTGTAGCTCTAGGTTGGAGCGTATGATTGCATTTAGAACATCTTTGGTTCAAACCCTGTAAGATCAGATTAAAATGATCAGGCAGTAGATGTTAGGAAGGATTCTTTAGTTACAGTTCTAGAACACTATTGCCAATCTGAATAGACAGAATGGGTTAGCTTAGATTTCCCAAATCCCTGGTTTCACCAGATTGTATGAAGATTTTAGACATTTTATCCAGTACCCATTTAGACCATCATGTGGTCCAACTTCTGAGCTTTCATGTTTTTCTTGAAAAAGCAAAGAAGTCTCTAGCTTCTGTACAAGCAGAACTATTGCCCAAAATAGATAACCACTCAGTGTTTTTAGAAATAAGTTTTTCCTGCCTTTGAATGTCTTTAGCCAAACAATGAAGTCTCAGACAGTATTGACAAAAGGTATACAATACAGGCTTAAATATCCAAAAGGCAGCAGATCATGATCTTGGAAGCTAAGTAGCATCAGTTCTGGACAGTCTTTGGATGGGAGAGTGCTGACAAATACAAGGTCCCATATACTAGACCTGGCAAAATTAATTCTATGTATTCCTTGCCTAAGAAAACCCTATGAAATTCACAGCATCACTACATGACAACAGATGACTTGAGGACACATTCTCTCCCACCTACACACACACATACACAGAGACAGAGAGAGATTGAGAAAGAGAGATTTCTTAGCCAAGGCCTGTTCTCTCAATATGAGTTTTCTTCTTTCTGAGTCAATGTTACAAAGTTGAGGAGTTTCAGGAAAAGTTCAGTTGGTTTCTGTTTTGCAGAGCTCACAGAAGAGAAATAGATACTGTGCAGAAACAATGAAGACACTGGAGTGAAGGAGGAGGAATGGCAGAAGGCAGGGTAAAACCTGAAATATGATTATTAGTATTTAGGATTCATGAAGCTTTTTGTTTTTCATGACTTGCTTGCTATAGCAATAGTGCACATTTTTATTACATGTTCAGGGGAAAAAAATGAAGTTCCATTTTGTGAGGGGCAGTTAAAAATTTTCACTTCCAATGAAAAGGTTAACACATATATACTTTATATACTTTGCTTTTTGGTTAACACATATATGCTTGGCTTTGCTTTTAAGTAGGCAAATAGAGAAAATTAACTAGCAGCAGATGTGCTTATCTCAGTCAGGTATGCGATTCTGTCATGCTTAATGGAAGAGATGCCTGATGGATGAGAAAGGTTGGGAGTCAAAGTGACCCAAAGAAGTATTCCTCCCTAATTCTACCTGGTACCAAATGCAACACCAAATACATCATCCTGGAGTGTTGTTTTTCTTGTGCTTGGCTTTTTGATGTACCTGATTGATGTAACTAACCTGTAACTGACCCATGATGTAATCGACCTGTAGCTAGCCCTCTCGGGAGGGTATAAATGTGTGCTCAGATTTGAGAAGAGGGTCTTCAGTACCACTCTTGGCTGAGGACCCTGCGCAGTTAATAAACTTTTCTGCTTCAAGTACTCTAATGGTTTTCCATTCCCTGTTGGGCTACTTCACCAATGGGAAAAAGCATGAATTTGGTGGACTACAATGGTGCCAGAATCGTTGAGATATGCTGTGTGTGTTCAAGAAAAATGTTTTAGAATGAAAATGTGTAAAATACTATACTTTTATTAAAATGTCAATGCCTGGAAACCGTTTAAAATAGAATAAAATGACCAAGAATACCAACTTAGCGTGCAAGTGTGGAAGGGAATGATGCACCATTTGCAAAAGACTAAAACATGCATACAAATGTGGCACCTGAAAATAAAAGGAAAGCAAGAAGGGTTCTTGTCTACACTGGTTGCCAAACTAGCTGCTGTAACAATGTAGCTGTATTCTCTGGAACCAGCCTCAGTAAAAAATCTTGCTGCTCTTTAGACCAGCTGAAGTTTATGAACATTCTTAAAAGGAGTTCCTATACAAAGTGCACTATTGTTACCCCAAAATGTGGTAATGCCAATACCTCCACAAAATGGTGAGGAGTAATAACTCAAAGAGGAGGCCTGTGAGAGGGGGTTAACCTTATGAGGTCTTTTACACCTATGTCTGCTGGTACTAGTGCAGGGAACAACCAGCCAGAGATCCAAAAATAAGCTTATTTATTTCATTGGGGGGAATTAACAATCACACACACAAGATCCAAGCAGTCTTGCAATCACACAAAGCTGACTGAAGGAAATGAGAGGAAAAGTTTTGATAGAGAGATTTTTAGAACAAAGTGAGTGATACTTACCAACTGGAGAACAACTAAGAAGTGAGGTTGCTTAAAGGCAGCATCTAAGGACAGTGCATAAACAGGAATCAGAGTGACAGAGTGGCAGCCAGCAACCAGTGTACTGCGAGTTGGCTAGCCAAAAACTGGGGTTAAATACTTTTTTCTGCCTGGAGGGTGAAGTTGCTAATGGCTCTGTGGCAGAGTAAACAAGCCCAGAGAGTGAACAATGGGGTCCGGAATGAACTATGGTCTTACTGTTAGGTGACAAAAGGCGAATGGAAATCTTGATAGGTCCTTGATTGCTGGGCTGGTGTGGGGGCAAAAGAGAAGTTTGTTGGTCAGAGCAAGAGGAGATCAGCCATCCTGTGGGAACACTGCAGATGCTATTATCTCTAAAAGCTGAGTTGTTAAAGGCTAACTGTATATTCATTATCTCTAGAGTTTCCTGATGATTTCCTAACTATGACCGGGCTATGCCTCAAGGTCTTTCCTGACCTGGGCCCTTTTCGCACGCAGTTTCTTTTGTGAGAGGGCCCCTTGAGTGTCGTGTAAATGGGAGCGGCAGTCCATACGACACACTCCCATTTACGGAGCGGACATGCACCTTTTTATTTTTGGCTTTAAGCTGAAAATGGTGCGCAGTTGTGCAATGCTTCCTGGGCCCGCACGCACTTACCTGCTATGTGGTGTGTCGGGATCCAGGCCAGTCGCACTTCCTGCCGCAGCGCTAGCCTACAATTCCCAGGTTGCGCTGCAGTAGGAAGGGGTGGGGCGCTCACGCAACCAGGAAGTGCTGCGGAACTCAAGCAGCAGGGAAGCGGCAGTGTTCCTGCTGAAGCTTTTTGTGCGAGATGCCCCCCAGCCACACAAACGGGTAACATGCGAAAAGGGCCCTGGTTTTGCATGTACTCAACCAGCTTTTCTTCTTAGCCAGCATATCATGCAGCCAGAGCAAAGTATAATTTATATTTATGACAATTAATATTTGTTAATTAAACCATATCAAAGTGTGGGAGTGCACAGCCTATCAGTGAGTGAAACAAGATGTAACTAGATGCAATTAGGACATGTGTCACTAAAGCAATTATTTTAATTACTTGTGCAGTTTCAACCTGGCCACAAATGAAACCTGAGCATCCAGATTCAGGGCTGAATCAAGGAGCATGCCCAAAGAATGAACCTGTGTCGCTGAGAGATTGTAACATAAAATATCCCAGAGTAGATTCCTGTTCCTTGATGTGCCTTTTCTTAATAACCCTTCCCACTAATATCTGGCAATAGGAATGTTTGATGTGGCATTCTTGCCTTCTGAACCTCCCTCATTGCTTGCCAGCAACAACTGATGGAGTGAAGTAAAGTAGGGAAATGATGGACACAATAATGTCACATGTTTCTTTTACTACTTTTTTTTTTTATATTTAACTGTTCCCATAGGTCCTTATGTGAATTCTACAATGTCAGAAGTAGGATCTTTTAAATCTTGAGAAAGACTTTGAAGGAAAAAAATATTTTAGATGACAGCAGTTCAATAATGCATGGAGATAAAGCAGTAATGTTTAATCCTCACTGCCACGAAAAATGGCTAGCTTTGCTGAAGCTATTTTGGCCTACCTAAAACTTTCGTGTTACTTCCTGAAGTGAATCTTGAAAATTTACTTCAGATTTTGCTATCATAGTATAATCTAAAGAGACAGAGCTGCTCACCCCTACCATGTGGAACAAGCCATTTTACCAGATACAAATAATTTAAAGCAATAAAAAACAATGTCAGGATTCTAAAAATATTAAACCATTGAATATAGTTTACAGTTTACAAAGTCTCTGGCAATGAAACTCCTCTGTACAAAGACTTTTTACTTTTGACTAGCCCCTTTCTTTTCATCCTGTGTCTTCTGGAGGTCTTTTAGGAGCATTGCTATTGGGAGGATGGTGAAGGAGGGCTGGAGAAACACACACTTTCTGTGTCAGGTTAAAGCATCATATCTGTAGTAAACAGTGGCTTTAAAAAAAAAGTTGAGCTTGGAAAGAGTAAGATTCTACTGTAGCTAATCCTAGTACTTTAGCTACGGACTTTTCCACACTACACTGTTATAGTGCTGTTATTCCACTTTCAACATCCTATGGAATCTGGGATTTATAGTTTTCTGAGGTCAAAGAGCTCTCTAGTTGAGAATGCTAAGTGCCCCTTCCTAAAGTGTAAATCCCAGGATTCCACAGGATGTTGAAAGTGGAATAATAGCACTATAACAGTGTAGCATGGAAATGGCCTGTGTTTGCCTGCCTACAACCGACAAGGTGAAGAACAGCTGCCTCTAGAATTCCTATTGATCATGTGTGAATACCAAAACAGAAATAAAAGGGAAGAGCAGATAAGCCTGTATACCATTCCCTCTTCCTGCATGTTAAAAAAATAATAGATCTATAACTTTGGTCACCAAATAGAAATCATAAGAATAGTGGAAGCTAGTGAAAGAAAAAGCATCCCTGAATGCATTTTGAAAAAAGCCTTCAGTTGGTCTTTAGAAGGTTCAGAATGTTTGTGTTTACCTCTGCAAGGCTTACTTGATACGGATGTTTCAGTTCATATATCTGTATTGTTTACTCTTGAATAGAAAGTGCTAAAACATGTTGAACTGCTCTTTTTTTTTTTTTTTTGGCAGTGTAGTTTGTATGTACCTATTTTTACTCTTTCTCTGTGATATCAATTTTTCAGTACAGAAGTAATGCCGTAGTAACACATATACTTCATTAATTGAAGTATATCTATAATTTAAGAGGTTAAAAGTTAAAATGACACAAAACCAGGTATATATACTTATTGGATTATGTCATTCCTCCTCAAAGTTTAAAAAAATCCCAGATTTAACCTGACAACAGAATGGAGCCAACAACAATGTTCAGTGCCACAAAGAAACACACTAATGGGTACAAATCATCTTTTTTCCTCCCAGAGTATCTGAAGCTGCCCAGCTTCCACATGTTCCCACATGAGCAAGGATATAATAATTGTCATATTCCTCTGGGTCCAGGGAGATCCTCTTCAAGAAAGTGCACACTACAGCCTCTTTCAAGACAACAGGCATCTCTTCCTGGACCCACCCAGTTGTTTTCCCCTACTGCACCCTATTAATCAAGATGGGCTAGGGTCAAGCATACTTGTGGTGGGATGGACTGACTGAAGACTATAAGGCCATAACAGCTGAAATGCATCCCAAGATAATTGACCAAGTGGCACACTGGATACCTCCTCAGACTTTGCTTCAAATTCTAAGAAAATATAAGCCATTTTCTTCTCAAAGTGCCTAGAAAACTTGTTACAGCGAAAGTCTGAGGTCTATGCCATTAGTTTCTCTATGCCTGATCCCAACACTCATCACTTGGAAAAATCAAGTGGCTTTGTTACCCTGTATGTTGGGGGTCCTGGGAGGGGCACCTAAATAACCAAATCAAACACAAGTTGGGGGAATTTAACTCTAGCACTCTCTCAGCTAAACAAGAGGCAGGGTAACTTTAGCAAGGATCTTTAACCCAATGTATACAGCATCAGGTCAGAGAGCAGCTAGACAAGGTTTTCAAAGTACCAAACAATATTTTATTAAAGACAAGAAACACACAAGACAAGACATAAACTAACTAACTGAGAAATAGAAACGGAGAGCTTTTCGGGAAGGGCAATACGACACCTGGTCTCGTAGTCCTGGAGAAAAGCGGGGTTCTGGGGAAGAAAGCTCAATGGGGTTCGCTGAGTGGAGTTCCTTCAGACTACCGGCAGCAAGGCAGGATGAAAGTCCAAAGTAGTCCGAGGAGGTCCCAAAAGTGGGGACCTTATATAGGGTGGATTTTACCTACAGGCTATGTTATGCTCGGTGAGAACAAAGGAAATTTGGAGTTGGATGAAGGAGTTGGAAAAGGTCAAGTTTTGCATGATGGCCTTATCTCTTAAGACAATAGTGTGGCCAGTTTGTTGATGGCCTGACATAAAGAAATGGCTTGGCTCTTGGCTGTGTGGCTTTGTGTGTGCACGCCAAGCAAAGCCAGTTTGCAGGGAGGTTTTTCCCTAAAGCAACAGAGAGGCTTAAGTTGCCTGCCTGAATGGGATTTTGGAATGTACAACCATTAGTGGCCGCGTCCGTACGTGCTCGTCCAGGGGACCTCTGCAAACACGTGGAGCAGGGTGGCAGAGAAAGGGCAAGCAAAGGCCAAATTATTTGATATCAAAAGGATATCTAGTGTTCTCACCAGACATATCACAATTGTGATAACAGCTTCTCACCATTCATCTCCATACCACTGGAAAAGGAGAAAGGAATGCTAGAGGATGACACAGTGGCACTCTTCAGATACCTGAAGTGCTCTTGAAATACTTACTATGTAGAAGGGTACAGGGGACAAAGATTTGCCTAAGAACATGCCTGGGGTTCCCTTTGAAGAGTGTTTGCAAACTTCAATTCGTCCAAAGAGCCACAGTCAGTCAACTGGGGATGGCTACACAGATCACACAACTCCCCTGTTGCACCAGTTCCACTGGCTGCCAGTCTGTTTCCAGACACAATTCAAAGTGCTGGTGATGACCTTTAAAGCTCTATGTGACTCAGGTCCAGGTTATTTGAAGGACTGTATTCTCCCTTATGAACTAGCCTGGGCTTTGAGGTCTGCCGGAGAGGTTCTTCTCTCTGTCCCACCACCTTCGCAGATACATATGGTGGGAATACAGTGGTTGTTCCCAGGGCCTGGAACTCCCTTCTCAGAGAAGTCAAACTGGCACCCTGCTTACTTTCTTTCCACAAGCAAGCAAAGACATTTTTTATTCTGACAGGCATTCAATGTGTGATTATAGCCTGTGTGATAAAAGATGCTGGATATTGTTAACTGTGCTGAATTTATGGGTTTTTGAGTTTTAATTATGTACTTTAACTTTGTTTTAATTTTTATTTGATCATTGTTTTAAGTTTTGTATTCTGTGATTTTTAACTATTTTTTTAAAATTGTAAGCCACTTTGAATACCAACCAGGAAAAAAGCAGGGTATAAATAAAGATAATAACAGTGGCGACAACAGCAACCAGTTTCCTGTAAGACTTGTATGCTCTTATCAACTCCCTGTATTCTCCATCCAATAGGGACACTGGCTGAAAAATGCTGGGAAATGCAGTCTAAATAAATAACTTTTTCAGAATATAGTTGCCACCTGTGGCCACCTATCTTTTGTGATTACTCTACTCTTGGGTTTTCTTTATCAACCAAAGGGTTAGATTAGGTGACTAAGGACAACCTTTCACTTCTACAGTTCTATGACGTAGCCCCACAGTTTAAGAAGGAACTTCTGACTCCATTTCAAACATCACTTGCCCTTAAATTTCAGTAGCAATTTTAAGATGACAGATAGACTAGAGATTCTTCTCAAATAACCATGTATTTTCCAAGTTATTTTCTGTTTTCTAAAATGTTGTGATAATATTAGCCACTAGGATGAAATAAAGATATTTTTAATTGCTTTCCATAAATTGAATGCATTTAGCAACATTGTCAGACAGTCAATTGCATATGAATTTAGAAGTAGCTCCATTTATAATCATTGTGTGAGTATGCAAAGTGTTGCGTCAGGAGCTTTTTAAATATACCATAGAGGGGTCACTAAGAGTATCACTATCAGTGGACTGATAGATAGATAACTTCTAATTTTTAACAATACAAAGTTTAAAATGTAAGAATAATTCTGGTGAATTTCAGATTCTGCTGGATTCATAAAATAAGCACTGTAGTCATTATGTACAGGATGTCACATTGATGGAAAGCATACACTTTTCCAGGCCCCACTACTGTGAGGAAAAGTCTGAGGATAAACTGTTGATCATGTCTGAAGATATTTTCAGAAATCTAATTTCTTTGTATCTATGTATTTGCTGTTCAGATCTTGTGGGTTTTACTGAACAAATAGGAAACAGCAGTAGCACAATCTGAAGCAATGTTCTGAATTTTGGGGTATCCTACCCCTGTCCCAATCTATTTCCATCTAGAATATAAAATGTGTGTTTGTGGAGTTAAACTAGGACCCCTTCTGCATGAGAATGCTCTTCTGTGTCATGGTGGTGCAAATCCAGGTCAGCAATGCTCCTCTCTGCATCTGCTCACTCCCTGCGAAGGCAGTGGGACAGTCCCACCCCTTCCTTCTGCAGCACAGCTGGGCACTTGCCATTGCTGTGCTGGGACATGAAGCATTGCAAATGTGTGGCAGCTGTTTCCACATGAGGGAAAATATAGGAGCACCACAGGAGGAGAGGTGTAAGATGAATTTTATCTATTTTTCAAATACCGCTTCGCAACTGGATGGCAATGGGACAGGGACGACATCGTGCAGAAGCACAGCCTGCTGACCACTGCTATCCCATGGCAGAAGCGGTTCAGCGACGTTGTGTGGAAATGGCCCAGGACTGTGTGAGACTGGGACCAGATTTAGGAAGTGTGGAGTATTACATGAAGAATTACAGGTACCAGCATTTCTTCTTCCTGGGACATCTGGGGGTGCGATGGAGGCAAAGCAAAGCTCCAGAAAACAGTTGGAGAAGCAAATGAGCAGGATTTGCAGATGCCTTAGTAAGTGTCTCATTCATTCAGGCCCTTTCTTCACTAGGATAGCTTGGGGCTGTCCCTGGCAAATCAGGGCACTTGGAGTGTAGGCAACTCTCCCCACACCTACACTACAATTCCTCATTTTCCCACAAACCTTTGAAGCCTCTCCCTAAACTGCAAACCCCATAGGTTGCTGAAAGTGAAATAATAAGCACTATAGCAGCCTAATGCAGAAATGGCTCCACTTTTGAAGCTGCTTTTAAAATTCCCCAGTTTCTCTCTCACCCCCCTTTGTCCGGACCTTATTTCAATTGCTGCAAACTGAAATTTCAAAGTACAAAAGTAGCTTGCACTCGTTTAACTCAACGGAGGGAAAGGAGAGAAGGGGGCAGAATCTTGCCCTTCCCAGAATATTCAAGCAGAAGCAAATTGCTGCAGCCTTGCCTAGCTTGTGTGTTCTTTCCCATTAACTTTCACCATTTTGACCACACTCTGATGGTGCCTGGACACAGTCTCCCAGTTATCATCTATGAAATGTTGGAGGCTTGAATGTTTGTAATGGAATCCAAAAATAATGTGCCTGTTGTGATTGCATGTGAGTATATAAGGATATATAAAGAGCTAGTAGTAAATAAGTGAAGCATAAATTGCAAGCAATCTGAAAATACTGGTTAATCTCTAAATTGAATGAAATGGTTTAGCAGAGAATTTCTGGCATTTTTCTCTTCTGTTTCTTTTACTGATTCAAAATTCTTTTGCATTTGTTATTCTCTAGAGGCACAATGACAGCCAGCTTACTGTAGAGTTTTCATTGTTGGACTAGAGTACCTGGAGACCTTGGTTTGAATTCCCACTCAGCGAGAGAAACCTACTGACCTTGGGCAAGTCACATTCTCTCAGCCCCAGAGGAAGGCAAAGGCAAACCCCACCTGAACAAATTCTGTTGAGAAATCTCCATGACAGGTTCTGGTTAGGGTTGCATAATCTGGAAGTGATTTGAAGACATACAACAATAAAAGGCACAGTACAGACATCTCCTTTAGGCATGACTGAATGCATGGACATGCATAGTGAGATAGTTTTTCTCCAGTTATAAGCCCCTAGGAAGAATTCCTCCATGTTGCCATGAAAGAACACTGCAGATGCCTTATTGTAAAGGAAGACACATTCCTGGGCAATTTGTAACCATATGGCATCTCATCAGCTGGTGACTGGATGACAGCTTTGTAAACACTACATCCCTTCCTCCAATCCAGCAGGGGATCCACACACCTGCAATAATTATTGCTATGAATAAAACATCTGCATCACACTTAGTCTCCTTATGTGTCTTACTAGTTAAGAATTACTTATATAAATTAGCCTGATGATTTCTAATGAAGTCCACAAGAAAAAAATGGAGTTATGTCACAAACTGTTCAATAGATGCCTGCTTTATTACATAGAAGGCCCAATGCATTTGAACTTACACATGCACACACACACAAGCTTCTTGAGGGGCTAGGCAAAAACATGAAAATAAGAAGACAACACATAATTGTTAAGAAAAAAACATTTTAATCTTTGTACAGTGCCTAGGACCTGTACATACCAATTTGAAATCTAACCACAAAAATTTCTGAAGCAGAGACTTTATCTGGACAGAAAGGAACATGTGAACTGTGCTCAAGGGTTTTTCCTGTTGTTAGCAGATGGTCAAGAGAAAAAAAGAAATTAGAAAGCATTCAAGGACATACTGCTGAAAGGGGAAAGTACTGTCAAAATTTACTGGCTTGGAAGGAGATCAGGAACCTCTTTTAGCCCTCTAGGAGCCAAAGATTTTAACTTTAAAATCCTCTCTCACCCTTTCTTTAACAACATCTTCTTATCAATATTATTCACCTTTTCTAGAACCCCTGATCTGAGGTCTGTTGCAGGATGGAGGATAGAATCGTAGGCCCTTTTCGCAGCGCCGGCGCTCGCGCGACGGAGGAGGGCGGCTCGCGCAAGAAGCCTTCTCCGGGAGGCTGCCGCTTCCCCCCTTCCTTCCGCAGGCGAAGGAACGAGCGGGGAATTGGCAACCTCCCGGAGGCGGCGGCAGCTCGCGCGTCCGTCCATTCCCCCCCCGCGCGCGCGAGAAAGGAGCCAGTCGTGCTAGCGCCCCGCCCCGCCCCGTCCCTTCCTTCCGCAGGGGCGGAGGGAAGGAAGCGCGACCCGGGCGGCTCCCGACGCTCCGCACAAGAGATAAGTGCGCGCGGGCGCCGGGAGCGTTGCGCGAGCGTGGGTGATTTTCGCTTTGAAGTGAAAATCAAAAAACCTGCGCTCGCGCCGCTTCAGCCCCGTGAGCCCAGCGGAAGTGGGAGTGCGTCGTGCGGAGCGACGCTCCCACTCCCGCAAGGCTCACGGGGCTGTCGCGCGAGAAAAGTCCCGTGCGAAAAGGGCCTTAGAATCTTAGAATCATAGAGCTGGAAACGACCACAAGGGCCATCCAGTCCAGCCCTCTGCCACAGTACTCCAAGAAATGACTTATAAAGGGATCTTCTGTTTGCTTCATAGGTGTTCTCTTGTATGTTTTTAAAGGAGACCTCATCTGATAAAGCTTGTTATCTTGCCAACTTTTATGAGAACTATCTTTTGTTTCCTCTACTGTTTTCAAGGAAGCAGATAAAGAATGGGCTATTGTAGTTCTGTTCTGGTGTTGATTGATCAACTTTCCACAGTTTAGCAAATAGTTTATGTAAAAATAACCTTACAACATGTATGAAAATACAAGCAGATTAACATGAGCAACACAGACATGAAGATTCTTGGAAGCTACTCTGTCAGGAACTGGATTCACACACACAAACAACAATCAGAATTAAATTAATATCAGTAAATCTTTCTATATGCTTTTACTTGCTAAGCATCATATTGGCAAAATATATAATTAGATGCTCCCTGCTTCTACAAGTGGTGAGTTTCCTGGAATGTTGCACTTACCCAAGTTTGGTTTCTTTTGGGAAAAGAGTCTACCTGGAAATTATGATTTCTTGTAATAATTGAACTTATTTATAAATATTCAGGGCAAATGTGGAATCAGATACTTGTCAGCAGCTAATCCATAGCCACATTCCATCCCAGATCCCTAAATGGAGACAGTAACCATGAAGTCCCTAAGATAGTTTAAAGCTTGGTCTCTGCTTCTTTCTCAATCCCATCAAAGAAAACATCATTCTCTTTGTTGTTGTTTTTCAGAAAGGTGTCCCTAGTGTAGTGTCTTGCTATCTCTGTAATGATTTGATACCTCTTTAAATAAGAGGCTGCATTCTATACCCAACCTGGAATCTGCTCTTAGAAATTTCTGTTCAAGAGCCATTGTACTGTAATTCAGGGGAATGTTTTAGAGTTCTCTTGGGGAGGATTTGGAATACCTCACCAAACTGCAGACCCTATGTCTTTGTAGGATGGAACCATCACTGTAATCGTGTGATATAGATACATTCAGAAATGCAGATCCCTCTTAGCTGCCATGGGCCATTTGTCTGCAATTTTCCTGACAAAAGGGGAACATGACATTATTTGTGTTGGTTGAATACCCTTCTCATAATGATTAAGAAGAAGAGGAAGAAAGGAAGAACATTGGAGGAGAAGGAGGCAGAAGATATAGGTTAGTCCACACAGGGCATGAAATTGGCATCTCATGAGTAATCAAATGTCATCACAGTATTCATTAGACTGATGTGTGTCAGCAGCATAATAAAGCTTTTGAATGGCATGACTCACCAAAGGCATGGAACAATGAAAGTACAAGACCTTGACTGAGGCTTTCCAACGTGAATGAAATGTTAGGATTTTTTTTTTTCCTCTTGGCCTTTACCATGACATTTCTTACATTTATTTTAGACTATCATCTTTTCTTTGTTGAAGGAAAGAATCCAGAAATCCTTAATTCAATTTGCAAATTGTGCCCATTAGCCCATTAACTAATTCAATATGCAACAAAGAAACTAATCAGTTTCTACTCTTCCTATTGATCTCAATAAGAGAGTTTCCAATGCATTTCACTTTAGCTGGAGCTAGATTGGGCATGCTTTTGCATTAATGCTAAAATTTTCCCCATGCACATATTTGTAGGCATGGCATCTTTGAAATCAGTGGAGTTATGCCAGATTTGCATTGATTTTAATGAGACCAGCTCTGGGCTTTCACGGTTTTGCTCTTAAAAGTACTGTTTTTATTCAAGCATGCATACCAGGCAAATGAAAGAAACAGAGAACATACCATGCCATTATATGTTACTATGCCTGTCCCTTAAATGTTAACTGTTAATACTAGCTTTCTAGAAATATGTGTTTCTGTGCCCTTCCTACATTTGAAGAATTTCATTTTTCCCCCTTTCATAAGGTTACCTCTAATGCTCTAATGAGTAGAGTATAACAAATGACAGTTTCATTACCATGGAAACATAGTTTTTTGTACTAGCTACCAAGCTGCCTCATTTGGAGTATTTTTCCCCCTGTTGCTTCTTTTTAGCAAAATGAAGATAATAGATGAGGAAAAATTGGGTTCCCTTTGCCTTTTAATATAAAGAATAAATAAATGTAAAGGAAAGACCATCTACCTTGATGATAGTTTTGTACTTAATTACTCGACGTCATTATTTTGAAGGCGTAAAACTACAGACAGAGAGACTCCTTGCTCCATGACGTAATTAATAGTGTTGCTTATTGTGCTATAAGTTTTCTCCTTTTGTCAGACATAATTTGTTAAGTAAATTAGGAACCAAAATGCATATGGGTTTAGAAGATAGCAAATAACGAAACATTACCAGGGATTTAATGATACTAAAATAGCTTGAGGGGAAAAATAGTATTCTGATGTGAACAGTTGCCATGGTAATGAGTTAAAACCTCAAATATTTAATATGTGTATAACTTTAGCACCTCCAAATCCTTACTTACGTTTTAAGAGGTGAAAACAACCAAATCATAGATGTTCAAATTAATTTTCTACTTTCAGTTTTTTTAGGCCATGATCCTAAAACACTTTATTTTGGGGAGAAAAAAATGCTCCAGTGAAATAGATAGGATTTATTTTGAAGAAAACAGAAATGCATTTATAACTAGACAGCATGGAATCTACATGTCATCACAGTCGATTTCAGCCAGCTACAAGAAAAGAAGTTGGCTAAAGAATACCCAACAATATGTCAGCTAAAGTTAGCAGTGAAAAAGTGCTTGATTTTTAGGCTCTGAAGTATTTTCTGCCAAATCAATTTGTGTATTTATTTATTTATTTATTTCACTATATATCCTGTCTATTATAAACATCTAGCATCCTTGCATTTTTACCCAAATCAAGTAACCTGAGAAGGGCTACAACTAAAAACAAACATATATGGTACAATTTTCTTATTCCTGTGACTTCACGGGAAAAAAACCCCTCAACAATAAAGTTTTTTTTTAAAAAAAAATGTTCTCTGTCTATTTTCACTCTTAATTTCTTCTCAGATTTTTAGCTTCAGATCTTATTTTACAAGTAGCCCAGCTGTATTGGCAAATCTACTCTTTGTCTGTTTTGGATTCCTGGATTTTGCCCAAACAGATGCAGTACTGAGGGCGTGTGAGGGCTTTGTGGAGTTTAGAACTGCCTTCTTCTCAATCTGTTGATTGAACTTCTTCCACTAGTAGATGCACACAAATAAAGCACACAAATGTTGTCTACATTTTTTAAAAATCTGATAACATCTTAGGTACCTTGAATTTTTTGCAATAATTTATAAATTTAATACATGGGACGTACACCCTATTTAAAACATGTATCCAGTACATTAATTTGATACTGATAACCAACCAACCCATCAGTTGTCAAACAGATTTTTATTTCTTAATGGTATTAATTTTTTTAATCCAATTGTTTGCCATCTTGCTTTATTCATGAATATGTTTATTGATTTCTTTCTTGATTTTACTAGGATATAGTTCACCTGGAACAATTGCTTTAAATAGACACACAAATCAATGTTCAAAGATTTATTAGAAATTGCTAAGCATAGAACAAAGCAAGAAGTATTTCATTAAATGTTCCATTTCACAATGACTTAAAGCAGCACCAGATATTTTGAATGTTAATTCGTTTAACAGAACGTTGTATTTAAATGCTGAACCCTCTGCCACTACTTCTTAAACCTATAAAGCAGGAATCAGTTTTATACAACAATATCAGCCTACACTAAATTTGAATTCTTAATCACTCATTTCATCCCACTTCCTTAATCCAGTTTTAATTTTTGGTTCCACCCACTCCACCCACATAGTTTAAAATGTTAGGGGTACAGTGATGAAAACAAACAAAATTTGGTGTGGCATCCCAATTTTGATTCCTTACCTTTTTCTCCCAATGCAAAGATTTACAAAGGAAGTGGTAGTAACAAACAGCTGTTCTGACTGTGAACTAGAGGAATACAAGCAAAGAAGCAGAATCTGCTTTAAATGGAAGAAATGAAGCAGGAACAACTAAATACAGAGACATGTGCAGGGACAAGATGTCCTTTGTGAACGGAACTTGGTTTCTTAAAAAGGTGATTTTAAAAAGGAATCCAGAGTAAAAGCCAAAGGAAGTTGGGATATACAGTCAGGAATGTATCACGTACACCTTCATGTTCCACCAGCTATGAAATATACAACCAGTGTTTTTCAAGTGGAGCGAGAAAGCTCTGCCTAATGGTCTCAGAAAATATTCTGTTTTATCTCAGCTGTTTTACAACCTTAAACAACAGGGCAGTTCTCTGGGGAAAGGGGATGCCAATATGGTATATGATTACTGCATGAGTTACCTAGCTAGAAAAATGTCCAGAAGAATATAACAGACTTTGGGGAAACTGTTTTTTATAAAGATATGGCTGCTCTTTTGCCTGATTTATTATTTAATATTTTTCTATATTAAGAATAGCCAGGGTAGCCTTTGGTAACTTATATTCTAGCCAAAAATCTCCTCCTTGTTATTTTTGTATAAAGTACAGATCATCTGAAAGAAAATGATGGTTCTCAAGAGATGTTGAATATGACATACTGAAGTTAAAAAAATCATCATCACCTAATGCATGAAATTATTTCCAAACCAATATGTGAAACTCAGTCTCCTTTGCCCTCTTCTTGTACCATTTGCTTCAACTGTTTCAGCTGCTTGCCTTTACTTTCTATTCTGCCCTCATGTTTTCAATTCTGTCTTGCTTCTATGATCTCTATTCTTTGACCTCCTGACCTTCTATGTTTCCTTACACTTTGTTCCTTCATGCAACTGTCCATTGATATCCAAGTTCAGCAGGGCGGGGGGGATATTATAACAGTAGTACAGTCTCTTAACCCATCAAATATTCATTCATGGCAAACAAAAGAGATCGAAACCTCCAGTCAGTGTAAACAGCTGTTGTAACATTGTTGTTGCTGTGGCTGTTGTTGCTGCTGTGTCTTCAGGTCAGCTCCAATTTATGGTAATTGCATTGTAGACTTTTATTTCTTCAGATGAGGTTTGTCATTGCCCTCCTTGTAAGCTGAGAGAGTATGGCCGTTTCTGCACTACACTCTTATAGCGCGATTATTCCACTTTCAACATCCTATGGAATCCCAGGGTTTTCAGTTTCTGGAGGGGCCACCCTGCCCCTCCCGAAATGGCAAGCTCCAGGATTCCATAGGATGTTGAAAGTGGAATAATTATACTATAAGTGTGTAGTGCAGAAATGGCCTATGACTTGCCCAGGGTCACCCAATGGGTCTCCATGGCTGAGCAATGAGTCAGACTCTGGTGTCCCAGAATCCTAGTCCAACACTACACTGTGCTGGTATTGTTGTTGCTGTTGTTGTAATTTGCTCAGTTGAAAAGAAAATAACATTTCATGATTGTCTACTATTTTTATGCAAACCCTTTTGGCAGCAGCTGTGATATCCTTTTAAAGCTCAAGATGGGGGGAGGGGAATGTTGGAAAATAATCTAGCTCTTTGTGGCATGAGTAAATAATGGGAAGGGAACTATATCCAATACTTTGAACAGAGGATAAGATGAGTGAAAAAAAAATGAATTCATATTATTTATACTGTAAGCACAATAACTTTGAATTTGTACCTTTGAATTTGTGCTGGGACAAAGTATCCAACCCAAGAGGGGTGGGATTGATTGTTGTTGTTGTTGTTTTTTGGCATTTCAGTAGCAAGATGGAAAAAATTAAAATAGATGCAAGGCTTTCAGTGTGTAATTCCCAAGTCCAAGGTGATATAAGCCAGTATCTGTTATATCACATCAGTATTTCAGTAGAATGCTGCAGCTCTCACAACAGAACCTAATGGTGCCATTTCATTAATCTTACCATTGTATATTCATTAGCAGAAAAAGGGGCAGGGCAACAATTTTCCTACACTGCAGTTTTGACCCTCCTATGGACACTCAAATCTCTACCAGAAGCCTGAATTGCCTATGGAAAAATCTTTTGGCCAGCATGGCAGATTGCACAGAGGAGAGGAAGAAAATCCTGTCCCATTTCAGGTAGCATCAGAATCTCTTCCCTAACTTCTGGGTCAATGCTGATCCAAATCTAGTCATTCAGCTGTTTGACTCTACTTTGCATGAAGAAGATTTTTGATCACCTGAATTGGAAACTCTAGGATGAGGAATTTATACCTCATTCAATCAAGACTTTATCCTATGAGAGATCTTTTCTTCCAGCCATTAGATAAAACTGTCCAAAGTGACTTTTACTGACTCTATTTATCTAATGCAGCATCTAAAATTGTGTTCAGCCAAGAGAGTATAAGGACTGCCTTAGACATCCACTGCAGTATACTAATAAAGGAGGCTGTGAGTTCTGAGCAGAATAGAGATAGTTCTGAGTTTAAGGTGGGCCTTTGTGTTTTCAAAATCAAGAATCAAACATTATTCCTTTGGATTTGAGGTTTTGGTTTTGGAGGGCTTTTCTTTTTCCTTTTCCTTTTCCTTTTTGTTTTTTGTTTTTTTGTTCTTTTTCCTTTTGCCACCAACCATCCTATAGGAACCTCTGTGTGAAACCTAAAACCATCATATTGCCTAGTGAGCTCCATTTGAGAGTTTGTAAACACAGTACTGCTTCATTACATCTCAAAAGAAAAAAGTAGACAACACAGCTTTGAAGATTATCTCTCCCACCCCTTTCTTCTCTGCCTATTGTTGTTGTTTGTCTTGTCTGATTCATTTGTGACTGATGAAGGGAGTGAAGCCATCAAAAATTTAAACATATTTTATGCCTTCTTATGTAGCTTAATAATGGAACCACCATAAAATAGATGATAAAATTTGTGGTAATTTGTTTTCAGATATGAACTGCAAAGTTATCAACCATCTATGCTGCCAAAATTTAATAGGTACAGTTATTTCTAGTATGGAGAGGATCCTGTTGCATCTGTCTGCCATGTAGATGTTAAAGATAACAAGGAGCTTATCAGAAAAAGAATTTCTCCCCCCTCCCACTAAAGCAAACATATAGACAAAAACCCCTACCTGCTCCTAATCTGAATCTATCAATCCTACATTCAGATTTTTAAAAAACATGCATTGGTTCCTTTGAATTCATAAGATATTTTGCTACTTTTGTTTGTTTTTTTAAAAAAGGTAAACAAATGCCCAAATTCTCTAAATTTCTCTAAACAAATTCGCTAAACAGAGAAACCTATTCACAAAGAACTCCACAAGCATGGAAGTTCCTATTTTTTCAAGGAGTCCTGGGGCAAGAAAGTATGTCTGCAGTAGACAATGCAATAGTGCAAATGGTGAATTACCTTTCATTGGTATTATTGTTGTGTGCCTTCAAGTAGTTTCTGACTTATGGCAACCCTAAGACAAACCTATCATGGATTTTCTTGGGCTGAGAGAGTATGACATATCCTAGGTCACCCAATGGGTTTCCATGGTCAAACAGAGAATCAAACCCTGGTCTCCAGGGTCATAGTCTGATGCTTAAACCGCTGCAGCATGCTGGCTCTCTGCCTTTCATTATAGAGATAAAATAATTCCTGTCATGACAATCTCATATGACCATCAAACATGAGACATTTCTCAAACAACATGAGAAATTCCATTCACAATTTGTGTCCACAATAAACAATGGCTGAGATCCTACATTACATTTGTAGCTATGTAAATGCAGCTAGGCTTGTAACTAAGAATTGACCCTGAGACTTACTTTAACCTTCAGGGAACTTTTCTGAACAATGGAGATCTATGATATGGCCAAATGAAGTACTTCAGGATGGCACGGCTCCTGCCCTCGAGCCATGATGAGAAGTGGCATTTCAGGTCACATTTATGATCGTGGCAATGGCACCACTATTGTGAGTATATAGTATAACTGAATATAGAGCGGTTATGGGTTTGTTACCATATCCTGCCACCCCTCCTACAATTTTCATAAATTGGAACTTATTAATAACTGGGGAATATATTTGGGGTCACAATGACTGGAGAAAATTTGGGGAGTCATGCTGATGGGGGGCATGGTCAGGGTTATGAAATTTCAAATAGTGTTATGTAGAAAACTCCAGTGCTGATGAGTTTGTACTAATTCTTTCACCACTTCAGCCTCTTAGTATTTTTTAATACTATGAAAGACAAACTGCTGAGCAATCAGAGACCAGCCCTTGATCTTATCCTATGGAGATCTTCCCTATACAGTCCACCTGACCGAACACTAGGAGGTCGTTATGAGCCTCACTGATGTTTTGTCACTCCAGAGTTAAGCAATGAGCCTATTATGGATCCCTTTGTCACTCCTGTGGGAAAGTGATTACAGCTTTGTTAAAGCACCACTTCAGCATGTGAAATAGGGTATAAAAACCCTAGCTTCAGCTCCAGTAAATTGTAGTATTTGTCATACTCTGCTTTCAGAACATGGACTCTGACTCAGGGTCTGAAACAGGGGACATGCCAGGACCTACTGAACAGGAGGATGTTACAGTGCCAAAAACAGAACAGGGTGCAGTGCCAGCTCCAGCAGAGAGAAACAGAAGATAACTTACCTGTACCCACCTTTGCCAAGTGCAGACAGCAAAGAGAGAACCTGTGCCGATTTCAGAGGATTTATAGGCAACAGCAAATACTTAGGCAGCAGCTCCATTAAGCTGCTGACCAATATAGGTGTTTCCCCTCCAGGAGTTGTCAGAGAGTATCTGATCTTTCTGGCTGCTGATTACATTCCTGAACTCCATATCTGACCTTGGATTGTATTGACTAACATTAAACTTGTTAGCTTTGCCTTGGATTCTGCCAGACTCTATTCATGATCTTGTGCTTGCTGAATAAAAGTAAGTAACAAGCCCTGAGCTATTTGGTTTGTTTGTTTGAGTTGTCAGCTCTGCTACCCTGACCTAGGCTCTTTCCACAATGCACCTTTTCATGAAGCTGGGGTGCGGGGATCATGCAAGCAACCTCCAGCGAGAGGCTCTCACATCCTGGCTGCTCCAGCTCCTCACAAGCTGCCTGCTCCCGAGCAGGCAGCGCGAGAGCCCCGCCTCTTCCTTCCGCAGAGTTTCCCAGGCTGCACTGGGGCAGGAAGTGTGACTGGTGTGGCTCCAGAGGCTCCGCACACATGGCAAGTGTGTGTGGGCCCTGAAGCAGTGTGTGATCATGCACCATTTTTGACTGAAAGCTGAAAATGAAAAAGTGTGCAAGCGGCACCTGCCCTACCCTGGAGCATCACGTGATTGTGAGTGCGTCATGCAGATTGCTTCTCACAATCACTCAAAGCTCCAGGTGCCCTTCCGCATGGCAAATGCAAAAAAGTGCCCTAGATAGGACATACATAGTATGAAGAATATGCTACCTTCAAATGCTGTCTGAGTTCCTCTGCTACAACCGCCTTCTTCAGGACTGGGTACTATCACCCTTTTCACCTCAGTCTTTCTCTATCCAGCCTTTCTTGCCTCACTTTCCAGTAGCTTGATATGATTCATAAGCATGTCTGATTTCTCGTATGCTTGTCAATTCAAATAAAATACATTGTTTAACTTTATACAGGAGTCCTCTCTACAGTTAGTACTGGTATAAATACATGAAAAGATTCTGCTGTTACCCTCCTCTTGCAGGCCTTCTTTGAGCTTTAATTTCCCCAAATTCAGAGGAGACGCTGGTATTGTGGGTGAACCCCAGCATCTCCCACCTCTTAGAGTAACAGATCCATAACTCTGTCTCACAAATCTGTAACTGCAGGGAAGGATGCCAGCCATTATTATTTTAAGAACAACATGAAACAGTATTGGGATCACCAAAACATGTAGCAAAACAAGACATTGCTAATTATCTGTTCAGTCACTTGTGCTTGGAGGACCACTTTTTCAACTAGCAGCCTAGATAAAAGGTGAAAGTATATGGTGCATTTGCAGTTCAATGAAGAAAACAATTTAAATGCTACAGCTGGGTTTCGCCAGTGATTTAAAATGTTGCCAATAATATTTATATCAAAATTTATTATGCAACGTGGGAGACTAAACTCCATACTTCAGACATTCTGTGTGTGTGTGTGTGAGAGAGAGAGAGAGAGAGAGAGAGAAAGATTTATGCTAGAAGCAAAAAGAAAATGTTCTTCCTGTTCTTAACATATATGGATAGGCAGAACTGAAGATAGATTGAGTTTATTATGGAGGAGGTTTGTTTCCTTTTTCTTCTTCTGAAGTGTTGGATATTGACCACTTCTGGAGACAGAATACAGAACTTCATAGATCAATAGTCCAACTCAGTATTGTAGTTTATGGATTTGCATGTCTGTCATGTTACCACTTTGGCTTGCAAGATTTAATGTGTTATGTAGATAATCTAAGCATGCACTTTTAGAAAATGAAAACATACTGTAAAGAGAGAGAAAGAGTTAGACAAGTTTTACCATGGTTTCTTAAATACTGGAGTTCATCTAACATGAGACCAAGATTGCTTTGTGCCAGATTTAAAATCAGAGTAGAGGAATTAGCTGGAGATTGGATTTAATAATATTGTTGTATTATATTATTGTTGGATGCATAGAAGACATAGTGTTTGTCATACACATTCCCAGTTTCTATATTCTGAGATGGACTTATGGTCTCTTGACAGTTGTTATCCTGTTTACTGGAGGTCCCGGGAGGAACACCTAAATAACCTTACAATTACACAAGATGGGGAAATTAGTCAAGAGCACTGGTTCAAACTACGAGAGGCAGGGTAACGCAGCAGGATCTTGTAACCTAATGTTTATGGGGTCAGGCCAAGTCAAGAAGCAAACCATGTTGGAAATAATGATTGATCTTTATTAAATATGGGCACACAATGCAAGCAACACACGCACACAGATAACTAAGGAAAATAAAGGTGTGAATTTGATAGCGGGATTTTCAGAGGGATAGTTGATTTGGGTGATACGAAACCTGTTCCTGAAGCCCGGAAAGAAGATAGAGAGCGATGCTGGGGCTCGATGTATCTCAGCACATGGAGCTGAGGGGAAGCTCGCCAAGCAAAGCGGTAGCAAGGCGGTCTGGAACTCGGGAGCAATCTGAGGATGGTCTTGGAATCAGGGGTTTTTATAGGGAGAAATGTAACTACAGGCTATGCCATACTTGGGGAAAACAATGTGTTTCGGGTGCGGGACAAAGCTTTGGAAAGGTCAGATCTTAGCATGATTGAGTTAGGTCCGAATTGACAAAGAGGTAGACAGTATGCAAATGCTCAGTGCTTGGCAGTTGAGTATTCAGCTTGCCAGGTTGCCTGCTCAAGACAGGGAGTCCTTTGTAAACAGTGTGCATACATAATGAGGGTGTTTGCAGAGAGGTCTCCTAAAGCAAGGATCTGGCTATTTCTGGCCTGCCTGGGTGGAGAATGGAATGTTCAGCAATTAGTGGCTGAACTTAGTTCTGTGCTTGTCCGGGGGCCTCACAAACACGTGGAGAGGGGTGGTGGAAGAGAGCCAAATTGTGATATCAAAATGATATCTTTATGCTATCTCCAAGGAGGCCTAAACAGCAGTAACACAGTGACCTATGAGCAGAAAGTATATTTTGCTACATAAACTGGATTTTTCACAAATTGTCAGATTCTGTAATGAAGTTTTTTCCATCTGGACATAAAGATATTGTCAATGAGGTGCACATGTATTGTGCAGAAGCACAGTACTAGGCAGAAATGTGCATTTCCTTATCAAAATTTTAAATATAAATCAGAATGGAAGAAGAAACAAAATGCAGAATGTCAGTACATATATTTACAGTGTGGAAACATACTTCTTTTTTTCCCCTCCATGAATGAAAACTTTGCACCCAATGTACACTGATTAAAATTTGAAAGATCAAACACAAAAGAAATGAAAGTGTCTTGGGGAAGAATTTGGTCCAATGAGAAATAAGACAGGATCATCATTTTGGTCACTCTGATATATATATTATATATGTAACATGCCAACATAAAACTTTGTGGTACAACTATGATATAAAAGTCAATGCTTCTTGCAGGTATAGGTAAAGAAAGTTGTTTGATTTGGTTTTGTTATTGTTGTTTTATAAGAATTCATCAAGATTTGCGGATTTCTTCATGAATGTGACAGAAGGAAAGAGATTTCAATTTTTAAGAAAAGATATTAAGGAAAGCATAATCAATAGATCTACCACCCTATCAAAGAATGTAGAGTGCTTAGATATTAAAAGTCTGATATTTAATGACTGATAGTTGCCATAGTTTTCATTGCTGATGAAAACTCATCTCATTTACAAATGCGTTCAGAAATTCTGCAGAAAGCACTGCAATTTATACTAAAATAAAATAAAATAAAATAGAAAGCAGGAGAAAGTAAAACAAAAACTAAATCAGACTATTCTAAGAAAATATTTATTTAATTGCAAGGCATCAGCCTACATCTTCCAGAGATAAAGTAGAACGTAGATTTTGATCTAGATTTTGATGTAGGAACCTTTAGATCTATGTGTTCAACATACACTGTGATTCTTTTCGCAGTATACTTTTCTTAGCATTGATACGCTCAGCTTCTGTGGCCATAGTCACAGAGTCACATGGCTAACATGGAATAAGGAAATAGATAAACTTTTATTTGTTGCACTATATTGTACATAATGTGGGCAAAATCTGAAACTATTAAGCACAGCATGGCATAAATCCTGTTGTTAGTTCTGACTAGAGGAGACATGTTCAATTGTGGGCTTTGCTTATGTGTTGACTTCTCATTCATCAATTGATTGAAGATATCTGCTTCAGCTACAATTCATAAGTAGGATGCCAGTGTATATATGTAAGCTGAAATAACATATCTAAAAATGATAGGAGGCTAGAAATCAGCAAAGACAGCCTACACAATGACTATATAAAAATAAAATTTCTGACTGTTTACTCAGTACCAGAAACAAAATAAATCTATTGGCGCAACAATTGATCTCATTTAAGTTAGTGTTAAAATGGTATGTTGATGCATAACAGAACACCAGAGCCTAGATTAACCTTAACATAAATCATAGTATACTCAGTTCCTAACATTCTTCTTGGTGATGCCACTCTGAAAGTAAAAGATTTAAAATAAGCCACTGTATCAGTGCTATATTACAAGACTAGAACTGCTAAACATGACAAAATTGGAGTCATCACTAAATTAAGGATAATAAAGATTTGTACAAAATTTATACTTGTGTCTATTCCATGATACACACACACACACACACACACACTCACGCACATTCTTGCTTGAAATAACCTTTTCTTGCACACTTGGCCAGGATCTTTGTAAGTGCTGTAATGATACATCAGGACAAGGTGACTACAGATTTATCCACCCAGGACAAATGTATCAGGAAGGATATATTTCATTACTCTATTTTCGCTTTTTATTTCTGAGATTCAAATGTCAACCAGAATCCTGTTGGGGTGTCACATCCTTGTAAGTGGACTTGCAACTGCAAGAAATACAATTTCAAGGATGTACAATATCCATATGCAGTAGAGTGCTGCTGTTACATAGCTATGTAGCAGAGCTGGAAAAAAGACTGATGTGCCAGGGGCCGAAGCAAATCAGATCCAATGCACTATGGTCCCCAATATGCATTGGGCCCATGATATACATTGGGCATCCCAGTGCCTATTGGATACCTTCCATATCTTGTTACACATCTTCACAATTCAGTAATAGGCTTCTTAGTGTCTCTGCTACTTAATTAAGTGCATGCAAATCTGCATTGAGTGAAAGGTCATACAGGATTTCAAACAATGTTTCAATCATCTCTGTGCATTTCCTGGTTATATCTTAAGTACCATAATTTTTTACTCCTTAGAGGAATGCAACACTTTGTGCTGATACCTTGTGAATTCCAAATCCATATGTGAACCTATGGTTACAGTTAATTTTGTTTTGATTTGGGACAATGCCTGCTCTGGGTGCTAACTTGTCATGCTCACCTACAACCCAGTGTTTATGCTACATTTTAGAATGAATAGATGGAGGATTTTGGGGGAGAGTGAAGACAGGTGGCAAGTACAGTTGCCAATAGCTATTCCTCTGAATGTTTCAATAGGGAATTGACCAGAAGTGTCAAAGAGCAACATTAAATGGTACAACATAAATTGCACCAAATCAAGGGTTTAGGATGAGCCCTGTTGGAAGCACTTCAGGGCCAGAAAAAGGAAGTGTGACCACTACCGGGACACTAGCTCAGTACAAGAGGAAGGGCCTAAGTATGCATCCATCCAACATCTGATGCTACCTGAAGCAGCTGCTCTGATGGCTTAATGGTAATAGGACCATTCATGGTAGAATTATTACTTATTTTACTTCCTTTAATATCTTAACAATGAATTGTGGCCATATGTCCAGATAATCTACTGGAGTTTATCAACCTATATCTTAAATTCTTTGATCTGACACAGAGAGATCATGTAGACATGAGCTTCTTATGCATATACAAGGATGCTTCAATCAACAAAGTAGATGGATTCCTGGGGTTTACTTCTTTAACAATGCCGTTGATATCAGAGGTAGAAATAACATGAAAGACTGAGGATAGGTTCCCACACCACAAAAAGAAGAGCAGTTCAACAGGTTTCAGAAAGCTTTTTATATGAAATCAACATTATGCGCATGAGAAATGGGGAAAAACAGGTCAGATAAGCAGTGCATAAGTAAACAAAAACATGTTAAATTGTCTAGATATTATTTAAATGCACCCCCCCTCCACTAATAGCCTCCATTTTTTTAATAATTACCATTTCAGTGGTGAAACTTATACATTTATGTTTTTATTTTCCCTCAACATGTCAGGGGCACTGGTGAAGCAGGCTAAGATGGTGCAGTAAACAGTGCAATAAAATGTGGCCTGGGAAAGAATGGGATTCTGCTTTCTCCTTTTCATTCTGTTTTGGCTCTTCACACATTCTCAGTAAATGATTCTGGAGGCAGCTGTTTACCTTACCTGTTGCATGTAAGTGCACACAGCTACAATAAGATCATCAACAGCAAAACCCCATTCTTTCCCAGGACACATTTTATTGCATTGTTTACTGTACCATCTTTCCAATGCCAATGCTGCAAAACACCTTCCAGCTTAAGAAGACAAGCAATGTGGGGAGAGCTGTTCTGGATTCCCATAAAAAGACGTTGAAAAAAGAAGTTTCTTTGTCAAAGGCTTTGTAAACTGAAATGTGCCTATATGGGTATATAAAGGCTAATGTAGAGATAACCAACTTGAAATGATAGAGTATTGCATGGGTGAGCAAGTGAAGCTTCCTTCTTCATTGTATGGAACTGGGAAATCATGTTTACTGACACACACATTTGGACATTATATCGTATATAGAGTTCCGTGCACTTCACTTCTAATCTTCATTTCTTGCTGTCCTTAGATGCTGTCAAGACAAAAGTTACTTCTTACTAATTACAAATATGTTCATTTTCTTCCTTGTGGGCTTCCCAAAGGCATCTAGATGGACATAATGTTGAGGAAACAGGCTGCAAGGCTCTTCATTCTTATTTTGTGTGCTTGTTTAATGTATTAAATATGCTACCCTCACTAAGTGCTACCTGAGACTTATAGTAAGGTCAATCCAGTACAAAAGTCCCTACAGAAAATGCATATCAATAAGCATTTGTACCATATTGTATTCCATTTAATCCATCTTGATATATTTCTTCTCCTCTTCTTCCCTCTCTCTCATATTTTCCCTCATCACTTTCTTAGTTAGTAGAAATAAATTAAGCTGTTTATTTCCTTAAGCCCTATCTATCTATCTATCTATCTATCTATCTATCTATCCATCTATCTATCTATCATCCCTTTCACTCAAATGTATTCAAAAACAAATAAAACTGATAACTCCTCTTAAAGATTTAAAAAGACGTTGATCGTTCACACTCAAATGTTTTTCAAAAGAAAAGGTAGTAGAAGTGCATATATATATGTATATACTAAACATTTTTCAGAGGTAAAGAACAAGTAGCTCTGCAGATATTGAATAATGCTTGTTCTCATTATAATTCACATAAATTGGCCAGGCTGGATAGGCTGATGACAACTGGAGTTTTAACATCTGGAGCGCCACAGGTTCCCCACGTATATATACACTTAAAACTCTGCTATACTTATAGTTGAACAATAAGTATATGTCTGAATTCCCATATGCCTAAGTAGAGTATATCAACACTTGGGAAAGAAGCATCAGGCTGTGTTGTCCAACCCCATCCCCATTCAAAGCATGGTAAAAGAAAAACTACAGCACATTCCATTAATAGATCTTTCTGCCACCACCAATTACAAATGAAGCTCTGTTTAAATTTAAAAGAAATGTACATACTGGTAAAAATAAAGCAGAGCATAGCTTTCTGTGGAATGGAATTCTGCTACCTGGATGCAGACAGCAAAAAAGCTCTTTCCCATATATTCGCTAGAACGTTCTATGAGAGTAAAAGGGGTAAAAGAAATCCTCCCTTTAAAAAAAATCATAAGACTCTGGTAGGCTCATATGGTGAGATCAGTTTTTCTGATTGTCTGGCCCTATATAGTATAGCCCTAAATAGCCTAAAGTCACCCGATTCTCTAAGAAGCTAAGAAGGGCCAATCCCTGGTTAGTACTTGAATGGGAGATCACCAATAAATACCAGGTAATATTTCAGAGGAAGGATATGGCAAAACCATTTCTGATTATTTCTTGCCTAAGACACCTCTGTAAAATTCATGTGATCACCATAAGTCAACAAACAACTTGAAGACACACAAACATACACACACAAATACACACAAAGTCAACCTGGGCTTTATAGATTGTAACCAAATTTCTTTTCGCATTCCATGAAATACAAGTGTTGAGCCTTCTTCAGATGTCTATGTTCAGAATGAAACTGGGTAACAAAAAAAGTGGCCATCAAGATGTTTTGATTTTCTTCATTTCAGTTGTGTTCTAGGCCTTCACTTTGTCTGACAGAATTCAGTGGGACCCAACAGGCTATACCTTATCGCCATATCCTCCCAGTGCACTGGTATAATCCCACTCACTCCAGTACCTTTACATGATGCCATGGTAAGAGTATGATGCAATCTTGACCTTATATTAATGTGGGAGAGATAATTTGGGGAATGTGTGTATGTGTGTGTGTGTGAGTAAAAGATCTTTTCCTACACTTGAAAAAAATCTTGAGGTACTTTGTTGCATCAATACTAAAAATACAATGTAGTATACATAATATTGCTTTATTTTATCCTTCTGAGATGTACTCTCCATGTACTTCACTAGATATCCACTCATAATTTGGTATTATGGTGTTGCAAGGACAGTATGTCACTCTGCCACCATAGGGGTACAAATCTGGATTTTGCTGCCATGCTCATACAACTGCTTTAGAATAATAGAATCTTAGAGTTCGAAGGGGCTACAAAGGCCATCTGTTTCACCCTCCTGCCATGCAGGAATATACAATGACCATAGTTGTGAAAGATACCCATTCGACCACTTTTTAAAGCTCTACAAACAAGGAGTCCACCATCCTCTGAGGCAGTGTATCCCACCGTTGAACAGATTTTATGGGGGGAAAGTCTTTCTAATATTTACGTGAAATCCTTATTTTCTTGTAATTTGAATCCATTCATTCTTATTCTTATCCATGGAAAAGCAGAAAACAAGCTTGCTGCATCTTCTACATGACATTCCTTTAGCTTTTAAATATGGCTACCATGTCACTTCTCAATCTTCTGAGAACACTGAATGGTGTGTCCAGTTCTGAACACCACAATTCAGGAAGGATATTGATGAGTTCGAACATATTCAGAAGAGATTGACCAAAATGGTGAAAGGCCTGGAAACCATGTCCTATGAGGAGAAGCTTAAGGAGCTGGATATGTTTAGACTGAAGAAGAGAAGGTTAAGAGGTGATATAATAGCCATGTTTAAATGTTTGAAGGGATTTCATATGGATGTCATATGGAAGATGCGGCACACTTGTTTTCTGCTGCTCCAGAGGACATGGAGCACTGGGTTCACACTACAGTAAAAGTGATTCCACCTAAACATTAGGGAGAAATTCCTGATGATAAGAGCTGTCTGACAATGGAACATGCTGCCTCAGGGTGTGGTGGAGTCTCCTTCTTTGGAAGTTTTTAAACAGAGGCTGGATGGTCATATGTTAAGAGTGTTTTGATTATGTATTCCTGCATGGCAGAATGAAGTTGAACTGAATGGGCCTTATGGTCTGTTCTAGTAGTATGATTCTAGTAGAGACTACTAGTAATTCCCTTGATCTGGGCACCCCTCCTATTGATGCAGCTTAGAATTGCAATGATTTTTTCAGCCACCACATCACACTGTTGATTCAAGTTGAACACAGGAACTTTCCCAGCACTGGGACCTAGTTGCCCATGGAAGGCCTCCTGTTCATCTTTAAGCAGCTGCAGGAGAAGTACCAATGAAATCCAGAGGGGATTTGTTACCACTGTGGTGGCCAATTTGGCAGGTACCCTTTTATGTATGTTCCAGGGCTCCCATCCCAACTCATCTCTGTGCCCCTGCTAATTGAGCAGCTAGTATACAGAATTCTGTTTACTATTTTCCAATTGGCAGAAAGTCTCTCTCTCTCTCTCTCTCTCTCTCTCTCTCTCTCTCTCTCTCTCTCTGCATCCCTTCCCTGGTGATGCTACCCATGCTATTCAAGACATAGATTGGTGAAGGAGGATAAAGGAATGTAAGGCAGGGGAACTGGTGAAAATTACCTCTCCCCCATTTGGGAAAGCTCCACTGGATCAAAATCTCAGACAGAAGGAGCCCACGGGAATAGAATCTAGACAGAAGTCTTAATTTCTAACTAATCTGAAAAATGTCATTGAATGAGAGATACTAATACCTAAACCAGAGCCTGTAATTGGTCAGGCACAAGCATCTCCAATTAATTCATGGATCCTATGTTGGGAGTAAACAGGATATAAATTGAAAAAATACATTTTCTAATTTCCACAATCAAAAGATTTTTATGTTCTTCTTTCAATTGGAGGTGAACCAGTCCAAAGTACACAGTTCAGATATGGTCTTAGATCTTATCTATTTACCAAATCTGTAGAAAGGTGAATGCATAGAAATTTAAAAAAAATGTTGTTCTATACGTATCTTAGATCTGACTTGTAGCCATGGGAATCACAGGGGCAAGTGTTAGTGCTCTGCTTCTGGACATTTGAAGACTTCTAATTGACAAGTACCCATCTTTTTAGTTCCCGGAAAAAGTAATAGAAGAGGAAGGATACATTGAAATATGTATTCTTACATCTTAGGAAATCCTGTATCTAGATTGCAAATGTATTCAGTTGAAGGCACATGAAGGGCAATGATTTGGAACAGGACGGTATGACATAAATCAAATGGGTTTTTCTATACTTCCTCCCAAGACAGTGATGAAATGCTTTTCCCCATCCCAACTAATATTGTTGCCCTGTAGCAGGAAGGGATCTACTTGGAGAAGAGAATGCCCAAGCTTTCAAATTCCTTTCCCCTTTTTACTCTTCCCAGTTGTACGACAATCATATATATGCCTCACACCAAGCTGCAGTGTTTGTGAAATTAATCCAAAGACAGAGATATGTGGGGGTGGGAACAGTATCAGAGGATGTTTTATGAAATGTTGCCTAGCTGTTAAATCTTTTGATGGTTGCCAAATCTCTCCCTCTCCCATTTGCTGAATAATAATCAGCAGGGGAGAAGGGAAATACAGTTCAAAATGGCTTGCTTTGTTTACCATAAGAGGTTACTGAGGTGGAAAAAAGCTATTAGGGCTCAAACAGGGAGGTCTGGGTCTGCTTACTGTTATTCTGTGGAGTCTTGACTATATCTGATTCATATTCTAGAGGATTGCCCTTTTGTGGCCTGTTGAAAAGCTATAAAGGGTGCTGACAGCAAGAATGAGTGCTTCACCAGCACACTCCCTTTTCTTTCATTTCTATCCTCTCTCTCTTTGGAAATTGGATTTATTAGATGAGAATATGTACTGGCTGTAGAGTATTTTAATCCCATTGATTTTAATGGTGTATTATTGGTATAGGTTAGTCTTGTGGCAAGACACTTCCCCAATAAACTTTCAGGAGCCCAAAGGCCTTCTCTCTCCTGAGGTCCATACCCTCCTTTGGTTGATTGACATCATATCTTCTAGAACTGATGCTTCAGAGTGCAATTGCTGCAATGCACTAGCAAAATTATGATACTGTTGATAGAGACAAATACGAATGACATGTTGTAAACAGGAATGTTAGAGAAGATGAGAATTGTTGCAAAATAGATGAAAGGTATCTGAAAGGCACATCTTAACGTTCTGCTGAAAGTTGGCAGGTCTGACCCTCTATGCTGGCTGGAGGAGACACCTCCTGAGAACCATATGTAAGGTTCTCTGAGCCCCTTCAGGGACAAGAATAGTATATGTGACAAAGAAATATTTTTATGCTTCATTTCTTTCATTCTAACTGGCAATCTGTTTTATGCATTTTAATTAATGTACTAGGGAGGAGCACTGTAGATGTATGGGAAAAGGCAGCAAAACATAAAATTTCACAGGGCATATAACACTGGAAAGTTCAGACTTTACCTTAAAAAAGTCATACTTCCAAATCTGGCAGAAGAAACAAATATGTAATTATCATAGATTAGCATACAGAATGAGCAGTTGTGAAGCACAAATGATGCAATGATACTAACTGGCTTCATTGTATAATGCAATAAATGACATAAGTTCTAGATCAATCAGTGGTACAGAGCTGTATCAGCTGGGTTATGTTGATTGCCACTGTATAGTGCGCTTTTGCAAACATCTTCTTTTACAGTGCTATAATCCCTTTTGTCTTAACCACATTTTTGCAGCTAGTAAGAGAAGCAAGCTATACTTCACAAGGAATGTTTGTTCTGTGGATGCTCATACTTTTTCTACTGTCCGTGAATCCAAATTTACTTACAGAAATTAGAAGAGGTGTCAATGGCCTGGGAAGAATAAGTGACATCATTTGTCTGCCTACATCCCTGCCTGCATAAAAGTGTAAGAAGACCCAGACTTGTGGAAGCAGCTCCCACACTGACCCAGTCATGTATGAGTCAGCCCTCATGTTTTATTTCTTAGACTGATATAAGTTTGAAAATGCTCTCTTTTAAATTGTCTTCAAACCACTTCAAAATACACCCTTTTTAACTACCTATTTTTAACTACCTGTCAGTCAGTTATGACAGTATATGCAATTGAAGTAGCAGTAAAGTTAATGTATGTTACATTTTCTGTTAACATTTCCATTCCTTATAAATCTTAAACCCATTAAAAACCATCCAAGATTAGGGCATTGGGAGACATGGAGATACCTCTTTTCTAGCAGAGAAGATCTCCGTGGGCAAAGATATCCACCCTAGTGGAGACTAAGGCACTAGCGAAAAGCTGCACAGGGACAGATTTTTCTACATCTTTGGGATTCCAGGGTGAGGTAGAGACAGACCAGCCTCAGATTCACTGAACCTTCCTTTGAGAGGGCATAGGATAAGGGCTTTCTTCTACACAAGCAATCAGGTCAAAATCTGACATTCAGCATATATAAACAGTATGGTCATTTATACAGATACATGGGTATAATAAGGAAGAGAATGCCATGGCTCCTTTAAGGATGCATAGTAGCTGCTAAGAGAAGATACAAAGGCATTTTAAGGTGTTTTAAAGGCTGTTTTAAAAGGTTTTAAGAATTGGTGTTCAGTATGTAAGTTTCTAAACTTAAAGGGTTTTAAAGGTTATTTCAATTGGGCATGAGCTAAAGCAAGCCAAACAAAGGGGTTCCAGCTCTTCTAATTGTCAAATTCTATTGCTGATGAAAAGGATGATCTGTTGAGCTAATAACCTGAAACTTGTGGTTTTTTGACCCACTGGCTGAATTCTACAAATATGTCAAATTTCAATCCAATCAAATACAATTTTTCGCAGGTACAGAAAGTTAAGAAGGAAAAAATGGTCACCAATACTTCATTTTACTCCAGTTTTTGCTGAAGCATATCATGCTATGCACATTCAGGTTCATTTTGTTTCCAGGACCTCATGTGTTAGCTACAGATATGGGTCAAGTTACAGGAGATTTCCTTGAATAATACAGCAAGGCTCGGATGCTTCACAAGGTGGTACAAGATGAGGACAAGAAAAGACACTGCTGCTCCAGGCGCTCCTTTTGCCCATCTGAATTTGGGCTTTAAAGAGCAGGTTGTTGTTATTTTTGTCATTGTTGCTGCTGTTGTTGTTGTTGTTGTTGTTGTTGTTGTTGTTGATAATGATGATTACATTTCCTTCTTCCTGGTGCAGGACCCAGGGTAGCAAAGGCACAGGGTGAGTTTACAAAGCATAAACTGCAAGCAAACATAATTTCCAACATGTCCAGCATCACCCCCTCATTCTCTCTCATGAGGAATATCTGTCAAGGCATCAGACTTAGATGCCAACCCTTTGGCTTTGTGGAGCTTGAGCCATCCTATGATAGCCTTAACTGTGGCCATGAAGCTTAAAAATAATAATAACAGTGTTTGTGACTGATCTGTTCCCTGATCCAAGGTAGTATTTCAAACTGCCCTGACAATTATAGACTATAGACAAGATTTATTATGGATTGGCAAGGTGGAGGGCACTTTGGTAGGGAGAACTGGAAAGTGTTTGCTTGTTTGAAACCTGAAATATTAAAGCCTGCATCTGTTTGGTTTTCTGAGCCTCAAAGCTTCCAGGTCATAATGGCACAACATATAGTGTAACTGCTGAATAAGTATCCCACAGAAGGTTCTGTGTGTGCTCTTAAATGCTGGCCTTGATATCTATTCTGGCCTACAACATTTTTTTTCACATTTTTCAGTCCTCATGGTTTGAATATTTTGAGAAAGGGTGGGAAAGAGAGAAAAACAGAACAATCAATGTCTAAGATAATCTTGACCATGCCCCCTCAAAGTGATACGATAAGTAGCTTTATGCAAAGGAGTGATAAAAATTCTGCATTTCACAAAAGCTCAAGGCCTTCTCAGTGTGTTTTGTTCTGAAGCACAGGAGTCAGATGACATTCAAACTCTCAACATTATTATCAGGCATCTCAAGTATAACTACTGTAAATTTGCCTAAGGCTCAAAATAGCATCCATATATCATGTAACCTTGTCTTTGCACTTGTCCTCCCATTTTTATGTCTGTTACCTAGTGTTGCCATCTCTTCCTGAAGAGGAATGATATGTTTGCATTTTTATTTGTCTAAAACATTCCCCCTTGCTTTTCTCACAAAGATTCAAAACAGTTTACAATAAGTAATGGATGCAATGCATACAGTATCAACTGCTTCTGCTTTGAATAATTGTTCAAACTCCTCACAAGTTTCTTCTCATGCTCTAGTTGGCATTTTTCCTGAATTCTATACTCATTGACCCTGCTTTACAATTTCTTCTGCTACAACCATCTTCTGTGTTAGCTAAAGTGGAATACTTGGATGTACAGGGCAGTTTTTAAACAATTGTTATGGGGGCCATTCTCCTATTCAAAAGTTTCATGAGTGGAAATGTCTCCATTATGTACAGTTTTGACATTCAAATTGTTTTGAAAGTGGTTTCTTTTCTTTTCTTTATTTTTTTGAAGCAGAAATACAATACAGAGATATAAATATGTTTACTCACATAAATATATCTACTCACATCAGTGTCCTAGCAATTTATCTTGCTTACCACCAGAAAATACCTGAAAGAAGAGAAATCTCTATTTTTTTTTTTAATCAGAGTTCAGAAAATCTGTTTAAAAAACAAAACTGATCTGGAATTGCGGTGTTTGTTTTGTGTGTGCGTGTGTGTGTGTGTGTACACATACACCTGCAAGATACAGCAAGCTACGTATGTGTGTATGTATGCATGTATGCATGTATGTGTGTATACGTGTGTGTGTGTGTGTATCTATCTATCTATCTATCTATCTATCTATCTATCTATCTATCTATCTAGGCTTGCAGTATCTTGCAGAATGCATTGCAATAGAGTGGGATTCATATTGTTCACTGCATTTCAGTGACTACATTTCAGGTGGATAGACTCAGTCAAGGAAGACACAGCCCCAAGTTGGTGACATCTAAGCATGACTTCTGAAAGCAGAGTGTCTTGAAAGCCATTCATTCATAGGGTCACCATAACTCAAAGATGACTTGATGGCAATTAAATGAAAATAACTTCCCCAAACCTGTTGCTGAGGTAGGCATTGGGAGAAAGGAATATACGTTGTTTGGATAATCCATGTGGAATCATGGATCTGTCTACTTATGATGGCCCAGTGAATTTCATAGAGTTTTCTTAGGCAAGGAATACTCAGAGATGGTTTTTCCAGTTCCTTCTTATGAAATATAGCTCACAGAATAGAAGAAATAAGGGTAAAACAATCACAATAATATTTTCCCCCACATTGATATTGGATTTACTTGCTTCCTGGCTTGACTTACTTTCAACTTTTTTTGTGATGTTTGACAAACCAGAGAAGAAACCACAATCTTCAAGAATAAAACATAATGAAAAGCTTACTGTGTGGATGGTTTCAACAAATGGGCTCTAATGCCAGACTGCCACTGGCAGCAAAAGCAGAAGTTGGATTGGTGATCTTCCCCTCTCAGAGGAACTTCCCACTGGGAGGTCCTCAAGAACTGGTTTTCAGGCACATCCAAATGCTTCAGGGGCCAGAAAAGATGTTATATTCTGCTGGCACTGTAACAGTAGTGTCATGTTGGATTTAGGACCATTTTTCATATAGTTTGTGATTAATAACCACTAGGGGTGCAATGGTTAAATGCCGGTTCTGCAGCCACAAGGTTGTGGGTTCAATTCTGCTGGGCTCCAGGTTGACTCAGCCATCCGTCTATCTGCAGGTCAGTACAATGAGTATCCAGCTTGTTGGGGACAATTAGCTAACACATCGTAAACTGCATAGAGCGCACTTAGCTGATAAGCAGTATAGAAATACACATGGTATTGGTAGAATAATATTTTCAATTCAATATTTTCAATTCAATAAATGACAGTTTGATCTCATAAAGAATATATACTTGCAAGTTTGGCTGATGGGACTAAAATGTTTAGAAGGAAACACTGAACTTAAATATATACGTGCCTGAAATGACCTTACATATAATTCATATTAACTACAGTGTAATGGAACAGTTTATTTACTGATTTTATGTTAAACCATAGGTTCCATTACCATAAATGTGGAGGGTCAGCAAATGATGAGAAAAGTGTATTTATGATTTTTTTTTCCTGTGGCACTTTTATACATGACCTGTCTCACTACGTTTTCTTGCATTCCCACTGTCAAGAGAGCAGGCCTATAGTAAAAGTTAATGGGAACTTGTAAAACAGACTAATGAGCTCACAGGTTTGGGGAATATGCTATTGAGATACCAGCTGGAGTCTTTCCCAGCAAGCTCAAAATTTACTAAAATACATGAACACTAGTTCACAAACCATCCCTTTTTTATTGTTTAAATTGCATTCAAATGTACTTTTGCCTCCCTGGTTGTTGTTTTTTTTGGGGGGGGGGTCTGCTAATTAAATGGACTCTTCAGAAAGGAAAAGCTACTTTGCATCATTTGCAAGATATCATGTAGGTTATTTATTTATTTATTTATTGAAAGCATGCAAAATGAACAACAATTTTAACTCCTCCCCCCTCCCCTGCTGAAAAAGTTGTCAAATTTCAGAATTCAACATGCAAAAGCCATTTATTTTATGCTGTGGCATATAACCTGCTGAGTGAATTAGTGCTGCACTGTGTGTCTCAAGAATTAAACCTGATATCGACTTCCTTCCCACTTCTCTGAAGGAGCAGAGGATTTTGTTTCTCTCCTTGACTTTAGTCTCTATGAGCCTATACTGAAGGAAATGACAGCTCTGAACTCCCTTCCAGAGATCTAAAGCTGCACAAAGAAGCACATTGTTGCTGTCTCTGTAATAAACGAAGGAAGCACTAGTCCAGCTCTCTTTTAAATGCTGAAGAATGCAGGCTGTAGAGGGCAGCTGAAATCAAAGCCATTCTGGTATTATACAAGTTAGGGAGACACTGTGAGTCATAAGGAGTTCATAGTGACATATTGATGACTGCACTTGACAGGTAAACAGTGTTAAAGCAGATCTATCCTCCCTTTGTGTAGCAAGCTTGCTAAGACATAGGCGACAGCAATTGCAAAAGAAAGAACTAAGGAACAAGTATGAGGTGAATGAGGCCCACAACTTTAACTATTTATAATGATATCTGAAGTAAGGCTGTCTACCTGCGTGGTCTGAACATAGGCAGGAGACACTCCATTCCTTCCCCCCTCCCCAAACATTGTGAGCCAAGCTTTGCTTCTGGCATAAGCAGGATATCTCCAGCTTGCATCCAGCCAGACACTACCTGATGAAACAGAAGCTCTTGGCTCAATAACATCTCTTCCTCAAACAAAGGACTTTGAGTTTGTACTCTGGGAATTCTCAGAAGGAGGCCTCTACTCTCATATAGCTCCCACAACCCAAGGAAAGTGAAAACCCCTTTTACCTCAGAGTGTTCATCAAAGATTACAAACTACTATCAACCTGCCCTGCCCTGCCCTGTCCCATTCTAATATCCCAAACATCTCTACTTGAGGCAATGTACAGAAGCTAGAAGATCGGGTTTTTAAAAATCCTACTCAATCCCTTTACTGATATATATATAAGAAATGAACAGGAATTAGTTATCTAAGAAGTCATCACTTCAGGCAGGCTGAGCCTTCATAAAACTGACTCCACCCAACATCAGGGGTTCATTCAATCATTCACACTACAGAATTATAGTACTATTATTCCACTTTAACTGCTGTGATTCCATCCTAAGGTATTCTAGAACTGTCAGATTAGGAAAAGGCATTAGGAATTCTCAGCCAGAGCACTTCAGAGTCCAAAGTACAAACCCAAGGATTTCATGGATTCAACTACCACAATTTAAGTGGAATGTGTAGTGTCAATCCTAGTGTGCTATGGTGTTACCCCAAACTATGGGTGAGTCAAGGGTCCATCTGCAATGCCAGTGCCTCTGTGAAAATGTGGGGAATTATTAGCTCAAATTAGGAGGCCTGCAAGAAAGGGTAATGTAATGAGATTGTTTTGACCTATATTTACTGGTACTTCTGCAGGGAAGAACCAAACAGAGATCCAAAAATAAACTAAATTGTGTTTTATTAGGGGAATTAACCACACACACACAAGATCCAAGAAGTCACGCAATCATACAAGGCTAACTGAAGGAAAAGTGAGGAAAGTTTTTAGATAATGCTGTTTCAAGGCATAGTGAGTGATATCTACCAGTCTCAAAGAACAGTGGAGAAGCAGCAGTGTGGTTTAGACTCACATCTAAGGACAATACACAATCAGAAATCAAAGTAGCAGAGTGGCACCCAGCAATCAGGGTACTGTGAGTTGACTGGCTAAAGCTAGGGGATTATATACCTGATTTCTGCCTTGGAGGCCAAGGGTGTGAATGCCTCTCCAGCCAAGTGAACAATGAAGTTTACAGAGTGTACAGTGAGATCCAGAGCAGGCTAATAGTCTTACCATTAGGTGACAAAGGGCTAATGGTTGTCTTATTAGCTTGGTGCTTGTTGGAGAGGTTTTTGGACAAAAGAAAGGTTGCTTGGTCAGAGGAAGAGGAGTTAAGACGATCAGCGGTTTGGTGGGAGCCTCCCAGTTGCTATTACCCAAAAGGCAGACTCATTAGAGCTATCTGTAAGCCTATTATCTCTAGAGTTACCTGACTGACCATTCTGACCATTCCCAAAGAGTGCTCACCAATGGCTGCTTTTCATCCTGGAGAGAAGTGACTAGTGGGGTGCCACAGGGTTCTGTCCTGGGCCCAGTGCTGTTCAATATCTTCATCAACAACTTGGATGAAGGAATAGAGGGCATGCTCATCAAATTTGTAGATGAAACCAAATTGAGAGGGGTTGCTAATACACCAGAGGATGGGATCAAAATTCAAAATGACCTGGACAGATTGGAAAGCTGGGCCAAGGATAACAAAATGAAATTCAACAGAGAGGAATGTAAGGTCCTACACTTAGGTAGAAAAAATGGAATACAGAAATATAGGATGGGGGACACATGGCTGGATAGCAGTACGTGTGAAAGGGATCTAGGAGTCTTAATAGACCACAAGCTGAACATGAGTCAGCAGTGTGATGCGGCAGCCAAGAAAGTGTTACTGTGGTTTATAGTTCGAGCCCGAGGTCTACTAAATATAATTTAATATAAAAGATTGGCTATTCAAAATGGTTCTCTTCACATGCTTGCGAGGCCCCCGGACAAGCACGCACACGGACACGGCCAAATGAGCTGAAAAATACAAGACAAATCCAGGCAGGCCAGTAATTTTCCTGCATGCAGCTTCAGGAGACCTCCAGGCAAATACACCTTGAAACTAAATTAAGTATGCACCAAGCATACAAAAGATTCTCTGCCCCGAACCACCAGCTTGACGAGATTAGTGCTTCAGAATAGCCAACTGTCAAGCACTCCCCGTTTGCATACTGTCTGCACTATTGACAACTCCATCAAAATCCAATCATTCTAAGTGCTGACCTTTCGGAGGCTTTGTCTCCGATCCAAGACTCATTGTTTTCCCCGGGAACAGACTGCCCTACAGGCACATTTTCCCCTATAAGAACCTTTGGTTTTGAGCGCTTCTTCGGATCGCTCTTGGCTTCCATCCCGCCTTGCTGCCGCTCCGTTTGATGAGCCTTCCCTTCAGCTTCCACATGCTGAGAATCTCCGCTACAGCTTTACTGACTTTCTTCTGGCTACCCGGGCTACAGGATCAGGTGTAGTATTCCCCCTGAAAAATCCTTCTCAAAATCCCCTATCAAATTTCCTCCCTGTATTTTCTTAGGTCTGTATGAGTGACTGTGTAAGTGCACAGTGACTGTCTTTCAAATAAAGGAAACAATTATAATTTAATTCTGCTTGGTTTTTGACTCGGCCTGACCCCGTAAACATTGGGTTCAAGATCTTGCTAGGTTGCCCTGCCTCTTGTAGAGCTACAGCTTGTGCTCTGACTAATTACCATTCCCCATTATTTGGAGCACATTGAGGTGTCCCCCAAGGGACCCCAGAAATCAGGGTAACAGACTGGTGGAGTAACATGGGGAACCCCTGTACCCCTAATTTGAGGGATGCCATGTAGAGGAGGGATTGGGCTTGTTTTCTGCTGTTCCAGAGACCAGGGCAAGGAACAATGGATTCAAGCTGGAGGAAAGGAGATTCCACCTGAACCTCAGGAAGAACTTTCTGATGGTCAGGGCTGTCTGGCAGTGGAATATGCTGCCTTAGAGTATAGTGGAGTCTCCTTCTTTGGAGGTTTTGAAGCAGGGGCTGGATGGTCATCTTCAGGAGTGCTTTGAGAGTGTTCCTGCATGGCAGGGGGTTGGACTGGATGGCCCCTGTGGTCTCTTTCAACTCTACATTTCTATGATTCTATGATTTCCTGACTATGACCTGGCTACACCTAGAGGTGTTTTCTGACCTAATTTGCAGCACATGTGTTCAGTCAGCCTTTTCCTCTTGTCCAGCTCAGTCATACAGCCGTAGCAGGGCACATTTTATATCAATGCCAATTAATATATTTGCCAATTAAATCACATTTTGCCCATTAAACTATATCAAAGTGTATGAGTGTACAGCCTGGTATCAATAGAACCTTTAGTGTGCTATGGAAATAACTCCTGACATACTTTCTCTGGAAGGAATGCAACATAAGTCCCAACAGCCCAGCCACTGTGGTGGGTTTAGTTGTGGGAGTGCAAATAAACTGCACACCTGCCTACCTTTTTGCCTGCTGGTCCATCCATCTAAATTAAATCTGAATTAAAACAATGGATACTATACAAGTATTTTTTTAAATGAACAATCATAATGAAAACATTAATTTAAAACAGTTATTTTGTCTTTGCTCTTCAGTCTTTGCTCTTCATTTTATTCATTTTCTCCAAGTACTCTTGAGTTGCTTGTTGATTTATCAACTTTGGGGCCTTGCCCATAAGTTTAAGATAATATTTATAAAAGGCTTGTTTTATATCCTGCTGTTTTGTTAATTCTTTCTTTCCATTCACAATCTCCAATATATTATTTCTTGCCCTCTTTTTATGCAGCAAAGAGGCTAAAAACTTTGAAGATTTGTTTGCTTGTTCAAAAAAATTATATTTTGTTCTCCGCATCTGATGCTCTATTTTGTCTGCATTTAGTTGACTTAATTCAGCTTGATGCAATTTCATCTGTAGCCTAATCTGCTGATTAGCTGGACTTTGTCTCATTTGTTTCTCGATCTCTTTCATTTTCTCCAAAATTAAGTCCTCTTTTTTTTTCTTCCTTATTTCGGCAGTCCATCTAATGAAATTTCCTCACAGAACAGCTTTACTTGCATCCCAAATAGTTTTCATTGACAGCTCAGATGTCATATTATCAGCAAAGCAATTAATTATCTCTTTTTTTGCTTTCTCTATATACTTCTCCTTATTCCAAATCTCATCGTTCAATCTCCATGTTCTTTCTCTGTCTTTCACTTGAATCTTAATTTGTATTGGATTGTGATCTGGAAGAATGTCCATTTGTGTAGTCTTCGTCAATAAATGTTTAGGTACCAACATCATATCTATCCTTGACATAGATTTATGACGATCAGAATAAAATGTGTAGCCTTCCAGTTGCCCATTTTTATATCTCCAAGTGTCATATAAGTTTAAATTGTCCATCAGATTAAAGAAACTCTTTGGAAGTTTACCGTTGTTTCGGGGGATCAGTTTCTGAGTAGATCTATCGATTTGAGGATTAATGACTCCATTAAAATCCTGCAAAAGAATGATATTCGTATTTCCTGATTCATTTATGTATTCCAGTATCTGTTGCTGCATTTTGGGGTCATACAGCCATAGCAGGGCACATTTTATATCAATGCCAATTAATATATTTGCCAATTAAATCACATTAATTAAATCTGAATTAAAACAATGGATAGTATACAAGTATTTTTTAAATGAACAATCATAATGAAAACATTAATTTAAAACAGTTATTTTGTAAGTTAAAATACACTAGTAATGATGCAAATACAAATACAACACATCCTACTTAAAAGACCTCCACCATTTCCACATGACAATGCTCTCCCATGTCATTCTGCTGCAATCCCGGCAGCACCTTTGCTGGGAAGGGAGCATGACAGGAATACTCACCTCTGCATTTGACTGGCTCCCTGCAGAAGGGAGTGTGAGGGACACAATTCTGCCTTCTGCAGTGCGCCCGAACTCTTTCCCATGCTGCACTGGGGAAGGAAACACCCCCATTGCACTTCCTGCCCTTCCACATGGCAGGTAAATATGGAAGCATTGCATGATCACTGGTGCTTAATGGATTTAATCTGTTAAGTGAATCCCATGAATGCAACACATGATGACGTGATGGCAGTGGGACCATGATGATGTTGTGCAAAAGCACAACCTGCAGATGGTTGCCATCCTGTCCCCATAGTGGGACTGTGACACCATGCAGAAATGGCCCTCCTCTAACAAACAGGTGACACTTAAAAGCCCTTGGAAACAGAAGACCTGCCTGTGGAAAGAAAGTCTCACGTCTTCCTTTCTCCATTGCTGTGTATTTTACAAATGAGAAGGAGACAGATAGATTATCCTGTACAATCTTTTTCCAAAGACAGAATGTTGCAACATCATCTCACTGTACAGAGCAACCCAAAAAAATTCAGGTCACAGTGTGGCATAATCTAAGAGTAACAATGTATTGGAAGAGGATAGCTTACCTCTAGGATATTTTCTCAGGATGAGTGGTAGTACCTTGTGCCAAAGGGCTGGAGTAATTGACTGATCCCTTTGCTCTGGCAACAAGGGGAGAACTGAGCTTATATTGTTTGTGACATTACCATAACAGTAATCAGAAAACAGGGGAAATCATTATGAAATATTGGGTCCTTCCTTTTTCAGTGAATGTCCTTGTTCATATGAGAAGCTGAAATGTTAACAAAGTGATCATCATGGCAGCCAGGTGGATTGTCTTACGAGCTGTAAGTATCCTTCTCCATGCAGAATAATGGCCAGAAGGTCTCTTGAGTTTGCTTATACAAGAGAAAAACAGCATTTAGCAGGTGAACCAAACAAAAACATGTCTAAGTGTTTTGCCCACATTCCTAAAATTTTGCTACTTAACCTACATCTGTGGGGGAATAGGAAAGCTTTTATTCAAAACTCACCTTCCCCAATTCCTTGCCTTTCTGTTTTCTTTCCTTATCTGTCCTTTTTATTTTTCCTGTTGTGCATTTAATTTGATTTTCTAAATCTGTATGTATGGCTGATCTACTTGTTCCTTACACAGCTGTTTGGAAGGGGGACAGCTGCCTGTTCAGCAATGGCATGATGTATGTCTTCCAGTGCATCCCAGCCAATCATTGGCCCTAAGGGAGCAGATCTGTACTTAGTACATTTCCGCAGCTCACCTATTTTCAGTGCTGGGGTGCGGTGCTCATGCAAGCGGCCTCCAGAGAGAGGCTCTTGCTTCCCTGCTTCTTTGGCTCCGCACGAGCTTCCTGCTTGCGCGAGAGTCCCACCTCTTCCTTTCCCAGGCTGCACTGGACAGGAAGTGCGACCGGCCTGGCTTCCGAGGCTCCACATGCAAGGTAAGTGCGCGCAGGGCCCCGGAACAATGCGCGGCCACACAGCATTTTCAGCTTCCAGCCAAAATTGAAAAAATGCGTGAGCGGTCCCTGGAATGTCTCGCAAATGTGAGTGTGGACCGCTCCTCACATGTGCGTGACACTCAAGGGGCCCTTTCACATTGAAAATGCCTTGCAAAAAGGGCCTTAGTCATGTCAAGCTGTCATTTCACAGATAGGCAAAAACTTTGCAGAAGCAGGTACTTAATATCTCCTTGTATACAATCTTTAGAGAGCCAGTGTGATGAGCGGTGTATGAGCATTGGACTATGTCCCTTGAGACCAGGGTTCAATTCCCCACACAGCCATAGAAACCCAGTTAGTGACCTTGGATGTGTTGCACACTCTCAACCCTCTGAAAAGCCCTTGATAAGTTCACCTTATGGATGCCATAAATCATAAATTACTTGAGAGCACACAACAACAACAATAATGTCTATATAAGTACCTAAGCTGGCATAACCATTTAATTTACCAAGAGCATTTTGAACAATGCTAGTTGATGTTAAACACTGTTTGAGTGTCTGTGTGTGTACATGTGGATAGGTTAGAGATACTGGTTAGTATTCTTTTGTAGTATTAAAATAATAATAAAAATTTACATAAATAAATAAATGAAAGAAGAAGTTTGGCTGATTGGCAAAGTGTGACTTGGTCAGGGACAACTTATACAAAACTAGATTCCCTCATAGTCTAACAACTAATTCCCTGTATTCCTAACCCAGAAGTTGAGCCCACTAGGAGGTATAATCAGTCAATTCATTTCTGCAAGGTTCTTAAGTAATTTATACATAGGCCTTTTCTGCAGCTTACCTTCTTGCAGCATTGTCCTGTGGTAATCCTGGCAGCAGCTCTGGACACACCACTTCCTGTTGCAGGACAGCTGGGTACTTTCCCAGACTGCACTGGGTCAGGAAGTGCCACCATCGCACTCCCTGCCCTTCCACAGGACAGGTCAGTGTGGGTTGGTGGCACAACTGTGGGTCATTGACAAGATAACCTGTTAGTGATTTAACCCATGATCATGCCACCTGGGGATGGGAGAAGGACAGGACCGTGACAACATCATGCAAAAGCATCGTCGTGGCCCCATCCTTCTGTCCCCATGGCAGGATGGGAAGGTGCTATGGAAAGGGCCATAGTTTGAGGTTTTCTGCCAAGTGGTCTGAATTTGTAGTTTACCATTGTGGATTACCATGTAAACATAGTGTTTGAACAGAATGTCAAAATCATCATTCTATGGTAATATAATTAGAGATGTAAATTTCATTCTCACTGGGCAAAAGTGAATAATTTTACAAATTCCATCCTTGTTGTGAGAAAGTCATCTAAAACTAAAGAAAAAAATGCACATGGTTGCTTTTATGCAGAAAACAGCATTTTTGACACCAAAACGCTGTTTTCTGTGTATAAAAATAGTGCTTTCTGTGCAGAAAACTTATTTTCTGCTCAAAAATTTACTTTATGTTCTGGAAACATTACTTCCTGCAAAATAAAATAAAATAAAAATTTAAAAATCCATGTACATTTTTCTAATACAAGATAAGTCTTGAACTACCAGCACGCTTACCTGTCTAGCAATTTCCTTCACAGGATTTTCCAGCACTTTAGAAACACATTTTTCAACCTCTTTTAAAAATATTTTCTAATATTCTTTCCTTCCTTGATCACACGGCTAAGCTCCCTCTGTCTTCTGATCTTAAAAGGGAAATATAACTAAGTTGTGCATGAATTGTTGTAGCATGAGACATGGTATACATCTAACTTTTTAAAGATAGTCCCTTAAAAGGAAAATTAAACAGTTTTCTTAACTGAAGTGTTCCTACCCGCTTTTAAAATACCCTTTGAGCACAGATGCAGCCAAATTTCACTTTCATGCCTACTTTCTTAGTTATTATTAGTGAAGGTTAATAATTCATGAATGAAAGTTTCAAGGCTGCAAATTAACCTTAAAAGCACACCACTACCATCACTGCTAAAGCTCAAAGTGATGTGCCATTGTCCAAAATCAAAGAATTCTCGTTTGGCTCCCATGGAAGATACTGTTTCTTATTTGGTTGTCAGAATCCAAGCCAGAAGCCTGTAATAAATGCAAATTTTTTTTATTTATTTTTTGCATCATTTTAGAACCACCACTTCTCTAGGTCACATACAGGTGGCTGAGAGATTAACTCTGATAATACTGATGCAGCTTGATCTGGTTCCTAGACATTTATTTTTTTTTTATTTTTTTTAAATTTTTATTAATTATATAACTAAATCACAAATACAAAACAAGAAAAAAAAATTAAACACCATGTGATATACATAATAGTGAATTAAAAAAAAAATAATTTTTTTTCTTTTTCTTTTTTCTCTTCTCTTAAGCAATACTAACTTTCATTGTTATTTTGCACCTTTACCCTTAAATTTATAAATCTGTTCAACTATTATAATTTCACATTTAATTCAATATTTTTCACATCCCCTTTAATCTATTTCTATTGTTAATTCTTTTAACTTTTTTTTTAAAAAAACATTGACATCACTTATCCTTTTAAATCTATAAATCACAAGTTTAACACACACACCTACTAAGAATTACAAAATATACAACATAAAAGAAAAACAAAACTAAAACTAAAAAATACCCACCCCCCAGAGCCAACTTTTTATTTAATCCACTTTCCAAAATTGCCATTCTTCTTTTGACAGGGTAGTATTACTATCTCTTTTCAGAACTTTATCCAAAAATATTTTCCAAATTTCTTCAAAATCATTCCCTTTAACCAAACCTTTCATAAACCTAATTCTACATGTTAGTTTATCATTAATTACGATTTTCCACACTTCGTTATACCATTCCTCTATTTGAAATTTTTCATTTGCTTTCCATTTTTTTGCTATTATTAATCTCGCTGCAGTTAACAAATTTGTTATTAATTCTTTCTTTACTTGAGTACACTCAACCTTATCATATATAGACAACAATGCAATATTTGGACATACTGGTATATCTGCTCCTATAATCTCTTTTATCTCTTTAAAAACCTTTTGCCAAAACTCCATTATCTTATTGCAATTCCACCACATATGCATATATGTACCAATTTCTTGACATCCTCTCCAACATAATCTTGAATATTTCTCATCTATTTGATTTAATTTCACTGGAGTCAAGTACCATTTCCACACTAATTTATAATAATTCTCTTTTATTCTTATTGATAATTTTTTTAAATGACGTTGTTTCCAAATTTTTCTCCATTCTTGTATATCTATATTTTGTACTATCTCTTCCTCCCATATTTTTCTAAGAAAATCCTCTTCTTGTTCTTTTGCTAATATTTTATATATTTCACTTGTAATACCTTTTAGTATTTCATTTTCTTGCATATTTTCTCTTTGAATAATAATTTGTTCAAATTTAGTATATTCTTTAAAATCCTTAACATATCTTTTCATACTCTTTGTCCATTGCTCTAATTGTATATAATTAAACCAGGATATTTTAGTTTCCTGCAATCTCTCTTTCATTCTATCTTTATTTATCATTATTTTCATCCATTCTTTTAATCTATAAATTTTTTGTTTTTTTATTTCCTTCTCTATTATTTCTCTTAAATTTATTGGAAATTTTTCCATCATCACTATCGGAGTTAATATTGATATATTCGGTATTAATTTTCTTTTATTTTTTTTCCATATTTCTATTATATTTTTTATAAAAGGATTTTCTATCTTCTCCATTTCTTTCTTTGAAAAATTCCTAAAAAATATATTTTCTAATTTTGTCTCAATATTCATATCTTCTATCTCTAACCAATCTAAATCACCCTTTCCTGAAACCCCCTCTATGATATATCTCAATTGATTTGCATAATAATACCATTTTAAATTTGGAAGTCCCAGGCCACCTTCTTTTTGACTTTTATACCAATATTTCTTGTTAATCCTCGATTTTTTATTTCCATTACAAAAATTATTTAATATCTTTTGCCACTCCTTTAATTCTTCCTCTGATATTTTTATTGGTAGCATTCTAAACAAAAAGTTAATTTTAGGTAAAATTTTCATTTTTACCACTGCTATTCTACCAAACCACGATAGCTTTATATTTTTGTAGTCCTCTAATTTCCTTTTTGTTTCTAATCTTAATTTCTTGAAATTTTTTTCCTGTAATTCTTGTAAATTTTTTGTAATCTCTATTCCTAAATATTTAATTGATTCTTTTATTTTAAGTAATCCTCTTTTACTACTTATAAATTTTTGTACTTCTTCTTTAGTATAATTAAATAACATTATTTCTGATTTGGCCCAATTTATTTCTAATCCCGTCTTCTCCCCAAACTCTATTAAATGTTTATCTATCCTATCTATCTTTTCAATTGGATCCTTAATTGTCAACAATGTGTCATCTGCAAATAAGCTTATTTTATTTTTTTCCTTAACTCCAATTCCTTCCAAATTCTCATCATTTCTTATCACATTCGCTAACATTTCTATAACTATTGCAAATAAAACTGGAGATAATGGACATCCTTTTCTCGTTCCTCTTGTTATTTGAATCTGTTCTGTAAATCCATCATTTACCATCACTACAGATGTATTATGTGAATACAATTGATTTATTAACCCTTTAAATCTCTCTCCTAATCCTATTTTATTTAAAATTGTTTTTAATGCCGGCCATTCCACACAATCAAAGGCTTTAAATATATCTAGGGCTAAAATTCCAGCTTTTTGTTTATCTCTGTCCATTATATTTATTTTATTTATCGTTTTCCCTATTAAATTTGCCATCTGTCTTCCTTGAATAAAACCACATTGATCTTTATGTATATACTTATAAATAAATTTATTTAACCTCTTCGCCATTATTGCTGTCAAGATTTTTGCATCTTGATTTATTAAAGATATTGGTCTATAAGAACCTGGATCCATAGGATCCTTATTTGGTTTTAAAATTAATATTATTAGTGACTGCTTCCATGATAATGGAATTTTTTCACCCCTCAATATACTATTATATAACACTTTTAGTTTAGGAATTAGACCTTTTTTTAAATGTTTTATAATATTCTGGACCTAATCCATCCAATCCTGGTGATTTTCCTCCTTTTAAATTATTTATTACTTCTTCTATTTCCTCTTCTGATATCATTTCTTCCATCAATCCTTTATCTTGTTCTGTTAATCTTACTTTCCAATTTTCATTAATATACCCCTCTATGTTCTCTAAAGATTTATCTTCTGCTGAATACAATTCTCGAAAAAATTCCTCAAATATTTTTAATTTCTCTTTCATCAACCTTTTTTCTTTACCAAATTTATCTTTAACTACGCCAATCATATTTCTAGTTTTTTTTGATTGTACTGATTTAGCCAGCATTTTAGAATTTTTATTACTATATTCAAAGTATTCCCTTTCCAAGTATATTAGATTTTTCTGAACTTCGTCCATTTCTATCTTTTCTAATTCATCTCTTTTTGCTTGTAATATTATTAATTTCTGTTTAGTTCTATCTATTATATAATCATTCTCTAGTTCCTTTATTTCTTTTTCTAATTTTAATTTTTTTTCTCCTAATTGTCTCTTTAATTTGCTTGATTCTTTAATGCATAATCCTCTTACCACTGCCTTCATTGTATCCCACAATACATCTTGTGTTACTTCCTTATTGTTTATATCCCAAATTTCTTGCCACTCCTTCTCTATTTTATTTACTATCTCCTTATAATTAAATAACTTAGTATCCAGTCTCCACCTTTTTGCTTCTCTATAATTCCTTTTCATAGTTATATCCAAGTTCATCAGAGCATGATCTGTCACTTTTATTGTTTCAATTTCTGTATTTATTAATCTAGGTATCATATTCTTTGAAACAAAAATATAATCTATTCTTGAGTAATTTTTATGAACTGATGAATAATACGTATATTTCTTTTCTTCACCCTTTATTAGCCTCCAAACATCTATCAGTTCATTTCTACTCACTAATTTATTCAAAATTGTTATATTATTATATCTATCTCTAATTGATGAATCTGATTTATCTTTCCATCTATCCATCACCATATTAAAATCACCTGCGATTATTGTATAATCTCCTTTCATATTTTTGATCTTATTAAATATTTCTTCATAAAACTCTTTTTGCTTTTCATTAGGTGCGTAAATATTCATTATGCCATATGTTTCTCCATCTATTTCACCTTGTATAATTACATATCTACCTTTTTCATCTAACTCCACACTTGTTACAATGAAATTGCATCTTTTGGAAATTATTATTGCAACTCCTCTTGATTTGGATGTACCAAATGCTTCCTCATAAATGACTACCCAGTTCAATCTAAGCTCATTTTTTTTATCTCTTTTTCCATGTGTTTCTTGTAAAAAAATTATATCGGCCTTATCTTTTTTTAATATCGATTCTATCCTTTTTCTCTTTATTATTGACCCCAAACCTTTCACATTCAATGTTGATATTCTCAATCTATTCTCCATTTTTCATATTTTGAATTTTCTAATCCCACTCCCCATTGGCTCTTTAATGTGATGGTGCTCCCCTTCCCCTTCCCTTCCCCCCTCCCACTCCCCTCCCCCTTCCCGCCCTCCCCTCCCCTCCCCACACAAACATTTCTCCCCCTTCCTCCAAAGCGCTTCTGCCTTGGAAACGACCAGCCATGGTCCTGGGGGGGGGTGAAGGTATGCCAACTCCCGGCATAGAGACCAATACCCTCTCCCGATTTATTTTCTTTCCCATATTTTTTTTCCCTCTCTTCCTCCTCCCTTCCCTCTCTCTACCCTCTTGCTTTATATATATATAAATCTATCTCTATGCATTTATAATCTATAAGAATATATTTTACTCAGTAGTCATCTACCCTTCTCCTACTCTATGAAGTTCTCTTTCTTCTTCTTCTGTTATATCATATTGTTTCTTCCAGTCCTCCTCAGCCTCTGTCCTTTCGTTTATCTCCCGAAGTCTTCTTCTTTGCTCCTCCTGTTGCTCCTCCCGCTGCTCCTTCTTCAGTTACTCCTCCCGCTACTCCTTCCTCAGTTGCTCCTCCCGCTGCTCCTTCTTCAGTTGCTCCTCCCACTGCTCCTTCTTCCGCTCCTCCAACCGCACCTTCCTCTTCCTTTTCCTCTTGCTGGATCAGTTTCAGTTCTCTCAGGAGTTGCAATCCTTGTTCAAGAGAATTTATTCTGTGGTATTTGCCAGCATATTGGAATTTCAGAAAGATGGGATATCCCCAACTGTATCTTATCCCAACTCTCTGTAGAACTATGATGCAGGGTTTCATTTCCCTTCTCCAATTTATTGTTTCACGGCATAAATCATTATATATTTCCACTGTGTTATCTCGATACTTCAATATTCCTGGATTCTTTCTAACAGCTCTCATCAAATCATCTTTCTTGTTGAAATTCGCAATTCTCATTATAATATCTCTGGGAATTATTCCTCTTTTTGCAGCTGACACACGATGAATTCTCTCTATGTCATGATCTTCCCATAAAATCTCAGGAACAATGCTTTTTAGCCATTTTAAAACTTCCTCTTTCAAGGATTTTTGACTTTGTTGTGGCTGCTCTGCGAATCCACGAATCCTCACATTGTTTCTTCTGTTCTGGTCTTGGAGCTGGATAATTTGTCTCTCTAACAAAGAAATCCTGCCATCATGTTGTGCTAGTCTGGTCTGCTGATTCCCTTGGGTTTTTTTTATATCATCCACTTTAAGGTCCAATGCTTTTAACTCCTGTGAGATTTTTTCCTGCAATTGCCCCATTTCTGCCCTTATATTAGATGTTATTGTAGTAACAAGAGCTTGATTAGACTCTGTAATAAGCTTGTGTATAAAAGTTTTTATCTCTTCATTAGCTCCGTTCGCAGCTTTCTTCGCCACCATTTTAATGACTTTTTCGTCTCCGTTAGAGTTTAAGTTTATATTTTCAAAATCTCTAACTAGACGATTATATGTTTTATCTGTTGCTGTAGGTCGCTTCCAAACAGGGTGTTTATAGACCTTTTTTTAGGCGGCATATATCTCAAGGACCACAAAGGGGGAAAAAAAAACTGTTTTGCTTTCAGTCCGTTTCAACAGTTATTTGCAGTTTAAACAGAGTCTTTTATTTTCCCTCCAGTTGGAGAAGAATCGAAACCAATCCACTATCTTATCTTACATTCTTTCCCACATTATTCAATTAATTACTCACATTCTTTCTTTGTTTTGAAAAAGGCTTCTGAAATTATTTTATAATCATCTGTTCCGGGAGTCGAATATTTAGCCTCTCTCTGCCATCGTAGTTGGCTCCTCCCCCTCCTAGACATTTATATGAGTCACAACTTACAGTGCAAATTGTACATGAAATATCTCATGTCTGTTTACTCAGTGGTTAGGTCCTACTGAGTTCAGTTGGACTTAATTATAATCTACAGTTTACGTTGCTTAAGAAAACACTATAGAATTCATAGGGTCATTGTAAGTGAAGAGGTGACTTGAAGGCACCAATGCACACAAGCAAAGTATAATCTATAAAAAATGACAAAAGTGATGTTCACTGGATTAAATAATCAAACATCAACCCCATAAATTAGGATTGTTTATTAATTGATATTGTTTAATTGATATTTTAATGCTGTTTTTATATGTGTTTTAACATGTTTTAATTGTAGCTGTGGTTTAATTTTTGTTTTAACTTTTGTATATCACAGTTTTTAATTATGTTTATTTTAATGGCTGTAAGCCACTTTGAGTCCCCTCGGAAAGAAAGGCAGGAGGAGGAGGAGGAGGAGGAGGGGGAGGAGGAGGAGGAGGAGGAGGAGGATTAATAATAATAATAATAATAATAATAATAATAATAATATAAAAACAGTAAAAGAAAAAAAACTAACCAAAACCAAAAGCCAGAAATGTAATTATAGCATAGAGTAGACCTATGGAAATTATGGGAACTTAACATCTTGTGAATAACAAGTCCTATTCACTTCAGTGCATCTACTATGATAGGACAGGTGTTGCCTTTAACTCAATAATACGATAGTAAAATTATGATGAGGGTGCAGGGACCAATGACAAGAGATTTATGAAATCCTTGCTGAGTCATGAAAGTTGGAATATGCTTGCAGCAGCAGTTCAGTTTCACTAGAGAAATACTAATGCCTATATGACACACAAACTGGGTATCTTTTCTTTGGCTGCGTAAACATTAGAGAAAATTACATAAAATTCCTAAAAATGGTTTTGAAGATATGTAATAATTTTAGTTGTTGTTAACTGTTGTCAAATTGGCTTTGACCTACATCAACCCTGTGCATGAGAGACCTCCAACTCACCATATCATCAATAGCCCTGCTCAGGCGTTGCAGACGTGCCTTCCTTGATTGAGTCTATCCATCTGTAACGTGGTCGTCCTCTTTTCCTATTACCTTCTATTTTACAAAGCATTAATTGTATTTTCCAGTGAGTCATGCCTTCTCATGATATGGCCAAAGTATAACAGTTTCAGTTTAGTCATCTTGGCTTCCAGAAAGAGTTCAAGTTTGATTTGCTCCAGGACCCATTATTTGTCTCTTTAGTAGTCCATAGTACCTGTAGAGCTCTTCTTCAGCACCACACAGTGTTCACAAGCATAAACTGGAAATACAGCGGGATGGACAATGCTAACCTTAGTCTTTAAGGTGCAGGATCTTGTCCAGTAACATTATCTGGTGGTTGTTTGTCATATCTTTCTTGTGGTATTTTGTACATTTTTTATTTTATTTTGATGTATTTTTCATGGCCTTTGGCTAGTACAATAAACTCATAAGCAGATAGTGATCTATCTTATACCAATAATGAATAATCTACTATATAAAAGTCAAAGTTTATATATTTGTTTGTCTGTGTCAGGTAAAGATCTCATTTGATTGGCTGTGTGAGGCGAAGATCTCATATGATTGAGTGCCTGAGAAGAGTCTATGGAATCCTGAAGTTTGCAGTTTAGGGAGGGGCCTTTAGAATTCTTAGCCAGTGAGCTCTTGGGCCTGGTCAATTGCTATAGAGATGAGTCCTAGCAGAAAGGAAGAGGGTAGGGTATTCCCTCAGGGACCCAATGTGATAGATAATGCTGCTGTGATTGAGGAGCAACTGATTGTGCACGGGGCCAAGACCAGTGAGCAGGATAGACGATGCCTCTGAGATCAAGGAGCAACTGACTGTGTCAAGGACTGGGCCAGTGAGTGAGCAAGTCAACCTCCAAACATCCACTGCACTGGAAGGACAGAGTTGCCCCGGACAGCTCATGATGGAGAGGGAATCAGCAGTGATGCACAGGAGTGGCAGCCACCTGTGCCCGTCGGCCCTCAATCACAAAGAAGGCTGAAACAGGCTGTTCAGAGGGAGACTGCGATGGACTAGGTTGAGGAAACAATAACAAGCAGCACCTGCTCACATATTAAGAGCCGCTGGTATGACTGCTCTTTGCTTGCAGCAAATTACTAGCAAGCCCTTCACGACCTTCATGTCTCCCACTCCCTGAAACCCTCTGGATGGATCTCTGCCTCCTGAACTTTTAGACTGGACCTTGACCTGGCTCAGTTTTTGTTTTCCTGGTGTTTGGTATATTCAGACTCTCTCTGAAAGTATTCCTGACCTCCCTCCTCCCTTGCTGGCTGAGGCTCAGCAGGGAGAGATTCCTGACACCCTGCATGTGAATAACTCTGAATATAGATTGGATTGGGGAATATGGGGAAAAGGTACAGGTACTGGACAAGACAGTTTGAGGAATTAGACACACAGGATCTCAAATCTTTCTAACAAGTATTACCTATGAGAAAATAAAATCCCAGGCAACGCCTGGTATATATGCTAGTCAGCAATAATAGTCAGTAACGGATTGCATGGGAATAAACAAAATGAAGTTTTGTCCTACAATACTGAGTTGTTTCTGGTCAGCCGAAAGGGAGATCTGAGAATAAGGACCCAACATATGCTGGACGGACTACACTTTTCATGAAGATGTAGCTTTTCAGTCTCACATCCTGGATTCATTCCTGAACCTGGCTAGCCAAGTTTCAGTTGTGGCCAGGAAAGCAGCAGAGCTCAGGCTAATGTGCCAATTGTCCTTGTTCATTCAGATATCTAATCTAACCATGGTGAGAACTACATCCTGTTTGGGCTACTGTAATATGCACTACACAGAGCTGAAAAAGTGTCCAGAAACTTCATCTGGCCCACAATATACTGGAGCAAGATAGCCAACTGGGCACAGTTTACAGGGAGTATGTGAGATGGCATTCTTATTCTAACTTCGCTGGCTCTTTCCCAGTAGAATTCAGAGCACAGTTTCTGATCCACAGTCCTATACAGCTTGGGCCCACTATATCTGAAAAACAATATTCATACTGGGGAATGTGAGAAATGGTAATATAGCTTATAAAGAGAATAATCAGTATTTGCAAGCAGAAGGTGAGTCACAACCAGTTCAACACCATCACTCCCCTCTCCACAGGGTGTAGCAGAGAAAATAGACTCAGTCTTATTTGCTAAAAACACTTGAAGCAAGGTAACTTACAAATACTAAAGGTATTGTAATATCTTAGATTAAGAGGCTCTGTAAAATACATTCTTCAAACATGGGGAAAAGAGAAGTACATATTGCAATATGAAAGAAGAAAAAAGAAAACCTCAGACTAACTTCACACTAACTGGTGCAGGAAGAGAGAGAGTTTGTGCTAAGGCCAAAAAACAAGACACATAACAAATACATGCTATGTTGGAACTTTTAGAGAGATCTGCAAACTAGCAAATTCGAGTATAACCATGATAAGGATGTTACCTGTAACAGTTCTCCAACATCAGTCTTCTGAATTTCTGAGGTCTTCTTGGGAAGCTCTCATCTTGAACTACTACCCTCTATGAACATTTTCATGGCAACAGAAAGAGGGATTTCCTTGTGGCCATTTCCAGACTCTCAAACTTCCTACCAAGGGAAGCTAGGCTGGTTCTCTCCGTTCATTTCCTCCTTGCAGTCAAAGAACTTTTTGTGAAGGTAGGCCTTTGGCAAATAACTTCATTTGTTAAGGATTTTTTTAAAAAAATGGCTGAACCTGATCACTATTTTATTGGTTTATTTTAAGTTGAGCTTTTATTTTTATTATTTGTTTGCACTTGTTTTATGTTTCATTTGTATTTGTTTTCTTGATTTTATTATCATCCTCCATGAAACCCTTGGGGGATATTAATTATCTGAATAGTAGCAAAAATGCTCAAACAATTTAACAGGCCAAATCAATAAATTCAATGATGTTTCTAATAGTGGTGACAGAGGGGAATGAAGGTAACTCTGAACCAAGTACAGTAAGAGTTTCTGGTGCCTTCCATGTCAGTTTTAGTCTGAATTTTCAAGGAACTACCAAAGGTGTTGAACCATTTTACATACCAAGATAGGTTTATTATCTTGGCTAGGTCCTTTAAAGTACAGACTAAGGGCCTTTCCGCACTATACGGTGTTAGTGGTATTATTCCACTTTTCAACATCCTATGGAATCCTGGAGTTTGCAGTTGAGGGAGGGGCATTTAGAATTCTTAGCCAGATTCCTCTTTGGCCTCAGTAAACTACAAATCCCAGAATTCCAGAGGATGTTGAAAGTGGAATAATAGCACTATAACAGTGTAATGCAGAAAGGCCCTAAAATCCAGAGTGAATTCATCGCTCCGCTGACATGACAGTGATCAATCTCTACTGGGAGGGGCTTCCAAAATTTGAGAATGACACATGAGAAAGCTCTTTCCCACATGTTCCTTAAGAAGAGTTTTGCAAGTCACAGCATCTTCCAGATATATTCTCTGGTACCAGAGTAGGTCTTAAGAAGACAGGGAGTTTTTAACATACCCAATGCATTAGGCAATAATTAGGTCTCTATGTGTACTCCAAGCCCGCTCTCTTATTTTTTATAAACAGTCTCATAGTCTTGAGTAGGTGTATTTGATGGGGATATACGAGATGCATACAAATCTCAGAGAGCCAGTATGGTGTAATGGTTTGAGCACTGGACTACAACTACAGTTCAATTCCCTGTTCAGCCATGGAAACCCCCTGAGTGACCTTGGGTGCATCACATACTTTCACCTCTGAAAACCCAGTGAAAGGTTCGCCTTAGGGTTGCCATAAGTTGGAAATAACTTAAAGACACACAAAAATAACAATAACAATGCAAACCTCCCATTCCTTCTAGCAGATTGGAAAGAGGAAGGAAAACAGGGCACTGTGTAGAAACCCTGCATGTCATTGCTTTGCCTACAGTGGACTGGTCTGTGTCCCATTGTGTTTACCTGTAACAAGACCATTGGATATGATTTCATCCATTTTTATCAAAAAATCACTACATGAGCACTTTACCACACAGTCTATAATGTGGAACAATGAAAATAATGTGTTTTATTCCTCTGGTATGATTTCTGAGTGGGTCTTTTATTAGTAGCCCAATGGTCCCGGCAGCCCTCTAGCAGAATGTTTGCCTCTTATGTACTTTTGAAAATTGCTATTTGTTTTGGTTGTTCACTCTCACAGTTTTAGAATTTCTCAGGAGGGCTCAGAATGTTCAAGATCAGTTTCTATATCTCCTTTATAGCCTGATTAAATTGTCTTCACATGCCATGTTTTCTAATTTTCTTCTCCTTCTAAGTGCCTTTATTTGAATGCTATCTAATTTGTCCAGTCCCATTTATATAGTGCCAGGACCATTATTTGGAGAATTACTTACACCCAACTTATTAAAGACTCATTCAATTGCATATATACCATTTCCCTTTCAATTTCCCCCTGTGGTTATTTAGTCATAACTAGTTCTTTCTGGTGTAAACAACTCCACATATAAAGAATTATCTGATTTTGTCCTTCAATATTCCAATTTGTTTCTCTCATACTTTCTAATTCTTTTTAATGGCTTTACTTAACTGCTTATGGAAACATAAATACTAACCTTTTGGAAACATTTTATGGATGCCATTAATTTTGAAAGTCTTTCCAAAAATATACATGGAAAGAGCTGTTGTGCACTTTTTCTTCACTAACACAAATAATGTCACAGTGCACTATGTGTTGCCCTAGCCATCATCTTCCCTTCATTTCTGCATGGTTTTGTTAGTGTCCATCTAGATCTCAAAATATGTTCAAAGGTCACTGATGTCACATGTGTGGTACTAGGAATGGAAAGACCTGAATTCAAAGTTTCACTGACCTGGAAAGCTTACTGGATATGCTTTGGCTAGTCACTGTCTCAGATAGCTCCTGATCTGGATCTAGTTTGAACTGAATCACAGAGAAGATATGACTCATTAGGAAATATACAAATGCTTAGCAAGGTGGGAAGCAGTGTGAAAAGAAGATCAAATCACAGGTGGATAGATTCAATCAAAGAAGCTATGACCTTGAGGGCCTTTCCACAGTACACTGTTATAGTGCTATTATTCCACTTTCAACATCCTGTGGAATTCTGGGGTTTGTAGTTTACTGAGGCCAAAGAGCTCTCTGGCTGACAATTCTAAATGCCCCTCCCTACACTGCAAACCCCAGGATTCTATACGATGTTGAAAGTGGAATTATAGCACTATAACAGTGTAGGGTGGAAAGGTCTTGAGTCTGCAACACCTAAGCAGGTCTATTAATAACCACACGTCTCAGAGGTCTCTTATTCATAGGATTGCCATAAGTCAAAGTTGACCTTATATCAATAAACAACAACAAATACTTTAGGGGTCCAGTGCAGCCCTTGGGAGCCACACCATCCTCCCTAAAGCCTTGTCATCCCCCTCAAAAAAAGTTCAGCCAATTTTTTTTTTCTGAAAAATACATTTTACCAGTTAAAACCATCTTTGTGGTGCTACTGCAAGCTGTTTCAGGATGCTGTTCATCCCAAAAACTTTCCAATATGACCCCTAAAAGCCATAGAGATGATCAGATGCCATCATTTCCAGCTGTCAAACTGGCAGTCACAATTGCATGACTGCAGCCTTCTGGGCTCTACATGTCCACCCTGGTCTAATCTAACTCAGAAGGTTCTTGTAAATCTGAAATGGCGGTATGGTGAGGAAACCATCCATGCAGCTTTCAGCTCTTCAAGAGGAATTAATTAAAAGTGTATGTGTGTGCTTGTATTATTTTTAAAGGGCAGAAGAGGAAGGAGAGGAGGAGGAGAATGTTGGAACATTCAAATTCCTGTTACCACTTTCAGATTTTGAGCTAACAAGTTCACCAATTTGCCTGACATTTTTCTGGGCCAGTAACAGCTGTGGCTTATACTAAAATCCACTGGGCCAGACAGCCTTGATTGACAACATTTATTATTACAATTGGTATACTGACAGCAAGAATCAAAGCTGAAGGGACAAAAGAATAATACCGCCATTGCTAGAGAATGTTATTCCAGCATAGGTATAAGACAACTGAAGAAAGATTTTTTTAAAAAAGTGACAACCATAAATCATGTTTCAACAAAGCTGTTCTGAATAGATGTGTGGGATTTCTCCACCTAGTGTCATTAAAATAATAAAATATTACAAATTCTTCAGGGCTAGCAGACAAAATATCAAGTATTCAGTTAGGGATATGGAACTCTCTTAGTGTCAATTTTGTTGAGTTTCTCTGAATCCCACCTGAATTTGTTTTACCTATATTTTTGTATCCAGAGGTTAGATTTTGGCTGTAAACCTTTGGTAACATATGGTGACATAACCTTGGGTACTGCATGCCTCCTCATACAAGGCTTGCCATGGAAAACAGCTTCCCAGTGATGGAGCACACCTCCATGGCTGCTTAGTGGCCAAAGGAGGGGAGGGACATCAGATAATATCCAGAACTGGAAAAAGACAACATACATCACCATTCCAGATCTCCAATATACACACCCTTTCCAGCCACTACATGGTTGTTAGTACACAATATGACACTTATTGGAAACTGCCTGTTCAATTTGAAAATGTTTAGATCCCAAAAGTGAGATGCATATTTTCCAACAACAGATCTCAAGAAATGCAAAATCCTACTTTCACTTAGTTTGCTTATCCCGATGACATTTCTGTTCATCTGTAAAGGAAGACTTTCAAGCAGAATTCTAAAGATGGCATATCTACTTATGCAAATAGTAAGGGAATATTTCAACATCTGGGTACACATCACCTAAAGCAAAATTGTTTAACTGGGCAGAGAGGTCTAAACACAGGATACTTTGTGACTTAGATTAACAAGAAGATTTGGGTAATCAAAAGTAGGATAAAGGGGTTTCATCAAATTCACTGCAGTGTTTTTAGAAATCACTTCATCTGTCCTCAGCAAAAGTGATCCATAATCTGAGACTGATAGGTCATTAAAAATATCATCACCATCACCATCCTTGCAACTGTAGAGCTAATGTGATTTTGCAATAACGTGTAATGCATACTTCTAATAGCCCAGAAGTATAATGAAACTTTGAGACTTAGGGCCCTTTTATGCTATACAGCTATAGTGCTATTATTCTACTTTCAACATCCTGTGGAATTCTGGGGTTTGTAGTTTGCTGAGGCCAAATAGCTCTCTGGCTGAGAATTCTAAATGCCCCTCCCCATACTGCAAACCCCAGGATCCCATAGTATGTTGAAAGTGGAATTATAATTATATAATTATAATTATATAACAGTGTAGGATGGAAAGACCCTTAGACTAAAAGTTTCCCTTTGAGTTTAAACTCAAAAGGAGTAGCGTAACGGTTTCTATGCAGTGTTTATAAATGGTAGCAATAACGTAGGACAACCTGCTTCCAGGTATTAGCCATTCGATTGAAAAATTATATACCAAAACTAAATTTTATCCAAAACTTGTTAAGATGTCATTACAAAGCTATTTTAAGGAAAACAATATGCGTATGTTCAGTCAGTTGAATTTAAGAGGTAACTGGTAAAAACAGACCTGTAATTTTAATTTAAATTGCTGAAATATTCATGTTTATGTATGTTCTTTTCCCATAAGTATGCAGTAAAATGTGGTAGAAGAGCCATCAAAAGCTTCATTGCTCCCAATTCTTTATAAATGCCTTCCATAAATCTTCCCAGCACATTACGTACATGACAAATTTTGTTTTGATTGTGGCTGAGTTGAGTAAAAACCAAAGATATTAAAATAACATAGTTTCACATAAATCGTTTATAAATAAAAAATGGAAATAGGGATATTTTCATGGGAATTCTCATTGCATTCCAAGTCACACAAGATAAAACTATGATTGGATCATGAGTAAATAACATTTTAAAAGCACTTGCACAATTCTTATTTTAAACAAACAAGCTACCTTCTGTTATCTCTCTGAATCTACATTCATTCCTTTTCATTGGAAAAATTTTGTGATGGCAATAATAGTTGTACAAATGAAAGAACAATACTACTGACATCAGTTTCAAAGCCAGTCATTTCTCAAGGCAGCCTCATCAGTTAGTTCAATTCAGTGCTTGAAAAAGTTATATCTTTATATAAGCTCCAGGAAATATGGCCATTAGGAATTCTGGGAGCTATAGTTCAACAAAAAATATTTTCAAGCTTTGGTCCACTTTGATTAAAAAAAAGTTTGCAATTGTTTCAGTTTGTGACCTACTATCAGGACATATTACATGAATAATGGTGTCTTTCCATAGTAGACTCCAGTTCAAATCAGTCCATAGAAATAACCAGCACGTTGCCCAGTCCATCTTAAGCATTTCTGTGCTAGCATACAAAGTGTTGGGGTCTGTTCTTTAGGGCTGACTTCTAGTGATTAGCTGTTAATGAGTGGCAACAACAACTCTGGTTTGCAGACTCCAGCTCCACTACGTTTGCAAGGAAAACCTCAGAACTTTTCTGGCTCCTTCAATGCACCCTGTAACCTGTTTTTCAAGGGCAATGATGTGATGAGGCATTGGTGTTGCAGTGGACTGGGCGTTTGTGGAGCTTTTGATAGGGCAACTTTAAAATAACGCACACAGATGGCTTACATTTGATTGTCCTGATGCACAATCTGTACTCAGGACAAGAATCACTGTTAGGACAGAATACGAAGAAATGGAATGGCTTCCAATTGTCAAGGGGATCGGGCAACAATGGATTTTATCATCTATTTGTTTAACCTGTATGCTGAACATATCATATATAAAACAGGACTAGACTCAGAGGAAGGAGGCATGAAAACTGGAGGAAGGAACATCAATAATTTAAGATATTCAGGTAACACCATATTGCCAGAAAAAGAAAAAAATGATTGAAGAAAGTCAAGAAAGAATGTGTTAACACAGGCTTACAGCTGAACATTAAGAAAACAGAAATAATGACCACAGATCACATGACTTTAAAGAAAACAATGAATACGTTGAAATTGTTGGTTTTCTACACTTTAACGCAGTCCTTAATCAAAATGGAGACTGCAGTTAAGAAATCAGAAGAAGAGTAGGACTTGGGAGGACAGCTATGAAGGAAATAGAGATCTTCAAATACAAAGATATACAATTAAAGTCAGGATTGTTCATACCATCATATTTCCAGTTTCTGTGTGTTGCTATACAAGCTGGACAGTGAAGAAAACTGATAGGAAGAGAATCAAGACAATATACTATGGACTGGCCAAGAAAGACAAATAAATGGATCCTGGAGCAAATCAAGCCTGAACTCTTCCTAGAAGCCAAGATGATTCTCAAGATGACTGACATACTTTGGACATAGGAGAAGGTACAACTCACTAGAAAAGACAATGATGCTTGGCAAAGTATAAAACAGCAGGAAAAGAGGAATAAACATTACAGGTGGATAAACTCATTCAAAGAAGCCATAACTCTCAATCTTGCAAGACCTGAGCAGGGCTGTTGATAATAAGGTGTCTCAGAGATCTAGGGTCACCATGTAATTCATACAGTTGATAAACAACAACAACAACTACTACTACTACTACTACTTATTATTATTATTATTATTATTATTATTATTATTATTATTATTATTATTATTATTATTTTTAGAGGACTCATATCTTGAAGGAGTGGCCAGAGATTTCATTATTGGACTGCACTGTGTCTAGGTTGAGAAGATCTGTCCAGAGGTCCAGATGATTCTCAGGAGGTTGCAAGAGACATGTTTTTGTGTTGATGAGTTCATTAAATGGAATCCAAAGTTCAAAGAGGCTGTATCTACTTATTTGACCCTTGTAGACATGAACATTATCCAGTAACTTTTCCAATAACCAGCAATCCCATATCCTTTTCCACCATGCACCCTCCATTTTCCAATTTTTTGCTATTTCCATACGAGCAGTCACAATTTTTTTAAAAAGTGTTTTAATTTCTCCTCCCTCCAGTAGAAATGACAGAAGTAGCAGACGAGGCAAAACCAAACTCTTTGATCAGCAATTTCAGAGATTATTTGGATAACAAAGTGTCCCCCCCCCGCAAAAAAACCCCAACCCTCACTACTGTCTTAATCCATATTTTATTATGCAACCATATTTTTTGGAATTGATATTTGAGGAGGAGGAGGAGGAGGAGGAGGAGGAGGAGGAGGATTTGTAGTTTGATCACAAAAAATAACAGGAGGGTGGTTTTCATTTTTGATAACAAGACTGATTTTTATCTGGGGTTCTTCATATTGTTAAAAATGAAAAGCCAGCATTTCAAAGGAAGAGAAACAAGTTTAGATTATTAGTAAAATTACTGCTCTTTTCAAAGACACAGTCACATTTTAGTATAAAAAGGGGGAGAGAGTAATACACCTTTAAATCTGACTAACTTACCCCTACATTAGCTGCCACTGGCTACTGCCCAAATTATGGCCCCTTTCATCATTTTCCTCTCTAAACTGTAAAGCAACCTTGTCACTGGCATTTCATTGGCCATTCTTATTTCATACCTTTTCACTTCATAGTATTTATTTATCACATTGATACAAACTGATATTCCCCCTTCCTCAGAATTTTTTATTACAACTCAACAGGAGCATCCATCATAACTTATATAAGTGGAATGCCCAGTAAACACTACTAATGCAAAGTCTGGAGACTTATCTATTCAGGAGTCGTCCTTACCAGCTTCCTTATGCAATGAACAACTCCCCACATAAAGGAGCACCTACTGATTGATTGATTGATTGATTGATTGATTGATTGATTGATTGAATTTATATCCCACCTTTCTCCCAAAATGACATTCAAGGTGGCTTACAGTAAGTTTAAAACAGATCCAGTGAAAACATAAATTTATAAGAATTAAATAACAATATTGTTAGAAACATGATCAAAAACAATTAAAACACCAAAAACATGTTTAAAACATAGTTTCAATATTTTTTTAAAAAAATACAACATGTCACTTTACACACACACTACTGTTCCATAGTTAAAATTCAAAGGTCTGCCTGAATAAAAACGTCTTCACCTGCTGGTGAGAGAGTAGGAATGGGGACAACTGGACCTTCTAAGGAAAAGAGTTCTACAACATGGAAGCAGCCACAGAAAAGGCTCTTCTGAGTCCTCACCAACCATACCTGTGAAGGTGGTGGGACTGAGAGAAAGCCATCCCCTGCAGATACTTGTGTTGGCTTATATAAAGAGATAAGATCTTTCAGGTAACTGGACCCAAAATGTGTGGAGAAATAAAGGTCAAAATCATGACTTTGAATTTTGCCCAGTGTGCCTGACTCTTTATTCTGACTGGGTGGGCAAATGGCTACCAGAAAACACAATACAGAAAGTGGTACAGCTCCACATCTCCTTCTCTAGATATTAGTAACCATATGGAGAAGTTCTGGGCACTATTTCAAATTAAGTTAACAGTGCACGGGCTTTGCAAACTCAAGTTGAAATCCAAGTGTGGTGAGATTCATCACTGTGTGGTTAAAAGTTATTGTAAATGTTTGAACTTGAACTCTTACCCTTCCTTGTAAGCTGGCTTGTAAGCTGCCTTGGATTTTGTACAAGGAGAAAGATGGGATATAAATAAAATGAATAAAAAACTATAAAAACCCCTAAAAGGTAAATGCCTAAATATCTAAATTCAGAAGTACAGCCAGTCTTCTATGTCCACAGACTGTATATTCATTGATTCAAATAATCATGGCTTGAAAATATCCCGGCCGTCCCCAAAAAAAACCCAAAAAGTAATTTTTAACGTTGTCAATTTATATAAGGGATGCCATTTTACTGCACCATTATACATAATGGGATTTGAGCATCCACAAATTTTGATATCCATGGCGGGGCGGTCCTGGAACCAAACCCTAGCAGACACCAAGGGCCCACTGTAATATACCAATATTTTCTTCAGGGTTAGGCAAAATAAGAAAACCTTCTTCCAAATGAATACATGTTGCTCTATTAACTGGACCAGCAATTAGATGGTAGAGTTTTTTTGTTTTATTTTGTTTTGTTTTTTAATATGGCTATGTGAAAATTTGAGTAGGGAAGGAAGGAAGAGCTATCATTAGCACCCATATGCCCTTTTGGCAAATATCTCATAAGTGCTGAATACTGTATTAAATGATCACAGATGCATTATATTATTATTTTTATTGAACTGGTAATGTGTCACAGCTGGGCAATTTGTGTCTATGGGTAGTGATAAAGAGCCTTTGTAAAGGACTTGAGCCAAAAATGATATGATTATGGTGATCATGTGCCAGCTTTAACAGTTGTCCATTTACTCAGATTCACAGCCTGCTCTATCCCCATTATTGTGTTTCTTGTGTGTGTGTGTGTACATATGTGTGTGTGTGTGTATTTGTGTTTGTGTGTGTGCATGTGAAGATTGAACTCCTGTATGTTCACAGATGAGGTATGTTAAGAACATTAGGTATTATGCCTGACAGCTCTGGATGCCTTGATTCCCAAATACGCTAAGAAAATCATGTTTATCTTCTGTGTCCATGGGAGAAGGGCATGGATCTAGCATAAGCCTTTCATCTCTAGTTAAGGAATGATCCCTGGCCAGAAATATTGAAGAGACTCCAGTCCAAATAGTCCAAACACTGGGCAAGAGAAACCAATGGACAGCTTGATAGGTCCATTTCCCACCAGCTATGAGTCCGTCCCAGAAAAGTAACATTTTTCCAAAAAAAGAAGAAGGAGGAGGAGGAGGAGGGGGAGGGGGAGAAGAAAGAAAAGAAAAGAAAAGAAAAGAAAAGAAAAGAAAAGAAAAGAAAAGAAAAGGATTTTTTAAAAAAAGGAGTAACAGGGCATGCGAAAAAAGGAGCAGATGGTGCAAATACAATATTTTATATCCTATACTTGGGAATATGTAACTGTGATTCTTACTGTTTATACTGTGGTTTATGTTGTTTAACTTTATGCATACTTAGCTATGCATGCAGGCTGATGTGCATATTGCTGATGCACATCAGCCTTCTCTTGCCAGTATCCCCATTGTTCATTGCCCTAAATATGCATTGGTCCTGTTGTACATCATTCCCAATGTGCAATAGTCACTATGATGAACCCTATGATGATGGTATGGTATGCAGAGCCACCCTAGCAACAAAGGAGATTTAATTTGATTGGTTGCTGACTAGAAAACCACTGCTAGCCAGAGAGAGGGGCTAGGTGGGGGAGTCAGCCTAACAGAAAAAATAACTTAAACACAGTTTTGAAGTGAGAGTTTAGAATGTTCCATCTGTGAGTTTGAGGAGAGAGGAGAGAGATTGTGAAAGAAAGTGAGACAGTTGGGGAAGTGTTTGCTGGTTTAGAGCTACAAGTGTTTCGCTGTTTGATAACCTTTAATTGCCAACTGTTACCCTGTATGTTGGGGGTCCTGGGAGGAGCACCCAAATAACCAAATAAAAGCACAAGATGGGGAAATTAAGCTCGAGCACTCTCTTAAGCTAATGAGAGGCAGGGTAACTTAGCTAGGATCTTTTACCCTATGTCTACGGCGTCAGGTCAGAGATCGTAGCCAGACAAGTTTTAAAGTAATGAAAATAACATTTATTGAGGACAAATAACATAAAAGACACCACATGCACACAGCTAACTAGAAATAGAAATGAAAAGCTTTTGGAGAATGGGTAATATGACACCTGGTCTCGTAGTCCTGGAGAGAAGATGAGGTTGCAGGGGAAGAAACTCAGCGTGGTTGCTGAGGGGACAACTTAACTGGACAGAGTGGCAGCAAGGTGGGATGGAAGTCAAAAGTGTTCCAAGCAGTCCAAGCAAGTGATCCGAGGAAGTCCCGAAAAGGGGGACCTATTATAGGGTGGATTTTACCTACAGGCTATACCATGCTCGGTGAGAACAAAGGGATTTTGGAGCTGGACAAAGGAGTTGGAAAAGGTCAGGTTTTACATGATGGGCTTAGCACTTGATGACAATAGTATGGCCAGTATGTAAATGGCTCAATTTAAAGGAATGGCTCGGCTTGTGGCCGTTTGTCTTTGTAAAGATTCGCGCTGAGCAAAGCTGGTTTGCAAGAAGGTTTTTCCCTAAAGCATCGGAGAGACTTAAGTTGCCTGCCTGAATGAGGTTTGTAATGTACAACCATTAATGGCCGCGCCTAATACGTGCTTGTCCGGTGGACCTCAGCAAACACGTGGAGTAGGGTGGCAGAGAAAGGTCAAGCAAAGGCCAAATTATTTGATATCAAAAGGATATCTAGTGCTCTCACCAGATATATCATAACCGTGATAACACAACTACGGTTTTCCTTGTCAGTTTGTTCAAGAAAGATTTTGATATATATATATATATATATATATATATATATATAAAGAGCAGTCTCCAGTGTTTCTTGAATCTGGATCAGTTACACATGCTATTACCAGTGACTTCATTGGAATAAACCTGAGAATGCTTTACCCTATATCTACAAGGGTGTGGGTTTAGGGAAAGCAGAAGAGAGATATCTGTGTGAAGAGGGAGCCAGGAAGTGGTAAAAATATAGAAGAGTGATGTTTCCCCAAGAAGGGAGAATTTGAAGCCAACCTGATTTGTCATTGCCCTGGCTTGGCCCAGATCTCCATGTTTTGACAGTCACTTTGCTGTGATAAAATCAAGGCAGCCCTTTGCTGAATATGAGTGTTGCAAAACTTCTCAATTCTATTTCCTGCAGACATTAGTCCATTCACAAGGACATAAATTTGTAAATGAATCTTCTAGCCAGCATAGCTATAGGTCATGATAACTAAGAGATTCAGAAATTTATAGTTTAAAAAAAGTAACTTTGTAAGTTCCGATCACATGAAACAGAGAGGATCTGAGCATTGTGCTATTGGCAGAGCAAACAGAGGAAGCAAGTGATGGAAATTTCTATAAATTTTTAGCTGTCAAAGATGTTGGAACCACAACCAATATATCTGTCCATTTTGAAAGTTAAAGTGGGGGGGGTAGTAGGAGGTTTATTGTTTATTATATCTCACACATTGAGAGTGTGAGGTTTTTCTTGTTGGCTGGCACCTGATGCAGTAAGTTTCTTCCATAACCAATGAGTAATCAGTGGACTTCTGGTATTGTTCAGCTCAAGATATGTCAACTTAATGAAGAGCAGTAGTTCCTTGGTGTATGGAATGGCTGCTAATCAAAGATTAAGCATCTGTGCCATCTGATATAATTCTAATGAACTGAAGATTTGGCTCATCAGACATTTCTTCTCCTCAAAAAAAAAAAAAAGATTTCTTCTTTAGTGTCTTCTTTCTCATTTGGCTTCTCATTGCTCTCATTTTAAAATCACTTGTAATTTATCTGGTGGTTCTAATTAACTTGTTCCTAGGGATTGTAAGCCTTATTTAATGAAATTCATTAATGTATTTATCTATATAATAAAACCTAACCTATTCACTGGACTGACTTTCCCAAGCTCCCATAGCTCTAACGGTAGGAGGGAGTGCATAGCTTAAATGAGTATAGCTTAAACTTTGAATACATGTCCACATATGAAAAACTATTTGGAGCTAAGATAGATATAGATCTTGTACAAGAAACTGACTCCAGCAGCCTAAAAACACAAATTATCCACAGCATGGGTAACCAAACGGAGGCTTTTCAGATTTTGCTGAACTGCAGCTTCCAATATTCCTCACCACTGGCTATGCTGGCATGGATACCATCAATCTGAAAGGGTACATCTGAAGAACAATATCTTGTCCTTTCTTGATCCATAGTATCTAAAGAGCTTTCTGGTCTGGAATGACAGGCAATAATGGATCTAAACCTTATGTGACCTGCTTATTCCTTCAGAAAACTTCCTGGAGCTTTCCCTTTGCTGATATGAGCAGGGAGGACATGGAACAAGCTTGTTTTATTTTGATCCAGAGCCTGCAGTGTGAACCAATGGAATCAAATAACAAGAAGAAAATTTCTACCAAAACATTAGGAAGAACTTCCTGAAGGCTAGAATTCTTTGACAGTGATATGGACTGCTGAATTCCCCCTCTTTGGAGGTCTTAAAACAGAAGTTGGATGGCCATCTCTCAGGTGTGTGTTATCTGTGTATTCCTACAAGGTAGAGGGTTGGAATAGATGGCCCTTACAGTCCACTCTCTAGCTCTGTGATTGTAAGCCAGCCACATGTCATAGCTGTTTCCTCCCCATCCCCTGTTTCTTTGTGTGGCAGAGGGATGGCTTTTTGAATTCTGCACAATGGTCTGGCCCTAGCATCTTTCCAAGTATGGAGTGATTGAGGGATAGGGAGGGAAAGCAGTTACCACAGAAAAAATAGTGGAGCACTTGGGGACAAATATTCCAAAATGTGGCCTTTTTCTAGTAGGAGGAGAAGAAGAAGAAAATACGAGACATTTTCTTAGAAAAAATATCTGAGGAATTTTGAATGAGCTCTAGTTGCAGTGAGGTTGAGCTGTACATGAAACAGTGTGACAAAAGTGCTCATGAAATAGTGAGATAAAAATTGAACAGCCAGAGAACTATATACTTCAGCTCATACAATTACAGAAAACAGGAAAAAAAAAGAAGAAGAAGAAGAAGGAAGCATGTGTCAGTTGTACATTTCATCAAAGGCAGTGGCAGCCACTGGCTCCAATGCCAGTGGGGCAGTGAATCTGCTCTCAATTTTAGTCTGAACTTTAAAGGAGCTATCCAGGGTTCTGAAACCAGAAGAGGTTCAGCATGTGGATATAGTTCCTTTGATATAATGTAAAACCTAGAGTGCATTCACTGCCCCAGTGACATTGGAGCCAAGGACTGCTTAAAGGGAGAGTTTGACAGCCTGAAATCGTTGCTTTCCGTGAATCTCTGCATTCATTTTCTCTCCAGGTGTGTTACATCTAGCCAGTGGAAACAATCTGCTCCCACCCCAACAACTTCTAACTCCTGCTCCACCTGAAATGTACAGCCTGCACAGGGAACTGCATTAATCATTTCCATCAACACAGCAAAGAGGTTATTAAGTGTTTGCCACACAAAAAGATTTAATTTCTCCAGCTGGACTCTCTTGCTGCTTCCTCCCAGCACACTGCTCCTGTCACAGTGGTTTAGCACCATTTTAAAATGCATTTATTTCAGCCTCAGGCTAGCATATGCAGCCATCCTGCTTGTTTCTTCTTCCTTCATCTTCACTTCCCCAGTAATTGAAGAGTGGGTACTGAATAGAAAGGTCTTGATGAGCCGTGAGAAATCAAGCTTAGCTTAGGTGTGTATTGATGTGAAACGATTCATCTTCCCAGCCATTTCTAATGGGAGAAATATGGTCTGATTCATCATTTTGCCTTTCTGTTGCCCCCCCCCACTTTAAAATGTCTTTGATCAATAGTAGTTCTATTGACTGCAGAAATGAAAATAAACTGTATATGTTTGTATCCTGAGGAATGAGTGCATTCCTTTATTTGTACATAATAGACATATAATTGGTATTGTGATACAAGGCATGCATTCAGTTGGCTATTACGCCTGATGTCTGCGCTCAGAACTGCAGGCATCTGCCGGTCATGCTGAATATAAAAGTAAAATGAGACAGAGATCCTTAGGAAAATAAATGCCCCCCCCAAAAAAAACCAGTTCAATTTCTGAACTACATATAGTCTGAAAGCCAGAAAATTCTGTCACATTTTTCCTCAATGTGGCCACTGAAAAGCAGCAATTTGCATTCACTCATGTGATTATGGTTGCTGATAAAGCAAAGTACACGCCTTCCTGTGTATCCATTTCACAGGAGGGGAATTACACACTCAAGCCAGTATTCTGCTAGTGACTGACATATGCATAAGCACAGGTTATGCATGCATAAGTCCCTTTCTAAATGAGGTATGGAGGGCTATTCTTCTGCCCTTGTGCTTCATCCACAAACCTCCCACCATCTGGTATCTGACAAGCCCAAAAGGTGCTGCTGCTACTCCTTTTTACCAAAAGGAAGGGGTGATAGGCAATTTAGACCATGAAGCTCTTGCTGCTCAGAGCTCTGGGGGAAGGGAAATGTAGGTACACTCCATTTGAGAGTGCACTCCCATTTCTTTTTTTCTTTTTTTTTAATCTTTTTGTTAATATTTCCAAAAAATAAAAACATACACACACAATAAACGAAATAGTATACATACAATTGATATCTCCAATGATTACTTCCCTTACATTTTGAGCCCTATTCCTTATAACTTGATTCCTGATACTCACAGCATAACAACTATCAGATCATTTATCTAATTAACAACCCTACTTCTTCAAATTTTCATCTATTATGCTGCTTGTTTGTATGTTAAACTGTTGCTATTACTATAACTTAACTCTCCACAATATGTAGCTCATAATTCATATGTGATCATGATTGCTTCCACATATTAATCGTAGTTTTCTACCAATCAATTTCTTTTCATCCAGCACTATTGCCTCTTTTTGTACCATTAAGCCTTTCTCCGAATGATTAAAGCTTTCTCCAGTTATGAAGGAATTGAGTTACCGGCGCCCATTTTGTCTCTATTTTCCCATCCGTGTAAGCCCTTAGTCTCTGTGTCAAAATATCTGTAATCTTAATTTCTTGCAATTTATTAATCCAGACCTCAATGTCTGGTGTTTCATGATTTTTCCACAATCTGGCATATTCTATCCTCGACAGGGTAATCATGTATAACAGTATCCTGGTATATTTCTTCTTAGTAGCCAGATCTATCATATGCAACATATTTAATAAATATGTTTCAGGCATTATCGTAAACTGAATTTGGAGAATTTGTTCTATTTTTTTATGTATGTTATGCCAATATTGCCTTGCTTTCTCACACGTCCACCAAATGTGAAATGTTGTGCCCGCACCCGTTTGGCACTTCCAGCATTTACCGACCCCTACCCTGTAAATCTTCTGAAACTTTACCGGAGTCATATACCATCTATGGAAGCACTCCCATTTCTTTTCCATACCTCATTTAGAAAGGGACTTTTTCCAGTGAGTTGAAAGTGCACTGCAGAGCAATAAGCCCTTCTCTATGGTCTGAATTGCTCCCCCTCTTCCTTTCTTTCCCATGGGTAAGTGACTGCAGCAGCTCTCACTGTGGCTTGACAGCTGCTGGATGGTGGGACAGAGCTAGGCACGCATGCAGGATCTTGACCTCAGAGTGGTGGGGTTCATCATCATCATCATAATCATCATCATCCTTTATTTATTAGAGCTGAAAAAGTCTGACCAAGGACCCAGAGCCTTTTTTCATCCTCCCGTTGCCTTGAAACAGATGGCTGTTGTTGTTGAAGGTTATTTCTGGATTAGAAAATAGCCAATTTTTATTTTAGTTTGACAGTCTTCTGTATCTCAGCCATATGCCAAAATTATGTTAGGAACATCCATATGCATAAGCTTCCTTTATCTGTGTGGCTGTCAATTTTGGGGGGCTGTAGGGGGCTTCTTTCTTCCCTCCACAGCACTCAAAGCCTCCCCAACTTACTGAAAAGCCTCCCAAAATCACCCTACACAGCCATTCCATGCTTCGAGGCTAGCAGACATGCTTGGAAGAGGCCTGGATATGTTCCATACCCAAACTTACAATGATCACAGCAGTCCTGAGACCCCTGGAGGAACCCAACAGATCTCTCTGCTATGTTATTATTTCATACCCAGTTATGAGGTCATAGCCAGATACTTCTCTGAATCTGCCTGCTTGCACACAAAGCATCGAATAGCCCTGCAGGACAGCTTCACGGGATTTTCAGTAAATTTGGTTGAGGGAGAGTGTATGACTCAGCATAACATAGGTCCACATGCAGATATTTACACTACAATTTAGAGGATGTTGAAATGAGCGCCCTATCTGTTAAGGTTGTTTACAAAAGGTAACATGAGTTGATGTAAACATGTAAAAGCTGCAGCAAATATCATAACAGGGTTATTGTACATTCTACCACACTGCTTCATTTACAACTCAGATTGGGGGCTTAAATCATTTTTTTTTTCCAAATAATTACACAATTTTGCATACCTTCCAAGTTTCTGAGAATTAAAGAGCAATATTGCTCACTGGAATGAATACTGAGGTTGAGGGAAGGCTAAACAGTAGGATTTTTTTTTTTTTAATAAAGTCATTTTGTGTCCGGCTGTAGATATAAACCCATAATACAGAAACTTAAGAGCTAATCTTGAAATGAGCTTTATTTTTCTCTAATCTTACATTTAAAACTCCCAGTGCAGCTTGAACAAACAGCTGAGGATATTTTTTTAAAAAAGAGAAAGTATATGTTCCCTTCCTACCTTTTCTTCTTTCCACAGTTTCTGCTCATTTGGCTGTATCCTACTTAATTTCATGAAAAATCAACAGCTAGTGCTGATTTATGTGTACTCATATCACCTTATGCTTGGAGCTAAAGGAATCAGATAAAATTAGCAGAACAAGGGAAGGTCAGGATGTGTGAGGAATATAAATGGTTATGACCAAGCCTGGAATAGTTTTGGGCAGTAGTGACTGATAAAAAAATGTTTGCCAGCCTTTCCAGAATAGCAGAACACCTGCCACTCAATGCTTTAATAAATGTTTCAAAAGGAGGATGTTATATTTTGATATACCAAAGACTAGGACTCTGCAACCAATCCTAAACCTAAATTTTGAGCGGGGTAGATCCAGAAAGAGAAGCTGCATGCAAAATGATCTGGAAAGATTCAACAATGCAGGCAAAAACTCCAACTGTAGTAGTTCTTAAAAAAAAAAATCAGGCAAATAATGTGGCTGTAGAGAAGAATGATGTAAAAGTATTGAATATATCGAATTTCCCCCCATTACTTTTGCTCCTTGTTAAATCTGTCTTGCCAGCAATGGAAAATTCAAACACTTTGGTGGAGTTTGGTGGAAGTGAGTTAGCTCTGGTTCATCAATTCATCTCTTTCTTCTTCCATTTCTTATTTTCTTTATTCTTACTGGTGACCTCTTCTCTGGGCAAGGGAGGGTACCTCATTCTGGAATGGCAGACTAAACCTCCCCCTCCTGCCTCATGCTTGCAACCAGTACCAAAGTTTAATCTTCTTTTCTACTGTTAATTTTAATACATATATATTAAATTTATTTACTTGAGTGAACATGCACAACTTGTTTGAACACAACTTACACTTCCTTTATCTTGGCCACAGTTCTTATATAAGGTGGTTTCATTCTTCTTTGTGTTGGTTTGTAAGCCTCCCCTCCATCCTTTTTCTCTTTCATTTTTTGTTTGTTTGTCTGTGCTGTGTATTTGGCAGTCATGCATAAACAGTGTCTACATGAACTGCACACAAATCATATTTTATATATTTATTTATTTTCAATCTTTATCCCAATTTGGGCTGCATAAATGTTAGAAAGCACAAAGGAGTACTTAATATTATTATTAAATATTCTAATTATTTGGCATTCTATAATCTGTAGCTAGCATACTATTCAGTAGTTACTGGAAATAAAGTTACAGAAAGTTGACGGGCAACTTGAAGGCACATACACACATACATATACAACTGCTGGGGATTCCTATTAATGATCATTAACACCCAAAGATGACAGGCTCAGTTTCAAACAGACTAGTGGGTGGAAGCTCTAGGCTGCAGCTCTGCAGTGATGGGAACTTTCACAGAAAAAGTGCCAACCAAAGGGACCTCTGGCTGGTAAAACTCCCTCAGGATTAAAGGGAGAACAAAGAATCACCCATTAGAGTCTGGAATTCCCATTACTTCTGTTTACATTTGAGTAGACACATTGTGAGTGGGAAGGAACAAGGGAGTGACATTTTTTGCCCTTGCCAAGAAACACAGCTGTTTAAATTTGAGGATCTGATGACCCTATACTGGCAATCTGCTTTTCAAAAGAAAATTTTTAATTAAACCTTTGGGGTTATGAAAGTGAAGTATCCTTCCCAGAAACCCTCTCAGGATCTTTTATAATGGATATAGAGGAGCTGCATGTAGGACTACTAAACTTAAAGAAGAATGTGATAGAGGCCTTGAAGAATGAGATCAGAGATATATAAAAATATAAATTTTAATAAATTTTAATGAATTGATATTAACTTATAAATTTATAAAATTATTAATATATACACATATGTTTAGTGTGTGTGTGTGTGTGTGTGTATAGATATAGATATAGATATAGATATAGATATTGGTAATCAGATTTATGGTTGAATGAAGCCAAATGGATTTAGTCTGTATGAATGAAGAGGGTGAAGGAAAGATGATAAAAAGAGGGTGCTATTTCAGGACAATTATTCTAAGAAGTTGGTGAGAGAGAAGCAAAGTCCATGGAAAGGGTTATTGCAAGTAGAGAAGGGACAAGGAAATCTGGATTTGGTTGATAAATGTAAAGGATTTTAAAATACAAAATGGTATAGAAATATTTGAATTTAGTGATATAATATAACATGTAAATAGATCTATAGTTTTATCTAATGAAAATAGTATGTAATCAAGTTAGCAAGTAGCATTTAGTATTAATATCCTTTATCATGTACTGTCATTTTCCAGGTAAAAGTAATAGGTAATGGAATGTAATACAAAATAATATTAATATATTATGCTAGATATATTAACCTTTGACCCTTTCCACACGGGGTTAAAAAAATGGTGTAGAGCGACCTCTGACAGAGGTCGTCTACACCGTAATGTGGATTGGGGCAGACTACTTTTGTGTAGTTCCACACCCCAATCCGCGCAGGGGTGACCAGAAGTGGCGGCGCTGTGTGCTTTTTGAAAACCACTTGTCTTGTGGTTTTTAAAAAGCACGGGCGTGCAGCCCCGTCGCAGCGCCTGGTGTGGATTTGCAGGCGCACGCAAGTGCTCGCCTGCAGACTGGCCGGGGGACGGGCTTCCGGTTGGCGAGCTTCTCCGGTTGGAGGAGAGCCTCCACCAGCCGGAAGCCGTCATTTGGACTCTGCGGGACTCCGCAGGATGCCGCCACGTGTGGAGCAGCAAACTCGCGCTGCTCCACGTTGCAATGGCTCCAGGTAAGCTCCATTTTGGCACGTTTTCAGGAGTGGCTTCCTCCGCGTGTGGAAAGGGCCTTTGATAGAGAAAAAAAGTTCAGTGTTTTTTGTTTGTTTGTTTGCTTTGGATGGCATAGATTAGAGCAGCGGAAGAAGAGAAACATTGCATATTATTTTTGAGAGAATTTGGCTGTCACGATACATTTAAGTGAAGGATGCAAGTTGAGCCTTTTGCTTTGCCTTTTTTTCCTGTTTTCATTTTCTTTCTTCTTCTCTGCCTTTTCATTTCTGATTTATATATTTCATATTTTCTTTGTGGTTTCCCCTTTTTTGTTATGTGCTTGTAGAACTGCAGTACTTTTAGAAATTATTAATAAACAAAACACAAACGTGATCCCAAAATCCTACCAGTGCCCCAGTTAAAGGTATTTAAGGTTGGGGCACTGGGAAATAACATCTGTGGTGCATCTGTGGTCATGGAGTACTTTGAGACAGGCAACTGCAGCAGGGACTCTGAGAAGTCTCTCCAACTATCCTGTTATCAATGTGTTTAGTGACTAGGGCCATTTCTGCACAAGATCAATACATTGTAGTAGCATTGAATCCTCACCCTCACATCTGCACATTGAACCATTTTAGTGTCATAGTTTTCCTTGCGGTTCTGCACATTTTCAGCTCCTAGAACAGTTCACTGTGATGTGAAACCGCTGTATGTGAAAACCAGAAAAACTCCGATGTAAATCTCCCAAATTGGTTCTGCGTCAGTTTTCACCTACATGCAGAAGCGTATTAACTATTAACATCACAGAAGTGGCTGGCTATGGGCATTCCCAGGCTGTCCCTTCTGTCACTTCCATCCCTATCTCTCTCTGCCCATCATATGACAGGCTGCTATTGTTATTGTCTTCATGCATTAAACAGACAGTGGAAAGAGAGTGGATCTGGTAATGGACTGTTAAGACTGTTTTTTTCCACATATCAACGAATATACACACCTACACATAAATGTAACAACACAGAAATATGTTTAAAATGTGTCTGTGTTTTTTAAAAATGGACCAATCAGTGATGGCGGGGCAGGGTGAGGGAGGGGAATGGAAGTGGCCAGGATCTTGCTGTTGGGAATGCAGAAACTGCTGTTCTCCGCAGTAGCATGATGTAAATGGGAGGGGGGTGGTGAAGACAACACAGTTTCTGAATCGGAGTATAAAAAACACCGCTCTTGACATGCAGTGAACCGCTCTTCCCCTCTCGTGTGGAAATGGCCTAGGAGGGTGCTGCAGCCATAATTTCTCAACACCCTGATCTGAGAAGCTCCAGAAACCATTTGGTTGAGGTGCTGTCAGGCAAAACATGTGGGTTTTACAGGGAATAAAACATAACTATGACAAAAGAGCTCTGTCAGTGTAGTTATGTCTGACAATGAGAAGTCTCAACTTGTATTTTATTCATTTATTCATCCAGCACCATCTATTACAATCATAACAGTCTGGCCTAGTTGTGAGCAGACATGTTTCTATCACTTGCCAGCATGTTGGGTTATCAGCTCTGAACAGCACAGTTGTTTCCAACAGTACTCTTCTATGTTGGAAGCCAGTTTCAGTCCGCAGCCTTCTTTCTCCCTTAGGTTTATTTTATATCTTTCCTAGCCTAATCAGCTGACAGATCTGATCCAATGAGATATGAGATTGCTTATTATCCCTCATTTATATAAATAGTCTTCTCCCACAGAAGTGACATAAATAAGTTCTCTTAGCTTCTGGCAGCCTTCCCTCAAGTTACATCAGCCATCTCATTACATCAGCACTGTGCTCTCTATACTGCATCTGCTTTAGGTTTATTATTGATCAAGTCAAACTGTTGATGTTCTCATATTTTTGTTTGTATTTGTGCTGATATTCTCTCCTGAAACTAAGCTGTTTCTAGGCTCTAGGTAACACACACATATTCTACATTACACAGAGCGTTCTTCTTAATGTTGAATATTTCTTATATATCTTATGAACACATTATTTACATTTTTTTAGGGCTTACATTTAGCAGACTTTAACCCAGATCAGCATACAGCCAGTATCAGATAGCCCAAGTGGGGTACAAGCTCTGGCACAAGCTCTAGTGTCTTTTCCTGGATTTCTATCTCTTCTGTTCCATCCTGCACAGCAGCTAATAGTAGCTGATTTGTGTTCAAGTGGGAATTCCAGTAGGAAATCCATATCTACCTACCCACTACAAATCCCAGTAGGTTGTCCAAGTGTAGCAGAGCAAGCTCTAGCATGTTCTCTTGCCTCCTTCTCTCTTCTCTTCCATTCTACATAGCAGTTGGTGGTAGCTACCCTTGTGTGGAAGAGGATAGTCCAGTAGGAGTTCCATACCTACCTAACCAAAATCCTACTATTGTTACCCCACTGGTGCACCCTATCCTGGGGCCCACAATTTTTAATACTAAATGTGATTCAACATGCTGGAGAGGTCACCTGGATGAGCACGTAGGCAGCAACAGTTGAACGATCAAGAACCAGGTCAAGCCAGTAAAATCCCCAGTCACATAGCCCCAGGAGACCTCAAGCTGTGCAAACCTACGGTAAACAAAGGGTGCTTAGCCACTGAGGAGCCAACTTGAGGATATTAGCGTGTTTTCCCCAAGTCGAGCACCAATATCAGAAAAATCATATCAGGCAAGGACCATCTACACAAATTCACACTACAACCCAATGCAACCAAAGTTCCTGAGACATTGGCAACACCTCACAATTCCATCATGCAAAAGGAGTTGCCATTGTGAAGCTTCCTTTGCAACACCTATTGTTCTCCCCAGGATAGGATTTACCCTCAAGGTATGTTTTCCCCTACAAATAGTCCAAGTTTGTGAGAGTTACTTTAAATAACTCCTGGTCACACCAACAGACCATTTCTCCATCGGTCGAGTAATCCCCTCAGCCCTTTCATTGCTAAGCTCTACTTCATTTGCTGTTTTCCCGGACCAAGAACTTCAGGAAAAGGTGCAGTATCACACCATCTACAATCCCTTCACTACTTACCCTATTCAGTTTCCACTCTTTTGCTTCTCAATAGGTCTTGAGTGAGTGCATGAGTGATTGCGTTGATGTGTGAGATTTTCATTCAATAAAATCATTTATTTGACACCATTGTCTGGTTTTTGGCTTTGCCTGACCCCGTTAAAAACTGGGTAAAAAGACCCCACTAGGTTACCCTGCCTCTCATATTGCTATTGTTTGTGCTCTGTTGAGTTTCCATTCCCTCTCATGTGGAGCACATTAAGGTGTTCCCTAAGGGACCCCAGAAATCAGGGTAACACCATCCCCAAGGACAGATCTATGCATCTTAAATGAAATTAGGTTAATTATTTATTAGCTGCATTTGCATCCCATATTTCCCCCAATGAGCTTAAGACACTGTAAGTGAACTCTCCTCCTCCCCATTTTGCCCTCCCAACTACGTTGTAAGTTAGATCAGACCAATGCCAACTGGTCATTTCTATGTCAATGAAGCAGTGAATCTACTCAGAACCTTAGACCATTTCTGTACTGCATTGTTATAGTGCTTTTATTTCACTTTCAACATTCTGTGGAATCCTGGGCTCTGCAGTTTAGGGAGGGGCTTTTAGAATCCTCAGCTGGAGAGCTCTTTGGCTTCAGTAAACTACAAACCCCAGAATTCTACAGGATGTTGGAAGGGGAATAATAACAATGAACAGTGTGGAAATGGCTTTAGTCTACACTTTAAAAAAGCTATCCAAAGTGCTTAATCTATTTGGGGGAATTGGCTTTAGCATTTTGTATAGAACCCTTAACGTTCAGGCAAACCCAAAACAGATTCAGCAGCCCTATCAACATGGAAGCAACCAATCATCAGTGGCGAGAGTCAGCGACAGTCAATGATATTAATGGATCAGCAAGATTTGAATGTGGATTGCACAAGTCCCTGTCCAACACTGTATTCTAACCCTAATCTAACCCTATGTTACCAGACCAGTTCTCATGTCATATTAGAGCTGGAATAAACTCTGACCTGACACTAAGGATTCTGTCAGTGCTCTGGCACAAAGGCTTCCATTCAATATTTGCAGTGCTGCAGGGGTTTTGCTGTGCAAGTGCAGTGACTCACAGAAGCAGGCTGTCAGTTGCATAAATATTCACTAATTGACCAATTAAAAATGACACGTCTTCTCAAAAAATGTTTTATACATTTATAATCTGAGCATAGCCAGAGTGAATAAATGCATTATCTGTTAAGAATATTTGAGTCAGTTGTAATGAAAATAAATTCACTCCTGTGTTAAATCTTTGGCAGTGCTTGTTTTACAAATATATTATTTGCTACATTTCACATTAGCATATTCTTGTTCACTATATTTATAATGAATAGATAAGTAGTTGAAGAATATTTTGTCCATTCCCACTGTGAACTTCATTCAGCTGTAGGAAATGGAGAGAAATTTGGCTGGTTTACAATCTAACACCAATCAAAATACTCTGCTCTTCCTTAAATGCACACTATAGGACACAAGTACCTTGCTTTTTGCACTTCTCTAAATTTTGTGATGCAATTCTCCAATCAAATAATACATTCCAAAAGGAATACTTTATGGAAAACAGTTGACCAAACAGGCATATTTAAAGAAATTACTTGGGGGGGAAATGCAGATCTTGAGATATATCCACACAGAAAGCATTCATTAGGAGAATCATGTCAGTTTTTACCAATACATTATCCATTAGTTGATGTGGATTAATATAATAAAAACTTGTGATTCAAAAGGTAGAAAGCTGTAGAACACAAAACAAACAGTCTTAATTTGTTGTTGGCAGTAGACAACTTCACACATTATTATGACTGGGGCCATGAATCAGGGGAAACAAGACATAACAGAACAAGAAATGGAATGTACAAACATGCAATGCTTGGGGTGAGCAAGTTAATGCGGACATGAATGCAACATTTTGAGTCAGGTAATTACACAATGTTTAACTCAGGAAATGAAAATCTATGAAGAAATGAGATGAGGAGAGGTGTAGCAAAAGCAGTCAAAGGATATGTTGCAAAATCTGACTGAATGATATCAATAAAACGTCAAGGAAAACCTCTCAGTACAACCATAATCCAAATTTATGTACCAACCAAGGAGGGAGAAGAAGAAGAAATTGAAAGATTCTATGCAGAAGCCCAGGAGGAACTGGTCACATACCAAAACAGGACATCTTGGAATGAAAAAGTAGGAAATAAAGCAGAAACAAAGACTGTGAGAAAATTTGGCCTACGATCAATAAATAAAGGAGGGACCAAGTGAATTTTGCAAGGTCAACAGCTTTGCAAACACATTCTTCAAGTAGCCAAAGAGGGACTGTACACACATACATCATCTGACGGCCAATACAGAAATCAAATAGGCTACATAACTGGAAGCAGAATTTGGATAAGTGTTATTATCTCTGCAAAAACAAGACTCAGAGCAGATTTTGGACTAGACCATGAACTGCTCATATCAAAAACTGGAATAAAGCTAAAGAAGAATGCTAAGCAACCATCGTATCAAAATACAACTTGAAGAACAGATCTGTGGAATCTAAAAATAATGTAGAAAATAGACTAGCATTATTAAACCTAATGAATTAAACTCTCCGAGCTGTTACAAACAGATAAGAAACAAAAGTAAAAGGTTAAAAAAATAGAATGCAACTGAATGCAACTGGTCAATATCTTGGGCAAAGACACATACAGAACTACTATTATAATCAAGGCAAAGAAATAGAAGATGACAACAACAACAACAACAACATAAGAACAAGAGACCTCTTTCATAAGATCTGGGAAAATGAAGGGAAATTTAAACCAAGAGTAGGGATGCTATATGACAAACAGGAGAATATGTTACATTACCAAGCACAAATGAAAAGCTGGTGGAAACAATACAGCAAAGAACTATATAAAGAGATGAGAGGATGACAGTATCATTCAAGGAAGAACAAGTTGAAGATAAACCTACAATTTTAGAAAGTGAAATGGGAGCTGCACCCAGAGCACTTAGGAGAAATAAATCACCAGGAACAGATGGCATCCCAATAGGGCTCTTTCAGGCTACAGAGAATCTACTTTGGCTTCAACTATCTGTCAACATATATGGAAAAGAAAAGATTAGCCCACAGATTGGAAATGTTCAATACACTTTCCAATATCCTAGAAAGGGTTGGAATAACAAAAGGCCATTGTGTTAATCTCCCAGGAAACCAAAGTGATGCTCAAAATTGTACAACAAAGACTTTTCCCACATATGAAGTGGTAAATGTCAGATATCTAAACTGCATTCAAGAAAGGAAGGGGCACTATGGATAATATAACAAAATATGTTGGATAATGGAGCATACCATAGAATTTCAGAATAAAATTAGCCTGTGCTTCATGGATTATAGCAAAGCCTTTGATTGGACACATTGTGAAAAACTTTGAATCACTCATAAAGGAATGGGTGCTCCACAACATTTTGTTGTCATAATGTGTAATCTGTTATTGTTGTTTCTGCTACTGTTGTTGTGTTTGAATACAGCCTTCCAGTAGGCCATATTCTGTTGCTGCCATAGCAGCCCCAGTCCTAAAGGAATGACCCCTGTATTCAGTGTGTGCTTAGAGAGCCAGCATGTTGTAGTGATTTACATTGGACTACATCTCTAGAGACCAGGGTTTGAGTACTTGCTTTGCCATGGAAACCCACTGTGTGACCTTTGATAAGTCACACTCTTTCAACCTCAGAGGAAGACAAAGACAAACTCCTCTGAAGAAATCTTGTCAAGAAAACACCTTATTGTTGACATAAATTGGAAATGACTTGAAGGCACACAAAAATACAAAGGCCTAATGATATTAAGCAAGTTCTGAGAACCAAAATGAATTGAAATCTAGAAAGGTGGAGCTGATCAGCATAGATAGAAAGCAAGCTCAGCCCATCCAGTTGGATACTGAGAAGCTTCTTTAGTGACCCCACCAGACAAGGTCTTGCAAGCTGAGCAACACCATTATGGTCCCACTGCCCCTGTAGTCTATCTTAGATTTACATGTTCTAAATGAATACACAAGCCCTTCTAGAATACTTGATCCCCAACATAGAATTTCCACATAGGACTGTTACATTTTGAGCCAGTGACCAGCTCCCCCACCCTCATAGTGCCAAAGAATGTCATTGCAAAAACTGCTATGAGTAGCTTCTTCTCTTATTTTGGAATGGCAAATATGAGAGAGCATCGCAACATCTTCTTAAGCATCCTAAAAGTTATTGACCCCTTCTGTTCACCAGAAAGAAGAGATAACCTCCTTGAGCCTTCCACTGTCTTTCTAACCAGGAATGAGGTGTAGGGGTCCTCCAGCTCTCCTACTAGCGAAAGCAAGTTATTGCTGCCAGATGTAGCACCACAGTCTGCAGGGCCATGCCCTTCTTCCTGTTTTATCCCACACAATGTTCTGAGGAAGCCTGTAAGCTTCCTGTCTGGCAAAGGAAAATAACTATTCTACCTTTGTGCTATAAGACCAGAACATGGTAGGCGTGATTGAATTGAATACTCCCTGTATTGCACTGTGGCCCTTTTTGCATGACATTTGCCATGTGAAAGGGCTCCAAGAGCATCATGCGAATGTGAGGAGCAGTCCACACAATGCACTCACAATCGTGTGATGCTCCAGGGGCTGGTAGGCACCGACCATGCACTTTTTCATTTTTGGCTGTGAGCCAAAAATTATGCGCAATTGTTCATCATTCAGGGACCTTGCACGCACTTGCCATGCATGCGGAGCTCCGGAGCCATGGAGCTCGCACTTCCTGCCCCAGTGCGGCCTGGGAAACTACCAGGCTGCACTGCAGAAGGAAGAGACAGGGCTTTCGTGCGAGCAGGTGGCAGCTGTGGAGCTTAAGGAACTGGGACGCGAGAGCCTCTTGCTTGAGGCTGTTTGCACGATCCCTGCACCCCAGCTCTGAGAAGAGGTGTGTTGCGGAAAGGGCCACTGTTGCAGTTCTTTCAGAAACACTGTGGGATGAGAGTCTGCCTTCAGCACCAGTGCATGAAACCTGTCATCCTGAAACTGAGACAATGAATCTGCAACCCCATTGTCCAGTTCTGAAATAAAGCAAGCTGAGATTGTAATATTGGCTGAGAGACATAACAATACAAATTGATGCACTAGCCTCATAAAACTTTCTCAATGTTTTGACTGTCTGTTAATAACATTTAGTATGTCCTGATTATCACACTAGAAGTGTATCCTACATTGACAAAGACATGGATCCAAATGAACATTGCTACCAAATCTGGGAACAATTCCAGAAACATAAGGTTGCATACAATGCCTGTTCTCACCCAAGACTCAGGCCAGCACCTCACACACCAGGAACAGACTGAGCTCAGAATGCTCAGGGGCTGCTTATATCTCTTACTGCCTGACCAGATTGAAGACTCGCCAGTAGCTTCCCTCCAGTCCTGCTCACCAGCCAATGTGTCATTCTGATTGGGTGGTCATTCCCCCTATTTCTGCAGAATCTACACAAGCGTGTGGGCTTCTGGAAAAGAGAAACCCAGCTTCATGCTGTATCGGGGCGGTGCTTTTTCCACTTGGATTCCAAGCCATCAAACTCATCTTGTGCATACTCCTCTCCACATTCTGGATGTCACAAATGGCAATGTTATGTTATGTTAAAAGCCCAGTGTGAATGAAAACACATCCAGTCAGCCAACACACATTGCAGAGAATGCAAAAAGAAAACGTCTATTAGCAATCTAGGGGATTAAATCAAATCTTGAATAGAGACATGTCCATCTTTACCCTCTTTGTTCTTGTGTACTATCCCAGTTCTTGACATCACTCTTCATGTTTTATGGTATACTGATGAACATAGAACAGTCTGTTTGGTTTATTTTCTGAATTTATTTCCCAACAAATTAACTAGAATATCTGGGGTCTGTAGATGATACTGAATACAATTTTAGATTAATTAGTGAAAACCTGAGACTTAAATTATTTAGAATTATGTTTTTTTTTTCCTACTAAGATTGTGCTTTTGCTCAATTTGACTTGTAAAAAAAACCTCATAAAACAATCCAGTTTCAAAGGATATATTTTTAACACATTTCGCTTCATCTTGTTGTGATAAATAGGAACCACAGTCCAAAAATATCCCTAAAGAATATATTTTAGATCTACTAAGAGGGAACACTCATTCGAGAAAAATAGCATAAATAGTGGTTTGATGAATGCTTTCCTGATAAAGAATTTGTTCTGTTCTGTTTTGTTTTGTTTACACACACATAAAGCCGCCTTGCTGGATCCTTGCAATTACTTAAAGGCACAGCACTCTGATTTAACTTCAGAGAAAATATGCTCATGATGGAACCTATTTTGTGGCTATATATAGACCTTAGAATACTCCCAGATTGTGGAACAACCTTCATTTTTGTTCTTTCCCTTTCTATTCATTGCAGGTCTTCAGAAACTGATTCCTGACCAAAGGTCATAAAATAGATGTCCTGAACTGTTTAAGCATTTCATTCCTCATGTATTATTAATATGAAAATTGTTCCTCAATTACTGTAATTGGCATTTTAACAATATAATCAATTTAAATAATCTTTGAGATAGGTAACTTATTGTGTTTTTATTGAAACTTATTTTAACTTGTGATCCAACTTGCACCCCACCTGCTCTAGGTGAGAGATTTTTTTTAAAAAAAAAATGAATAAGTGAACAAATAGATCTTTGCCTCTGGAACTTTTGGACTAAGACATCACTTTTGAACTTTTGAACATTCAGGCTTTTCTCTTGATGCTCCCCTGTCCCCACCCCAGTACTGGTTTAAATGCCTCTTTTCTGATTAGCCTTTTGGTCACCAGGTAAATAGCTTGCAGGTGGTAAACCCTCCTTTTGGGATGGTTGTTATCTGCTGAGGCTGTTTTCATTTTTATGCTGTTTTATGTCTATAATGAGATTATTTTTTAATTGCTGTAAGCCAGTTTCAGCAATACAAATGCCATGAAAGGACAGGGTTTAGTTTTCTGAATAAATGAAAGAGGAATGTATCATTATTTCTCTTCAAAAAACTAGCAGGTGGAACACACTCTGGCTCCCTCAATGCATTTTCTGTGCAGCTTCCCTCCATTTTTTTCTTTAAAGCTACTACTGACAGAAAGGTATCCTTCACTTATCATCACTCACAGAGTTATCACACCCATCACGAACTCACAGAAACTGAAAGGAGTAGCATACAGTAATTTATTCTTTTATCATTTCATTTAAGTAACTGAGGCAGAGTGTGAGGGAGGGAGACAGTAATATCCATCACCTCCTGAATACTGAACATTTAATGCAGATCTCATATTGATCCTTTCCCCTCAAATACTAATTTTTATTTATTTCCTGTCCCTGAGGAGCTTAGCAAATAAAATATGATATCCTTTCCTAGAAAGATTTATAGTGCCTGAAGAGAGATGAAATAACTAAGCCCAGCTTATTCTATCCATTTTTATTCATAAGCTCCTTTTAGTTGTTAACTGCCCTTGCACACACACACACATACACACACACACACATATATATATATATTCCATTCCTGTGGCAAACAGAAATAATCCTGAATAAGTTGGAAACTACTGTATTTGCCACTGCCCATTGATTTCCAGATGGACCACAAAACTGGTTTAATTTGTATGGAAAGTGGTAGTGTCGGGAAGAGGAAGGTGAAGGAGTCTTTCCTTCCCCAGTAATTCCAGCAGAAATCAGAATGCCATACTGATGAATCAAGGATCCAACTTTACTGAAAGATTTTTTCCCCCATACTCCAACAAACCAGACTTCAACACCCATGTGTTCTAATGTAAAAGGTGTTGGGTCATGTTCTGGGAAAACTTTCTGTTCAACAAACATTCTTGACTAGATGTCAAGTTCCGCATCAAAACTGACTTTCCACAGACTTTTTCCAGATTCCTTGCTATCAGAAAACCGTTACCCTTATGTTCCAGGAGGGAAGAGACATGTTGACTAACTGTGTGAGCTATTTTTTTTTCTTGGAGGAAAAGTCCCTAAAACCAAGGAACACAATTTCTTAGAAAAGCAAGACTTGTCCTAAGTTACCGTAGACCAAGCAAAGTTATATTAGTGCCTGCTTCACCTTCAGTAGAAGGACAGGGATATATGTTTGTTGTACTGTGCTACGGAAAGAGGAATGGCCAAGGCTGAGGAGAACATTAGTTTTCAATTTATGCCTTTCAGATCTTCCCTTAGATTCTACTCTTTCATATTGTTGCACTGATTTTATGTCCATATACCATCAGAAACTCAATCTGTGGAAATACCTAGAATATTTAAGCTTTGTCGTTCTCTTATATTTTAGGTGGCTATTCAGATATTTCCTTCTTCCTTCAGTTTATCTGCCTGTCACTCTATTCATTCTGTTATTCTTTGGGATTGAAGCTTCTTAAACCATTGAAATGTTGAAGCAAAAGTTAACTAACAAAAATTGAGTCATACTCCTTGATTTGAAATCCATGTATCCATGTGTGGTAGTGTTGGCCTCTTGCTTTGTATCATCTGGAACAGGGAATGTTGGGGAAGCAGAAATCTTTTGCCTTCTTGGAACAATGTCATCAACTTTTTACGTTGGGACCTGAGACTTATTTTGTCTTTCAGTATTTAAGCCAAGGCTATATTGTGCTAGTAGCATGGCTTCTCTCATGGTTCCCAAACACAGGGCTGTCACTGTGAATGGTTACTTTGAGGTATATGAAAAGGCACTCATGGACTTTGTGCCTTTAATATAGGCATTTCTATGGAGCCTAGAAAGGAAAGTTTCTCAGGATAATAATAACCATGCCTGGGGGGGGGGAAGACTTATTAATACAAGCAGTTCATCCCACCAAGTGTCATCCTGGGAGCCTGAAACTGTGATATTTGCTAACCTGCTAGCATACTATACACATGATGAAACTTACATTTCTCTCTAATCACTAACAGAGACTAGTAGACATGCTACTTTTACTTCTGCAGTTGCTCTTTCTTCCTCAGTTACTACCACAGAAGCTTGTTGCTAGTGATGTATTAGGTCACTTACCAAATATGGATGTGAAATATAGATATGATGTTCTTCACAGAGGAAATTCAGTCTAAACCAGTTTGACAAGACAGGAATTTTTGCTGAGCTTGGCATGTGAGTAAATAACTGAAATGAGCTAAAGAACAATAGGAAGAACAGGAAAGATAAATTAGAGGTAATTCTGTGTTAAAGAAGGTTTCCTGAGGAAGAGCTAGAAGAATGGGAGGAACTAGAAGAGTATGCTATCTATTCAAGAATAGGATATGGGCAGGTTAATCTATGACTGCTGATTTCTCTTCTTTTTTCCATTTTATGTTCATTCTTTCCCATGTCTGTAATAACATTTATACACACCTTTTTTTAAGTTTTAAATGGAAGCCAGCATACACAGATAATTGTGTAATTGGTTGTACTTACAGCTTCTCTGCCTACCAGGGCTTCAAAGATTATGTACAGTAAGATAAAGAGAATCTGTTTTTTAAAAATAAATTTAAAATATTTTTTTTAAAAAAAATATGTTAAAAATGAAAACAATTTTGGAATAATGTCATTTTGGCTGTCCATGAGAACTTCAGCAGGAAAAGAGAGCCAAACTGACTTCCCTCAGAAGTTCCACCATCATGATAGCATTAAAATTCCACAATGATCATATCACTGCAAAGTGAGTCTGCTTTTGTATACTCTTCAAATTTGATTATCAGGGCAGTGAGATACACAAGAGAGTCTCTACTGAATATCTCCAATTCTAGTAAGACTCATACGGGAGGGGGCATCAGCACCAAATCATTTTAGGCTTTTAAGATAAAACAAAAAGGACCTGGAATTAAACTTGGAACCAGTTTGGAAGCCATTGAAGTTGGTTCAAGTTCAATGATACATAGTCTCTAAATTACATTTCAGACAACAGCCTAGCCACTGATTCTTGTAACTCCCAAAGACTTTTAAGGGCAGCTTCACAGACAGTAATGTAATCTAGTAGGGAAGAAATTAATGCATGATTCAGGCCCTTTCCGCACTTTACCTGCTTGCGGAGGTGGGGGTTGCTGTTCACGCAAGCAGCCTCTTGCATGAGGCACTTGCATTGCTTCTCCATTCTCCTGCAGCTGGTTTCCTGGGGTCGTGCTAGCGCCCCTTCCTTCCTTCCTTCCGCAGCGCAGCCTGGGAGCTGTAGGCTGTGCTGGGGGAGGAAGCGAGACCGGCCCACTCATCTGACGCACCGCATGGCAGGTAAGTGTGCAAGGCCCCTGGGAGCATTGAGCGACCACGCAGTGTTTTTGGCTCCCAGCCGAAAATAATAAAATGCGCGCGCATCCCGCTTTAGGCTCATGAGCGTCGCGTGAATGGGAGTGTGTTGTACGGACCGACGCCCCATTCATGCGATGCTAAGGGGCCCTCTCACAACAGAAACTGCATGTGAAAAGGGCCTCAGTGTGGACAAATCCACCTTCCTTAGAAGGAATGCAGCAGAAACAGAGCATATGGCCTTGCAGAAAGCATAAAGTCAGCAAGAACGCCTACCAACTTTGAATGCCATTTTTGACAGTAATGGAGCATAACTTTAACAAACAAAAATAATCTCAAGGCTGCATGACACAGTTAATGAAGAATCATAAATTCACAAAATTGGAAAGAAGGCCAAGAGAACCATCTAGCCCACTTCCTTGCCAGTGCAGCACATGTGCATGGATGAGATGCCAGCAGTGCTGAGAGAGACCCTTTTCACACCTTACCTGGTGCCTCTGGCATTGCGTGGGGATTGCGCGAAAAGGCTCATCCAGGAGGCACTCACGTCCCCTCCACTTCCCCTCCGCACCAGCTCTCTGCTGGCCAGAAGGAAGCGTGAGCACTCCACCCCTTCATTTTGCAGTGCAGCCGGGTACTTTCTCAGGCTGCGCTGGGGGAGGAAGCACAATGGCTGCATATCCGGAGTCTCCACACACAAGATAAGTGCATGTGGGGCACAAGAGTGATGCATGATCACGCATCATTTTCAGCAACAAGCCAAAAATGATATAATGTGTGATGGCCCCCTAATGGCCTCAGGAGCACCAGATGATTGCAAGGACATCATGTGGAATGGTCCTTGCAATCGCACAATGCTCCTGCGGCCATTTTTCAACAGGACTGGTGTGCAAAAAGGGTCTGAGAGAGGGGCTCTATAGCAGGGGTGGGAAAAAATTGGACTTGTGACTGTATAAAACCCCAAGAGTGTTTTAATGGCTCTTGATCACCCATAGACTGTCCTTCATCCAGCTAAGCTGCCTCTCTTGGAATGGCAGTTTAACTTCTAAATAGATTGCAGAACCTCCTGCACATTTTCCCCTAATCCCTCCCCCACCATTTCTCATAACCAGAACTAGACTGTCGTCCACTTCCTGTTGGTTGGTTGGTTGGTTAGTTATTTAGCTAGCGAGGCCATTAGTTTTGGCATTTGGAGCAGTCCATGCAGCCCACACAGAATCCTGGAGGCACAAATATAGCCCCCAGAGCTGCAGCAATTCGCCATGCTCCCCGACTTGCACATAGAATATAATTTCAGTTCCCTGTGTCCTTTATGTCTATGCTTTTCTATGAGCTTCATTCATAGTGGGAACAATAATGAAAGATTTGGGTATCTTTTTCATAGTCACTCCCAATGACTGAACAGAGTACACCACTTTTTTTTCTTTTCTAGATGCAGCTTGGATATGTGGCTCCATTTTCCATAAAAGTGAAGTACAAGTTTTAGCTTATACTATTCATTGCATGCCTGTATTGCTTCATTCAGCGGCTCATGCAGAATAGAAATTGCCCAGTCCTGAAATCACTACAGATGCTCCATCCGCATGACAAGTGCATTATAGCTGGAGAAGGAGGGATGTGAAAGTGTGCTTCTACCCCATAATATTGCTATCTATAGCCAGTGTCAACCACTCGAAGGCAAAAATAGCAGCCTTAATGGCAATCCTAATGAACATTATGGCAATCTTGGATCACTTAATCTTCCAGTGGCTTTATGAACCTGAATAGATTTTGCTTATGCAAGTGTTTATTTTTCCTGTTACTTGTCTAGTTTTGCTTTTATATATATTTTAGTCAAGCCTCCTGCCTACTCTAGCTAAAAAAGTGCTGAGGTTTTGTCTCTGCACAAATTTAGGACATTTCCACACATTCTACCACATGAATCAGCAAGCCTTCCGCATTTAATATCAAGAGGGATTTTCTTTTTGTCCATTGCAGGAAGTGCTTGACCTATAGATAGATGGCAAACTTTACTTGCCCCCATGTTACTCTTTCTAATTTTATGGCTATTTCTTCCTTCGAATACTGAACTATAAAGCTAGTTCAGCTTACCTCTGAGACCAGCTGTTCCAATACACTACTCTACAATTTCTTTCTTCTTTAAAAAGGAAAAAAGAATACTGCCTCTCCATCACAACATTTTACAAGACATTTTACTTGAGAAAGCTATATGTATCATTAGCCTTGCATCTGTTGCCAGATAGACATTGGCTGTAATCCAGCTTCAGTCATGTGAAACTAGTTTCATGCAAGAACAAGTGCTCAACAAGGATGCAGAGCCATATTTGAATCAGTTCAGTTGGGCTTCAGTAAACATTGTGATGCAGATGTGAATGTGCTCCAAGGTTTACATTTACATTGGCTGGAACTGTGGAAGCCTGCTCCCACTTACTGATGATGTCAGAAGGAAGATTCAGTCTCATTCTATTTCTTTAAATCCCACCTGCATTCCTGCTCCATACTTAGTTCCTATCTGGCTTTGGTACTTTGGCCAGAACCTTATTAGTATGTTCTAAAGCAGATCCATTGCCTTATCTGTGGAGTGGTGACTCTTTTGTGGAATGGTATACCTTGTTGGACTGTCAAAAAGACAAATACATGGGTTCAAGAACAAACATTCACTAGAAGCCAGAATGACTCACCTCAGAATATCATACTTTTGAATGTCATGAAAATATGGGATTCATTACAAAAGACAATAATGTTTGGTTAGATGGAAGAAGTAGGAAAAGAGGGAGACTATACTACAGGTAGGCTAATTCAGTCAAGGAAGACACAGCCCTCAGTCTGGAAGATGTGAGCAGGGCTGTTGATAAAAGGATGACTTGGAGATCTTTCATTTATATGATTGTTAAAGTCTACTTGATGGCAATTAACAAAAACAACAGCAGCAGCAGCACTCTATTGATTCAATCACTTTCCTCTAGCTGGAGCTAACAATAGGATTCAGGCCAATAAAATTTCTTCCTGCAAGCAAATCCATACAGATTTTCTGTACACATTCCTTGGAATGTACACATTTATCTATATAGATTTTCCAGTATATACATCATTGTATACGTTTCCCTCCTTGATTACTGCATGTTGTTCATGCACATTTTTTTAATTATAAACATTTTAATAGTATACATTTAACACACACACACACACACAAAGTGACACAAAACACTGAGCAAGCCTGGGCAGATCCAGCCAATCACAGCTCATAGAATGCTATGAGAGGCTTTGTGTGGGAGGATCTATAACCTAGAAGTTTGTCTGTGAAAGAGTTAGGTGGCAGAAGCATGGAATGGAGTCAGGGTAATCACAGAGTGGGGGCCAGTTAGGAAGAGAGGAATTGTTAAGATCTGAATTGGCTTTTGGGAGTCAGGAATGTGCAAAAAATACAAGGAGTTCATATTTAACTTGTTATATAATAAATCTTTACTGATTTCATTGTCTACATTTGTGTCTGACTGTTTTGAATTAAGAATTGAAAGGGACAACTAGTTATGCTTTACCACTCTGAGACCACTGATCAACATAGCCACTTGCCCAGAATAGAAGTCATCTTGACGCCCAAGTACCAGATTTGGGAGGGATCCTAAGGGTAAAGGATCATCATCATCATCATCATCATCATCATCACTGCCACCACCACCATCATTTATTTATATAGCACCATCAATATACAAGGCACTTTACAAATAAAACAATAAAATACAGTCAGTCTCTCCATAGGCATACAACCTAATACACACACATGAACACACAGGGGAGACATGGCTAAATGCAAATATAAAACTATATAGTATAATTGTAAACAAATTTTCCAGATATAATACAGCAAAAACCCCACAATATAATAAAGCAACATGACAAACACAAATATCCAGAATTTACAATAAAATAAAACATTAAATTAAAACTCAAAAAAAGCTTTGGAATTTGAGATTTAAAAACAATAAGGGAAGAAGCATTCCACAAATTACCCAAGGAGGTAATTCTAGGAGTATGGAGAAGTAAGTGTGAATAGATGAAGCTGAGCCATAGAAGAAGAATCCCATAGTTGAAGGGGAAGCCTAGAGCTCCCAAAACACAGATCCTGAGCAGGCTGGTAAAAAGAAATGAGAGCTGAAAGATGAGGTCAAGTAGGGCCTTTTTTTAAAAAAAAGAAGTTTGTACTGAATCCTATGATTCAATGAAGTGACTGGGATAACATGATCAAACTGATGGACCAAAAAAAATTCTTAGCAGTAAAATGTTGAATGAAAACCAGTGAATTAAGAAATAAGGGAAGACCAGCCAAAAGAAAAGAACAGTAATCAAGGTGGGAAATGACAAAGGCATGACCTAAAGTCTTAGCAGACAAAACAGAGAGGAAAGTGTGACTTTGGCCATTAAAAAAAAATAAAAATACTTTGCTACAGTCTCAGTATGAGGAATTCTTAAGTTTTCTGGGGTTTACTGAGGCCAAAGAGTTCTCTGGCTGAGAATTCTAAATGCCCCTTCCTAAACTGCAAACTCCAAAATTCCATAGAATGTGGAAAGTGGAATAATAGCACCATAACTGTGTAGTGTGAAAATGGCCTGTTTAAATTATTTTTATGTTTTTAAATAGATTTAATTTTATGCCACCCTGAGATCCCATGAGATGGGACAGGATAGAAATTAAGATAAGATAAGATAAGATAAGATAAGATAAGATAAGATAAGATAGAAAGAAAGTAAGTTGACTATTTTACTAACATATTTGTCTCTGTTTCTTTCTTCTTCAGTTAATAAACTGTAGAAAAATACAAAGAAATGTAAGAGTGACATTATTTTTTTAAAAAAACTGCACAGTCTAGTCAAATGTTCAGGTAATCTGCCATATGGAACAATTCCACGAAAGCCAGAGCAAACAGATAGAAATTGTTTTTCAAATTGAGCACGTTCCTATTCCTCACAGATCTAGAATTCTCCAGAGTCTTGAATACACTAAATGTAAAACACTGAACACTACAGAATCTTTAAGCACCTCATAAACATGGTGCTTACACAGTTTTATGGGAGAAAAATACCAAAAGACAACTATAATAATCCTCCTGGTAGCATAACAGCCAGATGCCAGGATAACTCTCATATAGCCATGACAGATCTAGAAAGGATTACATTCATAGTACTCTTGAAAATTAGTATGGAATGGACTTATTCTTTTTAGGCAGTACAATAAAAAAGTTATTTATAAATTCAGGGTCCATCAAGAATACTTGTTATGCATGGGTTTTTAAATTGGTTTTCTGCCCTGCTGAAAGAATCTTTGGCTTAGTGGTATAGTCAGCCCTCCACATTTGCAGGTTTCACTTTTGTGGATTTGATCACAGATTATTTAAACTGCAAGCCATGTGAGACTGAGAATATCTGCAAACTGAGAATAAACTGCAAGCCTTGTGAGAGTGAGAAACTGAGGCCAAGACCTGTAAGTCCTTATTAAAAATGATGTATGGCAGCAGTGGAGGTGGCAGTAAGCCCCACCAGCCCCCTACTTCTGCCTTGTAAAGGAACCCTGATGCCTCAGAGGAATCCATGGTGGGTTGAATATGGTGATCATACTTTTTTGTCTGTTAAATATGGTTTGGGTCAGCCTAGACTTATTCATGGTTTTTCCACTTTTACGGGGGTCTTGTGCCTCTAACCCTAGTGAATGTGGAGGGATGACTGTAGTTCTCCTTGTGTAAAGGGGGGTGATTTTTGATTACCTTCCTCCCCTCTGATCCTACTCAAAATGTTTCCCATGTTTTTCCAAAAAAAAGCTCAACTCTATGAGGAAGATTGTCAGTTTGTAGAGAGGTGCAGAGAAGGCTAGGAATTACTGAAAAATCACCTCCCATCCTATTTCACTGAAGAAGATCTCCACTGGGTCATCAATGGGCACCAACTGAATATGACAAAATGTAGATGCTGTTACATCAGCTGAAAATAAGTTGTGTCTACAGACCACATTTGGTTTGGATCCCAATTCAACCCTTCTGCTCACTCAGACTGATTTGGACGCTATCCAATTTGACATGGATCAAGAACCACATAAAGACAATGTATCCCTCTGGTTTGCGACTATGTACTCAGTAGTTTTCAAAGACAGCCAATCCATATTCTTTTTTGACCAAAGCTTAAAGGTCATAAAAACTGTTTATGAGAGCTCCATGTAGCCCCAGGATGAGAATTTGCACATTCCCAAAATTGCTACTGTAATGAATCAAGAAGACATAGAAAACACAATGCAGTTTACTTGAACATGAAGACAACATGCAAAACATAAATAATAGGAAAGTAAATGTAAAAACGACAATGAAATGTTATGTTGTTGCTACTGTTGTTTACCTTTCCTTTTTACATATTTGTTGAAATGATTTTTATGAATTTATCATTGTTATTATTGGGTATCAAATGATTGATGTTGCACAAAACCTGTTCTCTTTGTACCTATAACATCCAGTGAAAACTATTTTATTAAAAACAAAACAATCAGCAACAATGGTTGCTACCTAGTGCTACCTAGATGGCCATCTTCACCACAATATTACCTTTCTTTAGGAGGCAAGAGGCTATGCTAATGGCAGCAGTGCTGTTAGTAGGGTCTTCCCTGTCAGACAGGAGCCAGATTAAATGTGACAAACAACCATTAGGCAGCAGCAGTAGTGGGGTGACACCGGAGACAATGGGAGTGGTCCCATAGCTAAAACATGTTAGCAGTGTGCAGAAGAAGGCATGGTAAACTTGCTTTCAGTGTCTTTTACCATGAAAACCTTGTGATGAGACAATCCAAAATGAAACAAGACATAGTGCCAGAAGATGACACCTTCAGGTCGGAAGGCAATCTTTGAGCTTTTACAGTAGAGCAGAGGACACTTAAAAGTAGTGCTATGGCTAATGGAACAAGTGAACACAAGACAAAAGGATATTCAGCTATTGATATGCTCAGAGGTGAAAGTCCAAAGCTGCATGACACATAAGAACATGGATTGTGAGAAGCTTGAACCAGGACAAGCTAGACATAGTAGAACAAGAAATAGAATGCATAAATATTGCAGTACTTGGGGTGAGCAAGCTAAAGGCTACAGGAATGTGACATTTGGAGTCAGACAACTACACAGTTTTTACTCAAAAAATGAAAATCAAAGAGGAAATGGAGTGGCATTAATCGTGAGGAGAAATGTAGCAAAAGTAGTCAAGGATATAATGCAAAGTCTGACTGAATAATATCAATAAAACATCAGGAAAACTTATCAGTATAGCCACACTCCAAGTTTATGCAGATGATGATGAAGAAGAAATGGAAAGAGTCCAGGAGGAAACTGATCACACACCAAAACTGGAGTTATGCTTAATCAAGGACAACTGGAATGAAAAAATAGGAAACAGAGCAGTATTAAGGAGCTTTAGGAAAATTTGGCCTAGGATCCAAAAAATAAAAAAATTAAAAAAAAATGAAGTGAGAAAGTGACTGATTGAATTTTGCTATGACAACACTTTGTTCATTTGTTCAACATTCTTCAAGCAATCAAAGAGGCATATGTATAATCAGTGGTTCTCAAACTGTTGTCCTCCAGATGTTTTGGACTACAGTGACCCAAAGTCCCAAGCAGCTTGGCCAACAGTCAGGACTCCTGGAAGCTGAAGTCCAAGACATCTGGAAAACCAAAGTTTGGAAACCACTGGTATACATGAACATCACCTGATGGCCAATATAGGAATCAAATAGACTATATACAGTGCATCCTTCACATTCCCAGGTTTGACCTTTGCAGATTTGATTATTCATGAGGCAAGCATGTGTCTCCCCCCATCCTCCTCCTACCATTCACTTGTGTTTTGCCAGGTGCAGAGAAGGCAGACAAGCACCTAGACAAAAGGCAAGAAAATGGTGGGAGAGTTGCAAACACACCCTCCAGAGCTCCCCTCCCAATCTCTCACCTCTGGCCCCAGCGCTGAGAACTAGCAAAGTGCCTAAAGGGAAGGGAATGTGGGGAAAGGCTCACATGAGCTTCCTTCTCCCCTCCAGAGCTCCCTACTCTCGTTCCCTTGCCTCTTGCCCCAGCTCTGAGAACTCACACCAAGACAATGGGCAACTGAATGGGGAGAAAGGCTCACACAAATCTTCTTTCTCACCTCCAAAGCTCCCCTCTCCCATTCCCTTGCCTCTGGCCCTGACACTGAGAGCTCCCACTGAGTCAATAGGAATGGAGGGAAATCTTAGTCACAAAATGTCAATGTTCAGAAGAAAGGTGGTATAGTTCAATCATCGTGCAGTTATGTGAATGTAGATTTATACTGTGTCAATAGAGTGTTTGGTCAAAGTATCTGAAGCGCATTAAGCAGACCAGCTTCACTTCTGGTTGTTGTAAAGAAAGTGACACAAATAGTCTGAATGAGCCTGGTTCATCTCAGGCTTTACCGTACCCAGTGTACATGTCCATTCAAATAAGACCAGGGCTGTTTTATAGTTTCTCAAGGCAAAGCTTGGGAAGTTACTCTTAGTATCATAGCTCCCAGAACCCCTCAGCCACCGTAGCTTGAACTGTAGCCTATGGAAGAAACTTTTACAAGCTTTGTTTAATGTGGGTGTTGCAATTTACTACATTCTATTATATTTTGTTCCTTGAGATCTATATGTCTGAATTACATGAAACAATAATAACTATATCCAGCTACTCTAGGTATAATGTTCTGACCAACACAGAAGCATCTATTGGAAAAGTCTGAGTGCAACATTAGTATGAAACGAAGCCTTATGAATTAAAAACAACAACAACAAAACAACTATATCCTTAATTAATGAGGATGTGTAGCAAAAGCATAAATGGCAATTCCTAAATGTTTATCCTCAACGGGGGGAAAAAGAAGAAGAAGAACCATTTTGTCCTCATGGTAGCATCTAATTAAGGACCATATAATGCTATTGTGTTCAAATGCCAGAGAATTTGGCTGATGGACTTCCTGATTATGGGTAGGAATAATGAAATTAAAAATCTTGGATAGATTTGCAAAGGGATAAGCAGCAGTCATGGAAGTTAATCAGCTCCTGTGGATTTTCCTAAATGTTTTCTGCCATCAATAGGAAATAAGAGGTGTTGAGCAGCATTCAGAATGCTGAGTACTTTCTAGGGCTGAGCCCATTATCTGCCTGTTCAGAATAAAGCTTTGAAAGTAATTGCTATGCATTGCCTCCTTCCTTGCCATTTGTCTTGATATCATCTATAAACCTTATCTGATCAGATCAATTTCAGAACAAAACTCTGACTGAAAAAAAACAACAACCCAAGCTCAAGCTTTTTGTGCTGTTTGATTCAACCACTTCTCCCTGTCATAGGAAGGATATTATGTCATTATATTGTAAATCAGCTTTTAGCAAAATGATCACATGTAAAGCTTGTGAAAAATACCATAGTATCATCAAAATCCAACAAAATGAATGTTAACATTTAATTGACTGTACAGACACATAGAAAATGTATGAAGCTTGAACAGCTGGCACTTCTCCAGGGTTGATTTTTGAACATTCCCAGATTAGACTAATATCAGGGAAGGAAGCCCCGTATTCCAGGAGAATGTCATTTCAGTAAAATTAGAGTTAGAGAAAAATTTCTTGTGATGGATTTCCTAGCAGTAATTTAGGATCAGGATAAATGTAGGAAAACTCTGGATATCAGGATAAATGTAGGGAAACTCTGCTGGTTACTTTATCACCCCCATCCATCCCACACCTTCCTTGAAGCTCTGTCCCTCAGAAAAGGGCAAGGACAGATGCTTTGTTTTAGTGGAGGACCCTATGCCTGAAGGTGCCCAAAGCTTCTATAAACAAACTTTCAAAGGGGCAAAATCCTAAGCAAAGTTTGTTGAGCTTTCCAGGGCACCTGGAAGCTGTGGTTCCTCAGCAGCAGCAGCAAAGAAGCAGCCACTCTGAGGGCTCCTTCTCAGTGTGTTGGAGGGAGGGAGGGAAGGAAGGAAAAGAAAGAGAGAGAGAAGCACAGAGTTCACTTGATTAATTTCACTCTCAAAGAAAGCAGTGGGCAATTTTAGCAATTTTTTTTCCTGCTTTGAGCACACTTTCAAAAATTGTACTATTTTCAAAGACAATTCATAAAATTTACACATTTCTGTGTTGAAGGCAGCATTTTCTGTGAAGGAAACAGCATTTATAGCAGATAAAATAATACAGTTGTCCCTCCACATTGTGGCTTTGACCTTCGCAAATCTGATTATTTGCAAGGTGTCTGCTTGCCTCCTCTCCATTCTCCCCCTCCTGTTCCCTGGCCTTTTGATCAGGTCCAAAGGCAGGGTGCATGAGTGACAGGCAGGCTAATGAAGCAGCAAGGAGAAATCTTTCCCCTTCCATTAACTTGCCTGTTGCCCACGCAGGCAGAAGGAAAACAGGACGTGTGGGTCACATGCAGCCAAATGGAGCAGGGTTAGAGTCTTTTCCACTCTGTTCACTTGCCTGTCACCTGCATGAGCAAAAAGTAGGCAGGGCACGTTATTAACAGGCTGTCAAATGGAGCAGGGGGGAGTGTTTCCCCCTCCATTTTCCTGCCTGTAGCCTGCATGGACAGAAAAAAGCAGAGCACGCAAGTGGCAGGCAACTGAATGGACCAGCGGAGCCCCGAGAGGAAATGGGAGAGGGAACGCTCACCCAAGTGGGGGGAGTTATTCACGGCTTTTTGACCTTCACAAGGGTCTGTACCCCAAACTCATGCAAAAGTCAAGGGGCCACTGTATTTCTACCTGGTTATTATTATTGTCCTCCAGGAACAATCTTTATGTTGTCAAACTGGCACCATCCATTCAAATGAGCAAGTGCTCATCATGTGTGGGAGAATCCCAAGGTTTGAGGAAATATAAAATATATCTGGCAAAAAGGAGAATTGTGAGGCAATGTGGCAGGGACTCCAACAGCTGCATGAAGGCCAAGCATGCTCAGAAGTCATGGAATACTAATTGGCTATTTGTAGGAAAGCAAATTAAATGGGTAGGAGACAGAATGGAGCATTTATCTGTTTATTTAATGTCTTGTCTTTCTCCCAGTGTGAGACCCAAAGGAATTCACAACATAGATTAAAACAATAGGGTTAAACCCCTATTATAACAAGATAACAATTCAGAACAGTTAAATAAACTATCCTGTTGAAAACAGCATCAGTATAAAACAACTTAGAAATATTTAAAACATAAAAGATATAGCATCTCTATTTTAAAAAAACAAAACGAAATGAAAGGCTTTCAGCTATTAGCTGCAGCAATCAACTAATAGCCAAAAGCCTTTCTAAATAAAACATTTTTTGTCCTCCAGCAGAGAAAAAGCATGAGGCAGTGGAGAGCTACTCTACTTTCACATGGGAGAGAGTTCCACAGCCAGGGATCAGCCATTGATAAGGCCTTCTCATATGTCCTCAGTGACCATGTAAGTAAGGGTTGTGGGACTGAGAAAATCTTTCCATTAAAAATAGCTAGACTTGGACAAATTCTACTGGCTTCTTCATCAATGAAGCTTCAAAAGATTGCATGATGCATTTCATACTTTTTAACTGGCCCAATAAGGGAACCACTGTTTTGTGAATTTTGGATTTTATTATATTTTGCTATATGGCCAACATGGCTACCTGTGAATATGTTTTCTAAACTTGGACAGTTAGGAAGATATGGAGCACTGCAAGTCTAGTGGAAGTAAATGTAACTTCTGCCAACAGTGGGAGTGAAGTATTTATTATCTGCTGACAGTCTCAGGGAAGTAAAGTATTTATTATCTATATTTATTAAGCCAGAGGTTCACTGGATGGAAACGTAGACATCTGGGTCTAAAGGCTGAAACCTCCCTGGGAAAGGTAAGACCAACTATCCCCCAGTCATGTATCCAATAAGGAAACTTTGAAAGGCATGTATGCACACATCAAATGGGTCATCCACAACTTTGACGCCTTGAGAAACTAAGAGTCTCCTGGATGAGGTTATCAATTGCAATCGTAGGAACTACAAAAATGAGATCCATCTGCATAATTCAGATATTGTCCTTTTCCGGGAAAGGGCCTGCCATCCTTCGGGCATACTTTGCACTATAATTGAGTCCCTTTTGGGATTCTCTTTGGAGAACTCCCATCTTTGACTAGCGTCTATCATGCTGCTGGTTTGAGGTTTCCTTAAGTTTTTTTAGTTTTCTGCTGAACTATCTTTGCTTGCTTCCTGCCGAGCTGCAATCTCCAAGATCAGGTGTATTATAACCACTTTCTTTCGCTCTGCTTTTCTCACTCTTAAGTTTTTCAGACTCAGTAGTTCTTGTGCACTTGTATAAGTAACTTATGTGTGTGTGCGTGTGTGTGCGTGCACGCGTGTGTGTGGAAATTCTGCCAATTCTGATAAATAAAATACTTTTAATTGGATACTTGACTTGTCTCTCATGCGGTCTGACTCTGTAGACATAGGGTTAAAGATCTTGCTGTTTTTCCCTGCCCTCCACTTTGCTAAGCAGTGCTCTGCTAATTTCCCTAATATTTGCATTTTTGGAGCAAATCTGGGGGTCCCCCAGGGACCCCCAGAAGTCAGGGTAACATAAGGTATCTCACAACAATGAGCGACAGAGAACCTTGGTTAGTATTGGTTTGTGCCTCCTGATGCTGATTTTACATCTACAAAAACATCTCACACAGTTCTTGTAAAAACTGGAAAGCAAAGGGGAGGAAGGAAGCTGTGTGACACTATAAGCAATTAGGCAATAATCATTCAGAGCTCATGACATGTTAGCAATGTAGCCAATCATCAGTCTGACCTCTTCAGTGCCTTTGCTCAGTATTGCCTCTGGACATTTTGAAACTGGTATGATAATCCCTTCTTTTCTTAAAGGAAAAGTGTTCTACAAAATCTTAATGTACTGTCAGGGAGGTCTCTGCTCCGTGCTCCTGTCCAACAAAGATAGGAGAAAACTGATGTGAGTAGCAAGTCCTGAATAATACAAATCTTGGGTTGGTTAGTTTGCTGAGAGATATTCTAGATTTTTTTTAAAAAAGTACTCTGAATAGAAATAAAATGTTTCTGCAGGGGTTGGAAATTTCTGTTGAATGCTCTGGGGCAACAGAAACATTGTCTGGTTATTTATAAAAGTTCTGAGAACTACAGCAACAAATACAGCAGCCATCAGCAACATTTACTCTGGAGACACCCATGATCTTTTAGATAGACTGGATCCAAGACAGACTTTATAGATAATAACCAGCACATAGGATTGTGCCCAGAAATGGACCAGTAAACAGGGGATTATGTGTTCCCTGCAATCTATTTCTGGTCTGCAGTCTAGCTACAACATTTGGAACTCACTGAAGTTTCCAAAGCAGACCTACATAGAGTGTGCTACAATGATCCAAACAGAATGCAATAAAAGTACATGTCATTGTGTGAAGGATAGACATCTCTGAATCACCTCCTAAAGAGCACAGGTGACTTGCTGGCTGGACTTTGAAGAGACACACTGCATGTTTTGACATTTTGGACCAAGTCCCATATCACTACTTTTTATTGTTTCAGTCTTCAGATATGATCTGCATATGGAGTACAGTCTACAACACAGAACCCCCCATGGTGTTTGAGGAACAAATATTATAATTCAAACACATTTCACAATGATTTCAGAGGCAGTGCAAGAAATAGCAGATCAGGAAAAAAAAATCAAAACTCTCTTTCGCACACTTGCACATCCAAAAGACCTAAGTGCAGGTGTGGAAGAATCTTCAGGCATTACGGCACTGTAGTCATGCAACCCAATCTGGACACAAGGTACAGATACAGAGATTAATAGATTGTCTAGTACAAAGCTGCACTGTGTGTATGATTTCCCTAGACCAGTGGTTCTTAAACTTTTCTTTACCAGGGATTCTCTATAAATATATTTTGATGCCACTGACCCCCCCCCAAGACTTAATATTTAAAACCCTAAAATGCATCAAATATTTCATAGAATCATAGAGCTGGAAGAGACCACAGGGGTCATCTAGTCCAACCCCCTGCCATTCAGGAACACACATCAAAGCACTCCCAACAAATGGCCATCCAGCCTCTGCAAAGAAAGAGACTCTACCACATTCCAAGGCAGCATATTCCACTGCCAGACAGCTCTGACCATCAGGAAGTTCTTCCTGAGGTTCAGGTGGAATATCTTTTTCTGTAGTTTGAATCTATTGCTCCTTGTCCTAGGACCTTTCCACACTATACTGTTATAGTGCCATTATTCCACTTTCAACACCCTGTGGAATTCTGGGGTTTGCAGTTTACTGATGCCAAAGAGCTCTCTATCTAAGAATTTTAAATGCCCCTTCTTAAACTGCAAATCCCAGGATTCCATAGGATGTTGAAAGTAGAATAATACCATTATAAAAGTGTAGGCAGGAAAGGCCCCTAGTCTCTGGAACACTGGAAAACAAGCCTGTTCCCTCTTCGATAATGACATCCTTTCAAATATTTAAACATGGTTATCATGTTCCCTTTTAAGCTTCTCTTCTGCAAAGTAAACATACCCAGCTCTCATAGGGCATGGTTTCCAGACCTTTCACCATTTTGATTGCCCTCCTCTGCACATGTTCCAGCTTGTCAATATCCTTCCTGAACTATGGTCCCTAGAACTAGATGCAGTATTCCAGATGAGGACTGATCAAAGCATACTATTACTTTCCTCAGTCTAGACACCATACTCCTACTGAAGCAACCAAAAATTGTGTTGGCTTTCTTGGTTGCTGCATCACACTGCTGACTCATGTTCAGCTTGTAGTCTACTAAGACTCCTAGATCCCTTTCACAGGTACTGTTGTCTAGCCAAGTGTTTCCCATTCTATATTTGTGCATTTCATCTTTGTCTGCCTAGGTGTAGGACCTGACATTTATCTTTGTACCGGTATTTATTTAAAATTGCTCTTCAAAGGTCTTCAGATTGGGAGAGAAGGGAGAAATAAGTAAAAGCACACTTCCCTGAGAGCTACTGGAGGAGTAGGGAAGACTTTTCTCCTGCTTTTTTTTTACCAGTTTAAAGCTGGAGTGGACTGAACAGCAATGTGAAGGCCCATATAGCCAATGTTTGCCCTTCTCTCTCTCTTCCCCCCTCTTTTTTTCCAGTTTATCAGAAACATTCAAACACCTTCCCCCTTTTTCACCTTATTCTTCATGAGGAGAGGAAACTTACATACAAAGTATGTAAAGAAGGGGGTATGCAAAGAGGGGGAAAGGAAAAGAGAGGGGCAGAAGGCAAAAAAGGAAGTTTGAAGCATACATTTATAAAAGACCCCAACCACACCTCCTCAGTTCCATTCATAAGTGTGTTCACTTTCATCTGAATGGGGTGGTGGCTTATTTTGCCAGCAGTGATTCCCTACTCCAGCTTCCAGTGTCTTGCTAGGGGTATCACCTACTGCAGCAGTGCCTCCTCTTTTTATTTGGCCCAACTCCAAGTGTGATCCTTGATTAAGCTGGTGGCCAACTCACCACTTCGTTGTGGGGAAGAGATAGGCTGAGAAGTCTTCAGGCCTTTTGTGGATGCCCTACAAGGACATCATAGACCTCTGGAGGTCCCCAGAACCTAGACCAATCCAATAATGATGGCTGTATACATAAGCCTTTAGAGAAAGACACTCCCTTGGCTTTCCAATAGGAATGGTTTCATCCTCTGCAAGCCATTGGCTAAATGGCATGCCAGGGTGCACTGCCATGCTGGTGCCATTCAGGGCTGTACTAGATTATTTAGGGCACCACCACCCTGGGTCAGGCCTCTTAGCTATTTCTGCTTCCCACCCACCTACCTCTATCTAGCATGGGAATTTATAGCCAACTTTTTGGAACTGAGCAGGATTTGTTTTTTTATCATGCCACATTGGGCTGGTGACATGTTTTTGTTGTTGTTGTTTTCTTTTGTTTTTGTTTTACCTACTTCATGCTATATAATGTTTGAGCCTGTTGGCTACAGTTTTTGGTTAAGTGTTTAAGCACTGCTTTTATGATACAACTGGTGAGATGCAGGCACTTAGTGACAATTCTTTTGAAAGACTTTTGGTGGCACTGCAAAGGGAAATAATTCATCCATTTCCCTATCTTTTCCAACCAGTTTGAGTGGAGATGTGGAGTGGATTCATGTCTCTTCAGGAAAGAATGCAAACCAGCGGTAACCTGGGGGAATCCATGAGACCCTCTGCTTCTTTCCTGGGATCAGGCTAGGTTGAACTTCAGGGTCTATACCCTCAGTTTCTAGCCCAAAGATTTCTGGATGGGAGCTCCTGCTTAACTGGCTTTTCACATACAAATTCATGTCCATAAGTCCCATGTGCTGCCACATTACAGATTCTTGAGGGTAATAAAGTTGTGGTTTTATTGCATCCAATTCTTCTGGCATAGTCATTTCAGTGGGAGAGCAGTCAGTGTAGTCTAAGGATGTACAGTCATTTCAGAACAAATGAAAAAGTAAGTCAAAGAAGCCTATTTCCAACTATTTTGGAAATGTATAATAAATGGGCACAAATTAACATTTTTTCCTATTACTCCCATGAGAACTCTTTTATTAGTCATTCCATGCTGATTTGTGATAAAGTTACCATTTTACCAAGCATATCACTAGCTGGATCAGACCCTAAGCATGCAAGGCTGGTTTCATAATATTTAGAGAAACCCAGAAAGATTTTTTTTCTACATAATGTTGGAAAGCATACAATAACAAATGTCTTCTGGGACTCTTTGAACTATCCTATGCAGCTCCTGTGGTTGTCTATAGAAACCCTGTAATCTATAGTTATAGTAGTAGACTAGTGATTGTGTTTATAGAGGAGGACAGCGAGGATTTACTTCTCTTTTCGCTCAAATAAGTAAGACGTTTTGCAACAATGAAAAGAGGCTTTCTTCTCCATTATCTGAGATTTATTTTCCATTTTATGATACTTACAGTAAGCCACTGACAATTCAGCCTTCCTCCGAGGATTGGCATTTCTCTAAATAATAGCAAATTTAAGGCTAAAGGGAAGACTCATCACTTGGGGGGGGGGAAGACCACTCTAGTTTAATTCTCACTCTACTTATTTTTTCCCATTTCTCTTTGAAAGGAATAAGACAAATGCTGCAAGTATTTAGTAACCAATTGCCCAAAAAGAACAGGGTTTGTCCAGTGATGGCAACTGCCCCAGTTGGTTGTAGCCAACCTTCTTTAATATTCTGGACCTGATGCCTACACAATTATCGAAAACAGACACTTGCTCTTGTTCAAACAGGCAAAGCAACTTTGAAACTAAATGTATATCCCCCTCTGCCTAGGCTTTTAAAAAATTCCTTTAGATAAATACATGTGACATCAGAGAAAACAAATTTAACCTTTTGCCTTTTGCCTAGGGCTAAAAATTGGCATAGACCTCTGAAAGTTTGTAATATATCCAAATCAATGTTGCACGCTTGGCAGAACATTATTTTGGTCCCTCCCTAGTGAAAGAAAAGATTCTGAACTCTCTCATATTTCACTTAATGAAAAGAAGCATCAATAAAAAGGAAGGGATTGTAGGAAATTTTTAAATTCATCCTGAATTATTCAAATAGGACAACATAGACACATAATGTTAAGCCCCACTAAAATAAAAATCAAATCATTTTATTGGACATTGGTTGGGCTACTTCAGATATTTTTGGAGGAAAAAAATACCTTTTCACACTACACAAATATATCACCATGTTTTCACTTTAACTGACATGAAATCTTGGGATGTGCAGTTAGGGAGTAGTGAGAATTCTAAACAGAGAGCTCTAATGCCTCACTAAACTACAAACCCCACAATTCCACATGATACAGCCATGGCAGTTAATTTTGATCATAGGGCTATAAGTCCGTAGGATGAAAAAGCATGAGAGACAGAGAAAAACTGCCCTGTTGATCCTCCTGGATCTCTCTGAGACATCTGATACCATTGACCACAACATCTACTAGGCAATCTCTGCAGATAGATATAGGAAATACAGTGTTAAAAATGAGTTTTCTTTTATCTATAGGGTTGTTTTCCTAAATTTGCATTAGAGGACACCTGTTTAACCCCATGGGTATTAAACTGTGGAGATACTTTAGGTTTTATCTTATCCACCTATATGATGTCTCCATGAAACCAAAGAGCAAAATCACTGAATTTGGTGGTTGGATGCCACTGATATGCTCTTCCTCTTGATTTTGGAGTCAGCTGTGGCAATACAGCTGCTGAACCAATGCCTGGAGGCTATAATGGGATGGAAAGGAGGGGGTTGAAGCTCAATTTTGATAAGACAGAAACTTTGTGAATTGGTAGTTTGTTGATCTAGAAACTGGGTAAGATACCCAGGTAAGATATCTTGGATAAATCTTGGTTGAGATTGCAATCTCTCTCAAGGAATAGGTGCACCCCAGATCAGCCCCTTAGTGATAGCTTTTCTTGTGTGGAAATAATCTGGCCACATGTGCTGATTAGATTACTGCAATGTCCTCTATCTCCCTTGAAGATTACTGGGAAGCTACAACCAGTGTAATATGCAGCAGATATATTTCTGATAGTAACATTTTATAGAACTCATATGACACTTGTTTGGAAGACATTGCACTGGGTACCAATATACTTCATTTCCAAATACAATGTGCTGCTGATGACACTTAAAGTCCTTAATGGTCTGTGACCTTAACACATGAAGGGCAATCTTTCTTCATACATGCCTACTTAAGGACTGTGGTCTGAAGGAGTGGCCATCTCTTGTTACTCTGAGAAGAAGCAGTACACTACTTGAGGATATAGGAAAGGGCTTTTTCTCCTGTGGCACCTTGATTGTGGAATGCTTTCCCCTTGGACCCTGATGCTTCAGGTTAAAGCATTTCCCCCCCCCAGAAAATCCTTTTGCATCAAGCAATTTAGCCCAAAACCATGTGGGTTCATAACTTTAAAGTTTTTTTTAAAATATATATATATATTAAATTGCTTAATGTACTTTCAGATTGTTGAAGTTACTCCTTATTGTTCTAATTGTGTTAAATTATTTTTAACTTATTTTATCTGCATGGCATCCTGACCTCATATGATATAAAATAGAATATACTGCAACGCTTAAATAAACAATCCTATTTAAACCAAGAAGGTTTCAGTTAGTCATGACTGTCTTATTGGTCTGTACTCTACCAGGCATTTATTGCTGTTGTTGGGTGCCTTCACATCATTTCTGACTTATGATGCCCCAAGGCAAACTTATCATGGGGTTTTCTTGGCAGGATTTGTTTAGAGGGGGTTTACCTTTGCTCTCCTCTGAGGTTGCCACAGGCCTTTTCTGCACAACACTCCCCTGCGTTGTTCTATCATGACTCTGGCAGTGCCCCACCAGGATGAGAGTGTGTTCCCAATGCTTTTCTCTGCACACAACTGGCTGCCTGCGGAAGGGAGTGCAAGTGATATGCTCCATCTTTCCTGATTGCAGCTGGCCTTCTTCGCATGCTGCAGTAGGGGAGGAAGCATGTAGGTCATGCTTCCGGCCTTTCTGCATGGTCAGTTGCAACAGAAGTCTTGTGTGATTGGGGGTCATTGATGGAGTTTCTTCATCAATGATATAGCCCATGGTCATGCTGGCTGGCCATGAGAGAAGGGTGGGACCACAATGATGTCATGCAGAAGCCTCATCACAGTCCCACTCCTCTTGCTTCCCCATGCTGGGGCGCCATTGTCATGCAGATAGGGCCAGAGTGTTATGGACCGAAGGTCGCCCAGTGCATTTCCATCACTGAGCAGAAATTCATACTCTGCTTTCCAGAGTCATAGTGCAGTGCTCAACCCACTATACCACACTGGCTGGTGTTCCTTCAGCTTTGAAACAGGAAAGAAAGAAGCAGCCAAATTCATATTTATTATACTCCCTACTCCAAAGCACAATGATTGGAAGGCTCCTTGTAAAATGTATCCAAATATTAGAAGGTAAGCCTATCAGTCACTCAGCCCCACTAATTCTCTACTCACTCTTTTATTCTGGGGATATTTATAAGTCTCTCTGGCAGACATAGTTGTAATTAATTTGAAATTGCAAGTGGAATAACATAAACACACACATAATACTAGTCAGAGTTACTCAGAAGTAGAGTGGAATGCAAATATGGCAAATAAGCAGTACCAAAAATGAGCACAATGTGAATTACACCCTTCATGCCTAGTGTTTAGCATAAGCACTCATTTTTGAAAAATTAACTAAGCAAGTTACTGTTAATGTTTAACCAACCTTGAATGTACCAGACAGGCAGATCCCCAAGGAAACTTTTCCTTTTCAACTTTTGGTTTCTCTTTGTGCATAGCAGCTCTCCTCTTTCCTTTAAGCTTTACTCTTGGTATTCCAAAGCTAATCTGCATGAAGCATACCAAGTACTCTTGAAAATCTTAAAAGAATACTGATATAATGCAAACATTTATAATGCTATTCCTTTCAATGAGAGGAAATTAAATCTTTTTTTCAAGTAAACTTGCCTCCTATTAGAACAACCAACAAGCATGTAATGTTGATTGCCACTTAGAGATTTCAACAAATGCCTTTTAACTGAAGTTGTTCTGAAGCTGTCCCATAGCAATTGTCTTACTTTCAGATGTAATTAACAATGTGGCACCCAGACAGTTGCTATAGCTATAACTGTAGCTGTATTGTTTTTAAAAATGTGAAGTGTCGGGGGGAGGGTGAAAAGGTAATTATGGTACAGGTTACCTTTTAAAAATTGGTAGCAATAACTACTAATAACAATTAGTTATTAATAATAATTCTAATAATGGCGGTTTACAGTCCTTAGAGGGGTATTCAACTGACAGAGCAACAAAATATCCCTAATCATATTACCTCCACAGTGCTGGATCTGTTTGTTCTCTTTACATTAATGTGCATCTCCCAATAAATGTAATATTGTTTGTATTGGTCAGAAGAATACTATTTCCTACTGCATCATAACTCCATGCTTCCATACAATAGAACCAAACACACAAAAGGGTTTTCAAAATATTCTCTAATAAGTTGAAAAGCTTGAAATAAAAATGAAGCCACGAAGGAAGAGGATAATAGTATTTGCAAGCTACAATGAACTCCCAGATATGCAGAAATATTTCACATCTTTCATCCCAGATTGGACCACATCTCTGAAAACAGGACAGGACTGAGCATGTCAATAACCTCTATAAGCCATGGAATGTTGAGTGCATACTCCCCAGCATTTCACAGATGAAAACTTAGGGCCTTTTCGCACCTTACCTTTTCGTGCTGCTGGGTTGGAGTTCTCACACGAGAAGCCCTGGGAGGAACGCTGCCGCGTCCCTACTGCTTCAGCTCCACAGCTCCTTCCTCCTCGCATGAGTGCCCCGCCTCTTCCATTCACAGTGCAGCCTGAGTGCACACTGAGGAGAGGACCCGCAACCAGCCCGGCTCCTGAGGCACTGCACACCAGGTAAGTGCACGCGGGGCCCCGGAGCAATGCGCGACTTCGCACAATTTTTGGCTTTGAGCCAAAAATGAAAAGGTGCATGCACGATCCGCATCAGGCCCTTGAGCATTGCGTAAATTTGAGTGTGTCATGCAGACCACTCCTCACATTTACGCAAAGCTCAAGGGGCCTTTTGCTTCAAAAATGCCATGTGAAAAGGGCCTTAGATACGTGTGGCCAAGTAACAGAGTGTGCCCAAGATGGTGAAAGTTATTAATGAGGAAGAACAGACAATTAAGGAAAAGCTGCAATAATTTGCTTTTGCCAGAGCCAACTGGGAAGGGCAAGATTCTAATGCTTCTTCCCTGTTCGCACCTGCTGAGCTGAGTACAAATCACTTTTTCACTTTGAACTGTGGCCATTTCCATGTTGGACTGTTATAATGCTATTATTCCACTTTCAATGTCCTATGGAATCCTGGGGTTTGCAGTTTAGGGAGGGCCTAAATGCAAACCCCAGGGTTCCATAGGATGTTGAAAGTGAAATAATAGCACATAACAGTCTAGTGCAGAAATGGTCCATGTTTGCAGCAGTTGAAGTAAGTGAAGGAGAAAAGGAAGGGAATGTCAGAAGGAAAGAGAAACTGTGTCATTTTAAAAGCTGCTGAAAAGGTGTAGGACTATCTCTGTCAAATCAGGACAGTTGGAAGGTATGTGAATGTCTGGGGGGCGGGGGAGCAAGACTCTAAATCAATATGGAGAAACCCCATGCATGAAGTCATCTTAAGATCATTACTCTCCACATGTGTAGAGCAAAGATGTCAGGCAGTAGGGCTAGTAAAATCACCACCTCATGTGTAGTTAACCATTAACTTGTATACTCAAATAAACCTCAAATTCTTTCAGCAACACAAAAGTGCAACCAAAATATTGTATTCTCTGATTGAAACTAGTCATACAAAGTATAACTTTGCCAGTAGCAGGAGCAAGGAAAACAAAATAACCTCCAACCTGCTGTTCTGAACTTCACTAAAATAATGAGAAGCCTGAATAAAAATTTAAATCTTGAGAATCTTAAATCCTGAGAAGACTGAATAAAAGCCTGAATAAAATTTAAAAGCAATATATACACTTTTTTCAAAAATTTAAGTAAATAGTTTACGGGTTTCAAAATTTGGCATTTCTAATTTGCTCTGATTTTGTGTAGTTTTCCCCCAGGTCAATTTGAAATTTGTCTTCACTAGACATCATCAAATAGAACATAGACGCTATGTTTCAACCAGTGCCAGTCTTATGTATATAAAGAATAGAATTCTGAGGCTTGTAGAAGAGGATGCTTTATTATATCTGAAGAGTGCTCCTTTAATAAATATTAAGCAGATGCAAATAACACAGACAGAGGAGAATCCTCAAGGATCTAACCTTGGAGGATTCTTGAAATTATTACAATTTCAGAAGAATGAAGATTGAAGACAGGTACATTTTCTGTATCAATATGGCTAAACAAACCTAGTCAAATACCTAAACATCTTTCCAATCAATATTGCATTGAGCTTTTGACAGTGAAACTTCTGGTGTTGATCAGCTAAACTGGTCTTGTAGCACAGAATGCTCTGTTGCTCAGGAAACCATTTTGTCATCACATTTCTATAAGGGAGGAGAAAATGTCACTTTGGGTCAGACTAAAATTTTGCATGGACACAGTATATACAGGGAGTACTTCCTGGGGTATGAAAACATAGGAACAAGAATTTTAGAGCCCAAGTAAGATGAAGGGAAGTTTCAGAGCCTGTAATGAAGTATATCAGTATATCAGGAGGCAAAAAGGATTCAAAAGTGTCAGTATTTCATGGGTAGAACCTGAATTTGATATGTAATCTGAGTAAACTGGGAATCTATAGACTGAAAACTTCTAGTTGGGTTTATAACTTCCTCTCACACTTCCAGTGCAGAAGCTTATTGTATCTGCACCCCAAAATTAATCTGAGTATTAGGTGAACATTCTGGAAGATTCTGTGAAGATCTTTTAGTCTCATCTTTAGATATTGCTAGAAACAAAAATAGCATGTTGTGTTACTTGAAGATTAATTTTGTTGCTTCTTCTCCCCTATTCTCTCCAAAACAGGGAGATTTTTAGGTGGATTGGCATACAAGTATCTCTTTGGGACATTACAGTGCATCCACCAACTTGTAAAATCTAAAGCCATCTTAGTAAAAACCATGTGATTGTATTACTGTACTTCAGTAATACAAAATGTGTAGAACAATTTGAAACTCTTATTTTTTCACTGATGCCTTGTCCTGGAATGTATAGTTCTGTAAACCAAACATCATGTCAAAATGTAATGTAAAGAACAGATATAGAATTTAAAGATAATATAAAATAGTTTTATTCTATTAAGCTTAATTGACAGAGAGCAAGAAGAACTCTGGACTCAAACTAGAGAAGGAATGCAAAAAAGACACACTCTGCAGCCAAAAAGAAAAAGAAGCCTCTATGGATTATAGATTAAACTCTTCAGATATTTAAGGGCAGGTGAGAAGCAAAAGTAAAAGGGTAGAGATTTCTGAATACAACTTTTCAATGACACGCACACAAGGACAAAAATAACTATTATAATCAATGCAGATAAATAGAAAATGACAACAACAACAACAACAACAACATGAAGAAGATACCTCTTCCACAAGGTCTGAGAAGTCAGAGGGAAATTTAAACCAAGAGCGGGGATGCTATATGACCAACAAAGGAAAATATTACATGACCACGCACATATAAAAAGCTAATGGAAACAATACACTGAAGAACTATACAAAAAAAGATGAAAGTGTGACATAGTTATTCAAGGAAGAATCATCTAAAGATGGACCTACAATTTTAGAAAGGGAAGTGAAACCTGCACAGAGAGCACTTGGGAGAAATATATCACCAGAAACAGATGCCATACCAACAGTGCTGCTTCAGGTTACAGAGACAGAAGCCATTTCCGCACAGGGTATTTAAAACAGTGCAGTGCATCCTCCACGGAGGACATCTGCACCTTGGAGCGGACTGGGTCCGGACTACTTACTGTAGATCTGCACCTCAGTCTGCTCCAGAATGACCCCAAGTGGTTCTCCAGCATGCTTTTGAAAGACCTGATTTTTCCAGTCTTTCAAAAGCACGGAGCTTGCCACTGCGAGCCTGCTCCCTTGTGCAGATTCGCAGGCTTGCACCAATGCAATGGCCCACTGGCTGGAAACTGTCAATATACATTTCAATCCCCAAGAAAGGGGACACCAGGGATTGCAGTAAACACAGGACTACTGCATTAATATTCCATGCAAGTAAAGTCATGCTCAAAATTCTACAACAAAGACTTTTACTGTATAAGGAATGAGAAATGATAAATATACAAGCTTGATTCAGAAGAAGAAGAGGCATCAGGGATCACATTGCAAACATACATTGGATAATGGAGTACCCCAAAGAAATTCAGAAGAAAATCAGTTTTACGTATACACTGAACACAACATACATAAAGCAGGACTAAATTCAGAGGAAAGAAGCATGAAAATTGGAGGAAGGAACATCAACAATTTAGGATATGAAGATGATACCATACTACTTGAAGAAAGTGTGTTGTACAAATTATTGCACAGCACCATTATGGGCCAGGGCACGAACTGGCAGCCTCTTCCAGCTCACTCAGTCAAGGGATTGACATTTCTGGAACTGTACAGCCTCACACAGCCCCAGAAAGGCATTTCCAGCTGACAGCAAATGAATTCAAACTTACTTTGAATTCATCGGATGACAGAGCCTGCCCTGAGTAAGAGCTTGTATGCTTCACTCTGGTTGGGCTCCAGGGTATTTGTTGTGCTGCCTCCAAGGTGCAGGCCAGTCACTTCATGGCAGTGAAATGCCTTCTGGCCCACCAGATCAGCTTTCTATATTATGTTGTTTCTAGTTAGCAGTTTGTGGGTTCTTGTGCTTATGTCTGCTGTGTCTATACCACAACTTGTAGAGGTGGTTGCATGGGTATTGTATCCAGAACAGTTGGTGCCAAGTGTCTCCTGGCACTGGTAGCACAAGGGTTGCATTAGAGATTCAAGGGGCCCAAGGTGGTGATGGGCATGCCCCGCTTGGGAGTACATGTATTTCCTACATCTCCTGGTGGCAGGAGGGACACATCTGGATGGTTTCCACTCTTGCCAATCCTAGTACTCCAGGTTTAGGCAGGTTTGATCGATGCCTCGATACAGACCCTTGCGTGTGACAGCCCAGTCAGCTTCTGTAGCCAATAAAGTTGTGGCCTTTTTCCTTTCAGCTATGCAATCATTGTCTTCCTTCAGAGTGGTTGTTGCCACTGATGACACAAATAGCAAATACCTCGAATGATTACTGAAGAAAATCAAGGGGGTGAAATGCAAAGGCAGATTTGTAGCTGAACATTCAGTAAATGAAATAACAACCACAGATGAAGACATTGAAATAATTCAACGTTTTTCATATCTTGGCTTAGAATGGAGATTGAAGTCAAGAAATCTAGGACACGGAAGGGCAACTATGAAGAGACAGGACAAGACCGTGAAAGATATCATTGAATACTAAAGTTAGGAGGGTCCATGCCATCATATTTCTAATTTCTATGTATGTTTGTGAAAGCTGGACAGTGAAGAAAACTGACAAAAAGAAAATCAATGCATTTGAAACGTGGTGCTGGAAAAGAGTTCTATGACTACTGTGGACTGCTAAAAAGACAAATAAATGGGTGCTACCACAAATCAAGCTCTACAGAGAGTAGAACCCAGGATGATTAAACTGAAATAGTGGTACTTTGGACATATTATGACTGACTAGAAGAAATAAATAATGCTGGGTAATGTGGAAGACAGTAGAAAAAGAGGAAGACCACATTACGATTGATAGATTATATCAAGGATGCCAAGACCCTGAGTCTGTAAGACCTGAACAGGACTGTGGTTGATGTTGATGATGTTTTCGAATCTCCACTATTGGTTTCCACAAAATGTTTTAACATCTCTAAATTTGGCTTCCACCAAACATTTCAGCTATCTGTCCCTATTCACTCAACGTGACCCCATTCCATCAGTGTCTATAGCCAGGATTATAGAGGTCAACACTGTGAAACCAAAGGTGATCTGCCTTGAGCTAGTGCACTAACATCTTCCCTGCAAGTAAATAGATCCAGTGTGCATTATCACACCAGCAGTTTCCTATGGAAGCTATATAAAATCCAGAGGTGGTTACATTAAATTATCAGCAACTGTAGATTTGAAAAACAATGTAGCTTTGAAAGTTTATATCCTTAAAGTATGCCAAGCTAGAATAGGTAAAATCAGAAAATTAATCTGCTTCTATTCTGTTCTGAGAGCAATATTCCAAAGGTCTTGATCTTCTCTACCTGTTTTATTTGATGAAAGCAACAATATAAACACTTCTCTCTATGAAAAACATTATGTATTCTTTTGGCAGCATTGCTTCTTTGAGAACTTTCTCATTAGGAGCAATCAGCTGGGAAGCAGTGCCATTTACTCCATCCCTTTGTTGCCTGTCTGGGTGGTTCTTCTAATGTCATTAATGTCATCTCCTGCAATAGCAAAAATGGCACTTGCTCAATTTATTATAAATTATTAGCTTAGATTAAGTTAATTAATTAACCTCACTCATTTTGTTCTACAAATAGTCTCTTCAAAAATCCAGGGACTGAAGTTGGAAGGCAAAGTATTATTTATGATTACAAATATATTTTCAGAAAGTAATTTGATAACACAATCTGAATGGCCATTCTGCTGCTACTTTACAGATCAGCCTTATAGAAATGAGATTTTGTCCAATATCTTACTAGGAACAGGAGGGAAAATTCATTGGATTCTCATTTCCATATGGAGATATCCATTGTATATCTAATATAGAATCCTTCTGCAACTGGCAGTGGAATGGAGTGAGTTTTGCTTCAGAAGTCTGAACATCTGCAGAGCTTGTGGTATACTTCAGAGGGGAAAAAATGTATTGAAACCATATGTGTATGTGCATGGCATTACAAAAATTCACACAAATATATTTTAGTCTATGGAAAAACACATACAAGGAGGAAAAAATACATACCGCATACATTTGGGCGGGGGGAGGGGAATTGAACAAATATATGCATAGATTTTTGTCCTGAAAATAAAGGTCTTACAGTCAGGTAGAGAACAAGGACAGAATTCCAGTGAGAAATGCAATGAGAATGCATTAAATATAAGACTGGCAGATTTCTGCATCCCTATGTCTTACTAATGGTGCCGTTGTGAACCACAGCAATCAAGAATGTCAGTGACAAGAGTCAGAAACAAATTCTGTCCAGAGATCCAGTTCTGAAGATGTCTGTCAGAAACTGTTTTTGTTAATATACAAACCATTTAGTGAAATGCAGTCATTCTGAGGAGAGTATCATTTATATGCACAAGAGTGTCTGCCTGCTTTATTTTGCCAAGAATGACTCAGGCTTGATGAACTTAAAAAAAAAAAAAAGACTTGTTCGAAAAACAGACAATTTATACTTCAATCCTGCCTTGTGATGACTATGCTCACTAAGGTTCTCAGTGTAAACTCTGCAGTACCTGCTATCAGAGAAATTCTACATGAATACTGTATAGTGTAACAGCCACACTAAAAATGGTAATGACTGAAATAACTCCAGCTAATTTGGAAACAGAACAAAAATGAAATTTTGAAGAAAAACAGTGGAAAACAGTAAGTTTGGGTCAAACCTTTGTTTGCTTGTCTATTTTATTTTAGCGGTGCTTTTGTAAAATGATTTTCTCAGACCAAAATCGGGGATTCATAGAATGAGGTATATATTTACAGCCAGGCCACCAGTGATGAGATAAATGGCTAATGATGGGACAGGCCATTAGGGGAGAAACCCACTCACTTCAGAAATTGATTCTGATTTTTTTAGTTTTGACCTTCTACTGTCCCTGAGCACAGGTTCTCAGGGGATGGGGCTTCTGCTGGGTGATAGACTTGTTTGGAAGTAGAGATAGCTGCCACTAGCTCTATATAATTGCTGCCTCAGTTTTTGGATCTCAGCTCTGAGGGCCAGCGATTCACACTGCAAGGTGTCTGCAGTTATATCAGTAAGAGTTATTACTGTCTGAAAGGGGTAAAAAAATGTACAGGGAAGGAGACAGAGGGATTTGTCATTGTTTGCTAAATTTTGTGTACAATGTTTGTCTTCTTTCCAGAAAACCTCGCTTGGCTATACTTGCAGCAAGTGCAAACTAAAGCTTTCTTGGAGGAGAAGGTCTACACACTGCAGCTACATGTTGAGATTCTTCAGTGTATCAGAGAATGCAAGGGCTTCCTGAACAGAACAGAGGGAAAACTGATCCTACAGAACCATCAGGAAGAAACTGCCAATGAGAACGAAGAGGGTTGTTTAACTGAGGAAGTACTGTGGAGGATACCCTGGAGTATCAGAAGCAAATTATGCACAAGGAATGTGGTACTGCTCTAACTAAACAATCACTTCCTACATCTTCCTGAGGATAATAGTGATGAAGAGTCACAGAATGGAGGCTAGCAGCAAACAGGAGGCCACCTTGGCACTGCAGTTGAAGGAAGGAAGCAATCAAGTCACAACTGCAGCAAAAAGAAAAGAATGGTACTGATAATAGGGGATTCATTACTCAGGGGTATAGAGGGACCGATGTATCAGCCAGACAAGATGGATCAGGAAGTGTGCTGTCTTCCTGGTGCACATACTAAAAATGTTACTGACAACTTGCTGAAGATCATAAAGAACAGAAAGTGATACCTGTTCCTTCTGATTCATGTGGGTATCAACAAGTCTGCAGAGAATATCTTTGAACATATCACCTTAGACTATGAAACCCTGGGCAAGAAAATGAGAATTTAGAGGGGCACAGGTGGTATTCTTGCCACAAGTGAAAAATAGAGGATCACACAGGGACAGGAAGATACTGTAGGTGAATGACTAGCTATGCAGATGGTGTCCATGAGAGAGGACCATGGTCTTCATGTTTTAGAAGGAGGACTACTGGCTACAGATGGGATCAACAGGGCTTTAACCTAAATCCCTGGGTGGCAAGGGTAGAGATGATAGCTCAAACACCTATCCAAAGGCAAGCTTTAAACACAAGCATGTTAATTTTAGAGAAGTTGATGGAGAGGGTGGAGCCACAGCAAAACTCACAGTAAAATCAAAGGTGAGAACAACCAAGGCTATAGATGTCTATATATTGATGTAGAGAGTTTGGGAAACAAGCAAGGTGAGCATGAAGTCCTAGAGCAGAATGGTAAATATGATTTTATAGGTATACCAGAGACTTGGTGGGATGACTCCCATGATTGGAATATAACAATTAAATGTTGTAATTTCTTTTTTTAAAAAAATAGATGGAGCAGAAAAGGAGGAGGAGTAGAATTATATGTCAGAGACAAAACTACTTGTATGGAAATTCATGAGTGTGATCAGAGTGGATCAGTAGAGAACATTTGAGTAAAAATAAGTACAGAAAAAATAAAAATAAAAACAACACTGTGAAATTAGTTTACTACAGGCCACCATACCAAGAAGAGGTGGTGGACAATGCTTTTCTGAAACAATTCTCAGAAATCTCCAAGAAGCAAAAACTGGTAGTTATGGGGGACTTCAGTTTTCTTGATATATGTTGGGAGACTAACTCTGCTAAGCATAGGCTCTCCAGTAACTTCCTGATGTGCCTTGCAGATAATTTCTTCTTTCAAAAGATAGAGAGAGGAGCCAGACATTCTGTAAGCCTGGACTTGATCCTAATCATTAGGGAGGTGTTGGTCATGGGAATCAAAGCAGAAAGCATTTTTTGAGGAAGTGACCATGTAATGCTAGAATTCATAATTGTGGGACAGGCCAAAGAGTATAGTCAAACATGGACCCTGGGTTTCAGGAAAGCTGATTTTATCAGGCTCAGGGAAATACTGGGTAGATTCCCATGGCCAGACACGATCAAGCAAAAAGATACTAAGCAAGGGTAGTAGTTCATGAAGAAAGTGTTGCTAAACACTCAATCACAAACAATTCCATGGAAGAAGAAAAATAAGAAACATCTGAAAAGCCAATGTTACTGCGCTGCAAACTTAAAGACAAAGTGAAAAGGGGTAAAAAAAGAGCATGTGGAAAGAATGAAAGGAAGGACAAACCACTAAGGAAGAGAACAAATGTGTAACCCACACTTGCAGGAACAGAAATATAAACCTCAAAATGAACTGAGACTGGCTAAGGAGGCAAGAAGCAACAAAAAGGTGTTTTTCAAATATTTTCAAAGCAAGAGAATGACCAAGGAAATGGTGGGACTTTTGAATCATAGAATCATAGAAATCTAGAGTTGGAAGAGACCACACAGGCCATCCAGTCCAACCCCCTGCCATGCAAGAACACCCTCAAAGCAATCCCGACAGATGACCATCAAGCCTCTGCTTAAAAACCTCCAAGGAAGGAGACTCCACTACACTCCAAGGCAGCATATTCCACTGCCAGACAGCCCTGACTGTCAGGAAGTTCTTTGCTTAGTAAGGATGGTAAAATGATAACAGATCACAACAGAAAAAGAAGAAGAAAAAGATCTAGAGCAGAGGTTTCCAAATTTTTCATGTTGGTGACACATTTTTTCAACATGTATCATTTTGCTACATAGTAATTCAGTTTTACCAGCAAACTGAAGGTACCTAAAGGCGTATCTAGGTTGGGGAAAGGCATCTTCCACCTGATCTTGGCCCGCTGCCATTGCCCTTACCAGGAAAGTCCCCAGCGAGAGTGGCGGCGGGAGGAAAGACAGCACCCTCCACCCAAGCCTTGCCCGTTGTCATTGCTCTTGCTGGGGAAAGGCCCCAGCAAGAGCGATGGCAGCAGGCCAGGCTTGGGTGGGAAGTCTTTCTCAGCTAGGGAGGTAACACATCAACACACTACAGGTGACACATTAATGTGTCATGACACACCATTTGAAAAGCCCTGATCTAGAGAAATACAGCTCAGTCAGCCTGACCTCAATACCATGGAAAATGTTAAAATGGATTATACAGGAGTCTATTTGCAAGTATCTTGATGACAATGCAGTGATCAGTAGGAGCCAGTATAGATTTGTTAAGAACAAATCCTACCTAAGTAAGTTTGTATCTTTTTTTTCAATCAGGTTAGTAGGATTTCAGAAAAGCATTTGGTAAGGTTCCCCCATTATATTTTGATTAGAGAACTGACTAAATATGGAAAGATGGAAACACCATCAGATGAATCCGAAATTGGTTTGAAAACAATGTTCAAAGAGTTGTCATGTGGCTGTGCTTCAGGAAGGTCTCAAGCAGAGTGCTGCTGGATTCTAACCTGGAGCTGACACTTTTCAATATTTTGATCATTGATTTACAAGATGGAGTAGAAGAAATCTTTATTTAATTTATGGCTGAGATAAAACTGGGAAGGAGTAGCCAACACAGTGGAAGATAGGACAGAATTCAAAAGGACCTTGATAAAGAAGAAAACTGGGCTGAAGTTAAGATAATGAAATTAAGATAATGAAGTTCAACAGAGACAATTGCGAAAGACTACATTTATGCTGCAAAACCCAAATGCACAGGTATAGGTTCGGAAATACTTGGCTCAGCAGTACTACATGTGACTAAGATCTTGGGATTATTGTTGATCATAAGTTGAACAAGCCAGCAGTGTAATGCTGCAACAAAGAAGGTAATCTTAGCCTGCATTAATAGAACCATTGTTTCCAGGTCAAGGAAAGTAATAGTCTCACTGTATAATACACTTGTCAGACCTCATCTGGTGTCATGACCTAACCTGAAGACCCTGACAGTGAGGAGGAGGGTTCTGAATCTGAGGCAGAAGTTTGTCCAGAAGCCCATCCAGAAGGGGAAAAAAAAAAAAAAAAAAACAACCAGCAGCAGGGGCCTGAGCAGGGGGAACAAGTTTCAGAAGATGAAGCAACACAGACTTCTGCCATGTTAGAAATATGATGTGAGAAAGAAGGTATCAGACATTTCAGCTCGTTTATGTAACAAACAAGCCTTAATGAGAGAAACATCTGTGGCAACATCTTTAGCCTATAAAAGGCAAACAGCTGGCCTATCTCCCTAGGGTCAACAACTGATCTTCACAGTAGTTGAAACCCTGTGCCAAGTCTTCCTGAAACCTGACTTTTGTGGACCTCTGCTTGCCTGACACCAATTTGGATTTGCTCTTGTGGATTTGTCTGCTTTAAGTCTTTGAATTCCTGACCTGAACTTTGTTGGAACAACTCCTTCTCCCTGCTCTGAGTAAAGCTCTACTCTGCCAGTCTGCTAGTTGGCTGCCTGGTCTGTCTGGGACATGACATTTGCAGTACTATGTTCAGTTCTGGAAGCTTCATTTTAAGAAGGTTATAGACAAGTGAGAATTCAGAGAAGGACAACAAGGATGATAAGAGCTACAGAGAATAAAACATATTAGGAGAGACTGAAGGACCTAGCCATGTTGGCTTTGGAGAAGACAAGACTGAGGGGTGATATTATAACATTTTTTAAATACTTCAAAGGCTAACACTAAGTAAAGTTTGTTTTCTGCTGTCTCAGAGGGTAGAACTAGGTTTAATGGTTTGAAGTTACAGGAGGATAGATTTAGATCAAAGATTAGAAGGAACGTCTTGAAGTGAGAGTGGTTCAGCAATGGAACCAACTGCCTACAGAAGGGATAAGGGTCTCCTTCTTTGGATGTCTTCAAAAAGAGGCTAGAGAGCTACCTCCTGGGAATGCTCTAACTGGAGTTCCTGCACTGAGCAAGAGGTTGGTGCTGATGGCTCATGGGGCCCCTTCTAACTCTATGATTCTATGATTTGGCTCAGTGGTTACAAGATTGAAGTAGCAATGTTCTGGCAAAAATGAAATATACAGTAGTAAAAAAAAATGAGAAAAAAAACACCTTGTGGATTAATGCCTTTTATGTCTACCGATAAATTAGGCAACGTGCCTGTGGGAGTTCTGTTCCAACACTGAAGCCAAGTAACATGGTGTGACAGGAATTAAACTGTGCAGGTAACTTGCCATCATAGATCTATCCACGTGTGTTCTGTTCCCACCCTGTCCCACTGGTGATTGGCTGAGAAGAGGGTAATCCCCTTGGCAGCCAACATGGCTGCACTGTCTGACGTTGTTCCCCCTTTCTCTAGCATTAGGCAGGGTGTGTGTGAATCTCTTTCACTTTGCCTGCTACAAAGGCTTTGCTTGCAACTACAACATAACAAATCAGTTTGGAGCCTGTGTCTATGAGAAGGCTGTCAGGAAAAAAAAGAAAGAAGAAGAGATGGCAAGACTATTGCTCATCCAGAAACATCTACAAATCTCAAGTTCTTATCCAAAAACTGAAGGGGGACAAAAAAAAACCCTCATCTCTTAAAGGTGAAGGGGCATGTTCAAGGGAACTGAATCTTCATCTTCTACAATTGGACCTCTGAGAGAAATTATGGGCCACACCTCTGTGATGGTTTCCCTACACATTAAAGGCTGCCTCTTAATGTCATTGATACTGATATTTCAAAGGTGGGAATTATTGGGGGGGAAAGTATTTTTCATTATCTTAGAGGACACAACAGATCAAGGTTGCATAATGTACACATATATATTTATCAACCTATTCTTCATTTCTGCGTTTTCTATGTACTTGGCAAGCTCTCTGTTGACACAGAGAAAATGATCTTTTGTTCCATCCTTGTAAAAGATTTGAAATAGCACTTCTTCTTGAAATTCATCGTCTTTTTTTCCAACAAAATAAAAACTCAAGTGGAGGGAAAGATTATAAACTTTGACTCCTTCTGACAGTTGACCTTTCAGGATTTAAAAATGATTACAATCACAATGCAAAATATGTCTTGGTCACAACATTATCCATCATGTCAGCCAAGGTCTTAGAATGCCAGTCTTTAATACACTATGTTCTTTAAAGACACAGCCTTCACATTTCATACATAAAAGTACACTCAGATAGCACAACTCTGCTTCCTCCTGTCCCTATAGTCTCACTGTCACAAGGCTTCAAGGCAGTACACATAGAATTCCTATTGAAAAAAGATACTGCCATGAAATGTGTTTATGCATGCTCAGGTGACTATTCCTTGGAAAAATAAAACACAAAGGTGCCATCAGTACTGTAGCCAATGGAACACAGTAAGAAACATGAAGTGCTCCTACAATAGCTGAAGAGAAAGCCAAGTGGGGAAATTCAAGTCCAGAGCAGGCTGTCTGTATAATCATGTTGGTCAGCCTCCAAAACTGAGTTGTTCCTATCACTTGTAAAGGGTGCTGGCCTGAACTGTCACTTTTTATCTGCATTACTTCATATTCTCAGTCAAGGTTGAAGAACTTTTACACTCCACATGTTTTGGGTTTAAGTTTCCATTACTTCTAGCCAATACAGACAAGAGTAAGAAACCATGAAGAGCCAACATAGTGCAGTGGTTTGGGTGTTGAACTACAACCCTGGAGGCCAGGGTTCAGTTCCTTGCTCAGCCATGGAAACCCACTGGGTGATCTTGGGCACATCACACACTCTTAGTCCCAGAAAACCCCATGAGAGAGCCTTAGGGTCACCAGAATTCAGAAATGACTTCAACACACATAACAAAGAAATCATGGGTGATGAAGCCTAGAACTTCTGGAAGCTGTTAGTTTCCTACCTGTGCACTATGTGTATATTGTGGCCAGCTCACACACTGGAGTGTGATAAAGTGCAGCCTTGAATGCAGTTCAGTTTCATCTTTAGCAACCAAAGAAGGTGAAGCCAAAGCAATTTGCTTGTTATATTTTTCCAGTTCTCTTTGTTAATTGCTTCAAAATAGATGCTGTGTGCCTTAAGTAATTTTTGACTTATGGTGACCCTAAGGTAAACTATCATGGGGTTTTCTTGGCAAGATTTGTTCAGAAGGGGTTTGCCCTTGCCATTGCCAAGGAGCAATGGATTCAAGCTGCAGGAAAGGAGATTCCACCTGAACCTCAGGAAGAACTTCCTGACAGTCAGGGCTGTCCAGCAGTGGAATCTGCTGCCTCAGAGTGTAGTGGAGTCTCCTTCCTTGGAGGTTTTTAAGCAGAGGCTTGATGGCCATCTGTCGGGATTGATTTGAGGGTGTTCCTGCATGGCAGGGGGTTGGACTGGATGGCCTGTGTGGTCTCTTCCAACTCTGAATTTCTATGATTCTATGATTCTCTGAGGCTGAGGAAACATGATTTGCCCAAGATCACCCAGAGGGTTTCTATCTCCAAGTGGGAATTCCCACATCAAACAGAATCTCTCCCAATGTCCTAGTCTAACACTGGAAACCACTATACTATACTGGCTCTAGATAGATGATAGATAGATAGATAGATAGATAGATAGATAGATAGATAGATAGATAGATAGATAGAAAGACAACTAAAGAGATAGAAACAAAGTCACAAACAGATATTCAAGGCAGAGTTTGGGAGATGTTACTTTTTTAAAAAAGTAAAACTTGCAGAATCTCTCCAAATACAACACTCAGAACAGTAGATAAAATGTTGTGGTATTTTGATGCCTTACCATTTTCCTGATGATAGTTTGCTATCTCACCCCTTCTGTTCACTTCCACTTTACACTTTATGCACTGTCTAGTTTACAAGCTTAGGACTTCATATTACCTTTTCAACTGTTATGTTCCCCTTGCCCCAAAATCTGTATGAATTGTCTTATGTTTAAGTATTTTAAAACTATCAGAAAATATCTTTGGAAAGCCATTTGGATTGGAGCCATAATATCATTTGATCATTTTTGAAAAAGAAAAGCCTGCACTGTTTGTAAGTCATATTGTTGATGCAGTGCTCTGAGAATTCCCAGTACTGAGCATATTGTGAATATCTTGGCAACATTCATAAAGCAAAAGACAAACCTGTAAACAATTCAGTTTGCTGAACAAAATGCACCTCCTGTGTTGCTTGCTGCTGCAGGTATGTCATGCTCCATTACTGTTTCAGTGGAACATCAATAGAACACAACAGCAGAGAGAATGCAATGGAAAACAAGCTGAGAATGTTCAATAAACCCATAGCCATGCTCTAGGCTGTGGTCAATAAAACTAGATGGGAGTTTTTTCCTGTTCTATTTTTCTTCCCTTCTTCCTTTTGAATTTAAGAGAGTGTCTTCTGCTTATGCAATCAGTCCAGTTGGAACAAAGCTATAGTGTCGAAGTTCTGGAAAAGGCAGAACTTAACTTTGCAATGAGGTCAGACCCCCAATGTTAGAACATCTCAAGCTGGAACTGGTGTAGCTTACGGTTTCCTGAAAATTTCAAAATGGTGACTCATAGCACAGAAGAACTGGGAAAGTGCTGGTGAGTTTCCCATCTGCTGCCCTTTGCATTTTGTAATGCGGAAAAATAAGAAAGGTAGACCTGTAGCATCCTCACTTAAATCTGAAAGTTCTCTTTTACAAATTTTTGGCCCAGTCACAATTTTATCATGATTCTTCTCATGAGTGAAGTAAAGCTAATAGAAGTATACTTAGTTTAGTTTCTGCTTCCCAGAAAAACAAGATAAAGCTTGGTCATAAACATTTAAAAATGAAGAACTGTTAGACACTTGGATGTTCTCTTTCAATCTTTCTGATTTATCCAATCAGTTCCAGAGTGTGACAATCTTCAGCAGCAAACACATGAAATAAAAACAACAAAAAGTTTCTTATTGTCCACTTCTGGGTGAATTCTATGTGAAAGGGCACCTTCCCCTCCCATTTCACAGCTGTATGGTGTCCCCGAACTCATTGCTAGCACTGTAGTTTTGCTGTCTGAAAATTTCACCTTCTTAATCCTCAAATTAAATTTTAAGTTTCTATATTTCATTTTTCACTTTCTAGCTCAACAACTGACAAAACAAAGTGCAACATGAGACAGGGGAAATTTCCTATCTATTCAATGTAGCTGTGTTTAAGTGTGTGTTTTTGTTTTAAAACATGAATTTTAAATCTTAATGTTTCATGATAACATTTCCAGGTATTTCAAAAACATAATATCTCAAATTTTAAATCAAATGCTTCTTTAACATTCTCCTGTACCTACAGATGCAAACAATAATTCTCTAAAAGACTCTCAATGACAGGTATACTTCAGTTAACAAAGTGGATGTGTTCCTAGGAATTAATTCCTTAATGGAGAAGAAGAAAATAACATGGAAAGAATAGGGCTAGGTTCCTATACCACAAAAAAAGAGCACTTCAAGGCTTCTCAGAAAACCTTTTATTCAAAATTTACAATATGCACATGTGAAATGAAACAACCTGGTCAGTCAAGTTTTATATATGTAAACAGAAATATTTTGAAACTTCTAGGGATCACTTGAAGTCTTTTTTCAAAATGCATCCAGGAAAGAAGAAGAAAAATGAAGTGATTGTTATAAGCATACACAGAAGAAATAAGAAGTTAACTGTAAATGTATCAAAACAGATAGGAAGGATAGGTTGAGGGTGAATTTGTGGAGATGACACCCCGAAGAACCAAAGCGACAGGTGGCCCATCTAGTCTTCTTCATCGTGGTTTCTGAGTACACAATATGTGAGTAATGGATATCACGCTTACCTAAAAAGAGTAGGTAGGAGAGAGTTGTCATCCTAAAACTGATGACAGCATAGCTGCTCCTGTAAAAAAATGCACAACAACGTATGGGGATTTTTTTGCTGCAAAAGAAGTTGCTGTTGTTTTTTTCCTTGTGTAAAGAAATAAGTTTACCATGCATACCCCAGAAAAAAAAAACACACAAAAAAGTCTTAAAATGTGAAAAGCCTGCACCATTAACCTTTTAAGACACAGAGAGATTTCTCAATGCACTGAGACACTCTTTCTCTTCAGTTTTGGAAATATTCTTTACATCTCTAGTATAGGTACTATGAATCAAATAAAGACTGTAGCAAAGAGCAAAATGTTAACATCCCTATAATCCCATCATAGGACCCCAATCCATAGCAATCCTGAGCTTACTTTTGATATTTATTTATTTATTTATTTATTTATTTATTTATTTATTTAGGAAAGGGCATAATGGTTAGCTACATGTTTAAAGCTGTGTCCAGTTTGACCCTCTAAAGGAACCTTTCAACCTGGAAGTAGCAATCATGACCTATAGCCACCAACAGATTTATCTTCCACTATTTTTTTCTAATCTTATTTTTAAAATCCATGTCATACAGCTCACACTGACATGCAAATGCAACAATTTATATACAGAAGTCAGTTCAAGTAAACTCTTCCTTTTCAAGGATAACATTCATCCTCTACATTGTGAAACCGCCAAAGAGGTGAAAATATATTTTTTCAAGTCTTTTTAAAATGAAGACCATTATCCTAAATCAAGTGTAATGGCAAAACTGAGAAAATCCCCACTAGTGAAATTTTGCTGGACTACACTTTGATGTAAGTGACTGTGCAAATCAGTTATGGAAGAGATTTTAAAACTGGGTGTCCAACCACTTGCACAATCAGTTCAGGTAGTAACCCCCCGGACAACCTATAACATTTCTGAACTGTCATACTTGCAGTGCATATGGCAGACAGAATTCAAAGTGTTAGTATTCAAAAATTCAGTGTTAACATACAAAACACTAAGCAACTTAGGCCCAAGTAGTGGAAAGATTTTCTGGTCAAATGCTGACTCACTTGGAAGTTAAAATAATCTGGAGAGGATTTGCTGGTGATGCTCCAAAGCAGTGTGGTTCTCAAAGCTACTAGACATAAGAGGACTTTCTCAGTGGTGGCACCCTGCTTAATTTTTTTTTTTTTTTGCATTAGAGATTAGGATATTCCTTACATTTTGGGAGCACCACTTACAAGCATGCAGTCTTAAAGGCAATAATGCAACTTGCTTTTCAGTTATTATTGTTGTTGTTGTTGTTGTTTAAGTAAATATCAGAAATTTATTACTATAGATGTCTACATTGGTGATGTTTTCTTAAGGTTTGTGATTTTTAAAAATGTTTTAGGGCATTTGTTATTTTACTTGTGTTCTTGTTTTAAAATTTTTAGCTGCCCTGAGCAATTTTGAGAAAGGATGAGTTATCAATCAACCAATCAAATAATTAAATAAATAAATATTTCATTATCAATAGGATTAACAGTCAGTAGATTGGAGTGCTACAATTCCCCTGAGTAGATTCAAAGCAAACAATTTCCTATAACCCCTGAAAGCACTTGAACTAATTAATATAATAGTAATATTTAATCACAGTAGAAGATTACACCATTTCATGTGCTGAGAGCAAGCCAAGGAAAAAAACAACAACAGTGCCATATGGCTTATCATGATGCTTCCTGCAGGTTTAACAAAAGCACTGCTACATTTAAACTGCATGTGCTGCTTAGAGATGTCAAAAAATTAAGAGTAGCAAGGGTTTTTAAAAGACGTTTTCTCATCTTAGGAATGCTTGAAGAGTCTGTTCTTTAGAAATTCTGATATGAATGGACCTGATTTGTATCTCCCAGGCTAAAGTCCATAGCAGAATTTTGTGGACTTCACATATTTGAATTTTACAATGCAATTCCTGGATCAACAGCCAGTCAAAATATCATATAGAGGCATATTTTTTTAAAAGACATAATGTCAGCCCTCCATATCTGTGGACTCTGTATCCACAGATTCAACCAATCATGGCTTGAAAATATTTTTTTAAAGAAAAGCTAAAAATCAAACTTGGATTTTGCTATTTTATATAAGGGACACCATTTTACTACACCATTGTACATAATGGGACTTGAGGATCCACAAGTGTTGGTATCTGTGGGGAGCCCTGGAACCAAACCATTTTGGATATTAAAGGCCCACTGTATACTTAGAAATCAGTACTTTCAGACATAGTACTTATGGGTGGTGAATGACCCTTTCCACATGCGGAGGCAGAAACGGGCGAAAACACGCTAAAACGGAGCTTACCTGCAACCGGGTAAGTCCGTCGCCATGTGGGCAGCACGAGTTCGCTGCTCCACACTCGTCAGCGTCCCGTGGAGTCCTGCAACATCCCAAATGGCAGCTCCTGGCTGGCGGAGGCTCTCCACCAACCAGAGAAGCTCGCCAGCCGGAAGCCCACCCCCTGGCAGGTCTGCAGGCACGCACTTGCAAGCGCCTGCAAATCTACACCGGGCGCTGTGACAGGGCCACATGGGGCTGCACGCGGCTGCACGCCCCGTGCTTTTTAAAAACCTCATGAAAAGTGGTTTTTAAAAAGCACGTGGCACCGCCACTTCCGGTCGCTCCTGTGCAGATTGGGGTGTGGAACTATGCAAAAGTAGTCCACCCCAATCCACTTTACAGTGTAGACGACCTCCATCAGAGGTCGCTCTACACCGTTTTTTAACCCCTGTGTGGAAAGGGCCAATGTGTATCATTCTGACCTTTTCAGGAGCTATCCAGAGTACTGAACCTAATTTAAAGATAGAATCCAGCACCTTTAGCAGTTCTTAAAAAGTTTGCATAAAAGCTTGGAGTCAGGGGTATATCTAGGTGGGGCAAATAGGGTAGGTGCCACAGGCACCAATTTCAGGGGGATGCAAAAAAGCAGTGCTGGAAGTGGCAGCAGAGGAAAAGGAGGAAGCAGCCCTGGAGGTAGGGGGTGCAACTTCCACGCTTGCCCAAGGTATTGTTTATGCTAGATGGGACCCCCTGCTTAGAGTGGCCTGACTGCCCCACTGACATGAAATTCACCATCTGCTACCAGAAACACATATTTTATGGCAACATGAATACTTAAATATGGATATAATTTAAATATGATTCTTTTAAATATTATCTTTAGAAACTCTGTTTACAATCTAAAATTGTGAATCAGTGCCTACAACTGTTGGACATACTACAAATAGACTGATGTGTCCATGGCACGTTCAGCTAAAACATTTCTAAGGATTATTCACTTTTGTGTGTACGCACGTGTGTGTATTTGCCATAAACATTTGATCTAAGTCAAGGATTGGGAAAGTGTGGATGGCAGACTCCAAAATCCCCTCAGTTATTTTTTGATTTCTAAATTTAAGCTCAAAACCCATCCATGCTCTCTGTGTGAGGGAATGGTAACAATTTCATGTTAGTTAGATGCTTTGCCTTCTTGCTGTTTTAGGCATGGGGAGGCCAGATATCTTTTTCAGTCAGTTCTTCTGAAATAAAGCATCCAGAGGAGAAAAAACATGGTCAAATTGTCAGCATGACTCCTAGAAGGCATAGTGGAGTATTGTGATTTATTTTTATTTTTTTAAAAAAAAATCAAAATCAAAACTATTTGGAAGGATAGCGGCTTGTGGGGACAAACCTTGTGGATAAACAAGAGTCATTTCTTGTCCCTGAGCTTTGGCTACTTGATTGATTGATTGATGGATTTAAATATTTATATTCCACACCCTATTTAAAGATCTCAGGATGGTATACAATGAAATGAAACTGACAGATTTAAACAGTGTAAAATAAAATGATTTTTAAGGCTAAAAGCATTGAACAACTTAACAATTTAAGTTAAAAATACATTATTTTCTTTTTTAAAAATAAAGCTGTTGAAAGTCATGTATATATGAGGGTTTGTGTAAAACCAATTCAGCTCCGAAGGTTTTAGTGAAAAATCATGTTTTCACATGGTGCCATAGTGACGGCAACATTGCTGCCAATTGGTCATCCAAGAGGAAAGTGGAGTGCCAAAGCCAGGAATCCCTCTTCCCCATCCTCCCTCAATGTATTGCACTGACTGATGGGATATAGAGCCCCTCTCTCTAGCATATTTCAGTTCTTGGGCAGGCATATATATGGAGAGGCGTATATGGAGTGGAATTCCATCAAGCATCAAGGTTCCAAGCCAAGTTCCAAGCCATTTAGGGCTTTAAATGTCATTACCAGCACCTTGAATCAGCCTGGAAGCATAATGGCAACCAGTCCAAATCTTTTAAAACCAGCGTGGCTTGGTTTATGTATGATGTTCCAGTCAGCAATCTAGATCTTGCATTTTGCACTAGCAGTAGTTTCCAAGTTATTTTTAAGGGCAGCCTCACATGTAGTGTGTTGGGAATAATATAACTGGGAAGTTATCAGTGCATGGACTTCTGTAGCTAAGTTATCTCTAATCAAGAAATTGTATAGTTTGTGGACCACATACAGCTGGCCCCAAATGTTCCAAGCGTCCACCTGGTTTCTAATGACAAAGACAGGTCTAAAAACACTCCCATGTTAGACACTTGCACCCTCAGAAGGAATGCAATCCAGGGAATATAGCTTACCCAGTTTACAGGCTTGAGAACCACCAATTCACAAAACATCTGTCTTATCAGGATTTAGCTTCAATTTATCAGTTGCCATCCAACCTGTTACATCATCCAGGCACTGATCCAGCATCTGCACAGCCAACTTAGACAAGGAGAAGTAGAGCTGAGTGTCCTCTGCATACTGATGGCACACCACCCCATCACCTCATGACCTCTCTCAGAAGCTTCATATAGATAATGAACAGCATGGGGAACAAAACTAAAACCTGTAGCACCTCCCAGCTTAACAATCATGGGATGGAACAAATATTCTCCAATGGTCCTTTCCATAACTACTGAACAGATAGGAATTCAACCACTGACACACAGTGCCTCCTATTCCCGTCTGTCTAATCCAGCTCAGTAAGATACTCTGCTCATTGATATGAAAAGCCACATTCCTCCTGTCTTTCACTCAGAATAGGGTATCGGTCAGAGCAACTAAGATCATATGAGTGCTGTGCCCTAGCCAAGCTGAAATGGGTCTAGATAATCTGTTTCCTCCAAGAATGCATGAAATCACCATACATTCAAGAACATTCCCATAACAGGGGTTATTAGCAATAGAGTAACAGCTGTCACATATCTCTGTGTCCAATGAAGTCTTGTTCAGATGTGGGTGCACTACAGCTACCTTAAAGGAAGCTGGCAGCTCCCCTAGCACAGTGAAGTACGTATCATACTCTGAACATACCTGATCCATTCACATCTGCTAGATTTTATCAGCCAAGATGGGCAAGATTCAGACTTACATGTGGTGGGATGAAGTGATTCAAGCATCTTGTTCCCATCATCAGGCCTCAGCAAGTGGAATTGATCCCAGCACTATAGAAAGGATAGGAGTCACTGCAACACTGCATATCCTACTCCTGCAGTTGGTCTAAAAATCCTCACAAAATGGTAGACAGCTGCTTCTGGACTCCTCTTCTGGAAGAGGAGACTTCCCCCACAAATACTATAGATGAATATGAGTCTGACTTCTCATTATTAGAATACTGATATCTTGAACTATATATTCAGCATTTGATACAAATTATCCACTTACCCACCCCACTTCTCAACTTCATTTTGGATATTCTAATAGTACATCTTCACTTTGATCCCCACATTCACACTTTGTTCTCTTCTTCAGTTTTACAAGTGGACTAAGGATTATGTGACATATCTCATCCCAGTGGGATCTTCAACTCTTATCACTGTGTGACAACAGACCTACATCCAGCTACGTCCTAACTAGAACAGACTTATTAAATCAGGGTTGGGGTTCTATACTGTATCAAGCCCTTTGGAGGAACCAGAGTGTTACTTGGAATCCCAACCAACCCTTGCAAGACCTTGGTACACATCTCCTAAATATTCAGTTGAAAAAAAGATGTTCTTTAGTCTGAAAAAAAAAAAAGACCTCTTTGATGAGCTGTGACATGACATTTTGAGAAATTCACTAGCTGGAAGTAACCTGACCCTACCTGCTCCCCCTCCCAAAAAAAAGACCAGAAAAATTACCTTAGGTTATACCTTATCACTTCCAGGCAGCAAAATGGTTGCTACAGGAAAAAAGACTGGGCTTTCTGGAGCTCTGAGGAAGACAAAAATCTAGCAGGGTAGCCCTCTGGGTTTCAGAGTGTGCTCACTTCTGGATTAAATCAGTGGAATTTACATAAGGGTTGATCAGGAACTGATTGTGTTTGCTTTAGTTGGGACTAGCCACGGCATTTGAGTCAGAAGCCCCTATTTAGTTCTGGGAAGAGTCGTAAAAAATATTTAATAGCAGATTTGACAGGCACTTTCTCTGGAACATTACGACTTTTCAGTGAAAGATGGTTTTCTCTCTGTGTACTTTCCACTCAGCTTTTAGGTATACTTGCAATTACAAGTTGATGTTGTTTTCTGTATGGTATATCACTGCAATAAACCAACAATGTTTTAAGTGGAGTGACGAAGCGTATAGACAGTAGTTAGCAGCTTTTGTCTACTTTATGCAGCCAAATAGAAGGAAAAGAGCTGTTATAGTCCACTGGGTTAGTAAGAGCTCTAATTTTCTTTGCCAAATCATTGCAGTGGAAAGGCCTAGAGGTTTAAGACAAACACACTTTTTAACTTCAGCAGGCAAAGAACCCAGGAATGTGTACACAGGGGACCCCCTGTTTCTGCGTTATAACACAAAGCAGACAAATATCTTACCTATGTGATTTTTTTTCTTATGTTCTGTGGAGCAAAGAGAACTGTGAAGCTTTATAGGCCTGCCAAGGCAAATTCCAACCATTGGTCATGAGCATGAGTGTTGGCAGATGGTAGCACCATCTTGTAGATTCAGCCAATATTACCTAAGGGAATCTTCCACTGTTTATAATAGTCATTATAAGACTTACTACATTGAAAAAATAATTTGTTGTGAAGAAGTCCATGGCATGACATATAAAACCTCTTAGATATTTTCTTAAAATTGTAGATAAAATTATAGTTACAAATTTCTTATCTTCTCATATTCAGTAGTTCATTATACCAAATACAGAGTTTTCTTTTTTGTTATTTTTAATTCTGTCATTGTTATTTAAAAAAAAAAAAGCTTTGAGGAGAGGGTATAATTATTCCAAATAGAAAGTATGGAAGCATTTTGGATAATCAATAGCCAGAATCCAGGGAGATCAGGGTGCAATATTTAAAATGTATTCAAAGTAGTTTCAGAACGATTGATTTGATTCTACTCTAGCACTTCAGTTCTCTTTTGAGTCATATAGGTATAATTATTCTGTCCTTCAGGAGACTGCATTGGTTTAAAAAGAGACGAAACTGAATACAGCATTCATCCCACCCTCAATTAATTGTTTTGCCACCTAATACTGAGTGGGAAGGCATGCGTGCTTTTTTTTCTCTTTATCATTTGTTCAGCATTCTAGAAAGAAGAATGATTGAAAGTGGGTGGCTCTTGACAATTTCCAAGTAGGCTTAGTCTCTTATAGGCTTTGAACTTAATGGGTTTATATAAGCTTAGAGAAGTGTTTAGTTGTCAGGGGCATCCCTAAAAATGTTGACACAGATAGAGAGACTAAAACTCTTTCTTTTCTGCATACCTTCTAAAAGAGATAGTTCCCAGCAATGCTTACTTACAAGGCATTTGGAGTGCCTCTCTGACACAAAAACCTACTGGTATACGCCTTTGGGTATGTATTAGACTTGTTCCTTCACTACCGGAACAAGGTCTGAATGGATAACACTGTTGAAAAGTATGTTTTGTCGATATAGAGAAGGGGGGAAACCTACAAAGAAACTGCAGAAACAAGGAACATGTCCTTTAGGTATAACAGGTGAGGAAAGGAGCAGAAAGTGGGAGCAGAAACCACAAATAATTTTTGTATATATTGTTGACTTGAGTGTCAGAAAAGCACATTTATGCCGTCTTCCCTCTAGAAGCAGGAAATGCTCTGTATATCCAAAGTGGAATCGCTAACAAATTCTGAAGGAAATATTGTACACATCTGTATGAAATATATGGCTTGGTTCTAAGTTTCAAGGCCTTTTTTTCTTAAGTAAATGAATATCTGTAAGCAAGGACCCAAATTGTACAGTTATACCACAGTTAATAAAACCTCAGAGAAAGAAGCTCCTTTTACAAAGTGTTCTAATACTCTCAAGCTCACTTTCCTCCTTGTCTTCTGTCTAGTTGGAAGTGGGGGGGGGTTGGTTTTATTTTTGCAGCATTAGCACACTTTGAAGATGGTAAAGAAAGGCTGGAGAAATACAGACTTTTGTATGTCAGTTTGCAGGAGTGTGTCTGCAGTGAACAATGCAATGCAGTCTTTCTGTTGCCATGTATGCCTGCCTACAGGCAAATAAATAGTAGTTGCTTCAAGAATCCCTTACTGAGTATATGTGAACAGCAAGGCAGAGAAGAAAGCAAATAAGGTGCCTCACCAGCTACCTCTGGCACTGTAAAGAAGGATAGATCTGTATATGTGATACCCCCCCACCACAACCAACATGAAATCATACACAGAGGCTGGTGAAATTTTAAAAATCATACTCAGATGCATTTGGAAGGAGCTTTCAAACAGTTTCTAAAAAGTTCAACATGTTTTTGTTTACTTCTGCAAGGACTAGTCAACTTCTTCTTGTTGTTGTTTCACCTGTCCGTATTGTTAGTCTAAACGAAAACTGCTGAAACATATTGAGCTGCTCTTTTTTGTGGTTTAGGAACCTATCTTTATTCTTTCCATGATATTTCTGTCTCTGTTTTTTTTTTTTTTTTTTTTAGAATTCATGCTCAGGAGTCTATCCACTTCATTAACTGAGACATATCTGCATTTCTCATTTAGATTAATGTAGATATGAGTTGTCCTTTATTTTTAACAAAAATGTTAAAACATCACTTCCAGATAGGTAAGAATGAACAAAGCAAGCAAGCAAGAAAGCAAGAAAGAGGGAGGGCTCAAGCAAGCAATGGAAGACTTGGCATGTACACCAGCCACAAAATTTGGTTCAGAAATCCTGAGCAGTGCTTTTGAAAATGTCTTGCTGAGGCTCAGACTGATTTGCATTCAGATGCAAGTCAGGTCCTAAATGCAAGTCAAGATTAGGAAAATCTGAATGTTTGTTTTTTTCCACTTAATCTTACTGTAAATCCAAAAATGGCTTTTTTTTCTTTGTCAGAACTAGATTATCATATTTGCTGGACCCCACTTTTCAAGGGATATTTTTCAGGAAAAAATATTTTTAGTTCTCTGGTGAGCAAAATGCACAGGAAAGTAAGGGAAGGAAATGAGTGTTGCACCAGGAGAGGAGGGGAATGAAAAGAGTGCTGCACCAGAAGAGAAGGAGAATGAAAGGAGTGTTGTACCAAGAGAGGAGGGAAATGAAATGAGCGCTGCACCACTGCCTCTCCCTTCCTGTTTTGCTTGTGCAGAAACTCCCAGCAATGTCAAAATGGAGAGGAGAGGAAGGTAAGGAGAAACTGTAGAAACATCTGTCTATCTTCCTATAGATCAAGGCTTCCACTACCCCCTCCCTTTCTGTTTTGCCTGGGCGGGGCAAACTCCTTTTACTGCACTCCCCTCCCCTCCCCTATGTTTTTAGTGTTAACATATTTGCTGGTGTATAAGACGCATCCCATTTTCATGCCATGCTGGCTGAAGCTGATAAGAGTTGCAGTCCCACAGATCTGGAACTCACACTTTGGCCCTTTCCGCATGTGGGGGGTGGGTGGGAAACGCCTGAAAATGGAGCTTACCGGCTTTGTTTTCTGGCCAGCCAAGTCCGTCGCCACGAGGAGCAGCACGAGTTCACTGCTCTGCAGTCCTCCGGCATCCCAAATGGCGGCTTCCAGTTGGTGGAGACTCTCCACCAGCCGGAGAAGCTTGCCAGCCAAAAGCCCACCCCCAGAAGATCTGCAGGCACGCACTTGCGTGCACCTGAAAATCTGCTCCCGAGCCGGGCAATGGAGCTACACGGCTTTGCTCGCTCTGTACTTTTTAAAAACCTCAAAAAAGAGGTTTTTAAAAACCATGCTGCACGGCCAGTTCTGGTCGCACAGAACCAGACTGAGGTGTGGATCTATAGAAAGTAGCCCACCCCAGTCCACTCTACGGTGCAGGTCGCTCTGCACCATTTGGAGGTCGCTCTGCACCATTTTAAATTCCCAGTGCGGAAATGGCCTTTGTTCAACTTTTCTTTCCATTTTAACAATATCCTAAAATGGAGGCATACATCTGCCTCTGTTCTTTGCAGATCATTGTTCTGAACATTAAAGACTAGATAGAGGTGGACTTAAGAAGAACAACAAGAAGAAACAAAAAACTCTATGTAGTTTCAGGACAGGTGCAGTATATAAAGAGAATCCTTAAATTTGTTGGTGGAAGGAAGTGATTTCCAAAATTTCCAAAATTCCTGTAAGGAAAGCAATGTGTTGCTTGACTGAATCCAGTACACATACCGACAAATAGGGCAATAACAGCACTGTAATGAAGACAATTAATAAAGCACACATGCATACAAATACTGAAATATTTTTTTCTTAACTGAAGGGATGATACCCTTCATCGAGTAAATTCAACCCAATAAACACACACACAACAGGGAAACCAACTGCCAACAATCAGTGCTTGATCAAACATAAATCAAAGATGTTTCATTGCAGAAAGAAATCTGAGAATGACTTAAAGTATTTAGAAAGGAGTAAAAAAAGAAATTTTGATGAACAAGGAGAAAGGAAAATATTCAAATTGCTAACAAAGAAATAAACTCATCCTACAACCTAACAACAAAAGTTTGAACAACTTCTTTCTTGTTCTTGTTGCATGCCTTCAGGTAATTTCCAATTTATAGTGACACATAGGCAAACACTGCCACAAGGTTTTCTTAGCAAGATTAGTTCAAAGGAGGCTTGCCTTTGCCTTCCTCTGAGGCTGAGAGAAACTGACTTGTCCAAGGCCACCAGTGAGTTTCCGTGGTGAGCAGTGTGAGAAGTAAAATATATTTTAGTTTCTGCAATATTATTAATAGTATTAGTATTAGCTTATAGCTCATAACACATTTTTAAATATATTTATACACACATATACTTTAGTATGTGAGCTTTTGAAATACAATGAAGTCTTAAGAAGCATAAATTTTAGAAACTGGCAGCTTGGAGCCAGAGAAGACCTTGGAGCAAAGAGGAACCAGGCAGAGATAAGAATTCAATAGTGAGATGAATATACTCCTTTTTGGGGAGGCGCCCGCTTATGCAGACTAAAGGTCAACAAAAGTTGAAAGGGGTAACTAAGCTGATAAATCAAAAACAAGAAAAGAATTTGACCTTGTTTAGCAAAATGGGAGGTTAGAATCTGGTTGATGGGCATTTTGAAATAGCAAATGAGAATTAAGAAAGCACGATTATGGGCATGATCATATATGTTGTAAATATGGGGAAGGGGCATGTAACTCTTAGGCGATTCTGATAGGGTTGTAACTTTTGGGTCCTGCCCAAGGGGAAGGAAGCTGGCGTAGGGGATAAAATGTGTGTTGTTTTGTGGGAGGGTGTCCTTCTCTCTTGAGAGCACCCGTGTCTGCAGAAACGTATTTTTTTAAATAAATTCTTGATGCTTCAGCCGATCCTGTGTTAAATTGATTCATGAGTGTTAACAGCTATCTCCCACAGCAGGAATTCAATCCTGTTCTCCAAAATCATCACAATACTCAACCCACTATACCACACTAGCTCTTGTTCTTACAACTTTAAAATAGGAAGGAAAGAAGCAACAAGTGTCATGATCCCTATTCTAAACCACAGTAATTGGACAGTCTCTTGTAAAATGTGCCCTAATATTAGACGATGAGCCTAGCAGTCACAGCCCCACTAACTCAGTTCTTCTTTCACTTAAAGCATTTTTACTGCAAATAAAATAATAAAAAAGACACCAATCTGGGTCTGCATATCCTTGCCTTTCTGTAGTCCAAATGAGGCTTTGCTCAGGATCCAGCCGCAGGTCTGATTCCTTCAAGGGGAGTCCCACTTTCCTTCAGGGGCATCAGAAGCAATTTCAAGAGGCCTAATTGAGCTTAGACTTTAGGCTTTCTCCAAAACAGGCCCTTCCTATCATATTCTACTTCATTTTCAAAATCTTAGTGGGACACTGAGCATCATTCTACTCCAAGTCATGAGGAAAAGATGGAGCCTGACCAGTGGAGACTATTAGAGAAACAAATGAGGAGAGTCTTAGTGAAGCTCAGACACTGGTTTTACAGCATCTTTTATTGCTGGCACTCTAAGGTGATTCATTTTCTCACACCTTGATGTGTATCTGAGAAACTCTCACTACAGTTGGCAGCAGCTAGCATTCATGATAATTGAAGAGAGCATCTAAGAATAAGGAAAAATAAATGCAGCAGTAGATTAAACAGGAACTACTATTAATGATTCACTCAACTATTTCCAGTAGCATTTAGGCAACAAGACTTCAACAAATAGGTTAAAGAAATAGAGCCAAGGAGAGATTAAGATTTGTTTGTTTAAAAAAATATCAAAGAAGCAGAATTACCACTGGGGCTTAAAATATCCAGCTTCAAAAAGCAACACAGTGACTACACTAACATGAAAAGGACTGAAGCTTCAGTTCAGCCAACAATGAAATAAAGTAAGCTACATCAAGTTCAGTGCAACTGTAGGAACAAATTGTACAACACATATCTTCTGTATCTCTCATGCTTTTCTATATGATGTTTATTCTGAATGGCTGGAATTGTATATGGAAGTTACCTCTTCAAATGTGGACTTACATATAAGGGAGTTAGAATTGGGCAGATCTGTAACCTCCATATCCAATGAGGGCTGCTGTTATGATACTACATAGCAGAACTGGCAAAAGTGAGCATTGAGCAATGGAACTGATGAACAATGAGACTAATGTGCATCTGGCACTCTTGCTGGTATCTTGATAAGCATCTTTGAAATTCACCAACAGAGTTTCTTAGCTAAGTATTTGTATCTGTTAAGCTATTATATTCATTTGTTAAGTATTTGTTAAGTTGCATTAAGTAAAAGGTGATATAGGAGTCTGGCATATATGTTTTTATTTGCCCTCAGAGTTCTGATGGGGAATGAAGAAGGAAGGATGTCAAAATAACCACATACAGTCCATTATGTACATCAAAAATGGCTCACGGTGCTTTTATTGGCTCTAAAGAAATTACAAAGTAGAATTTGATTTAAGGATCTAAGCTTCAACAGAAGCATCATGGAAGCCAGTAGAAAACTTCATAGTGCAGAAAAAGGATGTTAGTTTGCATATGACTGGCCTAAATCCAATATCTTGCACTCTGTTTAGACTTCTATCTGCTCCTCTTCACCTGGCAGCATTCTGCACTACTTGAAAGCCTTCTCTGGAGGCAGCGGGGGAGCAGGTACCATACACTCACATTAGATATTGGCCATTAGTTTTAACAGCTGTATTTAAGGATGATAGAACACAGGATATATTGCTGATTTTTGTCAATGGAAGTGTTTAAGAACGACTTAAACCATACTTAAACTCAGTGCTGCCTGCCATTTTAATTGGCTCAGTGAGGGCGTAGTGGGGTGCATGCCAACTTTAAGTGACAGAGCTACAGAATCACCCCCTTCCTCAGCCATAATGAGCTCTATGTAGTTTAAATGTAAATGTCAAGATAAGAAATGGATCAACTGTTCTTTGGTTCTATGGCTCCTGGATGGCTAAATCTACTCACAGGTATCTTATCACTGAATTGTCTTTTAGAAGTTATTATCAGTCAACACTGTGCCACAGAATAGCATTCAAATTCCATAACACTTTAATGAAACGTACCCATTGTACCCATTTATAAGTGTAGGAGTTGTAAGTGCACATTGTGATGAAACTACAAGGGGACATTTTGCCAAGGTCTAAATAAAAATACAGTATACAATCATTGTTGCTGGTCAGGGGAGCGGTGGAGACAGATCTCTTTATTACCTAACAGCTAAAAGGAGAACCATGGAAGCTCTATAAAGAAGCTTCTTCTATCCTGTTCATTTTTTGTGCTACCACATAAAATCCAGTCTCTAACAGAAACTAAGCATGCCTTATTAGGGATTGTAGACTTGAGCGTTCTGGGAGTCCAGATAAAGAACTGAAATCTTTATTCCCACATGGCACCACTGTTGGATCTTCATGCTCAGCTTTGTACTTTGTTTCATGCTTTCAGCCTAATTCAGTGAAACTGAGTATATTTGAGAAAGTTGTAAACCGAAACATAACTACAAGCATACTAAAGCAGATGTTAAATATCTTCACCAAAGAACAGTATTGGCTATATTGCAGTAAAATTAACTGGCACAGAAAGAAATCTCTATAAATTAGAACCTGCTGTCTACAAATCTGTGTCAGTTATACCAGAAGATCAACAGGAATTACAAGGAGAGAAGCAAAGTTGTGAAGACCTGCTTTTTTTTTTTTTAATTGAATCAATATGTTTATAGGCCTGGATTCAAGCAATTAATCTGGACACCTTCAAGGGCTTGGAGATACTCAATATGGTTGAATGACATATCCATAAAGTATCACAAACTGATTTTAAAACTCTCCTCAACTTCAAAAGCAGGTTTCTTCTAGTATGAGGAACTCCTGCTCAATAAAGCCAAGACCTATGTCTTGATCCTGTAGAATTAATTGTGCAGTCTTTTTGATCTGTGCTATTATGTTCATTTCAGTAATTCTGTTATGGAGGAGAGACCAACCAAACCCATGTTATCACCTTTTTAGTCAGCTATCTGAATCTAATGTCCATAATAGGGGGAAAACGGGAAGAATGACGGCTGGTATACTATATCAGCTCCTTAGTTAAGTAACCTATCCTGACCCCACCTTGAAACTTGATGGAAATATTCTGTATTCATGATCACTACCTACTTTACCATGCATCAGTTGCATGCAGAGAAGGGGGTTGATTCCACTGACAATCAGAGCATGGGAGGATGATAATTGCTGTCAGGCTTGAGGAGAATAGGCAAGGAAAGGTTACTTAGTTAAATATTAGGGATGGGATGAATCCAGAATTTTCTGAATCTGAATCTGGATCCAAATCCCTGGAAGGTTCTGTGAATCCATGAATCTCATGAATCTTGAATCTTTCAAATTCTTTTTTAAAAAAGCATTGAAAAAGTAAGGGAAAGAAGGGTAATCTTGGGCAAGACACACTTTCTCCGCCTTAGCAAAAGCCTAGGCAAAGGCAAACCTCCCTCTGAAGAAATCTGGGCAGGACAATTGTCATAGGCCCTTTTCGCACGGGCTTTCCCGAGCGAAATAGCCCCGTGAGCCGTGCGGGAGTGGGAGCACCGCTCCACACGACGCACTCCCACTTCCGGCGCTCTCACGGGGCTGCAGTGGCGCGAGCGCGGGGTTTTTGATTTTCGCTTCCAAGCGAAAATCACCCCGCGCTCGCGCAACGCTCCCGGCGCCCACCCGCACTTACCTGTTGTGAGGTGCGTCGGAGAGGCGGCCGGGTAGGGCTTCCTTCCCTCCACTCCTGTGGAAGGAAGGGGTGGGGCGGGGTGCTTGCTTGATGGATGCGATGGCATCCTGCTTCACGCGGGTGGGGGGCTGCTCGCGACAGCCTCCCGCTTCGCGCACGCGCACGGGGGGGTGGGCGCGACTGTTGCTCGCTCCTGGCGCATGCGGGGGGGACGGGCGCGACTGTCGCTCTCTTCCCGCGTGCGCGGGGGGCGGCGCGAGAGGCTCCTGCTTCTCGCGCAAGCGGGGGAGGATGGACGCGCGAGCCGCCTCCGCCTCCAGGACGCTGCCGCTTCCCCGCTTGTTCCTTCGCCTGCGGAAGGAACGAGCGGGGAACCGGCAGGCTCTCGGAAGAGGCTTTTCGCGCAAGCCGCCCACCCCGGCTCACGTAAAAAGCCTCAGTGCGAAAAGGGCCATAGTTTTGCCTGAGGATCTCCCCAGATTGAGAATGACATGAGGGCCCTTTCTACACAGGCAGGAAAATGTGGATTAATCCCACATTTTCCTGCTTGTGTAAACAGGGCCACATACTACAATACAGAGATAACCCAGGTCAAAACTAGATTTTCTTTGCATAGCTCCTTATTGGCATCCTGGGGTTTGTAGTTTGATGATGCTCCAGCACACTTTGGCAGAGAAGGTTGTGACACCTTGTAAAACTACAAACCCCAGAATTGTGTGTGAAAGAGGTTTGCAAGGGAGCTATGCAAAGGAATCTTTCAGCTGTCCTTGAAATCTCAAGCCTGTACCTTCCAGTCAAGTGCTGAACTTAAATATTAAATGTTCAATTCAAATATATTAGAATACAACCCCAGATATAATTTCTGAACTTGTTAACAAATGCCATTATTACTGCAAGGGAAAAACTCACCTACTTGCCATCTCCCCTTGTGTGTCTGGTCTCCTAGGTTTTCAGGTGTCCCGGTCTCCCAGGTTTTCAGGCATCCCGGTCTCCAACAAACTATTTGGTTGGCCGATTCGAAAGATTTGGTTTGCACAGGGATTCAGATTCGCGAATCTCAAATCCTTGCGCAGGATTTGAGGATTCACAATTCAGTTGGCCCATCCCTATTAAATATACTAAGTAGCTCGTGTAGAATGCTGGTCCTTATGCTTCAGGAAATCCATTCAAAGATAGGAAAGGGAAAGGATTTCCTAGATTTCTTTGTAAGACTCTAATGCAAGTTTCTATGCCTGAGGGTGTGCTGGTAGCTATTGTGGGAGAAGACAGTTTGTGCTGCCTCTGGCTAACAAAAGGAGAACAAAGGCAACCTGCATTAGAAGAAGGAGAGAGGAAGAAAACCCTGAGTGTAGCAATGAACACATTCAGCAAGCAGGAACTTCCCAGTTCAAGTTACATGTTACGGTGTTGATGTGATAACTTTCAACTGAGTAGAGCATGCTTCAGGTGGCAGGTTGGTCACTGGAAACCATTTTAACTCCTTATTATACAAATATTGCAACAATACATGTTGTTGTTTCTGAGTTATGATTTGGGGGAATGTATTTTGGTATTTTAGTGTAGTGATTTGATTGTTGGGGTTCGATTCTCTGCTCAACCATGGAAACCCACTGGGTGAGCTTGGGCACATCACACACTCAGCTGCAGAAAACACCATGATAGGTTTATCTTAGGGTCACTATAAGTCAGAAATTCCTTGAAGGCACACAACAACAACAACATTTTTGGCTTCTGGGACTTTTAAAACTCATAGGGCCTTTCCACACTACACTGTTATAGTGCTATTATACCACTTTCAATATCCTGTGAAATTCTGGGCTTTGTAGTTTACTGAGACCAAGGAGCTCTAAATGCCCCTCCCTAAATTGCAAACCCCAGAATTCCATAGGATATTGAAAGTGGAATAATAGCACTATAACTATGTAGTGCCGAAAGCCCCATAGATACTTGAAACAATGGCTGCCTCCATAGCCAGTGTGTTCTGCTTCTCCTGATGAAACTAGCTGTGTTTAGTGCCAGCCAGGGAGAAGTGATGGCAGTGGTGGAGGCCTCGGCAGAGCATAAGGTTGGCCTTCTCAAGACTCTTGATGGAAATTGTTAGATATCTGGTCATTTTCCCACAAAGGCTGCTGGGATTTATAACCCTCCATAATCATTGTATCATTGTGAAGACTTTCCCCCTGATACCCCTGCCAAACCTCAGACTTTAGAATTGTCAGGAGATTTTGGGGGAGGGGGAAGTTTTACTTAATTGCCTGGTCACCCTAGCATCCAGCTACCATCTTCATTTCCTGAAAATAACACTTCTAATTCCGCTGAATCGTTCTGTGGAAGTGTTTTAAATGGTTTTAATTTCACAGGCAGTTTAATACAATTTTAATCTTGATTGGTTTTTGTATGTTTTAATCTACATGTGGTTTTACTTTAAAAAAAAACATATGTAAATTGCCTTGAGTCCCTGTCTCGTGGAAAATGTAGATTCAAAGAAAGTTGTTGATCGATTGGTTGAAGGAAATTAAGATGGCAGCTGAAGGAAGTGTTAGTTTTGATTTGAACCCTGGCCAATATTTTTAAAATGAAATAATTAACTTTTTTTTTTCGGTAAAAAAAGAAAAAAGAAACATTAAAAATAATGACAACTTTTGAAGATGCCAATGGAAGCATCTAATCTTAAACCATCTTAAAGGTGGTCTCTTAGAGATCCTTCAGTAATGGTCAGTCCAAAGTAGATTCCCTCCTTTTGCCTCAGTCTTCTTACAATGCACACAAATGCATGCTCTAAGCACTGATGCAGCATAACTGATTGTCTTTCTCTTGTCAACATGTGGAAAATGGAATCAATGGGGTTTCCAACCATGTTCTGTTTCCTCTTGGAACAGTATACTCCACTGCATTTTTTAAAAAAGGAAGAAAGGGAGGAGAAAAATCACACTTAAACCATTTAATAAACAGTTGCTGTTGTATGCCTTCAGGTCATTTCCAACTTATGACAACCCTAAACAGAATCTCTCATGGGGTTTTCTTGGCAAGATTTGTTTACAGAGGATTGGCCTTTGCCTTCCTCTAAGGTTGAGAAAGTATGACTTGCCCCAGGTCAACCAGTGGGCTTCCTTGGGCAAGTGGAGATTCAAACCCTGGTCTCCCAGAGTTCTAGTCCAGCATTCTAACCATCCTGGTTGTCTCATAAACAGTAACTGTTTTAAACTTCTTCAAACTGAAGAATCATCACCCACCTGATCTTTACAAGACTTTTTAACAGCTCTCAATTCCACTGAATACATCTGTGCTGGAGTTTCACTCAGTCATGTAAAATACATATAGCCAACATTAAACTTTAAAGCAGAGTTTAAGTGCCATTAATGAGAGTGGGGCATACGCTATTTCCAGGGGTTCCAGTACTGAAGAGCCACCACTGAAAAGGCCCTGTATGTCATACTTACCAATTTGATGGTGGGCCAAGGAGCAGGGCCTTTATAACTGACATCAAGGGCCAAACAGGTTTGTATGATCTTTCTAGTAAGCTGGACTTTAAAAGTCAAATCCAATTATTTAAATATTGATTCTGGCAACCAAAAAACCTCAATGGAACTCTCCCAGTACCTATATTACATGGTAAGATCATTGGCAGCTGTATTCAGGATGACATTAATTTTCCATAAGTCCTTTAAAATCAACCCTATAGGAAACTATTAGTCTACAGAAGAAAGGAAGGAAGACCCTCCTCTTAAATTGGGCCAATGTTCTCCATAGAAGGGTCATGCTTAATGTGGTATATTGAAACCATTACTTCTAAAAGAAGTTTATTGTGTTCCCAAAGAGAAAGCATGTGCAATTTTCTCTGGGTAGACTAAGGCTAGGATCAGTTGCTACCAAGTACTGGCACAAACATATGATTCTGCTGTCTAGTTGAGTTTGCAAAAGACTCTAGGAAGCTTTCTTCTCTGAGTGTTTTACATTTTTGTAATATTAAGTTGAAAGCAGATAATGGAGATTATTGAGCTAGAGACTGTAATTAACATGTTCTGTCAGACTTCAGCACTTCAAGCAATTAAAGTAATTGAATAGAAGGTTTGGGGTTTTGTTTTCTTGTTTTTTAATCTATGCCTGGCAAAGTCAATGTGTAGAAAACCAAATAATGTACACAACAACAGCAAGGAAATTGGGCATTAGAGAGGGATGAACAATGAGCATTTCCAAATTTTCATACAAGTTGAAGGAAATCTTCATCCTTGAACAGGTGGGCATCTATTCCAGGTGAGCACAAGCTAGACAAGATCACAAAATTAAACAAATCAGCAGTTACTAAAATAATTGTCATTTATATCATGTTTTCTTTGCATTTGAGAACAATCTGGCTTGTTCAGGAGGTAGTAGACAACCTATTTGGATATCTCACCTTTTGTGTTGCTGTTTTTGCCACCACCACCATCATTTGCCCTTTGGAAGGCCCATAGGCCATGGAGTCCAGCTCCTTGCTCAATGCAGAACATCCCCAGCTACAGCATCCCTAACAGGTAGCTCCCCAGCCTCTTTTGGAAGACATCCAGTGTAAGAGATCCTACAACCTCTCTAGGTAATTGGTTCCATTGTCAAACAGCTCTTACTTACCCTCCCTAAATTGCAAAGCCCAGGATTCCATAGGATGTTGAAAGTGGAATCATAGCGTTATAACAGGCTAGTGCGGAAATGGTCCAATATTAAAAGGGAATTAAACTATTAACAACAGTAAAAACATACAATGAAAACATTTTAAGCAGTTAAAAAACTAGTTTAGATACTGGCAGGACTTCAATGTTTTGCAGTAGATATTGAACTGGGACTGAAGAGATCTAGGCCCTTTTCGCAGCGCCGGCGCTCGCGCGACGGAGGAGGGCGGCTCGCGCAAGAAGCCTTCTCCGGGAGACTGCCGCTTCCCCCTCCTTCCTTCCGCAGGCGAAGGAACGAGCGGGGAAGGGGCAGCCTCCTGGAGGCGGCGGCAGCTTGCACGTTCGTCCGTCCCCCGCGCGCACGAGAAACGAACCTGTCCCGTCCATCCCCCTGCGCGCGCGAGAAAGGAGCTTGTCGCGTCCGCCCCCCCGCGCGCACGCACGAAGCAGTATGTGTCGCGTCCGTCACACTAGCACCCCGCCCCGCCCCTTCCTTCCGCAGGGGCGGAGGGAAGGAAGCGTGACCCGGCCAGCTCTCCGACGCTCCGCACAAGAGGTAAGTGCGCGCGGGCGCCGGGAGTGTTGCGCGAACGCGGGTGATTTTCGCTTCAAAGCGAAAATCAAAAAACCCGCGCTTGCGCCGCTTCAGCCCCGTGAGCCCGGCGGAAGTGGGAGTGCGTCGTGCGGAGCGACGCTCTCACTCCCGCGAGGCTCACGGGGCTGTCGCGCGAGAGAAGGCCCGTGCGAAAAGGGCCCTAGATTCAAACCACTACTCAGCCATGAAACTAGCAGGAAATTTAGCCCAGTTTCATCTCTCTCTCTCTCTCTCTCTCTCTCTCTCTCTCTCTCTCTCTCTCTCTCTGGGGACAATTTAGGAAGAAGGAGAAGCATATGTGCCAACTTGAGCTCACTGGAAGAACTTCAGGGTATAAATGGAACAATTAAATTAAAGAAAATAGGCATGCCATAATGACAACATTAAGGCTTCTCACTGGCATTTATCATATAACCTAATCCTGCAAACCATACAGGTACCGCAGTTTGATACACGATTATTCAGAAAAGAGTCCTAGTCAATTCAATGGAACTTACATCCAGGCCAATACACAGAGGACTGCAGCTTCCTTCATTTGATCACACTATTCAGGAAGGAGAGCATTGGAGATTTGTAAACTTGACAAGAGCAGCCAGAAGAATTTCTGTCCAGGAGTTTCTAAGCAGATCAGTCAAGAGACTGAGACCTTTGAATTTCAGCAGTGCCCTTGAGTGTTGAAAACTATTTCATATTGTCCCAGTACCATGAGATTTGGAGCTTGGTTCAGTGGTAGAAATATCCACTTCCATTTGAACTTACCATGTATGAGGACCAGAATGCCTTAGCAGAAAGTTGGAAGATAACTTGTAGCAGCTGTCTAAGTGCGATTGAAATCCAAAGAAAATGGTGTGGGTCAAATGAGAGAGAATCTTGCTTCTAGCTGGAGCTTAGCATGCTATATTTATTTATTTATTTATTTATTTATTTATTTATTTATTTGCTTCCATCGTTCTTTTTGCAGTAGGTTTCTTTATGCCTGCTGCTGATGAGGCAAGCTTCTCTTAAAGAGAACAGAATTGTTTGCTTTTTGATAGGGATAGTTATTGCATCAATAAGGATAGGCCATACCTGTCTGCCCTTATTTTATCTCATTGAGAGTTTTCTCTGTATATTTGATTTATATTATACCTTTCTCCTGAAATGAGACTCAGAGGCCCCTCCCTAAACTGCAAACCTCAGGATTCCATAAGATGTTGAAAATGGAATAATAACACTATAACATCCTAGTGCGGAAATGCCCTTAGATCTGATCAGAAAAACAAACTATAGTGATATGGTAATTTAAAGCTATGGCTGCTCAATAGTCTTATCTCTCACTGTTCCCCAATTTGTTTAGACTTCATATTTAACACTAATAAGAGCCCAAACTATTTTGAAAAACCTGACAAATACCACATAATTTTCCCCAGCACTTAACTTAGGACCCTATCACACTACACTATTATAACGCTATTATTCCACTTTAACTTTCTTGGTTGCACCCTGTAGAATTCTGGGGTTTGTTGTTTGGTGAGGCAGTGCAGCTTTCTGGCTAAGAATTCTAAATGCCTCTCCCTAAACTGCAAATCCTATGAATCCATGTGATATTGTCATGTCAGTTAAAGTGGGATACTAGCAGTATAACAGTGGCCCTTTTCGCACGTTACCTGTTTGCGTGGCTGGAGGGGGTGTCTCGCATGAAAAGCCTCAGCAAGAACGCTGCTGCTTCCCTGCTCCTTCGTCCCACAGCTTGCTTCCTGGTCGTACGATCGTCGCGCTAGCGCCCCACGCCTTCCTTCTGCAGAGCAGTCTGGGAGCTGTAGGCTGTGCTGGGGGAGGAAGCGCGACCGGCCCGACTCGTCCGATGCACTGCATGGCAGGTAAGTGCGCGAGGGCCCCGGAAGCACTGCACGACCATGCAGTATTTTCAGCTCCCAGCTGAAAATAAAAAAATTCACGCGCGGCCCGCTTTAGGCTTTTGAGCGTCGTGTGAATGGGAGTACGGACCGACGCTCCCATTCACGCGATGCTCAAGCGGCCCTCTCACAACAGAAACTGCATGCGAAAAGGACCGGTGTAGTGTGATAAGGCCCTTAATCTTATCTCTGCTGCGGTTCTTGATGGTGTGTTCCAGGGCAATTCTTACCAAAATTGTGTTCATGTGATATGGATCAGTAGAATCTCTGTCTCATGTACTTTCCTTTTGGGATTTTTATAGAGGCAACAAATAAGATATATTACACTTCTCTTAGGATGTACCCACACTGCAGAGTTATTTTATGTCCCACCTTTGTCCTTGTGCAGGCCCTCAGTTATGGGAGTTTGGTACCACATTAACTGTCAGGACTCCATCGTTTGGAATCATGGAATATGTAGTTCTGTGCAATCCTTAGAATTTTTAATTGTAGTCCCCTGAATCACTGTATTGAAATTCTCTGACAAATAATTTGCAAACTACAGATACCAGGATTCCCTAGGATGGAGGCATGGACATTAAAGTGGTAACAAAAAGCAGTAATTGTGTAGGAAGGACACATGCTCAAACATATTCCCTGCCAAGATATGTAAAATTATTATACAAACACATATGTAATATTTGGGGGGGAGTCTTTTTTTAAATTATATTGTATTTGTTATATCTTCAGATCTTAGCTAACTGAATTGTTATTTTTTCTATCTGTTTTACCCTGTTTCTTTTCAGAATTATATTTTAAATGATAGATACCTTATGTTTTAATGGTCTGTGATCACATAGTATATACATGCATGCATACATACTTACGTATATTTGAGCAAGTGCATGGAGTATTATAGAAAGACAAACAGTAATCTGGAACACACTTAGCCATGTGGAAAAAATAGGTTCAGTTTTGGTTAACTTTAAACATAAGATTAATTGCTGTCAAAACAATCACCAATCCTTTCCTGTACTGCATAATAATAATAGCATTTTCCTGGATATGTTGGTACCGGGCACAAGATTCAGAAACAGGAAGACAGAGAAAGAGAGAGAAAACACGCACGAAAGCACAATAAATGAACTATGTAGTAACAGAAACTATCCCATACAGCAATATGTCTTTTTAAAAAATTCAGCTGCCTCTTCCAGAAATGTTCAGTGAATCATACATACATTTTATTAGACATTTTTTTGAGGGGGGGAACTTTGCAGTGAAATCACTGGCTCATGCTTAGTTGTGATACAAGAGCACTAAAAGAACATCTCTAGATCTGTTAAGCTGGTGTTATGTGCAGTGAGACAGAAAGGGTAACATTTTTCAGCAGGATGATTCTGACGGGAAAACCTGGTTTTCATTAGACAATGGAAACTAGCTGAGTGCTTTAGGAAAGTGACTGCAGGAAAACATCACTGACTCGCTCACATACACAAACAGGGTTTTTTTTTATTGTTTGCACAAATGTATTCAAATCTGTGTCCTGTTTCATATAAGAAATACAATTGTTGGCAAGTGTGTTTCCACTTCCAATGATTATGGAACCAAAAGAGAAAAATGGCTTGTATACTGCAATTCATTCATAATGTTTCTGAACAGCAAAACAACAAAAAAAGAGTTCCACTTACCCAGTCAAGCAGCAGAAATAATACCATGTGATTTAAGAGGCCAATCCAGCATTGCAAGCAAACATACAGAGAACAGCTTTTTCGAACAGTTCACAGACAGCCCCGAGGCTGAAATGTGCTTGCTCAAACTGTTCATTAAATAACCATAAATAGGAAATAAAACTCTGAGTGACTGGTTGTTCTCTTTGTTGTGTAACATGCAAAAAGCAATGCAGAATTGTCGCAGTGAAATAAGGGATGCTCTTTTGCCTAGTCAGATTAAAAACAAAGGAATGCAGAGGGCCAAATCTTTCTGATGCAAATTCAGTTATCAGTTTTAATTGTGCAATTCACAAGTAAATATTTCTAGGCTATTTTATTTATTTATGTATTTATTTATTCTACTGATATCCCTTCTTTCTCCTCATGCAGGATCCAAGGCAGCCTACAGCATTTAAAAGAACAAGGTACAGTTTAAAAAATATATATACAAAAGTTAAAAAAAGAATTACATACAGTACTATTAAAAATAAGATTAATTTTTAAATTATTGTTATTATTAATTTATATCCCATTTTTCTCCTAATAATGGCACTCAAGGCCATTAACAACATGTTTAAAACAAACAATTTTTTTAAAATATAAAAAATATTTATAGAAGTATAAATATAAGATTTAAAATGATTGATCAATTTATGAAATTAAAAACATTGCACATTAAAAATATTAAAATGCATTAAAAGACTATAGAAAACTTAAAAACAGAATTTTTTAACACAGCATTAAAAGTCCAACCTTCGTTTGTAAAAGCCTGGCATCACAAAAATGTTTTGACCTGGCAACGGAAGGAGAGCAAAGGACCATCCTACCCTCTCTGGGGAGGGAATTTCAAAGTCTGGAAGCAACCACTGGTAAGGTTCTCTCTCTGACAGCCTGACAGGATTGTGGGACAGAGAAAAGGGCCTCTCCAGATGACCTTAGAGCTCTACTGACCTCATAAATGGTGATAACAGTCCTTCAGATAGTTTGGAGGTTCTAACTTAGGAGCTGGTTAGGATAACCCTGTTGATTTTTTATTCTTTCCACAACCCTCATGTTGCATCTTTTCAATAGTGTAAGGGTTAAACTAGATAGTTAAGGCAAATGTATTGTATACTCAAAGATTAATCCATTTTCCCTGTCAGATCAAGGTTTCTTCAGAGGTAAGTGCCATAGCAGTTAGACTTATTAGTTAAGCCTGTCCTTTCTACCCAGGGACTAATCATAAAATAAAGCATTGGTAGAACGTAATATGGAAAAAGAAATTGTTTTAAGAAATTGTTTTAGATAGTTGAAAAATATTTAGCAGAAGGAAGGAGAACTGAATACATGTCTTTTAGCAGAATAGGAGTACATGGCTAAGCAAACAGATACTGCTTGTTAAAAGATTGAAGGTAAGAAATAAGAAGGATGCTCCAGGAAAAAAAAACAAATTAGACAGGTTCTAATTGACAGAGACCAGCTAGAAATAAGAAATAGGCAACTCTTGGTACAATACAGAGATGAAAAAACAAGATTTCAAAGCAGAGGTAAGCAAACTATACAGTTTTTGAGAGATTAATCTGTAGTTTAAGTCAGTATGGGTTTTATCTAACAGGAATTGTAAAAGAGTATGAAAAAATACTGAGGTTGTATAAATTTCAGATGAAAATCATATTCTACACCCATTCATTTTCAGAGTGGGAACTTCAATTGGTCCAATTGCATAACTGTAATCTTTAATTGTCTTAATTAAAATCCTTTTCTCTCACTTAAATTCTCTGAGTTGTTTTTATTGGCACATAGCTCAGGGACAAGCAGTTGTGCAGCAACAGCATGCTAAATTCAAGATACATAGATGAGGAAAGTAATGTGCCATTACAGACAGTCTTTCTCCACTTAAGGGAGCATCGCTTCTAAAAACTGCTAACAATACTCTTTAGCCCAAAGCTTTCCAAACTTTTCATGTTACACATTTTTTTAGATGTGCATCATTTTGTGACACAGTAATTCAATTTTACTAGCAAACCAGAGCTTAAACTAACCCCTTATAAGAGATACAGACACATACCTAAATTGTAATAACAAAATGTATGGGGACACAACATATCTCATGAAAATCTTTCATATATTTTTAAAAATATATGATTTATAAATAATAACATACTTTTCCAAGATTTTAGGTGACATACCTACACTCTTCAGGGGACACACTAATGTGTTGCAGCACACCATTTGGAAAGCCCTGCTTTAGCCTTATGTAGTGAACACTGTTTCTATTACATATTAATACACTTTCAAATCATTGATAGAATTTTCTGCTCATTTTTGTGACAAGGTTTCTGGGTTGGGAGAAAAAGTTCTATACCCACTCTGAATACAGTATTTCTTACACTGCTGAACTGTGAAAAAATGTGGGGAAACGGAGGTGAAGAGATGCTTCAGCAAGAGGCTAGCAAAGAATTTGATATGTAAAATCAAAAGCTTTCATTCTAGTTATGGGTAAAAGAAAACATGTGAAACGATTACCATAATGGAAGGAGTTGTGAAATGTCTATCCATTACTAGAAGACACCACAGCAATGCTAGTTCTGAGTAATTGATTAGAACAAAAGTTTGCATTTAAAATGTTAGAGGTACATATTTCAGCACATATTAGAAAACTCCAGAAACATGAAGCAGAGAGGTAAAACTGCTAGAAAATGTTAATATTCTCTGGTTCCTCCAGCAGGACCTGTAGTTGACAAAGTGTGAAAAATCCCAACTTGAAAATAGCAATTTGGACTTCTACATTTTTTAAAAGCTGAAATTTGGTTTCAGCCTCTTTCTCATCAGGAATGAAAACAGGACTTTGATAGCTAGGGGGAATAACTCAGAACATATCAGTGAGCTCACCTTCATCTTGTGTGGCATGAAGTAGGTGGAAAAGGAATTACTAGTGGCAAATTTCCACTGGTTTGTGCCTGCTCCATTTCTGTAAAGCCCCATCAACATGAAGGCCTTTTGCATATCACTGTTATAATGCCATATTCAACTTTAACTTCCAACACAACATCTTATGGATTCCTCAAGTTTCTAGTTCGGTAAGTCACCAGAGTTCTTTGGATACGAATTCCATATAGCCTTGTCTACTGTAAAGCACAGATATTAGGATTCCATAGCATATTGCCATGAAAGCTAAGTGGAATACAACACTATAATTGTATAGTGTGAAAGAGCCCATGATCATATGAAGCTGAGACCATTTCTGCACAACATTGCTATAATGCTTTAGCAGTGGGTTGTTATTGTACAGGAGCCATGCTTCTGAATGACATCATCACCATCCAACTGTTATCTCATCCCCAAACATTGCCAAATCACCACATTCTATTTCCAGAAAAAAATCCATTACGGGCCTCCTGTAGCACTTCAATCTCATCAGCCATCGTAATGTGCTACCGCTATAGCACTTGATAGGGCTTCCTGTTATGGTGGATCCAGCAGTGGGCGGGCTGTGGGCGTGCCCAGCTTGTCCATCCCTCAGCAACTCCCACAATATTGTATACCCGAGGATTAATCCATTTTCCCAGTCAGGGAAAAGAATGGATCAGAGTCATTATTGGTTTAACTGGATTCAACTTTCTATCAGCTCTCCCTTTTTATTTTAAATGTCTCCTTTGAGTCAAAACTTTAATTTTTTTTAATACATTGTTAAACAGTATAGGGCAAAAGTGCAATAGTGTACTGGCATGTCATGCTGTTACAACATTGCTGCATTAGTACAGCTTCCAAAAGAAAAAAAGAAAAAGAAAAGAAATAACTTCCCAATCAGGGGTAGTGGGTAGGGTGAAGGTAGGGCACAGAAGTCATCAAGTATGCAGAAGGAACACTGGTGACAATACGGCTACCCATCCCCTTAAGAGGGAAGAGTGCAGAAAACGTCCCTAACCTGACGGCATCTTGGGAATGGTGATGCCACCATTATAACAGTATAATGTGCTAATGGCTTCTAGAGTGGAAATGGCCTGAATCTGGCTATGGTCTGAAGGTACACTAGGAGACCAGGACACAGCTAGGAATTTTAACTCCCTTTCACATGGCTGACCCTGGTTGGACAGCTCTTTCTACACTTGTGATGGAGCACTGCCTGGCTTTTCCTTTCATAACCCCTGGGGAGGTGAGAGGGGGGAAATCTCACTTCCAAAACTAGGCACCATGGAGGAATCTGATTGTTTTATCACTCTACCCTAAACAGAAGATTAGAAAGACTGACGAACTCATAGATAATTTTTTTTGCTAGTGAAACAAGAGTTCCAATATATGAATTTTGTTTGTAAAAAGAATATTTGAATGAGCTGGATTCATAAGATAAGACTGTCAATACAATGTACATAGCAATGCTCTGGCTGGCTGTCTCCCCCCCCAGTGTTTTAGGAACTGGCATTAATTTTGTACCCATTCAGAACAATTGTATCTTTCTTTCATGAACACTTGCCAGGTGTCCACATTGATCCATAGCCCACCATTTTGAATAACAGTTAATAAAGATATCACTCTTTTGTGGATTTTGTATTTTGTTATATTTTACTGCTCTCAGTTAAACTTCTCTGCCTCTCTGTTTGTATTGCTGTGTCAACCAATTTTTGTGTCTGTGAAAGTTTGTGTTACTTCTTTGGATACATATTTTTAAAGGTTTTGTTCTTCATTTGGAAAACGGCTTCTGATTTGTTTTTGCATCCCAGTTCTGTGGATGATTTGCATGGTCTTGATTCTCACAGTAGGGGCACCATACCCCAATCCATAAGATGAGTTTATTTGGATTAGCATTGGTTATTTTTGTTTTATCACATATATCGTCTTCCCTCATTGTGCTTATTTATAATAGCTGTTATCAATTCTAGATGTCTACGTCATGGGGAGATTGCTACAATTTATTACTGAAATCATTCTTTCAAGTAGCTTCGTGAGGGAGGAAAGATGAACAAAGTGGTGCTAGTCCTTTTGGGTGTCCATGTGGAAGTGGGACAAGAGTGAATCAGAGTCAGTATTGGTTCAGCTGGATTCAAACCCCTTCAGCAGCTCCGAATCAAGCTCCTGAAAGACTTCTGCTGGTAACTACTTGTTATTTTCAATAGGGATATGATGTGGAAGGACAGAAACCTGCCAGCTCAAAATCTTGTCCAAGCCCCTCGCCAGCACTAATAACTCTGACAAGCATTGCCTGGGAGGACTTTGTTAGGAGTAGAGGATTCCACACAGAATTGCTTTTGAAGGCAGGAACTCATGACTAAATGCTGTAGTAAGATTGTTAAAGTGTGAGAAGTGCCATTTCGGAATTGCTTTGAGCAGCAAATTGACTTTTGCCAGCATGCATAATTAGGAAATGTTGAATTAGGACTCCAGGAAACTTGGGTTCAAATCCTGGTTCAGTGATGGAAACCCATTGGGTGGCCTTGGACATTGTCTCTCAGTCTCGGAGGAAGACAATGGTGAACCCACTCTGAACGAATTTTGCCAAGAAACCTCCATATTAAGCTCATCCTGGCACCACTATAAATTCAAAATGACTTAAAGGCAGGAAACAAGAAGTAGATGTGGTGACATAATGAAGTTGGAGGTGGGGGTAAGTTGAGTGAGGGGAGAGGGGCTGAGTGAAGAGTTAAAGTCTGAATCTGAAGGAAAGAAAGAAGTTGTGAAAAAGAGTGGAGCTGTAACAGAGGAAGGAAAGGAGAAGTGAGAAAGGAAGAGACAGAAAAATGACAGCATTTTGGCTCTGGATTGCAGGAAGCATAGCAAGTCATGTCCCTGCCTACATTCACAAAAAGAACATGCTTATCTCATTCACACTTAGAAGGCCGTAGATAGATGGGAGCAGATTTGTGTGCACCATCCCATGGATTTGGTTTTTATAGAGGATCTTCTTGAAGTTCCAATTTATCTGAGATGCTCTTTTCCTCTGTCAGAGGTATTTTGAGAGCCATCCCTTGATAACTCATCCACCCTCCCACACTGCCCCCAAAACCTAGGATATTGAGGTTCTATGGAGATGAGAAGCATATCATGGGTCTGGAGTGTTTATGTTGGTCATTCATTGCTGTTCAGCATATACCCTTTCAAGGTGGTGAGATTATTGTTTTGGAGTTAGAATTTTTCTAGAGAGAAGCCTCTGGAGTTCATATCTCTGTTAAATCTCTATCTTGCAGTTTCTTTTCTCTTTCAGTCAGACCTCCCTCCCTCCCTCCCTGTCATTCTCTTTCTTTCCCCCTTTCCTTCCCAAACATGCACTCATTCTCAGGAAATATCTTTCTTTATCTCTCTTTCCTACGTATATATGTGCATATATATGTGTGCATGTGTACACACACACACACACACACACACACACACAGAACTAAATCAGCTATTTTGAAAGACAGAAATGTTTTTAGTCTTAGTTGATTCAGGCTATTTTCCTGTTTTTTCAAGCAGTATCTCTCAGATGCCTTGTTTGTGCTTCACCTTTTGGCTTAACCTTTGCCTTGCACACAGCAAGGAATGATATATGAAATGCTAGCTGGAATCATATACCCAAAAGTAACACAAACTGTGGATGATATAAAAGCTTTTATTCCAGACTGATAAACATCTTATATTGATTGCATAAGCACTGATGTTATACATCCAAACAAGTTTTAAAACCAAAGAACATGGATACAAAAGCATATTATGATGTGTTCTTCTACTAGTAACCCAATAGACATGTTTAAAATGTGAATTACCATTTGATGATCAACCATGGAATAACAAGACTAGTCACAGAAAGCTGGGTTAAATAAGGACCACTTTATTTGACCTATCCTATTCAAGTTGTGTTGGCCTGGAAATGAATCAGAGGAGAGAGAACAACCTGATACAGGTCCAGCTGAGGCCAGGTGTCAGACAATGACTATCTCCTCAGACTTCCATTGGGTTACCTACATGATCCCCAAAGGCAATTCAGAACATGGGTTGCTGCCCAAACAGCCAAAATTGAAAAGTAAATCAGGTAACTCCCACCCAAGCCACAGAAATCTACCAGTGAGAGCCCAAACACAAAGACAGCCTCCTTCTCCACCCTCTATGCTGTGGAACCCTAAAGAGGAAGATCCAGAGGACCACCCTACACCAAAAGGTTGCCAAAGGTGTACACCGAGTCTAAGGCCTTTCTGCACTACACTGTCATAGTGCTCTTTTTCCACTTTCAACATCCTGTGAAATCCTGGGGTTTGTAGTTTAGGGAAGGCCATTTAGAATTCTCAGCCAGAGAGCTCTTTGGCCTCACAAACCCCAGAATTCCACAGAATGTTGAAAGTGGAATAATAACGTGATAACAGTATAGGGCAGAAAGGCCCTTATATTCTCCCCTTGCTACCTGCCACAGAAAAAGAACAAGCATCTGCTTAGTCTCTTTCCCCCACACGTCCAGCCAACATGGCCTTGACCCCCTGTTGCAATTCCTCCAGGAACAAGAAATTCCCCTCTTCTGACAAATTAATGCTATCCATGCTATAGAGCTCTGGCTATTGAAAAACTATTGTGAGATGTGGGAGAAAGTAGTCCAACTCTTTACCTAGGGCATAAAGGACTCCCCTATTTGCCTTCCTCTCACAAAGGTCAATAGATTGAGGATCACCCTCATCCCACCACACCCAGAGGGGCAAGATAGCAAAGAAAACTAAGGAAAGTCTGGGCCAACAACTTGAAAAATGCTTAAATCTAGTAAAACCAGAGTGTTGCCCTTCAGCAAGACCAAGTCATTCCAATCAAGGTGAATAACTGACACATCAGAAGAAGGCCCGGTGTGATTCTCTAGCAGAAGAAGCAACAAATCACTCCACTGGAGGCCTCTTGTCCCAACTGTCTCTTTAGTGGCAACATTGCTCCACTCTATTTCAGCCCCAAAATGGCAACTTCAGGCCTTGTGTGCCACTCACTACACCAAAAGGCAGGAAATCAGGACTCATCATCTCACCAAACAGCACTAACAGAAACAAAGAACAGCAATGTTAGCAAGACATAATGTCATCTAAAGCTTAAGAGTATGCATGTACCTCTTTGCAGCTAATGACTTCCAAGACCCAGTGCTCTGGATAGACTGTGAGCCAAAATCCATCACAAAGACTATGGTGGCAGCAACAATGAGTATCAAAAATAACTCCTTGCAGACCCAAGATCTATAAGGCCTTTGAACTGACATTTCAAAACTGGTACCTGGTTAAGGGTGAAAAGTCAACATGGCAAAAGAGAAACCCTGCTCTTGTTCCCCTAACACACATATACTGCTGTAGGAGTTGGACTGGGCATAAAACAAGGTCAGCACATAAATCCAATTTAACAGTCATCCCAGCTGGTCAGTCTTGGAATGCCTAATCCCCAGGTTATGAGACAAGACCAAGTTCCTGAAGCCAGAGCTCTGCCAAAGTGTCATACTTAGCTGTCTTCAGCTCATTAAGGCTCAGTGCCCCCCCCAAAAAGCAATCAATGCAACAACATGTAAAAGTAATGCCTCTGAACTACAAATTACAAACCAAACATTCCCCAGCCCTGGCAGAACATCTGGGGATAAAGGGCTCTCACCTATCAGCAACCCGGTGCCTTTCTCTAGTCCACTCCTCAAGAACTTTACACACCCAAGTCACAAGTGGTATCTTCATACCCCTGAGCCTTAGCTGCAAATGCCAATGTCTACAACCTAGTCCTGATGGACTAAGGAGTTAGGCCCCTGCTTTTCAAAATAACACAATAATGCAAGTTGACAGGGATGGGCCAAGCCACCTTCAGCCCAGTGATCCTCCTGAAACTCTCAAATTCCCTCACTGCCTTCTGATAATTCCTCTTAGTACTTGAGAGTCAGGAGAGACCGATGGCTCTGACAACCTCACTCCTCCAATGCTTCACAGGTCTGCGGGCATCAGGACAGGACAGGAATCTCTGTCAGGGGAAAGTTGTCTGATGCATTCCATCTGTTGTCTGGAAAGATCAGCCAGCCATTGCTGCATAAAAGATCCAGGATAACCTAGCGGGGACCAATAATAACCAGGTGGGGTCTGCATTGCACCCACTGAAAAACCCTGAGGGCCAGAAGGTTTGGCACCTCCAGCCACATTACCAGAACTCTTACTAGCAACCACACCTTTTGCAATAGGCCTACTGCATGTACCCCAGGACCAAGCCTGATAAGTTACCATCCCCCATATTGGCTGACTATGTGGTGCTATTAGTATATTTACATGAATTCCCTTACTCTTCAGTTGCCCCCCCCCCATAGCCACTTCCATCGAGACATCACATTCACTGGAGACCTGCGTCACAGCATCATCAACCTACAACTTCTTATCTAAAGCCTCCAAAGGAAAAAGAACCATTTTATTTAAATAATAATTCCCATTCTTTTTAGACTTCTCTGCCCCAGCCTGGGCTAGGACTTCAATTTCTCTGACTCTTCTAGCTTAGCCAGAATCAACCTGACATACCTATCGAAACACATTAATCCAGCTTAGAAATACATGTGTGTGTGTTTGTGTATGCATGCACAAACACACACCAAATGCTCTCCAAACCCTGCCATTCACTGCATTCATCCACACTCTACCTAATCTACACTAGACACTCACTACTGATAAAAAAAATACACAAACACTCCACAGAGAGAGAGAGAGAGAGAGTATGTGCACATTCAGAGAACTTCTCCCTGCAGGCTACAGAAGCAGTGCAGAAGCCATGAGGTGAGGGAAAGCCCCTTTCTGTTAACCTCACTTGTTCACCCCGCAACTTCTCAAGAAGTCAGATGGGGGAGGGGAGGAAAATATAACAGGGAAAACAGATAGCCAAGGAGTGAAGAAACTCAGGCAACACCAAACAGCTCCGAAAGAGAAAGACAATAAAAAAGAAAATTTACAGAGCAAAATATCAAGAGCACTAAATAAGAGTTAAATAGAGACAGGAGAGGAGTGAGCAAACAATATTCTATCTGAACACCCAAATCCAATACGCCACAAAAAATTCTAAAGATAGAAATCTGACCAGATGAGACCAAAAGCAATCAAAAAGGCACATGAAGGGGATGGCAGGCAATTTATAGCCTAACACCTGTTCCTGGGGCCCTTTTCGCACTTTGCCTTCATGCGCGAGGGGGAGGGCGTCTCACGCAAGAAGGCTCCTCTGGGAGGCTACTGCTTCCCCCCTCGTTCCTTCTGCAGGCGCTTCCTGCTGGCGCATCCGTCGCGCTAGCACCCCGCCCCTTCCTTCCGCAGGGGCCTGTGGGAGCTGTAGGCCCCGCAGAGGGAAGGAAGCGCGACCCCGCCGCCTCCCCAACATTCTGCACAGCAGGTAAGTGCACGTGGGCGCCAGGAGCATTGCGTGAGCGCAGGTGATTTTCGCTTCAAGTCGAAAATAAAAAAATCCGCACTCGCACCGCTTCAGCCCCATGAGCACCGCAGAAGTGGGAGTGCGTCATGCAGAGCAACGCTCCCACTCCCGCGAGGCTCACGGGGCTCTCACGTGAGAGAAAGCCCGTGTGAAAAGGGCCCCTCTCATGTGCTGTGCTCTGACACAAAGCACCAGCAGCAAAGCACCCTGGTCTTGGTCAGGGACAGCATCAAACCAGTATCCTCACCTGCATCATCTAACACTGTGAGAGTCCAGGTAGGTATTTTGGAGGCTTACAAAACAGACAATTTACCTTTTTATCCCCCAAAAAAGATGTTCAGGGATATTTGTGCACACCTTTTTTTCCACCTCCTTGAGTCAAAAGGCCATGGAAGATCTGAAAGGTCCTTCCTTAACAACCTTTCCTACTTGGGTACTACAGCAGTTCATGCAAAAAGAACTCACCACTGATACCAAGAAATCCATTAGAAATATTATAGCTATCCACACTAATTACATTCTTGTAATTGGAATGATTAAATGTGTTCTTCGGCTCACAGCTGTGAAAGTCTTCTAACATTCAGAAGAACATCACTTCAGAAAATGTGTTCCTGCTATCCTTAGTTATGTACAGAAAAGAGAGTGCACATCCATGGCCTGTTATCTACTGTTGAAAGTTTCAGCTTGCATCAGCTTGTATGTCCTCTTCAGAGCAAGCTGTTCTTTTGGCACACACCATGGTACATTTTGCAAATGTAACCATTTATTTTTGAGCCATTTTCTGAGCTATGTGCTTCACAGTAGACCTGTAACACTTACTTAACGAGCTGACTTTGAGGAAGAACACAAGAATTATACTTTTTTTACTCTAGAAGAAAAAAAAATGATGAATTAAGGGGAAATCGCCTTCCTTCATTTAGTTGTACTGAATAGTGGGGGATCAGTGTCCATTGCAATGGCAGTCTGGAACCTCTTGATCCATATCATGTCATAGCTTTAAAATAAGGCTTTGGGAATCCTTATGAAAGAGCAGGCAAAGATGTGTCTTTGGGCCTTTCCATACTACACTATTACAGTGCTATTATTCCCCTTTCAACATCCTATGGAATCCTGGGATCTGCAATTTAGGGAGAGGAATTTAGAATACTCATCCAGAGTGCTCTTTATCCTCAGTAAACTACAAACCCCAGAATTCCACACGATGTTGAAAGTGGAATAATAGCACTATGACATGTAGTATTAAAAGGCATTCCATCATACTGGAATACGTGGCTTCATAGGATAGCCATCCAATAAGATATTTGGGGTGGTCAGATTTTTCTTCCAGCTTAACAATGCTCTAATATGGGTTTTAAACAATGTCATAGTTAGCATGGCTTCTGTATCTGGCTTCTATATCTGGTGGAGAAGAAGGAAAGATCTCAGAGGTGAGGAGCCATGATTAAAAAAAAAAAATCATTATGCAAATCTCCAGTTGCATGATAGAAATGATTAGGAGCGCCCCCTCTCCAGATTCCATCTTGCCCTCCCCATGCTTTTTAAAATCTATATCAGACGTGGGGAATTTTGTGACCCAATTCCCACCCCACTCCCCTTCAATCCCCTCTGGAACCCCACCCTCACTCCCACCCTAAATTGGCTAAAAATTGAGGTTTCAGCTAAAAAAACAAAAACAAAACTACTGTTTTGGCGCAGATTGGGCTACTACAAGATGTTTGAGTTATCATCCCCAAAATAGGTTTAAATTACCCTAAAGCAGTTACCTTCAAAGTGATTCAATGTCACTTCTGGCCCATGATGTGACACTATCATCTTTCAGACTTCTAGAAGAGCCCAAAATGACAGCATGTGGCCCTCTGTGTGGAAGGAGATCCTTCGTCTAGAGGGGTCCCATGTAACTGTTAGGTGAAGTCATCTGAGAGTTTTGACTAAGGCCATTTCCACATTACAGTGTTAAACTGCTGCTATTCCACATTCAACACCCTGTGGAATTCTGGGGTTTGTACTTTACTGAGACCAAAGAGCTCTTTGGCTGAGAATTCAAAGTGCCCTTCCCTAAACTACAAACCCCAGAATTCTATAGGAGGTTGATAGTGGAATAGCAGCACTTTAACACTGTAGTGCGGAAATGGTCTAAAATACAGTCAATGAGGTCATGACACATAGGCCCTTTCCACACGCGGAGGAAGCAACGCCTGGAAACACGCTGAAACGGAGCTTACCTGCAGCCGGGTAAGTCCATCGCCACGTGGAGCAGCATGAGTTTGCTGCTCCACATGCCTTGGCGTCCTGCGGTGTCCTGCGGCATCCAAAATGGCGGCTTCGGGCTGGCGGAGGCTCTCCGCCAACCGGAGAAGCTCGCCAGCCGGAAGCCCGCCCCCCGGGTGATCTATAGGCACACACTTGCGTGCGCCTGCAAATCCACACAGGGCGCTGCGACGGGGCTGCACGGGGCTGCACACCCTGTGCTTTTTAAAAACCACAAGACAAGTGGTTTTCAAAAAGCACGCGGCACCACCACTTCCGGTCGCTCCTGCGCGGATTGGGGTGTGGAACTACACAAAAGTAGTACACCCCAATCCACTTAACGGTGTAGACGACCTCCATCAGAGGTCACTCTACACTGTTTTAATACTCCCATGTGGAAAGGGTCATAGTTTTCTCGTAGTCATTTTCAAATCCTAAGAAAGCTTGAAAAGCTGGATATCTTTCAATATAGAGCAAGTCCTTTGGCATTGTTGCTTAAGGAACTTTCTTCTGATCTATAGGCTTTGCTTCCTGAAGGCAATTTGCAGGAGTACAGAACCACACTGGGCAACTTTTAATTCTTGAAGCTGCTTGGAAGGCATGGTTTTGTGACTTGGAGCCATTGCACCATTTGATACTACCCTCCACCTTCCTTGTCTGCAGTGCTAAAACCTACTTCAGAGTGAAGTCCTCATGCTGAAGGGTGAAATAGTAAAGTTCACAAGACTTTTCTGCTCAGGGTCTTCTATTCAAATTAATATGATTTCTGGTTGTGACTATTTTTTTTTCCTTCATAAGAATCCTAGATAAATAGTGTCAGCTGAGAAAGATACTGAACAATTTCTCACTAAAAACAATCACATAAAACAAATAAACATGGTCAATCACCATTTGACATCATTATTTTATTGTTAATGAGACCCTGAATATCATTTATTTTAGATGACTGTTTCTTTTCTAAAGGGATAATTTTACCTGTTTCAGTGCAGCAACATATTGTATGAGGACATATAATGAAATATTTCACCTGCAAAATTGTCTTGACAGGATAAGTGAATTTGTTCACTCTCAGTTCTGTTATTACAAAGCAAATGTACACATGCAGAAATGCAAATTGTCTTATATGCAGGGGCAGTATCAACAGACGCAACAAAACTTCTGTTTCTTGGTTTATCTGAATGAATAAAAAATGGGTTGGATTCTGATTTGTTCTCAGCAGAGATTTTCTGACACTGGAGGAAATGGTAAGGCACAAATTCTCTTTTGTTTCTTTTGCATCAGGAATTTAAAATGCTATCTTGCCCTCTTCCTGCAATGGGAAGTTTCTATTACATCCTTGTTCTTTCTATGAAGAGGAATCCTTCCATACTTGGAGGGACATATCTACATTAGGAGTGTAATGGTTTGGGCATTGGACTATGATCATGAAGACCAGGTTTCAATTCCCGCCCAGCCTTAGAAACACACTATGAGTATGTCACACACTCTCAGCCTCCAGAAAACCCATGATAGGTTTGCCTTAGGGTTGCTATAAGTCAGAAGTAACTTGAAGGCACACAACAACAATAATCCCCCTAGATTCAGTATGAGCGTCCATTTTATGTTTCTGCGTATAGTCCTGAATATAGTCCTTCTCTTGTACCCAGGTGGTGCAATCATGGAATAAATTGTTGACAGGCTTTCCCCCTCAATGATCCACAATTGTGCCACCGCTGTGGACTTATCTGGTCTGTGGAGGGTCCTGGATCATGAAGGCAGCTGGCCTCGAGGGGGGAGCTCTCATCGTGCTCCCCTCCTGGCAGAGCCACTGCTGGGATCCCCACAGGACACCGCTGAGATAAGGAAGGTTGTGGAAAGGGCCTAAGTCAAAGCTAGTCAACTCCCATTGAGTATCATATGAAGCAAAAATACCTGTTCTTTGATAGCTTTGGCCTTTTATTTACCATGATTTAATTTGAGTGTGATAATGTCCTTGTAATTCATATCTTAGAGCAGTTTTAAGTGACTAGGAATGCTATGTACATGAAAGTAGCACCTAATGTCTACAAAACAGGCTGAAAGCCCACACCATAGTATGTGGAGCATCGCTGGAAAGTAGCTTTCAAGTCCTCAGACATGTCATGGATATTTATTGGCCAGGGAAAGGAAGGGGGAGATGACCAGGATGTTCTTGGCTGCAGTGACTTTATTTCCCTTCCTCCAGCTGCATAAATGTTGCCACAATAGGTACTACACAGTAAACTTCTTCTCTTCCCCTAACCAGTGAGTGTTTGTGTCTATGCTCCTAGGGCATGAAAGCTGCCTTGTGTGTGGGGTGGGGGATGCATTTGCTGCATGAGGAACTTAGAGAACAGCTATTTGTGCAACATTTTTTTAAAAAGACATATACATGCCTCACCCCAAGTTATGTGAACACCAAGAGGATTCCAATGAGATTGTATATATATCTGCACTTCAACAGTCAACATTAAGGTACATGTGTCTTAATAGGGATGAAATACAAATCAAATACCATCTGCCCCACATGGGCTTCAGCAAGTCAGAATCTCTCTTTTGCTCCATTTCAGGCTAATAGTTTTGAGTTAGAAATTAATACACAAAATAATATGCTTTTTTCTACTAGTCACACTAGTGTAAAAACACTCGGACATATTTGCATATATAGACATGTGCTTTTTCTCCTTTCCCTTTCACTTCTTTCTCTCATGACCATATTTCCAACAGATATGTACATAAATCTCATGTGATGTTTTGAGAGCAGCTGGTCCTTCCCACTAATCTTATATCCTATTACAAGGTTACAGAATACAGACATAGTTTGTGGGTCCAATTCCCCCTGGCACCTGTAACTTTGTGGGACACACATGCCACACTTGATGTCTATCTGCCATTTTGGCTGATTTTTAGCAGGTTTTAGCAGAGGGATTTTTGTGGGGGAAAGGGGGACTAAACTGTCATTTTAAAAGTGAAAACTTGTTCAAAAATCGGTTCAAAAGTTTAAAACAATGGGAGTCTAGGGGACTTGGGGGGATTCAGGCTCCATTTTGGGGACCCAAAGGTTGTTCATGCCCTGCCGGATTTGCTTCACCCATCCATGTTCCATTGAGCAAGCCAGTCCATCAACAGATAAAACCAAAGGAAAAGGGTGTCCTTGCCGTTCCTTGATGTGAATCTGGAAAATACAGCAATGGTGGAAGGTCAACGTCATATAGTACTTTCTGTGTATTGTAAAAAGGAGATGGTGTTTGCATTTCCCTTCTGTCAAGCAGCATTTGTCACTGCTCTGTAGTATCTGAAGCTGGACTCCTTTTCCAAGAAACAAGATTTCTCCCCAGATATTTAGGGTTTCAGCAGTTCTTCACCTTTTTATATATTCATTTGTCTTTGTAAGGTTTCACATTGTGCTTGCAATATGACTTCTTTCCAAAAATTGTCAGTTCTCTCTGAGCTCCTTTGAGTTCTTTTTCTCATTTAGTTTATCTCTCTGCAGGACTTTGCATACTAACTCTCTGGGTTGTTTGTTGATACTGGCATTATGCAGCAATCTATATAAGAGCTAACCTTGCATTTTCTATTGATTTTTGATCAATGGCTCTGACAAAACATGTGAGTGATTATTCATAGCCTGGCTTGATAAAATGATTGATGTATGGTTATATTTAGATCATAAAGACAAACAGTGCCCACGGCATCTAGTTTTGTCTTGTATAGCAATGTACTTTTATTTCACAGACACACAGAAATATTCCTAATTCTACTTCTGAATGGGGCAACATTTAGTGGTCATGAAGAAGACAGGATTCTGTCATTGGGCTCACAGCATCATTTTGGACAAAATCCAATCTGATGGCAGCAGAAGTACTTATAGCAGGGTGCAGGAGACTCATCACTGCAAGAGGGACAATAGTGTGAAGGAACTCTTGTAGCACACTCCTGTGGTCAAACCATTGCTTTTTGGGTTAGGGGGAAGATACATCAGATACCTTCAAATAATGTTGTCCAAGAAGGCACTGGATACTGACATACAAACAAACATACATACAAAAAATATTTATGCTGGCATAACCTCCAGTTGCATAAGAGGATTTTTATTTTTTATTTTTACATTTAGTAATAAAAATAACAACTATCATGTTACATACACACTTTTCCTTTCTACCTAAACAAATACCATAGTTTAAGATACATTTCTACATTTCTCCTTCTATCCTTCCCTTCCACCTTCCCCTTCCCAAATCATATAATCATACACCTTATCCTTGTCAATCAACATGTGTGTGTGTGTCTTCCAAACAGATACATGCTATTCATATATTAATATTAATCTTCAATAACATTTTTCCAGAATTGCTCTTGAGCCAATGGTGGTTTAAGTGCAGTATTAACTTGAGTAATATAGACAGTAGGGCCTAAATAGCTTAAAGGCACAAGATCCTATCTGATCTAGGAAACTCAGCAGGGTCAGCCTGGTTTGTACATGGATGCAAGGTGCTGTGGGCTATATTTCATAGGAAGGAACTGGCAAAACCACCTCTGAGTATTCCTTGCCTAAGATAACACTATGAAATTCATGGGGTCGGCATAAGTCAACAGTCAACTTGAAGGCACATGCGCACGCACGCAGACACACACAATATGTGCCATAAAAGCTCCCAAGTTATTTCAAATGTGTCTTCTTTTGTGTCTCCTCTTGCTACTTCCATTTTGTATATTGACTTTTCTGAAAGAGCTACAAACCTGTTTAACTATTTTTGTACTGAGAGATTTATCAATGTTTTCCAATGTTAGAAAACATCAGAAAACAGAACGTCACCAAGAGGATTCAACCCTACTATTTTACACTGGTGGTGTCTCTACTAAAATTTATATTAAAACAGTAGGCATTAATCATCAGAGATCAGAAACCAGTGGCCATTATTATCAATATGAAGTGAAAAGAAGACAAGGTTTCACTTTCTTTCCCAGCCTTCAACTGAATATGGACATTATACCACAGCAAGAAAAGAATAAGGATTTGTGTCAAGGAGATTATGCATGTTTAAGTCATGAACAGGATGCCAGCTTTCCATTTATTCAGCAGCACTAGAGATTTCCACAGTGGTCTGAATATGGTTTTAGTGTTCCCATGATTTGTACCCCTGTTGTGACAGTGTCTCACTCGTGGGAGCTCTTTTAATTGTGTTCAACCAAATGGGGTTGTATAACCCCCTAGAAACATTCATGTTCAATGCTGTTAGCTGTGTAAAGATGGGAGTCTGGGCTTATGCAAGTGCCCATATGTCCTCACCCAAGCAGGGCTCGGATTTCTGCTCCTTTCCTATCTTGTTATTGCCTTACAAGCACAATAATGTCCTGTTCTAATTTCTTACTGCTAGCTGCTACCTATAGCATCCGTCCTCTGCTTTATTATTTGTTGTTTTCATATTCTACTTTTCAACTTGAGAAGTCAAGATGGCATACAAGAGGTTACCAGGTGATCTTCCAACCTAACATTGACCTGGACCTGACCTGCTTAGCTTTAGCAGGTTCACTGCATCTTGTGCCTTCTGAGTATGGTCTCTTTGAACACAGAGTTCCCAAACATGTACAAACCTCTCCAAAACCACTCTCCATAAAATAGCTGGGTCACAGTTTCATGCTTTTGTGTTTGCTGATAAAGCTAAGTGCAACAGACTGTTTGAAAATATACTGAAATCACTGACTTGATATTCAGTTCATTCTACTCTACAGGCTAAAGCACTGCAAAACCTTTAAGCACTTAAATAGACCCTGTGGAACTAGTTGAATAACATGCATAGTTAAAGAGCTTGCTTTTATATTCTGTGATGAATCTTGATCAGAATCTTCAGCTGAGCCCAGTATTATCTACAGGTTCTCCTGTGCTTTCCAAGTACCGCTGAAAGAATCCAGTTTGCTGGAACATTCAAGTCTATCCTTGCCATTGGGCATGATGAAGTAGGTAGCTCAGGAAAAAAGTTCTGGTGGGTGTAGCTCCAATAATCTCCTATAGACCCTTCCAGAAAGTCCACTCCCAATTATTCTTCTTGAGGTTCCTGCCCATTCCTCTCTTTTGGAGGGTAGTGCGTTGTTTCCTAAGGCAATGTATTGCATTCAGATGTACTGGAGAATACTGACCCCATTACCAGCATTGACTGCCCATCAAGAGCTACCTACTTCTGGAAATAAAACTGGAGGAGAGGGCTGCAGAACAGCCTTGATAATATCCAGAAGCAGGCAAGAAAGGATTCTTAAAGTTATTTCTTCCCCCTTTTCATTTGGCAGATGAATATACTGTGCCAATCCTTGGTGTCCATATTGAGGGGGAATGTATATAATAAGCCCAGAACTTTAACATCATATTAAAATGAGAGGGTGGGATAAGCCAGGATCACCCATCTCTTAAAAGGTTATCCCCCACAACATGTTCAAATGAAAAGGAAATTAATCTGTCATCCTGTTATTATTATTAATAAAGGTTTAGCTTCCAGCTGTGTCTCCTGTTTTATTAATACTTTCAAATTTCTCTTTGATTTGAGGAACAACCAAACAGTTCCTCATTATTCACTGCTTCTGTCATTCTTTAGATGTTACACAACTTTTTCTGTCATGTGCCTTTGAAAAGAACCCCCCCAACCCATCAGCATTAGATATGATGAAGCATTTCCACAACAGCAGCACACTTTGAGGAACAAAGGGAAAATTCTTCTTACCACCTGTCTGATAATTGCTTCTTGCATCTTCAGCATGTTTAAGGTATTTTTCTTCCCCTGCTGTGTGAATGGTATTCTTTCCTTTAAAAATAGCATCCTTTTTCTTCTCTTCTTTCTGCCCCCTCTCATCCTACAGGTTTTTAAAACGTGTGATTAGTACTACTGCTATAATTTCATACAGGAACACAAACCATTCAAACCTCAGGCTGCAACTTAGGCCTTAAACCCTGACCATCTCATTTCCATCACATTGACAGTGTAGAACTATGACTGACCTCTGCAACTACATCCTGAGAAGCTTCATCTCCCATATCCAGGTTACCAAGAAACTTGCATGTTGTTGCAATGGCCAACACAGATCCTGACCTCTTCAAACAGTTTTAGCTACTTTACTTTACTTTACTTTATTTTACTTTACTTTACTATGTGGCTTGATTGGGTTGGGGTGGAAGAGGGGAATTTGCTAATCTGCTTCAGGCAGCAAAATGTCTTGCATGAACACTGTCTACTGGAATGGTAAGATGAAGAGTTACCAGATTAGGAGCATCTCAAGTTCTGAGGCTTCAGAGTCCAAAATTTGATACCTAAGAATGGTCCCTATTGTCGTTTTAGAGGGGGAAGGGGAGAGGAGTGGGCCAGATGTATCCCCTGAAGAATTTATAGCAGTCATTCTGAAGAAATCTACAGCACAATCAGCAAAGCATGTCTCTGTCTCACTGTCTCTGTGTATACATGTACAGAGACAGACAGAAACACACACACACGCACGCACAGAGAGAGAGAGAGAGAGAGCTTTGAAGACTTTCCTCTTGCCCTGAAATTCCTCCCCCTTGCCCTGAGCTCCTGAGAAGAGGGTCCAGGCCATAAGGTCTGGTAATCCTAGTGAGGTGAGATGTTTGGTTGTCTCATGGGACCCCACTAACAGATATCACAGAGCTATATTTTGAATAAGAATTACTTAAGCAACTGCTGAGCTGCCTTGTTTTGTCAATAAATTGAAGCTTGGAGATATTGTTCATTTCCTTTTGATCTTCACTGAATGAGTACTACCCTTTTTAATATGCCACTATGGAAGCACTAAAGATTCCAGCTGTGCCATGGACTGTTTCTTACCATTATCTGAGAAAACCAGTAAGTCTTTCTTAAGTACACTGTTCATAAGTGATATACAATACCCATGGTCTCTGGCACTGAAGATGTAATTTTATTACCTAAAGCATATCACTGGCTGCAACAAAAAGTGAAGAGGGGAAGAGGAAGCACATTAGATTTGCATTTCATTTTTTCCACACTTTTCTGATATATCTGCAGAAAAGTTTTCACATCTTTCCTCTACAAGATGGAAATAGGATAAACTGTGTATCTCCAGTGTATCATGCTTTTGCATATTTTTTTCACTTTGCAATTTGAAAAAAAAATCCTGACAGAATACATGTTTAACTGTGTATTTCTATACATTTAAACTGCTAAGAAATACATCGCAACACTGAGAAAAATGCAAAAATTGGCAGATATATTTTGATCCACCCATCAGTCTAAGAGTTACCAACAGTCATATAAAAATGAGTATAAAATATTTTGTTGTGTTTTTAATGGATTTGTGTAAACAAGGGGTGTTAAGCAGGTTCAGAGCCCACCACCACCTATCCTACCTTTTTGCTGTGTTCCAAAAACATTATAGTTTTGCACTGAAACGCCTTTAGCTTTGCATGAAAATTGACCTTCCTTCACAGAAAGTTACAGTTTGCAATTCTCCCTTAAAACATTGGCCCTTTCTGCTCCACCCTCCCAACCCACCATGGGAATGGGAAAAGGACAGGATCACAACAACACTTATGCATGACATTGTCACGGTCCGTACTTGTCCCATTCCCAGGTATTGCGATGACATCACAAATCATTGACAAGTTTTCCTTACCAATGCCCGACAATAGCGCCACCACCCTGCTGCATGCCCACACTTAGCGTAGCTGTGGAGGCCCTGGAAGCACAATGGCTATGTTTCCCGCCCCTGCATAGCCTAGGATGATACCCAACTGTGCTCCGGGAAGAAGAGGAGGCCCCATCGCGCTTCCTTCTGCAGCGAGCAAGCTGGTGCAGAGGGGAGCATTGGTGTCCATGCTTCCATCTTGGAAGCTGCTTGGCAAAGCTGCTAATGGAATGATGCTGAGATGACCATGGACTCAGGTAAGCTTCAGAAAGAGTCATTATGAATGTTCCCTGCAGACCTTGCTTTAACATGAAAATGTGGTTTTTAAAAACATAGTGTTGAAGCTCCTAGGAGACAGCAAAAATGGCAGGGGGACATCAAGTATGTTAAAGACCATGTGCTTCATACCTTCCAACTGTTCCAGTATGGCAGGGAAGTCCTGATTAATCCTTAATCAGAATCCTTAATCAAATATCAAAGAGAAAAGATGATGGAACATCACTTTTCAACTGCTCCTCCCTTCCCCCTTTATTCTCTGCTTACTTCTGTTGGTGCAAAATGCATTCAAAATACAGTAGTAGTTTGCACTCAAACTAAACTAGAAGGAGGGGAGGAGATGGCAGGTAAGGGAGGAGTTTTAGCCTTTCCAGAAGGCTCCGGCAAAAACAAACTGCTGCACCTTTTTTTAACTTGTGTGTTTTTCCTCATTAATCACTTTTTCCCTCCTGACCACACTGTGATGTTGTTTGGCTACCTTTATTTCAATTTTCATCTGCAAAATGTTGGAGGGTGTGATGCTGCCCATCCTGGTGTAATGCTATCAGAATCCAAAGATATTGGTACACACATAAAAACCTCCTTCTTCTGTAAACTCTTGAAGTCTCCTAAGTGAAACACAGTTCATATGCTCTATATACTTTCCTATACATTCTAGATGAACAAACAGTTAAGATAACAAAGGGAGGAACAATGTATATTGCTCTGTAGTCAATGGCCATGGATTACCAAATGACAGGGTCATTAAAACCATTTCTAAGGAGAAAGGGAAAAATATGTTTTACATTAGCACTGATCTCTAACAGTTTTTTTGAAATAACAATTAGGCTGTAGTTATTGTCTTGTGCTATTTTTGTATATCATTAGGATAAATTTTCAAATGATTCAAGCCTGCAGGAGAGAATGGAAGTTTTAGTAATAAATAGTTGCAGGTGACATAGCATTAAAAAAGTGTAATTGTAGCTAGGAGATGCCTGTGTTTTCTGTAGTATTCTGGAAATAATGGCTAAGATCCTATTGCTTAGTCGAAAATAAAACCAAGCCATTAGATGAATTGTTACACAGTGAGCCAACACATAGGTAAATCCTGATGATTGAATAGTTCTACTCTGTTAGGACTAGTAAACTGATAACAGTTTCAGGCAAAAAAGAGAGCTCATGTTCTGGTTTATTCCGAATCAAGTGCAATAGAGAAAAGATGATGGAACACTCCACCAAAACATAATCCTGCACATGCCTCATTAAGGCAGATAGTTGAGCAGATATTCCTACAGTCCACACGGAAAATAACTCCCCTATCCAGAACTTAGGAATCCCAAGAAAACAGGGTATTTATCAAACCATTGACTTCAAAATTCTCAGGTTAATCATCCTTACTGTCATTTATCATTTTTAATGTACTGTCTTTCAATAAGATACTATGAATACTTGTTTTTGCCACAGAAAAACATTACTAACAAATAATATACCCTCATTCTTTCTCTTGCTTTCCATGCATGGCAGTCCTTGCTCCTATCTTCAATATGGGTTATTTGGTTGCTAGATGTGCAAATAGGTTTGTGTGCAATGAGGTGAGCTAACTAACAAAGTGGCTGCTGATACAGAAAAGGACTGATAGTCTCCTTGAACAAATGGAATGAGACCTGTTTTCCCTAGATATTTCATCGCTGAAGACAGAGTGGTGAGGAAATCTCTTTCTGGGTGAATGTATCTTGGTTCTCCAAAGTATCTATTGGATTTTTGCTATTTTTATTTTTTTTTTAAAAAAAAAAAAACCTGCATCAGTGCAGCATCACTAAATATGGTCTAGCTTTTCATGAACATAGGAAGAGGAGGTTAAATAACATACCTGGTCCCAAAAACAAAGGACTTGTAAACATTTAGGCAATACACCACATGGAAAAAAAACAAAGCCGACTTAAGGGAAGACATTCCATCAGCTGGTCTTGTCTTCCAGGAAATATTTCCTCAGAAAATGACAACCTTGTTTTGAGGTTGTTGTTTTTTTTAATGTCCACATTGCCATACAGTTTGCTTTTTTTTTTTTTTAAAGGATAAACTTTTTTGATCACTGTGAAAGGCAGTGAGGGCATGGTGGAGAATGATGGGCTGGGGCCAGTGGGACAGTCTGATTCTTCGACTCACAATATAGTAACCATGAAAGGTATAAAAGGTTCAAAGACATAAAAAGGACTACAATGACATATATGTGAACATGATCAGACAGTTACTCAACTCCCATGTGTGTGTATGTGCCTTCGAGTCACCCGTCAACTTGTGATGACCCCATTAATTTCATAGGATTTTCTTATGCAAGTGATACTCAGAGATAGTTTTGCCAGTTTCTTCCTCCAAAATACAGCCTACAGCACCTGACATTCATTGGCAGACTCCCATCCAAGTACAAACCAGGGATGACTCTGTTTAGCCCTCAAAATCAAATGGGATCTGGTACCTCTAGGGTATTTAGGCTGCTCAATTCCCCTGGGGCATGAAAAGTACAATATCAGACTTTATATAATAGCTAAACAAGTAATCACTAATGGACATGCTTTATGCTTTCCATTTTCTTCTTTAGTAAGTCTCACAACTCTTAACATTCAGTATCTTGGCTTTATGTTATACTTCAGCATATTTTATTTATTTTACTTTATTGAAATGCAGCTGCACAACCAAGTTTTCAGGCTCACTTACAAATGTAATAAAAACAAACTTGAAAATACATACAATAGAAAAGATGAACAGCATAAAACAGCATTTAAACAGTAGCAAAACTGAAAACAAATGACATAGGAGCAGACTGAAGTACTGGGGAAAAAAATTAAAAAAATCTAGAGCTGAGAGCATGTAAGCTTAGTGGGAAGCTGTGTTTTGGAGGTCAATATTTGCACCCCTTTAGTGGGAAGCAGAAGGTGAGTGATGCAGCAAGGGAGGGTGGAGCACAGCCATATAAAGTAGCTTTACCACTACACCTCTTGTACCATTACTTGACTCATGTGCCCTCCCTAGTGGTCAATGCTGGCTGAAATTGATTCTTTAGGGACTGGGTAGGGAAAAAGAAAGTTGGAGACTGAAAATGGCCATGCCCCCACACCTGAATGGCATGGACAAGATCACCTTTGGGTCTGACCAAGGTTATATCCCTCTTTTATGCCTTGGAGTTTGGATGGGGAAGAGTTGAAAGAGGAACTGGAGAGAAGAGGAAAGGTGGGAAAATATCCCTGAGTATCAGTTTACATCACAGATATGCAACAGGACAGGATACTTTGGGTCACTCACACAGTGGTGGAACTTGGAGTGTGGGGAGGGGGTGGGACTACGGCGTGAGGGATGTGACCACTGTGTATGGGGGTATGGCCAAAGCATGTAGGGGCAAGGTCAGGGCATGCAGGCGGTGTGGCTACAGGCTGGGATGCCCCAAAAAACATTGCTGCCTGGGGTGAACTGCCCCCGCACCCACCCATCCCTACGCAACTGCACTCACACTATCTAACGCTATTATCACTGCCCTCTCTGAGGCATTCTTGACTCTTCAGTGCTAAACATTGTTGCACTTCCAGCGATGACTTGCCCACAAAGCTTACTTAGGGAGTGATCCCTGTGATTCAAGTTTCACTTAAATACTTACTCTTTTGGAACTACTGTTCAAATCCTTGGTGTGTAAAGTGGCCCTAGTTAACCAAATCTTATATCCTGTCTCTTTCTTCAATATGGGTGCACAAAGTTCTGTACTTTGTACCTGAAAGACATCAAAGCTCCTTGGGGTTCTTCTCTAGAAATCTTTCTAAAGATGGCAATGCTAAGACAGCACCTCTGAAAAGGCCATTTCCAAGTAACCACCAAGTACCCTGATCATAAGTTATGAAGAGCTTTAAGGAGGAAACCCAGCATCTTGCAAATTTGAGCAACGGAAGCCAGCAAACTACCTCCCATGCTACCCATTTCCAGTTAGCAATATTGCAGCTCCATTCTGAATAACTAAAGTTTCTTTATTACCTTTAAAGGTAGAGAGACATCACATAAAAGAATATGGTGCTTCTCTAAAACAGTGATCTAATCATCAAGACTATGGGTAAACCAAGCTTTGAGGACAAGCATGCACAGAATTAAAAGAAAAGAATGAAATATTGCAGATAGGCAGATAGTATGCATGGGGGGGGGAGTCTATGGAAACAAATTATCTCTAGATAATCCAATTGCCTGTTGCTTGCAGATCTCCAATCTGTTAATTATTTCCATTCATCCTGAATCAGATATCTTCTACTGAGATTCATTAAAAGCCCATCCAAGTCTGCAGAGCTATTCAGTGTATTTTATTTGCATCAAAGCTCGAAATCATCTTCTTTGCTACAAAAGCCTGGAAGGCCAAGTTGTTTTCCCCATCTATATTGGTATAATTTTCTTTTTGAAGTCAGTGGAGATTATCGGTGTGCAATTTTAGGCATGTCCCTCACAGCCACTGAAGCCAAGCCTATAGGAGTGGAGGAATGCTTTGTCAAGAGGCTTATGGGATCTGCTTCCTGAAAGAAAGATTTCAGCCTTGTTTTGCCTCCATATTTTCCCCTAAGTTTTTTGAGTTGTGATACTTGCCCCATGATTTGAGAAGACAAAAGAGCAGCGATAATGTTTGTCAATAAGAAATTATGTTATTTTTCTCTTGAATCCTGATGTATTGTCCAAGGGTGTTTTTATTGTTACTAGTTTTGAAAGTAATGATATGCATTCTTTCCATGACTTTCTTATTTAAATAAAAACTCTTTTCTTAGAACAGTGCCTATAGAAGTCTCTGCAGGACTAAAGTCAGAAAAAATGTGATGAGATAGTAGATCGGTAGTACAAGCAATAGAAAGGGAAAAAACATGCTTACTGATATTCTTGTCTTCAGTGAGGAAAGGTATCTCAATGCATCAAGACACTGTGTCAAGAAAAATGTCAATTCTCATGGGATTTTTTTGATGCTTGGGGACTTCTGTTAGAAAAAAAATGAACTGTGAAAGAAATCATCTTTGTGAAAACCTCCAAATGTTTCTTCAGAGAACCATGTTTCTTGTGTAAGTGATGCTGATTTTTTTTCAAAAAAGGTTTTTTATTAAATTTTGATGCAAGAGATACAACACTGGTTTCTACAATGAACCCACATATAAATCCCTAACTACACCTATTTTCACAGACAAGCCATCAATGCAAGAGGCAATATACACATACAAACTGGACAGTTACACAGTAAACAGCAGTATGAGAGGCAAGGAAAAGCATTTTTAATGAAGAACAATTACTTTGAGATACCTCAAACTTTTCTAAAAAGATGCAGCATAAGTTTAAATATTCAAGGTTAAATAGTTTTCACCTGCTTCCCTCCCCTTTATTTTCCTCTTTGTGACAAACTCCTTCTGCCAAATGTTCTCTATGCCATGTAGTCATGCATTTCCCATTTCGCAAGATGTATTTGACAACTATGGTCGCTCCTAAAATCTATAATCTGTGTCTTCTCTCGTGTTCCATTCTTGTGGCAGATGTTCTGACATCAAGTGAAGTGGAGAAAAGTCTAAACACTGATTCAAGTATAGAACTGCTATGTTTCACTACTTACGAGAATGATTCTGTGGAAAAACACTGTGGTTTTTCACAAAGAAGGGATTTTTTTTCCACTGATGATGATGATGATGTTGATGATGGTGATTAAAAAGTTCCCAAATGCAAATAATTGTGGATAAAACTTTTGAAGTTATTTGTGTGGCTAAAACTTTTGAAATTATTTGTTCTTGCAGGCAAGAATAAAATAAATGAAAAATCAAATCCTTAGTGAGCAAGTTGTTAAGGGGTTAGTATATGCTTTACCAATCTATGTTCCTTACTGAATGTTGCAATCTCTCCATCTCTATTTTTTAAATAAATTTTATTAAATATTTTACAATGTGAGAACAAAGCAAAGTAGAATGGAAAGAACAAATGTTTCAAGAACGAAAATCCCTTCAATCACTCACATCCACAGGCATCCTGACTACCCAGGAAAGGACTCAGTCTCAGTCCTGAATGGCATAGTGGAGGCTCTGATGATGATGCACTGCTTCATTAATGTAATCAATAAAAGGAAGCCATTTTTCTTCAAAAGAGTCTTGTGTGATGTATATTTTTATTACCCTCTCATTGTATGCAAGCTTTCCCATTAGCCATGTGTCTCAGAATCTTTTCCACCATCTTTCAATGGAAAAATTACCTGTTTTCCAACTGGAAGCAATTTCCAATCTTTCATTTATGCAGAAAAAACAAGTTAATGAGATCCTTGTGATTCAGCTGCTTATATTGTGAGTCATATATTGAAAGCAGCTGAAGGATAGCACAAGGGTCAACTGTTTGCTTTGCAATAGTACTGATGGTTTTCAAAACCTCAGATCAAAATTGCGTTATCACAGGACAGAATAACCACATGTAGAGATAGGTGCCCTTGGAGCTACAGCTTTTCCAACAGTTGGATGATATGGTTTTGGTCATGTGAGTCTGTCGAACAGGTGTAAGGAACCTGGCCACCTCTAGCAGTGTGCAACTTTGGGACAGCAATACAGTGACTTAGACTTTCAACCATCTCCATATATTTGTCCAAGAGGCCTGAGAATTTGGGCTTCCCACCACTGTGCTTGGAATCATTGCATATGATTTAGACAGAGATTGTGCCATCAGAAAAATCAGTGGACTGTGTCTCTTTTACTTTCCTGTTTGCTCTTTCAGTACCACAAGCTTCCAAACTATTTACAATGGATTATTGTACACACATATAATTATAAAATTAATAAAAATATATGGGAACCAGCCAGTGTCAGCAATTTTATTTTACCACTTTTCACTTACCTTGTGGTACTATATAGATTCAACTGGATAATCAAAGGGAATGTCAAGAAACACTGGAGAAACCAAGTTGTATTTCTTGCATCAAAATCTAAGCAATCCAAGCAGGGGAAGAATATTCTATACTCAGAGTGCCACCATTGAAAAGGCCCTATTACAAGCTCTAGAAGGCAGATTTCATTAATAGTATAATAAAAAATGCTTTGCTGGCAGATCTCAGTTCATTAGTAAGATAGTACAGGGAGACATGTTTCTTTAGGTATTCAGGTCCCATGCAGATCAGGGTTTTATATCAAAAACTGTACCTTAAATTAAACTCAGTGACAAATAGCAAATGGTGCTCTTGAAGGACCAGTGGTTTATGGTCTTTACAGCTAAACCAGTTAACATCTGCATGGCTGCATTTTGTACAAACTACAGTGACACTCTGTATGGTCTTCAAGATCAGTCTCATGGAACACATCCCTTCCAAATATCCTATCTGGAAATCCATCTAGATTTCAACCAGTGGGTCAATATCTGTTGGTTCAGTGAATAATAAGGTGGCACTAGGTCTTGTCACTTCTCCAAGAAGAGGCAGAACAGGAATAATTTCCCAGATACTTGTAATCTATCTCAAGAAGAATGGTCTTGGCAAAGGATTAGTTCCCAATTAGTCATCCAGGTTTTTTTTTTATATGATGTTAGGCCCTTTGTCAGCGTTGAATTATAAACATCTATCAGCAGGACCAAGAGTCAGCATGGTGTACTGATTTTAGCATTGGACTATGATCCTGGGGACCAGAGTTCAATTCTCCACTTGACCATGGAAATCCACTGGGTGACATTGAGTGCATCATGCACTCTCAGCTGCAGAAAACCCTGTGAAAAGTTGCCAATCTTAGGGTTGCCATAAGTCAGAAACAACTTGAAGGCACACAACAACAGCAACCAGTAGGACCCAGGAGACAAGTATCAAATGAAGAGTAAGAATTCATGGAGCTTTTAATACAATTACCAAAGCCAGAAGGAGGATGTCAGACAGATTAGCAAAAATTACCACTGTGTAAGCAAAATCTTATCACATTGAGATGAGAAAAATCAGTGTCTTGTAATGTCAGAAGTCACTCTAGTATTTGGGAATGCTTTACAATCTAAAACAAAATCGGGCAGCTTGTGGTCTAACAGGATGCAAACAATCCCCATTCAACATGTTTGTTTCCTCTTGGAGTTATGATTTATGAATAAGGTTTACACTTCCTGTATGAGCTGATTTAAAGGTTAGTTTTGGCCATTATCTTTTCCTTTTTCATCCTTCCTTTTTTTCTTTTTTCTTTTCAGTCACGGTTGCGGATAGGTACCACTTCTGGTGAGCTCAGGTGATCCTCAGCCCCTGGTTCTTGCTCTGGCATCAGCTGCACTGGAGTAGTTATAGGTCCTGATGCTAACTGCAGCAGATCCAAAAAACACTATGCAGCCTGTGCATTAGATTCAGACAATTTGGGTAAAGATGAGTTCTTATAAGGAAATAAGCAGGGCCTCAGCAAAAAAACAAAAAAACAATTATTGGATGAGAGGCAGCAGGAAGGGGAAAAAAGAGCATTGTAAAAAGAAAATATATCTGTCAATTATTGTTAGATGTGCTGACACAGCAATTAAGCAGCAAGCTATGACTTCTAAGTTATTCTATGAATTTAGGGGAAATTAGATTTACTTCTCTAGAGAGACAGCATGACTAGTGCTGAGGAAAAATAAATATGGCCTGAAAGAAACGGATTCCCATTTGTAAATGCTTCTGCTTCTACTACTACTACTACTACTACTACTACTACTACTACTACTACTACTGATTTATTGTTGGGTGTATTTCTTGGTTGTTTTTCTAAAGACTAAACCTCTTTTTTTATGTATTTATCGAACTTATGCCCCACGTCCCTCTCACCATGGGGCCCCAAAGTGGCTCTTACAAATGCCAGATTTGGACTGGGCTATCTTCTCTATGCTAAAATAATCAATATGATAAGATTGTGAGAACCCTGCAGACCAGCCAACCAGCTGTTTGTGGCGCTAACCAGCTGTTTGTGAAACATAGGCCCTTTCCACACGAGGCTGGTGAATCAGTTCATGCTGTTTCTTACCAGATTTTCTGGGCTTGAAACAAGGCGGACTTTCTCTCATTTCCTTCTGCACAGCTACTGCATATGTTCCATTCTGATTCGGAGGAGTATGAGTCCATGAATTCACACTGCCTCTGCCATGGCCACTCCCGTTACTCCCCTCACCACACCCCATCAGCTGTGATTGCCCCCCTTTTTTTTGCATGCATGCCCCTCCCATGAGCCCTCCTCTGACCACAAATTCGCATTGGTACAAATCTATGTGTCTACACCACTGTGAAAGTATGAATTAGATCAATCTGGAAAACTGGAAAATCAATTTCTTCCGGTTTTCAAATAGCACGTTTTACAACCACATGGGGGCGCATTTAGTCAGAATTACGTGCAGAACGAAGGTAAATAAACTGAACCTAGTCCGCTCCAAGGTGCAGAAGACCGCCATGGTGAGACACGTTGGCCCACCTTAATAACTGCATGTGGAAAGGGCCATAGCTTGACTTATAAAAATGCTTGATTTTGAATCAAACACTGATTTTAGAGGAAATTGAATTTTAGCCCTTTTTAGTCATTCTACTTCTCTGAATACTGAACCTGTGGGCGGCGGCCAAAGATGCAGATTAATTATTTTATGACATATGTTGTAGTTTCCCCCTCCTCCTCCTCTTCACATGCCACATCCTACCTGGAAGAAGCCTCCCTGGATGCAAAAGGGGGAAAGGCACTCAAACTGAGATTTGGAATACCAGTTCCTTCCTGTTGCTCAAGATGGCTTGAAGCCAAAATGTCTGAAGGTGAATCAGAAAACTAACACATTGGCCATGATTGTGCTGTGATCTGGCAGAACAAAAACCTCTGCCAGGAGTAGCTGTGCTTATCCACCTTCTACCTTGGCACAACACTTTCCCCTTCACTGGCTGAGCAAACACCTCCAGCTACTTAGTGGCCAAAGGAAGGTAGCAGTTGGCCAGATATTGTCTATCTGTTGTCCTGTAACTGTAAGTACAAAAATTACATTATCTTTTTTGGACCTCCTGGGAATCTTCCAAGGACCCTGAAAGGTCCAGGAGGTTGCTTCTTTATTCATCCAGCTGCATAGATGAAGCCAGATGTTACCCATCCCCAATCTTTCTCAGCCACTCAATGTCCATTGTATGTACCCAGTCACTGAGAATGTAAGTCACATGGGCATGGAGGCATTGTGAGTGGAGGTACTGGATACCTGTATCTGCAGTGACCAAAAAAGGACACTTGGAGGTATAATTTGCCCTCATACATCTGTGTATGTCACCAACAGCATTCCAGTCATTGTTTCAATACTAAATACAACTTCTTCACAATTTTTATAACAGTGCAGCTGCTGAAAAATAAATCAGATTTGCAAAGGTCAAAAAAAAAGGGTAAACATTACTACACAAAAATTACATCCCCAAACCACAACCTTGTTAATCTGAAGTAGGAAGATTTAACATGATTTAACTGCATTGACATTAATCTATTTATATTGACTTAAATATAATTATTCTAATTTAATAAATCGAGTGAGGATTGTGCAAGTAATAGTCTCAGAGGGACAAAGAACCACCATAGCCAATTTATGGCATTTTTCAATGTAACTGCAAGGCCAAGTCAGCCATGGGAGGCAGCTGGACACAGATTACTTTGGGAGGTGACAGTGGGGTTCTATTTTACTGGAGGTATTTATATAGAAGGTGGTCAGTGATCTGTCAAGGTTGCTATAGTTGCATTTGCCAATAAGATTCCTACATCAAGCAGGGGATTGTGTTAGGTGATCTCCAGGGTTCTTCCTAGCACTGTGATTCTGTGAATTTGATGGAAACATTGGAACATGGTAGTTTATAATAAATATCAAATTCCAGTTAGATAATTTAAAGAACATTATTTCTCTTCCTCTTTTACTACATTGCATGGGGATGGGAGAAAGTTTCACATAACCAGAGTACAAGCATTATGAGTTAATGGCAGGAGTCCAATTGCCTACATGCTCATCTTTTTATTCACACTTCAGCAATGATGTGAGGGGAAATTGGTGACCCTTGTTCCAACAGGTTAATCAGCCCCTGAAAACCTGCTTTGTTGCACTTCTTGCTATATTAGAAATATTTTATACATGAAATGTTACAGAGCAAGATCTGTATGGAGTGGGGAGGAAGAACTCTCTGAATGTAAATGTTTGGGAGACATCTTTAACATAATAAGGCAGAAACCTTTGTCATCCTTGCTGGTGGGTCTGGGACTGATATCATAAAGTCAGGATTCTTTTCCGTTTTCTCGGATGTGATTCTTTTTAATTGCTGAGAAAAAGTCTTGGGTTAGAAACTCTGGAGACTTTGGCAACTTTGTTATTCTTAGGGAAAGTACATCTTAATTAGTGGTATTGAAAAATTCTCAACCCATTTATCCCATAATAGTTCTCTTAAATGTTATTTTCTAGCCATCAGATTTCCTAGAACTACATTGTGCTCAAAGCTGTTTACATAAAAAGATGACAGACAGAATGTGTTAATATCTAATGTTACACTGGCAGAAAGAAGTACATGAAGTGGCATGTTCCTGTTATTATTTATTTATTTCTCCCCCACCCTGTTTCAGAAAGATCTCATGGCAGCTTCCTGGTAAAATTAAAACAAACAGGTTAAAGTGTGTTTTAAGCTCATACAACTAGTTTAAATAAAGTAAAAACATATTCAACGTAATGTGTTAAAACAGATTTTTAAGAGATTAAAAACAGTTTAAAATTATGCACATTGATATTTGAGAGAAATCAATGAGGCCCAAGATTTTCATGAACAGCCAGGTTTTTACTTGGTATCTCAATGTAATCAATATTGGAACCAATTAGGTCTTCAGAGGGAGAGCACTCCACAATTGGGGTGTCATGGCTAAAAGGAATCCTCCCATGTCCCCACATAGAGTACTGACTTCAATGATTAGATGCAGAGGAGCACCACCACCACCACAGCTCAGCCCTTGGGCAGGCACATATAGGGAGCGTTGTTTCTTCAAGTACTGAGTTCTCCAGCTGTTTGGAGCTCTAAATACCATCACGAGCACCTTGAAATCAATCTGGAAGCCCATTTGCAGCAAATGAAATTCTTTAAGGCTGGTGTTACATCATGACTATACGGTATTCCAGCCAGCAATCCAGCAGCTGCATTTTGCACTAACTATAGTTCCCAAGTCTTCTGTAAGGGCAGGCCCACGTAGACTGTAATACAATAATGTAATCAGGATGCTGCCAGGGCATGAACTATTGTGGCTACACTATCTCTGTTCAGGAAAGGCTGCGCCTGCTCTGCCAGTCTAAGCTGGTGCCAAACAGACTGATCCACAGACTCCACTTGGCCTTACAAGAATTGGGATGGATCTTGTGATCATTTAAGTCATGGTAGAAAAATTAGCAAATTAGCACTAATTACACCTAACCAAAGGAAGCTGTTAAAATGTACCATTTCTTTCAAAATAGTTTGTGGAATAGTTTCAGAGATGTATCTAGGATTGGGTAAAGACGCACACCTCAGGTGTCAATGGCAGGGGGGGTTAAAAAAAACCAATGCATGTAGGGATGGGGGGCAGGGTTGGGGTAAGAAGGTAGGGGCGCAACTTCCACACTTGCTCTAGGCACTGTTTACACTAGATATGCGACTCACTTAGATCTAATAATTATAAGTACAAAACCACAGAATTTAATTATACCATGTCTAAAGAAGAAGAAGAAGAAGAGGTAGTAGTAGTAGTTGTTTTATGTGTTTTTAGCTGTATTTCAATCTATGGGCTTTTTCGCACTTGGCGAAGAAAACGCCCTGTTCTGTTGCTTACCGGACTGGTGTGCTCCCTCAGAGGATCCAGGCTGATCCGGAGCAGCACGTGGCCGTGCTACACATTTCTCCGGGGACGAAAACGGCAGCTTCTGGTTGGTGGAGGCTCTCCACCAACCAGTGAAGCTCACCAGCCTAAAGCCCGCCCCTGGAAGATCTGCAGGCTCGCGCTGGTGCGAGCCTGCAAATCTACACCAGAGCGCAGCCACGGAGTGGGGCACGCTGCATTGTTGAAAGACCTGTTTTAAGCGGTCTTTCAATAGCATGGCGAGCGACCACTTCTGGTCGTTCCGGAGTGGGCTGAAGTCCAAAACCACAGAAAGTAGTCCAGACCCAGTCCACCCCCAAGTGCAAACGTCCTTGTTGGAGGACGCTCTGCCCCGTTGCAAAAACAGTGGAAAAGGCCTATGATACACCCTGCCTCAAGCCTTGGGGAGAGGCAAGTAAGAAACAACTACTACTACTACTACTACTACTGTAAAGGCTTAGAGCATCTTTGCTGTTGTTATTTACCTTCAGGTTGACTTTGACTCATGGAGATTCTATGAAAGAGGGGTCTCCAAGATCACCAATCATTAGCAGCCCTCTCAAGACCTTGCATACCCAGATCGATGGCTTCCTTAATGGAAGCACTCCATCTATAGTGTGATCTCCCACTTCTCCTACTACCTTCCACCAAGTATCATTGTATTTTTTAGTGAGCTACATCATCTCATGATGCGTCCAAACTCTGACAACTTCATCTTAATAAAATCCAAAATACAAGAGGATGCTTGCCTTTATTCACCACCTGAACTGCACAAAATTCATCATGCAAGCTTTCAAAGCTCCACTGGCTTCTTCAGTGGGCAACAGATGCTAAAAATAATACCAGAGAAGAAAAGTGATAGTGTTAGAGTCACAGGCCTATATTTTGTTTCAGACATTTCTGCTGTGGTTTGTTTGGTTTAGAGGGATTTCAATGCAGGCAGAGGCCACTCCCCTGTTGTCTGTATAGGGACCAAAATACAGGGTGGTAAAATTTGGACTCCACTAGCAGCAGTAAAGTAATTCCTCTTGTGATCCAGGATGTCTGTTTTCAGCTTAGTCATTTTTGCTTCTAGTGAACATTCAGGCATGATTTCCTCTAAGACTTAATAATTTGTCTTTTTAACAGGCCATGGTGATCATGGAACTCTTCTGCAGCACCACATTTCAGATGAGTTGGCTTTCTTTCTGACAGTTTTTTTTCATTGTCTGGCTTTCACAAGCATACATAGAAATCAGAGCAGCTTCCATATCATTAAAAAAATAATACATAGCCTCTGCCATCAGTCTTCCAGTGTAAAAAAGCATTGCACAAAAGAATGAGGAATGGAAAAGGAAAAGAAACAGAAGTTCTTCATGCTTTGAATTTTGTAAGTCTGGTGGAAAGGTTGGATGATGGTAGGAGTGAGGCCAGGCATCACAGCTGACTATTCAAGAAGGCTATGGTGGCCTTTTCCTGAACTGGATTCTCATAAAGGTAAGAACTGAAGGAAGCCTTGAGAACTAGCTTCAGTTTACCATTAACACAAAGTTTATTTCATTCTTCAGAGGAGGATGCTATTAAACTTGCCCTACTCTGTGAGAAGTTCAGTCATCAGCAAGTTAAAACAAAAACAAAAACAACCATACAGTAATCAGTATCATCATCATCATCATCCTTCCTGTCAATAATGATGATGGGGATGATGATAATAGTAATAATAATAACAATAACAACAACAATAGCACCATAATAAGCAGAAATTACAAGGTATATTCATCTTGTAAAAATGTACTATGTGTCTTCAGAAGGTACTCTGTTCTTTGTTTGTACAACCACTGACAAAATTTAGGTTGGTGAATGTGTGAGATGAGGCTTTCTCTAGTGTGGCCATTAGAGCATTCTTCTCTGAGAAGCAGGATTCAGGCAAACAGTGAAAAGCATCCTGGTCCATCAGATTTTTTATGACTACTATATTGTCTGTCTTTTGCTTGAGATCACAGCATTTTATTTTGTTCCTTTGATCAAATTGATTCCACTTCTTATTTTCTGGGTATGTTTCATAATTCTTCTGTACTGGTTTCAGGAGCTTCTTAGCAAGACTCTTTGGTTTTGTTTGTTTGTTTTTAGAGACATATACATAATTTTTTTCCTGCTTTTCTTTGAGGAAGCATTTACTGGGTTGGTTTTCCCAAGGGGAAGTCCTGTGCAACTTTTCTTATTTCTTATTCTCTATTTACCTATAGAGTCTGCCAGTGTGCTAGATGTACAAGCACTTTAATTTCCAACACAAGTAATTTTTATTCAGTATTTAGGCTGAACGGCTTTACAGCAACATGCTCTTCAGTCCTGATCTATAAGTTCAACAGTTAGGTTCTAGGAATGTAGGTCTTCATACATTTCATTCTCACAGACAAGAACGGATGATTTAATCATTTTTCTCCTCACTGCAAGAAATCCATTGAGAACTGTGCTGTTTATGAAGAACATTCATAATTTGGGATTTGTTGTTGTGTGCTTCAGGTCATTTCTGATTTAGGGTGGTTCTAAAGCTAACCCATCATGGGGTTTTCTTGGCAAGATTTGTTCAGAGGGGGTTTGCCTTTGCTCTTCTTTGAGAGAGTTTGACTTGCCCAGATTCACCCAGTGGGTTTTTATGGCCAAGCAGGGATTCAAATCCTGCTCTATGAAGTCATAGCCCATTACTCAAATCACCAAAGCACATTAGCTCTGCAGTTTGGGACTAATTCTGTTCAAAAAGTGCATATGATTTTTGGTACAGAAAATGGCATTTTCTGCACAGAAAGTGGTATTTTCTGTACAGAAATCTGGGGTCATGATTTCAGGATCATGAATGCAGTGACAGTGCTCACCATGACTTCTATATGAATTGAGTCTATTTGCACTGGGCTTTCTCTTCTATCAGTACTGTTTGGAGTAAAATCTATCTACATACCACCACATCTCCAATAAATTTCTCTTGCTCATATGACAACAAGGCTATAGGTATGCATATACTGTATATTTTATTTCATGCATATACACATAGCAATGCAATTGCTCCCTCAGCTACCAAAAGTTGAATTTGTGGGGCATGTTTTTTATTTTCTTGTTGCTGTTTTTATTAATAAGATTTTTTAAAAAAGAGTTGTCTCTTGAAATTAGAATGGTGACTCTAGAGTCCTTACTACCTTGAATAAAAAATAACTTTGGTTTCCAGGGAACTAACAGAAAGCATGTCAGAGACCAAGAAGGGTCTGAACCAATGAGGATGTGTCAGTAGCAATGATATTTAGGCAAAATAGATGGGAGCAGAAGGGAAAGCATCCACACTTTGCCTGCTTTCTTGGCATATGCCAACTGACTTAGGAATGAAGATCTGAATGAAGCTTGGGGTGTCAGTACGTCAGGCCTGATATAGTGATGAGATGTTCCCCCTGCTCCTTTTCAATTCTGTTAAAAATAGCAGAGTAAATCAAATCTATTCCTTTTATGAAAGCAACACTGCCCTGGGGCCTTCAAGGCTCTTATTGAGAGATGAGTTCTTTGCTTCACTGTGATATGAGTACTCATACTGTTATTGAAATGGAACAATGAAAGGCATTCTGTGGACAGCTTACAGCCACTGTTGATTTGAGCTCTATGGGCCAGTAACTTCAAGGGATGGGGAGAGGGGAGCACTTGGCTGCAGCTGTATTCTTTTGCTGAGGCATATAACACTCTAAGGTGAATAAACTTGTTTCAGTTATTGCAACAAAGACAGTGCCTTTATCTCCTTGTTTTTATTTTTGAAGCTTACTTTCCCTGCTTTTTGAATCTCTTGATTTTTGACTGCTTCATTGCCTATGGCCTTTTATTCTCTTGAGTCCTTATCCTGCACAAATTTACATTCTGCAATCTCCTGTAATCTTCTTCTCTCATTCTCAGAGCCAAATCCTTCTATTGCTTGTGCTTCAGAGAGCCTCCTCATCCATTTTTAACCCCCACTTTCCTAGTTGCTCCTCCTCTGGTATCTATTTCCCCCTAAATGTAGCCATATATTTAATGTAACTGTGACCAGGAACACAAGTAGAATCTGAACCCCGAAACAAGAGAGACAAGTGGTTGGTTCCCCCCCCCCAAACAGAATTTAAGAATCTAATTTACTCTAATTTACCTTTGACTTGATTTGGAATGCAACTACCCTAAGCCATAACAAGAACAAACCAAATAATAAGGTTTTCTTCAGTGACCTAGTACATATCTGTTTTGTCTACAAATGGTAAAGAAATTTTCTGCTATAACATAAAAGAAAGAGGTGGATATGATTCAGGCAATACATCATTTCTACCACTTGCATAAATAATTTATAATACAAGCATCAGAACATACAAGCAACCAACTAAGAAGGGCTTATTTCTTTTCTGTTATGAAGTGGAAAAAATGCATGGTTTGACCTTCAGTATTGAAAGCGATAAAGGAATTCTGTAATGCCACTGAGACTAACTGGGCAAAAGCAATTCTAGCATAAGCTGTTGTGGACAATAGTCCACTTTACACTAACGCACAGAGCATGGGAAATAAGCAAGATGAACTCAAACTCTTAATACAACAATATAAATATAATTTAATAGGTATCACTGAAACCTGGTGGGATGAGTCTCATGATTGGAATGTAGTAATAGGAGGGTATAACCTATTTTGTAGAAACAAACCAAACAAGAAAAGAGGGGGAGTAGCCTTATATGTCAAGGATGTTTTCACCTGTGAAGTATTCTGTGTTCAAGAATACTGAAAGAGAAAGGAGTTCATGACGGATGGGAGTTTCTTTAAAGTGAGATACTGAGACCACAATTTAAAACTGTGCCAACAAGGAGGAAAAATGGCAGATGTCTAAAGAAACCATAATGGTTGACTAAAGAATTCTCAGATGAGCTAAATGTTAAAGGAAACATGCACAGGAAATGGAAAAATGGTGAAACCACCAAAGAGGAATTCAAACAAATAACCAGGATATGTAGGGAGAAGGTCAGAAAAGTTAAAGTGGAGAATGAACTCAGGCTTGCCAGAGACATTAAAAACAATAAAAAGGTTGGTTTTTTTGTTTTGTTTTTTAGATATGTCTGCAGCAAAAGGAAAAACAAGGAAATGATAGGGTCACTGCACAGAGAAGATGGTCAATTACTAACAGGGGGAAGAGAAAAGACAGAACTACTCAACACCTTCTTTGCCTCAGTTTTCTCCCAAAAGGATAGAAGTACTCAACCTGTGGGGTGGGGAGCAGGAGAGGAGAAGGGGGAATGCAGCAAAGAATAGGTAGAGAAGTAGTACAGGATTACCTGGCTAAACTAGATGAATTAGGCCTCCAGGGCCAGATGAATTACATCCAAGGATATTAAAAGAACTGGCAGAAGTCATTTCAGAACCACTTGCAATAATCTTTGAGAACTTTTGGAGAACAGGAGAAGACCCAGCAGTCTGGAGGAGGGCAAATGTCATCCCCATCTTCAAGAAGAGAAAAAAGGAGGACCCAAATAATTATCGCCCAGTCAACCTGACATTAATACCAGGAAAGGTCCTAGAGCAGATTACTAAACAGTCAGTTTGTAATTACTTAGAAAGCAAGAAAATAAGTCATGCCAGACTAACCTTATCTCTTTTTACGATAGAGTTACAAGCTTGATAGATGAAGGGAGTGCTGCGGAAGTAGCATATCTTGATTTCAGTAAGGCCTCTGACAGAGTTCCCCATGACATTCTTGTAAAGAAGGTAGTAAAATGTGGACTGGACAGTGTTACTGTTAGGTGGATTTGTGACTGACCAAACCCAAAGGGAGCTCATCAATGGCTGCTTTTCATCCTGGAGAGAAGTGACTAGTGGGGTGCCACATTGTCCTGGGCCCAGAGCTATTCAACATCTTAATCAATGATTTGGATGAAGGATTAAAAGGCATGCTGATCAAATTTGCAGATGACGCCACATTGGGAGGGGTTGCTAATACCCCAGAGGACAGGATCAAAATTAAAAATGACCCAGATTGGAGAGCTGGGCCAAAACTAACAAAATGAATTTCAACAGAGAGAAATATAAGGTCCTGCACTTAGGCATTAAAAAATGGAATGTACAAATATAGGATGAGGGACATGTAGATGGATAACCGTACATGGGAAAGGGATCTAGGAGTCTTGGTGGACCACAAGCTGAACATAAGTCAGCAGTGTGATGCAGCAGCCAAGAAAGCCAATGCAATTCTTGGTTGCATCAATAGGAATATGGTGTTTAGATAGAAAGAAGTAATGGTACCACTCTATTCTGCTTTGGTTAGACCTCATTTGGAATACTGTGTCCAGTTCTGGGCACCTCAATTCAAGAAGGATATCAACAAGCTGGAGCGTGTTCAGAGGATGGCGACTAAATTGGTGAAAGGTCTGGAAACCATGCCCTATAAGGCTTAGGGAGCTGGGTATGTTTAGTCTGCAGAAGAGAAGGTTAAGAGGGGACATGATAGCCATGTTTGAATATTTGAGGGGATGTAATGTCAAGAAGGGAGTAGCTTGTTTTCCATTGATCCAGAGACTAGGACAAGGAGCAATGGATTCAAGCTGCAGGAAAGGAGATTCCACCTGAACCTCAGGAAGAGCTTCCTGATGGTCAGAGCTGTCCAGCAGTGGAATATGCTGCCTTGGAGTGTGGTGGAGTCTCTGTCTTTAGAGGTTTTTTTAAGCACAGTGAAAAACTAGTGAGTTGTTTGTTTGCACATGATGGTTGATACATTTATCTGTGGAAACAGCATCCATTCCTATTCTAAGAGATACCATTGCCTTGCTCAAGCAATATGATCCTCATTTTTGATGTGGAATGAATATTCAAAGACTGGAGCATGTTACTCCAAAAGGTGAGAGACCTTGAGGTCCTCTAGCAATGTCAGCATCTCCTTTGAAAGATGAGGAATTATAGCTCAAAAGGAGTCCTGTGAGAGGGAAGTAAGCACAGGAGTAGCACACCAGTTAAGAGTCAAAAGAATGCCTTCCTTGGAGGAATATTCACACACACACAAGTGATCAAGCAGTCTTACAAACCATCCAAGTCTAATGAAGTTAAAGGAGAGAAAGGTTAGATAGTGAGAATTTTAAGGTGAAGTGGGCAATAATTACCATTCCAAAAGTGGAGGATCAAAGTGAGAAACCCAAGGATTTGAGGGTAACCCAGGGCATGAGAATGAAGAAGCAGACAGACAGAGACAGTTATGTGCATCCAAGGTGCTACAGATTGTTGGGCCTGGAGTCAGGGTTTAAATACCCCTTTTTCTGCCTTGAAGGGGAATGTGTTGATTGCTCTCTGGCAAAGACAACCAAAGGGGTCCATAAGATTCTGATTGTATTTACTGCAGGTGACAAAGCATTGAGGGAAACCATGATAGCCTCTTAGTGACCAGAAAGGTGGAGAAACAAAGAATAGTTTCTGTGGGAAGAGGTAACAGGATGTTGACCTTTTGGATGCCCGTTCTAGCAGCTTTTTTTTTTTTTTTGGTTATTGTTCTCTACATTTGGGTACTTTGGAGAACCATCTAAAACCCACCAAGTCAGGATCTCTGACTGATCCTTCAGAACTTATGATCTGACCATACTGAGGTCCTTTGTCCTAGTTTCAAAGGTTCCAGCCAGAGTCCTTTCCTTTCACATGGCTTTCAGCCATAGGTGTAAGATTTATATTTATCTTATGCCAATTAAACAGTATTTATAGCCAATCATACTGTATCATGGATTGGGAGTATATGGCATGGTAACAAATGGCAAACAAATCCCCAAAAGGAACTTCTCACATGTCTAGAAATTCCCACAAGCAGAATATTCCTTAAGCCACATTGTCATTTCCCCATATTCCTCAAATAGATTTGGGGACCACATTCCCACCCACTCCAGTCCAGACTCAGTCTTTTTTTCTGCTTCTTGCCCAGCTGTATAGTGGCTGGCAGGAGGGTAGTAGTAGATGAGTAAGGATTGCCATCAGTGTAACTCAGGCTCAATGATGACACCATTCTGCAGGAACTTTGGAAGACCCCTGTGAAGTTCTGAAGAGTGCTTGCACTGGGGTGCATTGGCTGTGATAAGTGATCTTTAGCGCTTGGCTGTCCACATGTCTCCTCCCACATAAACAACCATCACATGGTCATGTGGATAGGAGAGGGACAGTGGAGAATATCCAACTGAAGTCCATCTATCATTAGCCACTGCAGATGAGCATCCTCACTCAACTGCCCATCCTTTTCTCCGACCAGCTATGTGGCTGTGTGGGTGAACAAACTGAGTGTGGAGGACCACCCTTTTGAGACTGTTATGGTTGACAATGGGCCAGTCTCTTTCCTCGGCTGATACCTCTGCTTCTCTTCTGCCAGTCACAACATGGCTTTGTAGATGGCAGAAGGTAGTGAAAATAATTGACTGAGGAATATATATTATTTGCTACTTGCATTACTGCCTCCTCTTATATTCTTCAACCCCTAGTAAGGACAGGTAAGTATTGCTCAGGATTTGTGAATTGGAATATATGCCCATTTTTTTGAAAGGAAAGGAAAGGAATGAAATTTCAAAATATTCACTGGGACTATAACAAGCAAGCAAACTATGCACAAGGTTGCAAAATAAATCTAAGCATTGAGCACTGACTACAAATTATATGATTATATATGTGGGGTGTGTGTGCACGCGCGAGCATGTATGTATTAAAAATATCTTCTGAATACTAAGGTTTAGCCGTCAACCCAGCCATACTCTGGGTTTGTTCCCTCTGATTTCTTTGCAATTAAAAACCCCTAGTTGGGACATCTAGGTCTTAAACCTTTAAGATGCAGAACAAGATTGTAGCAGCTTCTACCAGTGTTCCTAACGGAGGTAGTATTTTTCATTTGTTGATGACCATTCGAAGTTATATATCTAATTTAAAGAACTAAGAGTTTAATTTATTCCATCGTTCAGATTCAGGCATGTTTGGCCAGACTTGTATTTCTATGGAGATACTGGAGAAGAAGGCAAGAACTGTTTTTAGGACTAATTACATCTCCTGTGTTCTTTGTTTATATGCAAATAGCTTAGATTTAAAGAGAACAGAAAAATGCTAAATTGTAACCTTATGCAGACTAATTTAAAATTCTTAAATCTGAATGATGAATTGGGAGCTCATTCAAATATGAATGTCATGGACAAGTTCTGTATATATAAAAAGAGTTGTGTTGGAATTATTTTGAAAGAAAATTCTGTTAATGATGTTTGAATTAGTTATTCATATATGCATGTCACTACTATGAATCTACAGTCAAATGATGAAGATGCATCTCTGAACCTTCCTGAGAATGATTGGTTTTGAAGACAACCTCTCACTGGCTCACATGTTGATGCCAAGCTACTGTTAAATATGACAGTTCTAATATGAGACACTTCATTAAAGGACAGCTTACAAGTATATTGGGACCTTTCTGGATTTCTTTTTAACACTATGTCAATAAAGTTTAAATATCATTGTTTCCCTGGTGCATATGTGTGCAAGTGGCAAACTTGTGGAACAGGTTTCATTTATGCTTATATCTTTACCTTTGTTTGTCAGGAACTGAATTCACACACACAAATATAACAGTGCATAAACACTATTTATTAGGAGCGTGATACGCAGTACGGGACTTCAGTGAGTGAACTGGAGGCAATTAGCAAGATTCAAAACATAAAAGGCAAAGAGTTTCTCATCCCGCTCACAAGAGACGTTGGAGTTCTGGTTTTGCCTGGTAGTGCTTATCACTACATTCCTAGCTTTGTTTATATAACGGTCTCTGGTTCTTATACCTTGTTACAAGCAAGCTGACACTTAACTCCTACTACATGTCCCATAACTAAAATATGGAGGGCTACCCGACACCGTTAGTTAAATATAGGTGATATGTTTTCACGGACACTAAACAACCTCCAATTGTTTCTTGATACAGATTGTTTCAGAAGAACAGAAAAAATCATCAGAGAAGGGGAGCTGACTTCTCACATCCATCTCCAATCACCTGAATGTCAGAATCCAGAAGTTTTTATAAAGAAAAAGCAGCAGTCTGAGTCAGACAAAACTGAAGAGACAGAAACTGAACGTTGAATTTGGGATCAACTCAGGTATTGACTGTTTTCCCAGCTATCTGATGTAAGAACACTGACTTTGGCCTATTGATATGTTTAAACTGTGTCTCTACCTATCTTCAGCCTGTATGTTAGTAAACAGACATATTGCATATGCAAATAAATCTCTAATGATATCCTTCCCAAGAAACCAAGTGTAGGTAAGCACCATGCTTCTAAAACAACCTGTTTCTCACAGATGTGGGATATAGGTAACAATATATACCACAACAACTTCTTGAACATGCCTGACCTCAGAAGCTAGCAGGCTTAGGTCTAGTTAATACTTGGATGGGAGACTTCTGGGGAATACCAGAGATTTCTCTATGGAACTCAGAGAGAATCCTGACTGAAACCCTGGAAGAAATACTACCAGTGAGGTATGACAATATTGAATTAGATTAGGTAGTGGTCTTACTCAGTATAAGACACCTTCCTATTTTCCTAATAAGGTTCACTACTGGAACAGATGACAAATAATAAGAACTGAAGAATGCCAATATCCTAAAGTTCTTGTTATTCATTCTATGCACAAGACCTCAGTCAAAATATGATAGTACCTTCCTTCCACACACAAAAACTTTGAAGAGGAGTTGAAATTACTACATGCAGAAAAGTTTCACATGTAAGGTTTCCATACAGAAGGCCATCTTTACATAAGGATATGAGCTGTCTTCTAAGCAGCACAGTGGAAATTATGGGAACTGTAGAAACGCCTTTTCCATGGTTTCTTTGTAATTTAAAGCAGGAATAAATGTGGGGATGAGGCTTACCTGGGAGATCTCTGTTTGCAGTGGGTAACTGAGGCAGCTAAATTGGCAACTGTGTAAAGACACCATGAGCAAGTTCTCCTTCCCTGGAGCCCTTACTGGTTTTGCAGATTCCTAAGAAGCATAGGAACTGCTGGCCTATTGCTTGATGGATTTTTTGGCTTGGTGGTGTGGGCTTTCCAAGTCTACATGAATGGAGCAGGCTTCAGTCAGGTCCAGCTGGAAAGAATAAAACTATGTACCCAACTGGACCCTCCAACAGTTTTTTGGGAAGTGGCTTCCTGGCTCACCCTCCCTGTATTGCAATATTTCCTTTTGCTCAGTACTCTGCAGTTAATTTTAATTATTCTTGTCACTATCATTATATATCTCTGTCAAAACTTTTGTGGGTTGGGCATAGAGCAAGATAAATTGGAAGAGATGTGCTGCAGCCCATCATACATGGTAGCTGGTGATCCCCTTAAAGGACTTTGGACTAAAGAGATAACAGGAACAACCAGCTTATGGGTAGACCTCTGGCCCAGGTGACAGTAGATCCACACAGTAGTTTTTCATCCATGTGGCAGTTCAGTTTCATCAATCCATTGACTCTCCATCAAATTGGCTGGTTGGGAGGTGACACAATAGATGACAGAGGGATTACCTAGTTAGTATGTTCATGTCCCATGCCAATCCAACAGTTTTCAATTGTAATCAATAAAGGTGTGGTCTGATTGATTAACACACCTGTATAAGCAAACTGAACAGATCTTTATTGGAAAACTACGTCATAAATCACCACTTGGAGCTGCAAGTGTATAATAAATGGGCCATATACAATGCTTCTGCGAACACTCATTTTTCTACTGAGGAAAGCAGAGCCTTGTGTATGTGCGTGACTTTCTTCCCCCTCCCCCTCCCACTTCCTATACCATGAAACAAAATACCAGTAATTGAAAAACCCATTTTTGAAGGAGATGTAACACACAATAGGTCCTAAGCAATCAAAAATAGCTTCGTTGAAGTTGCCCATCCTGATTAAAAGGCTTGCAACCATATGGATATGGATGGTTGTGTGGTTGAAGATGTTTACAAAATGTACTTTGGGATGAAATCACAGAAAAACTAATTCCATACTGCTAAAATAACACTTAGAAAGCACCACAACTCTGTGAGAACACAACACCATATGCCCCAAATCTGAACATTTGAATAGATTAAACTTTTAGTTCTCCAGACTAGAGATAAAACTTTGAACATTCATCAACATAAGACAAGTGCCATCTGCATTATTAAGCCGGGTAGGTTCTGCTACATTCAGTCTAAGAGGTCTAAGACCTTAACGTTTTGACCTAGGCATCTTATTTGAAACATATAAGATGGAAGAAGAGAAACTTTTATTAGGTTGATTGGTTGTTGATTAATTAGAACAATGTATGTGTATGTATGTATATATATGTGTGTTTGTATATATTTGTAGTCTGTACTTGACACTCAGTCTTTCTATTTATCCTGTGACCTTCTGTACATTTTTGTCACTTGCTGTAGTCCAAGTGAATGTTTCATGCTTCTTTTCTTTTTAAAAAAAATGGCTAGAACTGCCAGTTCACAAATTTTGTGCAACACTTACCTCTGCAATCAGCCCCTGATATCCACAGATTCAATCAATCACACCTTGAAAATATCACACACACACCCCCAAAAAAATCCAAAATTCAAACTGATTTTGCCATTTTACATAAAGAACACCATTTTACTACACTATTGTACATAATGGAATTTGGGCATCCACAAATTTTGGTATCCATGGGGGTCATGAAACCAAACCTAAACAGATACCAAGGACCCACTAAGGGTTGAAAAATATATAAAACTATAAATAATATTAATACGTGTCATGAGTCCTCTCCTAACAGAGAGGTATACACAGGCCAACCAGCTAAGCCCTGGTCTACAAAGCCAAGACCATTTTTAAAAAAAATCAAATGATGTTCAAGTTTCAGATCATTTTAAGGTGAATAAATTCCACAGCTGGGGACAATCACTGAACATTAGTGAACCAGACTTCGTTCTTCTATAGAAAGAATTACCAGGAAATATTCAGCTTTATAGTCTTTCAATTTTTCAGTGTGGTGTAGTGGCTACCACAGTAATCAAAAATCCTGCAACCTGACCTTTTAATGAAGTCCCTCCTATATTTCTTTCCCATGGCTGAGCCATAGGAGTGAATATATGTTCTTTTCTTGAACCACCAATAGATTCTACAGCTTAAACCCTTGCAATGTCTAAAGTACCAAAGATTTAGCAGATATTAGATGTTATTTAATGAGAAATTTCAAATGAAAGGAATGGGTGATCCACTCTAGTCCTGATCCACAGTGTTTTCTTTCCTTGCCTGGTGTAAAACATTAAAAGCCTTCTCCCCCATGTGTTAATTGGTATAAATGGGGTTAATCTTTGTAAAGCAGAGATTATCTTGCTTTAGGCTGACATTCAAGGAAAGACATAATTAAGCACAAAAAAGGAGAGAAAAAGACAGAGTGATTTCCATACTGAGAAAGTAGCATTTCACATCCTTGTTCTGTATTATGTAATACAGCTGCTGCTAATAGCTAATTTATTCATAACTGTATTTCCATCTGTATTTATTAATTTGATATCTCACTCTCCTTCCAAGAATGTCAGGACACCATTTGAGTTTGGTGCCATCCAATCTGTTATGAAGACTAGGCCAAGATGACGACTTGCGTAAGGTTACACAGTGCATGTTGCTGAACAGAGAAGTGCATCTTGGATTTTGCATATCCAAACACTACACTGTACCCCATTGGCTCTGTGGCAGGGTTTTGCATGTATTTATCTTTGATGGTTGAGATGTGTATAAATACATAGCTCAGGGAATGAGTGAGTGAAAGGTAAACAAGGACAAGGCTCAGTATAACTTTGATTTAACAACCAGCCTTGAGAAGATGAATATATTGAACTGTTCAGAATGTTTATATACCTTAAAAAGATTGACTTTTTCTGATGGTGCAAAAAAATTATGCTGCTGTTTTATAAGGGATAGATGTTTGAACTTTTAAAAGCCCCTAAAGGGGACAGATGTCAACAAATGAATCTGCCACAAGTGGCCAGTGGACCCACACCTGTGGAGGTGGTGAATCCATTTTTGGTTTCACAGTTGTTCCTTCCATAACTGATCCAGGTTGTACAGGAGCCATCCAAATGCTGAACCATTTTATTGACAGAAAGAGCTCCATATATCTGTGATGTCTTTTTGTCAGCAAGAAAATACATTTAAATAGACTTTCGGTCTTTATTAGGTATGACAAAAGGGTCTTTTAATGGGCTGAAGGCTATATTTCAGAGGAGGAACTGGCAGAACTACTTCTGAGTAGTTCTTGCTTCAGAAAAGCCCATGAAATTCATGGCTCACCATAAGTCAACAGGTGACTTGTAGGCACTCTCACACACAAACAAACACATACTGAACCTTTATTGCTTTGCATGTATTTTAAACTTTTTAAAATATTGTAATATAATTGCTTATTCAATTGCCATTCAATTTTTGTATTAATTGTATTTGGTTTTAAGCTTGTAGTGTAAGCTGCCTTGGGTCCCATAATGGAAGAAAGGCAAGACATAAATGAAAACAAACAAACAAATTTAAATATAATCCAGAGCAGCTGTGAGAGGAATTGCTGTGAAACAGAGTGGATTCACTGGTCCCATGGCAATGGATCTACTTCCCCAGTTTCTCCATGTCTTATTGCTTGTGTCCAGAATACATATTAGAGCGTGTGGAAAAGATGGGGCACTCACAGTAGAATTCTCCATAAGCACAGAACAAAGACACCACACAAGCAGATCCATTCCCACTATTAGACAGAGTGAGGTAGCCATCTTAGGCAGCAAATGCTGGAAGGCAGTAGCAAAGCTTCAGAGAAGTTTATGTTCTGTGGTTTGCTATGGGTCTCCTAAGCAAAACTTGGAAAAATAAGGTTTTAAAGTAAGGTGTTACCTTGTCATTTTTTTTTTTTTGAAGTAAATTGTTTGCACTGCTCACTCTGTGAAGAGTTTCTTTCAGATAACATCATAACTGGTAGCACATTACTCCCAGGTTCTGTCTCTGCCTTCAAATCTCCCTCTGTTTCCTCCTTTCAAGCACAGTGGAGAATGATTACTGTCTCATTTCCAGTCCAGTCAGCTTTTGTACAAGGAACAGAAGATGACATCTTGTCTTCAGCCAGCCTTGTGTACAAGACAGCATTCTTATGTTCATCACTGTTCTGATGTCATCACATTTACACTTTTCCCATATCACTGTCTGCCACTGGTGAATTGCATAATGTGATGTGGCAATATGGAATTGCATAACATGATGTGATAATATGGAATAAGCTATATATTGTACAAGACATGGAGAGAGCTTGATTTTTTTTTTTTAAAAAAAGCATTTTTTAGTGGTATTAAAGCACATTAGATCTAGGTATGCTGCTCACCACCACCACCCCCAATATCATTGAGTTTATGCAAAAGGGTTAGATTTTTAAGTTTGAGTAAGGTTTTTCTGGTCAATATGAACAACTTGACTCATATGCACAAGCCAGCTGAAAACCGTTTGTGAAGCTAGTTCAGATTCTAGAGAACAAGGATGGCACTAGAATAGTAAATGCAAGGCCAGCCCTACTGAGTGAGGCAGCAGATGCCAGGGGCAGCCCACTTATATCTAATGCCCAAAAGCTGCTCATCTTGAGGCCCCAGGAAGTCTCCCCCAGTTTTACAGGATGAATTCTGTGTGTCACAGTCCTGTCCTATACCCCAGGTGTAGTGTAAAACAATTTCATTGACAGTACTGTAGTGATAATGCTCAACTGCCAGTCTAGTCAGCTACTCTGAATGGAAAGGATAGGAATACTATCTTCTCCTTTGTCTGAGGCACCAGAATGCCTTGGGTCAGCCTTGAGTAAATCATAACTCAGTAAAGAGGCTGCCATACTTTGGGGCACAATATGAGTCAAAATGACTCATTGGAAAAGAAGATAATGCTTGGTAAAATGGAAGGCAGTATGAAATGAGAAAGAATACAATAGGGTGGATTGATTTATTCATGATAGCCAAAGTCATGAGTTTGCAAGCTCTGACCAAGGCAATTGATGATGGGACTCTTAGAGGTTTTTTATTTATAGGGTCATCATCAGTCAGTGGCATATTTGGGGGTGGTGGAGAGGGCAGTGTGCCCCCAGTGGCACTTTTTGGGGGTGCCACCCAGGGGATTGCAGCAACTGGCTGTATTTGTCAAAAGAGGAGAAATGAGGAGGGGGCCGAAACCACCTGCCCCTTGGACTCCCCACACTGCCCCTTCAAGGCAACCAGGCTAGCAGGCAGAAGAGTATGCTTATTATTCCACCAAGAGAAGCTGGAGCTGCTGCCACCTTGGTCTTCCTAAGGAAATGACATATGGTGGTGCAGCTTACCTCAGCAAAGCTCAGGCAGCCATAGCTGCCTCCTCTAGCCCGGTGCATGCCCAGCTTCCCATGCACTCTCTCGCTCTTGCCTTGTGGTGAGTGAAACAAGCAACCCGTCCCTTTCAAACCAGCCCTTCACACAGCCCTCTTCTGGCTTGCATGGCAGAGCCACGCCCCCAGGCTTGGGGCAATTGGCTGGTTGTTGGCTGGCACTTCATGCTGTTGGATGGCACTGGGAGCTGGCACCCCTCGTGGCATCAGTGACATCCTCGGCTGACCGGTGGCCACCACTTCAACTGCCACTGGCAACCTCTTCACCGGCCTGCCTTGGCTGAATAGACTGGCTGCCGCTGCCACCACCATGGCAGAGATGTATTTTAACTCAGCGGCCATCTGCAGGTGCCCCAAGCTCCTGGCCAAGCTGCCTGGGCAGCCACCCATCTTCTGTCCAAGAGGGACCAGAAGCCATGGACCAGAAGCCCACTAAGGCGGGAGCATGGTGAGCTTGCCGAGTGGAGGAAGGGACAGCTGGCCCTCAAGACCAGGAAAGGGGAGTGGGGAGCATGTGGAGGGGAAGGGACTCTTTTGCCCTGGGCAGCAAAAGTTCTTGCTACACCACTGTCATCCATCAAAGTTGATGTTAATTACAGTCAAGTCAACTTTGACTTATGGTGACCTTATGAATGAGAAACCTCCAAGGCACTCTCTCATCAACAGCCCAGCTCCACTGTTGCAGAATCAGAGTCATGGCTTCCTTGATTGAGTCTATAGATACAGATAGATTCTCTCTGTGAGGCTCTCTTCCTCTTTTTCTACTGCCTGCCACCTTAGCAAGCATGATTGTCTTTTCTAATGAGTCGTATCTTCTCATGAGATGTCCAAAGTACTACAGTTTCAGTTTCATCAGCTTGGCATCCATCTGCTGATTTCTATTTCAATATCTTCATTGTTTACTTTAGCAATATATATATATATCATTTGTGATCATTATTTTTAGTTTCTTGATGTTCAGTTGTAAATCTGCACTTTCTTCCTTGACTTTATGTAGTCATTGTTCAAGTCTTTGATATTTTCTGCTAGTGGTAAGGTGTTATCTACCTGTCTTAAATGGTTGATGTTACTTCCTCCAATTTTCATGCCTACTTTCTTTGATTCTAGTCCTGTTTATACATTATATGTTCTACGCACAAATTAAACAGATGACTCTTAAAGAAATGGGTATGCCACAATATTTGATTGTCCTGATATATAACCTGTATTCAGAACAAGAATCAAGACAGAATGAGGAGAAATGGAATGGTTCCCAATTGGTAATGGGGGGTCAGACAAGGCTGCATTTTAACATTCTGTTTAATTTGTGTGCAGAACATATAATGTATAATCAGTGGACACCAGCTTAAGACTATGGATGACTCTTAAAGAAATGGGTATGCCACAATATTTGATTGTCCTGATATATAACCTGTATTCAGAACAAGAATCAAGACAGAATGAGGAGAAATGGAATGGTTCCCAATTGGTAATGGGGGGTCAGACAAGGCTGCATTTTAACATTCTGTTTAATTTGTGTGCAGAACATATAATGTATAATCAGTGGACACCAGCTTAAGACTATGGATGACTCTTAAAGAAATGGGTATGCCACAATATTTGATTGTCCTGATATATAACCTGTATTCAGAACAAGAATCAAGACAGAATGAGGAGAAATGGAATGGTTCCCAAATTAAACAGAATGTTAAAATGCAGCCTTGTCTGACCCCCCATTGCCAATTGGGAACCATCCATGATCTAGACCAGTGGGTCTTAAGCTGGTGTCCACTGATTTGTACCAGTGATTCTTAACCTACAGACCACATAGGGGCTCTGCAAATGGTTGCAATTCACCCTGGAAAATGAAGAAAATCCCAGATTTAAGGAAATACCTGGCCAGTTGATGCTGCATGTCCCAGATCCTTCAAAGGTGGTAGTGATGATAGCAAAGGCAATGAGATGCTGTCAGGCATGTCCAGAGCTGGAGGCTTTGGGCACTACTTTGTAGGTACACCAGAGAGTCAGAAGATGAGAGAAGACACCTAGCCCAGGCCTTTCATGGTGAGTGTTGCAATGCTACTTGAGCCCAGGGCCAGATAGCGTGACAGAGCCTCACTTCCAAGCAACCACAACAAAAGAAAGGAGTCCCTTTACTCTTATGGCTGCTTGGAAGCGAAGCAGTGTGGGTCTCAATGCTCCTTTGGGGGAAAACAGAAAAAAAATGACATTTGCCTCTGAAAGAGAACTAAGAGAGTAGAGAGGTTAGGTTCTTTCAAAAGAAGCACTTATCGTCTCAACTCATTCGGTGTTCCTTTGGAGGTAAACGGCATTTCTTTCACGCTTTCCCAAAAAGCAGCACTGAGACCCTTACTTTCGAGGCTCAGCTCTGGAGGAAAGAGAGGGCAAAAAGAAATATTATTTCCCCAAAGGAGCATCATGAGATGAGAGAGTGGGTAGATAAGCACCCACTCTCTCTACTCTCTTGATGCTCCTTTGGAGGGAAGCAGCACTTCTTTTGTACTTTCTGGCAAAGAAGCACCAAGACCCTTACTTTACAGGCACTGCTTTGGGGGGAGGAAAGGGCAAATGAAGTGCTATTTCCGCAAAGGAGTACCAAGAGACTAGAGAGAGGGTACCTATCCTCTCTTCTTTTGCACTTTCCTCCAAAGCAGCACCACAAATCCTAATTACCAGGTGTTGGTTGAGGGGAAAGGGCAAAAGAAACGATTCTTTAGGCTTGCCTCCCATTCATAACCTTCCTTTAGAAAATTCCAGTTTATTCTACTCTTCTGGCACTGGAATGATTTCAGCATGCAACTCCATAGACTATTAGCAAGCCTTATTTCCTTTGCATTGTCTAATGGAAGAATAAGGGATAAAGGTAAGCAGTTGATGAACAACTTTAAACAAATATTTGATTTTTTAAATCATTATTTGAATATTGAAATTGAAATTTAGATATTTAAATATTGAGTATCCTCAGCAACAAATTATATTTACAGGAGGTCCTCAGCAAAGAAGAGGTTAAGAACCACTGATCTACGCTATCAAAGGCTCTGCTGCTTCATTTCTTGATCCTATATACTAAATTTTTCTACAGTTTTTCATTTTGCTCTTTTTCCTACTTTGCATTCCAATCTCCTCTGATAAAGAAGAAATTCTGTTTCCTCCTAGACTCCAGAACAGAATTTTTCAGTTCCTTTTTCTTGTACCTCTGTAGTTGGAGCATAAACTTGGATTATGGCTATATTGTTGGGTTTTCCCTGAAGTCTGATTGATATTATTGAGTCAGGCTTTCCATTATATCTTTTCACTGCTTTTCTCACATCTCTCCTCACTATAAATGCCACCCCATTTCTTCTTAGATTTTCATTTCCTGAGTAAAACACTGTGCAATTATCTGACTCATGATGTCTGATTCATGTTCACTTTAGCTTACCTCAAATATTGCAGTTTTCATACATTCCATTTCTTGTTTTAGGTGTATGGCTTCCCGAATTCATGCTCCTCACAACCTCTGTTCCTATGATATGTGTTGTGCACCTTTGGACTTTCCTTTCACCTACAAGCACTTCAACAGACAAATGTTCTTTCAACTTGAGTCCAGTTGCATCATTAGCCACAATGCTACTCATAGTTGTCCTCTGTTATACTCTCACAACTCAATGAGTACCTTCTGACCTGTGACTGTCATCTTCTGGTTTTATCTGTTATTTGATTTTGGATCATCTCATCATAAGAGGTTTACTGGTGCCTCCTTCTGTATAGTACCAACAAGTGTCAGCTATGGTGCTACTACTATTCTCTCTGAGAGATCCTCTGACAGTGTCACCTCCCCCCCCCACACACACACACACTACTGCTCCTGTCCAGTAGATGTTTGGCACATTTAGTCTGGCTCCTCAGCAAAAGCCTGTCTGACATGGGAGACCCTATTAGCAGCATTGCCACCATCAGCATAGCTTCCTGACTCACAGGAGCATGCAGTCCCATCATTGCAGAAAGGTAGTGCTATGGTGGGAAGTCAAAATTGGTCAGAAGTGAAAGTTAAGTTGACTTGACAGCAAATAACAACACATATCCACATAAAAGTAATTTATCTGGAGTACATCCATGAAACAATTTTCACACAACCTTGATTTCTCCTGGGCAGTAAGTTAGTTTGTGGTTCTTTTGAAATGCATGGTAAACATATTTGTGTTGTAGACTGTGGTTGGTCTTACCAAAGACAGATGGTGTGATCAAGCAGTTGTTCTTCTATGGGGAAGTTTGTTAAAGGAGAGAAAAATTCTGATCTTGGATATTGGTATCCTATTTTTTTTCCTTATCAAACCACTAAAAGTAGTTACTTAGAAATACATGAGAACAGAAGTTGCTCTGTAATGATCTGTACTTGAAAAGAAAGAAAGGAAACTACATGACAAAGCGGAGGGAGTTGGCAACAATGTGGCAAGGTTTTTTTAAAAATCCTTTTCTAATTTCCAGTGGGATTGGATTTACATGGCACGCATCCTAATTGGGCTCTGTAATTCTGAAACTGCTATGCAATTACATTGCTGGCAGACCATCAAATGCCAACATTTAAAGGGTTAACCAGCAGGATTAATTTCCATTAGACTTTCATCAGTACTTTGTAGTTTATCTTTTAAACAACCCCCCTCAACATGATGCCACCACTCTTGTAAGCCTGCAAAATGGATTGATAGTCTATGTGCTCAGAAAGGCAAGGATCCTTCATTAATGAGATGAAGTTTCTCATTTTTCTTCTTTTAAAATGTTTTCAGACAATAATTTTCTCATAGGTTTGCCTCAGGATAGCCAAATCCTAGTTTTGCAGGCATAAATGCAATTTTTTTGTGATGTCTGGGCCTGGCATTTTTAGGAGTTTGGGTTACATAAATTTAAAAAAAAAACAAGCACAGTACTACTAGTATTATCATTTGTAAGCTGATCACTGGATGAAACAGAGAACACAGTACTAGCAAAAGTTGTGGGAGGCTTTAAACATTTCCCTAAATGGGAAACAAAAGGTGTATAAATGACTTCATTGCAGCTTCTGTGCCTTTTGTGAAGGGTAGCTTCTCTGCTGCCTGAACACACAACTTGGAAAGCCTCATTTTTTTAAAAAATAACTAGTTCTCATTACTTGATACAGTGTTTGAAAAATAATGTGTTAGATATACTCATCATAGTATTTTTGAAAAGTAGCATGCTGAGCTGCTCACTGCTCTTTAGTTATTTTTTTTTATTACGTTTTATGGGGAAGAGGCAGAGAGAATGAAATAAAACTGGAATAGAGATGGAATAACATCGATAACAAGCTTGTCAAAATGCTTTGAAAATTGACCTCAAAAGTAAGTGGAAACATTGTTCCTTATAACAATAAAGTTACTTTGCTAGCCTTTCTTGCATTATTCCTGACTTGTAAGTTACATCTTCATTATTTCCACTCCTACGTAACTTATTACAGAAGACTACATCTCACGTAATGTGGTAATCCCAGATTCTACTCACACTGGGCCAGTTTTGCTCCCTCTTAGGCCATTTCCGCACGGGGCGAGGGAATTGCCCTGTGCCTCTACTTACCGGATTTTCTGGCTCCCTGGTCTGGTACAGGCTGCTCCGGAGCGGTACGTGGCCGTCACTCCGCACTGCTCCGGCATCCAAAATGGCAGCTTCCTGTTGGTCGTGGGTCTTGACCAACCACTGAAGCTTGCCAGCCTAAAGCCCGTCCTCCACAGATCGCAGGCTTGCATTGATGCGAATCTGCATGGGAGAGCAGGCATGCAATGGTGCACGCCAGCTTTTTGAAATCAGGTTTTTCAAAAACACGCTGGAGGACCACTTGGGGTCGCTCTGGAGCGGACTGAGGTGCGGATCTACACTAAGTAGTCTGGACCCAGTCCGCTCCAAGGTGCAGATGTACTCCGTGGAGGACACACTGCACCATTTTATTTAACCCGTGTGGAAATCGCCTTAATCACCCTTTTAGCAGAAGGTATAGCATCCTGGGCCAGGGGCACACACCTAACCAAGGAGTGGAAACCATGTCTCTTTCCCATCCCATCATTCTCTCTACATTCTCTTAATTCTCAGTGCAGCCACCAGCCACCAGGCCTCGGCATCAGTGGAGAATCTATGGGAGGAGAGACATACATATGTGAACTGATATATTGTGGTGGGCAACTTGTGCCCTTCAGTTGATTTTTGGACTGCACTACCCATCATCCCTTCCTACTCCTTAGGCTTGGACTGATGGAGTGGCAGCCCAGAAACACTTGAACTAGCACAAAAGTTGTCTACCTCTACCAAATATCATATATGACACATCACATACGTGTACATATAGCCCATGTACTTCTGTGTCTGGTTCTTTGGCTAAATCTATGAAAAGCAACCCTTTTCCTCACATCTGCAAGTTTATATGGCATCAGAAGCAACCATTACTTCTTTCTTTTAGGCTAATAGGAGCTTAAAATGATTGGCTGTGAGATGATGACATATAGTTCTTCCCTCTCTCTCTCATCTTATTGGATGTATGTGTATACCTCTGAAAAGGAACTTGTCATTATTTCCCTCCTCCCTGCTGTGGTACACTGATGCATTCTGAAGTACAGGTACTGATAGTGCCAGTGCCATAGCCGTTCACCCAAGGAGACTCCAAAAATGCAGGCAATCCATGAGGATCCGTACTAGTTTTCATTTCTACGAGGGGAAATATTTTGCAAACCTAATGGTTCTTAATTGCTTACCATATCCCTGCATACTACTTTACATAAGAAAAAAGGATAAAAGGGGAATAGGAGGAGGGAGCAGGCTTGTTTTCCACTGCTCCAGAGACTAAGACAAGGAGCAATAGATTCAAGCTGCAGGAAAGGAGATTCCACCTGAACCTCAGGAAGAACTTCCTGATGGTTAGAGCTATCCAGCAGTGGAATATGGTGCCTCAGAGTGTGGTAGAGTTTCCTTCTTTGGAGATTTTTAAGCAGAGGCTGGATGGGAATGTGTTGCTGCACAGCAGGGAGTTGTACTGGATGGTCCCTGTGGTTTCTTCCAACTCTACGATTCTATGATAGCTCACAGTAATGATATTGGGGGGGGTTAAATAATTTTTATTCCATATATTATTAATATATATCAATATTACATTGTCATACAGTTATCAAGAATAAACAGATAATCTCTATACAATTGATTAGTTTCTCAGTCTTTTAAAAATATATTCTATATATAAAACCACTATTCCCCTCCCTCCTTTCCCTTAAACCTATTTTCTCTTACATCAATATTTATATTCTCTCTTTCCCTCCCTCCTACTTTCCTTTTTCCACTCTTTTTTCCCATTCCAACCTGCTTTCTAATATTTCTACTGAACCTATATATTGTGTACTGTCTTTTTGTTGTCATGTGTCCAGATTGTATTGCTTTCTATTTAGGTTTCTTAATATCTAAAGAGAAAACTCCATTCATCTTAATATACATTTACTACTATTTATTTATCTAATAGAATCTTACAGTTCTACCCCTTTTTATACAGAACTACTGTGTCAATTCTTGTCCTGTTATCTATCTTGTTTGTTACAATTACTACAATTACCCTTCTTTTAGCCATGAGTGAATTCCAGCTTCTTTTGAACTGTTGGTTTGTCACTCCTTTCATTGAGTTTGACAGCTTCTCCATTTCTAAAAGGTTTGACATTTTTAATTCTCAATCTTCCATTGAGGGCTCATCTTTTCCTTTCCAACATTGGACATAACAAAGTCTTGCTGCTGTTACCAGATAAAATAATATTATCATTTTTGTTATCTACTCTGCTTGTCTTCCAATTATGTTCAACAAATACATTTCCAGGGACATGTCAAATTTTATATCTAGAATCTTTATAACTGAATTGTATATATATTTTTTTCTAATATTCTATTTGGCACGTCCACCACATATGATAATGTGTTCCAGTCACTTTCCCACCTTTCCAGCATATACCATTTCCTTTCTGTGTTATTTTCTTTAATTTCTGCAGTGTTATGTAACAGCAATGATATTGTTGCTGGAAAAATTTTCATTCTTTCCCTCCTTCTCCCCATCTTCAATTTGTTTTTGGAGTCCTCTCATCTCAAAGGGGACAGTAGAAACTGATGATGTTGCAACTAATGTCTTTGTCTCAGTTAATCCAAAATATTTATGGGAATGTCTTGTGAAAGATGGAGCAAGTTTGTTTTCAGCTGCTCCAGAAGGTAGGACCTGAACCAATGGGTTTGAATTATAAGAAAATAGACCTTGACAAAACGTTAGGAAAAAGCTTAACAGTGGTACTTGGTAGTTGGTTTACTCTCCTTTGTTGGAAGTTTTTAAATAGAAATTGGAAGGCCATCTTGTAGAAATCCTTTTGCAGTGGACTTCCTGCATGGGGAGGGTATTGGACTAGATAATTTGTGGGATCCCTTACAACTCCATAATTTTATGATGCTATGAAAAATCTCAGCACTCTGAATAATCATGGCTGTTCTGGCTTCACTACATTACTGTTTCTTCTCTACTTGTTTCATTTTAGTTTCAAGGGTTTCAAGAAAAGAACTGATTCTTATCCTGTGAATTTTTATTCTACATTGTTGTTGTGTGTCTTCAAGCCATTTGCAACTTATGGTGATCCTAAGGTACACCTCTCATGGGACTGATTTGTTCAAAGAGTTTTGCCCTTGGCTTCATCTGAGACTGAGAGAATGTGAGTTTCCTAAGGCCACCCAGTACCTTTCCATGGGTGAGTGGGGATTCAGACCCTGGTTTCCAGGGTTGTACTCAAGCCACTACACCACACTAACTCTTATTCTTCATAGATCCAGAAGTATTTTGTTTATCCTACTACTGCCAATGACTTGTTGTTCCTGTTGCCGTTGCAGCCTAAAATAGACCTACCATCTCAGTCGGAATTGCCCAACTATCAGTCAGCAGTGGCTTTTCATAGCTGTTCATCTCTGCGCATGGAAAAATTGACATGGCAGCTGAGAGCATTGAAGCCCCTTAACCACCCTGCCCACACTTCCACAATACTACCATCACATCCATTTGTGATTCTGCACACACACACACACACACACACACACCTTAGAGAATGTGTGAGCCTTTGATGGGTCTGCAAACAAACAATCAAAAACTGTATCTGCTTACTCATGTCTGTTGAACATCTTCAGGAATATAAATTGTCTGAAATTGTCAAATTTCCAACAGGAAAGGCAAAAACAAAACAAAACAAAAACAAACCCAAAACTTTATTATTTACAGAAGCCAGACAAGATCACTGTCATTATATCTTCACCTCCCTCCCAAACTAATATTGCAATAAATCTTAATTGGATGCTCCATGGGTAAAGCTATATTGACAACTATTTGACTGCCTTGGATGGCATTATGAGAATATTTAAGAAACTACTAGACCACACTGGCTGTCAGCAGGCAAGTATCCAGCTACAGTTGCATGCAAAGCAGGGACATCACTTGCAGGGACTGCCATAGGATCTCTGGAAGTCTTTGCTAGATGTTTCCCCTGCTTTCCACCAACCAGGAAATGACCAAGTTCAAGGGCATGCAACTGAGAAAAGGTGAGGTGTTTTGGGTAGACACAAGCATATTGTAATGACATCTCATTGCTACCTCTCCTGATGTAGGATCACAACCATTATCTTTAGCACCTTGGGAGAAAATTTGAACAACCAAAATATCTTTTGATAACATGTCTTTAAGAGGTGACTTCTAGTTCTTAAAAGGCAGACCTTTACGTCCACAACAGGTTTTGCGCAACAACAAGGGAGCCTTTTGGAATACAACAGTTTCATCTTGCTTTGTGTTAGTTTTGCTTATTTTGCTGAAAAACATTTAGGATGCAAATGCAAGGAAGGCAAAAGCAAACTGATCACCCAGCAGCTAAAGTATTAAAATGACTGCCACATTTTAAATTCCTCTTTTACTCCTTTAATGCTTCAGTTGTTACTTCCTGGCAGTAAATTTCTACTTCCTTGCATTCATGTTTTTTGAACCGATTGAAAATGGTGTTTAGTATGTTGTGACAATGCATGGTTGGAAAAAATGCCCATGCATAAAATGGAAGAAAATGCCTTTTGGTAACATAATCTGAAAACCATGCTATTCACTAAATACTGTAAAGAACAGTCGTAGTAAAATCCAAAGTATGAAAGAGCTAAACTGATTAGGATGGCCCATACCAAAAGTAAGCTCTCACTTTCTGTTTGTTAATTTAGCTGTTTAGTTGTTTAACTTTCCATGAATATTTGCCTTTTTAAAGTTACCCACACAGCAAAAACACAAAGCATTATCAGATAAGAAATGAAAACACTATTCCAATATCTACACGGAGATATTTGAGGGGGGAAAACATACAAAATTCATATTTTTCCCATTGCTCTATTTTTAAAAAGTTTTATATAAAGGTTAATTGTTAATGCCTCAGATCTTTCCATGAATTTACATGAAAAGTTAGTATACTGTATTCATCTGTACTGCTATCAGCATAAGAGGTAAAGATGCTAAATTTTTAGAGAATGTGCATAGGAAGTGAGTTTTTCAGAAAGTCCACAGGAGTATAATTTATCTTTCCATTTTAAATCCACAATTTACAATTTCCATTTATAGTGAAACACCCTCTCCCCTAAGAAATATGAAGTAATGCTTGGATGAATTGTGCACAGTCAATGATACATCGAAAATATCAGCCACTGCTAAGCTGTGCAAAGTACAAATTCTGTTTGTTTGACAATAAACCAGTTAACTCCTAATCAGCTGTCCTTTTAAGAATTTCTTCTTCATCAGACAGAAGACAAGAAACGAATCATCCCTTTAAACCCGAACATGCCTGGAGCATATCCTATCCATAAGATGATATGAACATTTTATTTCCTATTATCCATTGCTTTCTGACTTTAGTCTCCAGAGAAGTTCCATGTAAGAAAACTCTTCTTTCTATAAGATTTACATTGAAAGAACTGAACACTCTTAGGACTTGTATCCTTGTAGAGTTAATCAGGCCCTCCAATTTATTTTCTTTTTTATGGAGTCGTTGATTTCCTTTTACTCCTTCACCTGGAACTCTTTAATAAAGATTTGTTTTATAGCTCTGGCATTGATTAAATGTTTTGCTAACTCATCAGACAGCCGTGAGCAATATCTGTGGTTCCTGGTAATTGGCAATAATCCCCCTGAACTCACCAGGGGCTCACACCTACTCCTAGGAGGCTGTGAAGTTAAAGGCTATGCAGCAACTAGAAGGGAGGAAGTGTGGAGGAAGACTTAGACTGTAATTGCTATGTGTGCTTACCAGAAAGCAAGCCTTGCTGAATAGGGTGCAACTGTTTTCTATGTAAAACAAAATAGGATGGTGTTGCAAGACTGTAACTTTAGATGAAGTAACCTAGGAAAAAGCATTGCTGAGCTTGAGAGAACTTACCTTTGGGTAAGTATGCATCAGTTTACAATAAATATCAGCAAACATTCATTGAGATGATTGTGCAAAAGAAGGAAGGCTATTTTACTTATTTGCTTGTTAAAAGGTTTTTAAATGTACTTTTCTGCCCCTGAAAGCCCCCCAAAAGAAGTGCATTTAAAAAAAAACACACAACCAAAAGCACCACAAAATAAAGGTAAAATCAATTATTTGTTAAAAGAAGTCAGACAATATAAAAATCTACCAGACCCTATTACAATAATAACTAAATAATATAGAGTTTTTAAAATCACTTCTAGAATTCTTCGGGAATGGAACTAACTTGACTTCTCTCAGGAGAAGTGGCTTTGTTGGGATGCTACAATGGCAAAGGGCATTCTAAGTGCCCATCAAGCCAGCCTCTCTTGGAAGTGGGAAATCCATCAGGACCTCTGATATAGATTATAGAATGTAGGCAATGTCGTGTGTTTACAATTATGGAATCAGCAGATCTGACATTGAACATTACAGAATAGCTGTGTTTACCCATGCTCATTTAAGCTGTACTAGTAGAATCTGACTATGTAGTACAGTCCCAAAGAGCAAGTGTTATTCAAAAGACTCCATTCCTTTACCTTCCACCTTTCTAGAATAATGTTTTTTCTCTCCTGCCTATCAATTTAGGTCTGCATCTCAAAATCAGATTAAACTCTAATAAATACAAATATTTAAATATTTATATCCAATGGAAACCATTGAAGCATATGTCTGACTTAAGAGAATGCTTTTTGAATTTTGAATTTTTGGCATGGGGTTGTCAGTCTTTGGGATTTAGCTCTCTCTCCACCATAAAATCTAGAAGGCAATTTCCCATGTGAGATATCATTAAGGCCATTTCCGCACTACACTCTTATAGAACGATTATTCCACTTTCAACATCCTATGGAATCCTGGGGTTTGCAGTTTAGGGAGGGGTCAGCAAAAAATACTACTCTGGAGATCAGGGTTGATTCTGCAGCTCAGCCACTGAGACCCAGTGGGTGACCTTGGGAAAATCATATTCTCTCAGCTTCAGGGAAAGGCAAAGACAAACCCCCTCTGAATAAATCTTGCTAAGAAAACCCTGTGATTTTCCTTATGGTTGTCCTAATTCAGAAACAACTTGAAAGCACACAACAACGACAAACCTGTCTGCTGCTCTCTTTTCCCTCCACTGACCAAGAAATGGTTGTTGTTGGAGTTTTTTTGCAGGGAGGGCTACAGCTGATAAAAGTGGGCATGGGGGATTTTGGTCATTGTGTGATTGATAGAGAATTCTGACCTCTGCAATGACTAAAAAAGTGAGTTGTGATGGAATAAGTTGGACTTATACCATTGATAATTTACAACAGCTATATTTCATTATGAAGTGATGTTCAAATCAGGCATAGATTGACATTATGTGTAAGGAGAGCAGTCCTCACCATAGGTGATATTGTCCAAGTAGATGTGATGAGTGTTTTCCAAGCCATTCTTCTTCTATGATAAAAACTAGCCAGTTTATTTTTATTTAAATTGTATAGATAAACCTTTAATCCTACAAGTTTCAGCCTGAGGTCTCTGAAGAGGAACAGTTCATACACAAATTTTGCCACCTCAAAACTAGGTCTAAATAATGTCTCTAACACATCACTGTTCTCTGAGTTAATCTGAGAATTGATCAAGGGAAGAGAGTCCTTAAATGGTTTTTCAACAGATTTATATAGCTGCAGTCATTAACCGAATTTGTCCCACCATTTCGAGTTCCACTTAAACGAGTATGAACCAGCCTGCAGAAGATCAATGAATAGTTCATTTTCTCGGGGCCATTTACTTAAATAGGCTTCTGAATCTGGGAAAAGAGAATATTGGCTTGTTTGTTTAAACAACAGGAATTGTCCTATTCTTCTTCCACCAAGGTTCAAAGCATGAGCCCAGAATAGGGAAATAAGTACTTTTCTTCCCACTTGATTTTTCATCAATAAAGAGAAAGTACCATACAGGAACAAACCTCCATTTTTCCTAACCTTTTTCCTTGGGTGCATTCAAATTTTAAAAGGCAGTGTATGTAGCCTAACTGCCCTGGAAGGAAATTGATTGGTGTTTTCATTAGAGTTAACTCATGATGCATATCCTGTCCCTTTATTTCTTTACCTTTGTGTGTATCTTATTAGACTTACATTGTTGTAAGTGAATTTCATGGAACCTGTATGGGATAGGGCAATGCTGGATTGCTGAATATTGTGAGATCTAAATATAAACCTTTCCTGTCTAGAAGGTAATAACTTCATTATAAAAAGTATATAATATTAGAAATAGCTTTGCATTCTGATCCATGCTCTAGTGAATGTAACTGAAGACCTCACAATATGCTGCAGTTTTGATACAACAGCCTATGTTTCAATTCAGGCTGAAACTATCCAGATATTGCAGTACATACAGCTGTTGGCATTGTTGTCGTGGCCCTTCAAGTAGTTTCTGACTTATGGGGATCCTTAAGGCAAATCTTATCACAGGGGGGTTTTTTTGGCAACATTTGTTCAGAGGGATTTGCCTGTGCCTTCATCTGAGGCTGAGAGAGCATACCCAAGATCACCCAGTAGGTTTCTAAGGCTGAGCAGGGAGTCAAAGCTTGGTCTCCATCTAAACTTTAGGAAGAACTTCCTCATGATAAGAGTAGTTCAACAGTGAAATATGCTGCCTCAGGGTGTGGTGGAGTCTCCTTCTTTGGAGATTTTAAACAGAGGCTGGATGGCCATCTGTAGGGAATGCTTTGATGGTGTATTCCTGTGTGACAGGGAGTTGGACTCAATGGCTCTTGTGGCCTCTTCCAACTATATGATTCTCTGATTCTCCAGAGTCATAATCCAGCAATCTAACCACTACACCATGCTGGCTTGCTGTTACCATATTTAGCCTAAATCAGGTTTGGGTACTTTATGTCCCTCCAGATGTTATTCAAATTCCATCATCCTTCACTTTTGCTAGCTAGGGGTGCTAAGAGTTGCAGGCCAACAAACCATGGAGGGCCACACATCACACATACTGACTTTAAACCATGGCTGCACAACCTGTTCAGTCCTAAGGACTGCATGTGATACAAATTCATGTCCCCTCCTTTTTAAAATTTTTTTACATCAACAGAATTCCTACATAGGGATTACTTTACTAATCTACTCTTAGCAGTTGACTGCTTGGTATATTTTCAGCTTGGGAACACATTAGATTGATTCTTGAATGAGTGAGATTTTTGGAATGAGGTTATCTTCTTCCTTTCCCAAACTGCTTTTTACCAATATGACAGGAGTTTGGTTTTTTCCTTCTGGAAATGGTATGCTTCACCACCTGGGACTCCTGTGCAACCAATGAAAGAATTTAAATGGACTAATAAACTTTTAAAAAATCTGAGTAGACTCCAGCAGCCTCATAGAATTTGCATTTTTGGATGTGAAAACAACCTTGGCTTGAGTGAGTCCTTCATTTTCTCTCAAATATTTAATAAAAAGCGAAGAGTAACAGCCTACAGCTTTAGGCTGGAATGAAACACAGATTCCATTTTGGCTGCCCAGAAGCAAAGAGGCTTTTCTTCTGTAAATCATCACCAGTTTCTTCCTGATGAAACAGGATTTGAAAGGGACAAGGACGCCAATATACTCAGTGCTTCATATTTAAACATGTTGCATCTTCCTGCTTGGTAAAATGCAACATGTTTAAATCTGAGGTATATCTGAAGTAGTAGGTATACGAACCTAAAAACCAATAAAAGGTTGTCTGAATAAACATATAGCTCATGAGAAATATCAACCATTATTAATGACTGTTCAATTTTCAGATGACAGTTCGGGAGGATGAGTACCCCTCTCTTTTGGTGCTAAAATGCTCTTCTCAATATTCAGCAGACTATGGCCTTTTCAGCACTAGACTGTTATAGTGCTATTATTCAAAGGCCCCTCCCTAAACTGCAAACCCCAGGATTCCATAGGATGTTGAAAATGGAATAACAGCACTACAACAGTCTAATGCAGACATGGCCTATGTTACCCTTGAGAGAGGAGTCTTCTCCAGGTCATTGACCGAAAACACTACTTTGTATGAATAATGAAAAAGCTGTTGCCTTCTCACACCCTTTGAATTGCTTAGTGGTCACATGGCCTGTATGCTAAGTCAAAATTGCCTCACTTCTATGGATTAATTCCAATCAACATGCACATAGCATCAAAAGTACTGAAAGTCATGCTTTTCTTTTTGCTATATGGATTTAAAATATCATTCCTCCCAACTCCTCTTGTCTAGCCCAAGTTAGGGGCCATAGATCAGTATCCCAAAGTGTCCTTCTGTATGAATGAATGACATTACATTTACAGGAAGCTAGGTCTGCAAGTGTAGTTAAAAGGAAATCCAGTGCAGTTTCCTGTTCTCCAGCCAGTTGTACAACAACCTAGGTAGTTAGGTGTACTGCCAGGTCTTCATGTAACTGCATTAAGAGACATCTAATTATGTATATTTCCAATATTCATAATAGTTCAATGTAAAAATCAACCTGGTCATTGTAAAATGGTGGCTTTTCTCCATTCCATCAGGGGAAACCATAGAAGGGATTGTATTGCATTCCAGAATGTTAATTATACACATGAGACGTCACACCTAAAATAAAATAAAACTGGAAAACCAAACCAATACACTCCTTGTCCCAGTTTGTTCATACTCATTTCCCAACAGCAACGGTAGCTTTTTTTTTTCCATACTGTGGTAAATCCAACAATTTAAAGCAAAATAGATTGATGCTATGCTATTTCTCCATGTCTTTTCTCTAGCTATAAAGGATCACTTTCAGGGCAGGAGGCATCTCTGATCTCATATGTGCTAACATGGTAATGGTAAATGAGGATATCTTCCTCATTTATTTGCCTATTCTCTCCTCCCCATTTTTTCTCCCATTTAGCATTGCAATTTTCTATGGCAAACAGGAACAACATACCAACATGACAGCTCTAGAAGCTAAGATAACTTGATTGCACTGAATCACATCCTATAATCCTATCATCAGAAAGAAAATCAAACAAGTTCTGGAAATTTAAATATACAATTTTGAGGAAATTTTAGCACATGGAATTTAGGGATGGAAAACAATACTTTCAAATATATTTGGGAAAAATGGTTAAATATGTATTTCTTAAGTGCTGAGAAACCTGGGGCCTTTCCGCACTACACTGTTACAGTGCTATTATTTCACTTTCAATATCCTGTGGAATTCTGGGGTTTGTAGTTTACTGAGAATTCTAAATGCCCTTCCCTAAATTGCAAACCCTAGGATTCCATAGGATGTTGAAAGTGGAATAATACCACTATAATAGTGTAGTGCAGAAAGGCCCCTGGATAAGGAGAAGCCTGGACTGACAAGAATCTTCAAAGTTTAGGACTTATTGTGCATAAAATTAGCACAGAGATTTTGTGCACAGCATTTTATGTACATGAAACAGCATTTTCAACAGAAAAAAAACACATAGGTGAATTTTGTGCAGAATAGATTCTCTAGTTTTCAAAAACTTGCTGTTGCTTCCTTCAAGAATGAAATCAATGAAGAATTACATCCCTAACAAAAGAAGAAAGGTGTATCAGGTGTTCTTGTTAGAATAAAGTAATATTGTTTGTGTGAGCATGATGACATGGGAAATGGCATGGCAAGAGAGCAGCATTTCTGCTTGAAAACAAAATTAAAATATAGTCAAAATTTGCATTGCTGGAACATGTAGCCATTATGGGAACACTAAAAGGCAGTTATGTTAATCCTGCTCATTCCCCTCCTTCTTCTCATTTAATACTACTTATGATAGCATGGTGCATTTGTGACTTCTCTTTTCTTCTTGCCAGGGACAAACCCACTTCTCCAAACACAGAAAAACCACTCCCCTGAAGGGGGAAGAGACCAAGAAAAGGCAGAGGATAGGCTGTGACTGGTAATTAAGGTAAAGAAAGTATAGGTGGAGGTGGGATGACCAGAATTAAAATGGAACAGTGAGCAGTGCATGTTATGGGTAATAGGACATCATGAAAAGGAGAAGGATGGTTCCAAAGAACATTTTGGAAATCAGCCGTGGAAACAGGCTCCTCATACTTTGCTAGGTAAGAGCAGATAACAACATGAAAAATAATCATCCATCTGATTTCCTCCTGCATAGCCAGACTTTAGACACAGTGATTGGGATGCCATTCTGTGTCTGAAGGAAAAAGCCACCTATTCTTGTTGTAATTTCTTGAAGCTTTCCATTTTCTTTCCCCATAAGGTGACTTGTCTACTGGTGTTACACATTATTAAAGGTGGTGCTTTTGTTCCATCTTCTAGGTTCATAATTTCAATAGTCTGCCCTGGACAATGTTACAAAAGAAAATAATTCCTACTGATGTGAGCTGAGTGAAGAGGCAAAATGAGGAAAGAATAGTAGGGGCTATAAGCAGCTGAACAGCAGGCTATTTCTGGCCTCTGACTAAGCAGGCCCCCTGCTGATCTCGTGTCCTGTATATCTCTCATTCAGTTCATATGGCCCTTCATGAAAAAATGGAAAATAATAATACAACATCTAACAACTTTTGGCACTTCAGGGACAATGAAGGCTTTTCCTTGCAAGGATAATGGCATTGTGGATTATGAAGCAAAGGAAGCACCCATATACCAAGACCATCATCCATGGTTATTGAGAATCAATATTGTTATTGTAAATGCAAAGTGTTAAGGCACTATCTTGACAAAGTTAATATTATGGTTTAATCTAGATTTAATCACGCTCAGAATCAATGGAACAAGTTACTAATTACTAACTCTATTTAATAACTCACTCTATTTTCATAGGTGTGCTTGTTATATTTCTTGCCCTCAGAAATGCTCAAGGGGTTCCATTTTTATCCTGACAACAACCCTGTAAAGTAGATTAAGCTGAAAGATAGTGATTGTTTCAAGGCTACATAGTGAGCTTCACGTCTGAATGGGGATTTCCCTTGCTTCCCTTGTTAGTCCAATAGCAACCACTTTACCATATTGTCTCTCTAAGCATGACTAAGTCCGGATCTAACTCTTTAAATTGATTTTAGTGGAAGAAAGTTAGGCCTGTGTTTAACTATTCCATCCAGTGTAATTTCAGAAAGTTATCTTCTGCTTCATTTGTCCATTGTATTTATTTCAATATCCTGTACAAGAAAAAAGGCAGGATACAAATTAAAGAAGAATGAATGAATGCATCTGTTATTTGTTTCCACTTTGTTGTTGCTGTGTGCCTTCAAGTCATTTCCAACTAATGACAACCCTAAGGTGAACCTGTGATAAGATCTTCTGGGGCCAAGAGTGTGTAATATGCCCAAGGTCACTCAGTGGATTTCCATGGCTGAGTGAGGAATCAAAGCCTGGTCTCTAGGCTTACAGTCCAATGCCCAAACCAGTACACCATACTCATTATATCCCATCATATCAAGTGTAGCTATTCTGTTCTGAAATTTTATGTGTAGAACTCATGATATTTAGAAACATTTTGAGAATATTGTTCCTCATGTTAAAAGGAAAGTATTAGAACTGAAGAGGCAAACACAAATCTTTCTTATGCTGTTTAAAAGACTTGTTCCTCCCTTTTTCTTTTATAATAAACTTGTCACAGATGAGATGTTGGATATCATTAAAAACTACAGTTAACATAGAACTTATTTCCAAAACCATAAGAAAACAATAACTCAAACACTGCAGAGATCAATAGGTGCTGCAATCTAACAATGAAATATTTAATTTCTTGGCTCTTCATTCCTTCCATTGAAGGGGAAGTTTTGAAGCAGAGTATGCTCTAACTGAACAGACCACCAGTATAATATACAGTAGTAGTCATACATAATCTCAAGGTGAACATAAAGTTCCCCACTTCAGACATTCTCCCTCCACAACAGAGAGGGAGGAGGACCTGACTATCAACAGTGGGAGAGTTCACCCCTTCTTGTGTTATTCTAATTCTAAGGGGAAAGGATAAACATTCATGTAAGCATAGGCATGTTATGGTGCTGTGCAGTAACTCTGGTTCCAGTCCCTCCAATTCCCACCAACTGGGCAGTAGCCACTGAAATCAGTAGGGATGTGGAATTAGCTAAATGACATTCCTGTATGGGAAATGACTTAATGACCATTGTAATTTTGAGGAGCTGTAAGATGTAGCCTAACCTCAGTTTGTTACTCCATGATCTAAGTTTCTCCATGCTGCTCCTAAGAAAGGTCTAGAAAAGCTTTCTGGCTTGGTAAGCCACTGTCTTTTTCTTTGATTTTGCTTTGATGTACTCTAATGAGCACCTGCCTTTGGTTTGGGACTATTGCCTAATTAGTGCTAGATAACACATGCGGGGAGAAACCCAAAAGATAGCCACTTGATTGGAGATCTTGACAGTTGAAAAGAGTTTAGCTCATCTCATGTTTGTAAACAATTCCCTTGATAGCTGGTCAAGTCTTTCCAAAGCAAGGGCTATAAGTACTCCTTGGAATGTGCTTCAGGTGGAGCTCAGCACAGGCTTACAGGTGGAGTGCCATGCAGGTGACTGCACAAAGGGGGTTCCTTTGCTGCTTCATTCTGGTCTCCTGAGCAGCTGATTGGAGGAATCTTGCTTGGATGAGAAATCCATCTTTAATATATCAGGCAGTATAGGCTTAAGTGGGTTTCATCTGTATGCTAATATTGCTTGTATGCTTATATTGTTTAAATTGCTTGCTGTTCAATAAAGTCTGAGTCTTTTCCACTACAACTGATATCTTTGGCACTTCTGAATCCCTGAAAACAAATCCCTTGCCTTTGGTGAACTGCCATTCACCTTGGGCAAGACAATTCCTCTGTGAATGGTCTGTGGTATGACAGGAAGAACTTCAGTTCCTGTCACAGTGTCCCCTCACGTTGGAGATCACTCATGAAAGAGGGTGGGAATGTTAGTCAGATATGTTTTGATCAACATGAGAATAGAACCCCACAGATTGCAGTAGCTGCTGGCTGGTAAGTGAGAACAGGGAAAATTTCATGGCCCCTATGTATCCCCTAATCTAGGAGCTACACAGAGATTATGAATACAAAACAGTCACAAGTGTATAACTCTCAGTTATTCATTCATAACTGCCCAAGCAGATATCAGCTTGAATAACAATAACTTGCCTTTCATCCCTAAATGGGCATTGAATAAAGAACAGCCATTACAATGGTTTTTTTAGTATTTACAAAGGTAATGAAGAAATGCCTTTCTTTTAATAATAGGGGGGAAATCCCACATGCACAAAACAATTGGACCATATTGTTTCACTAAAGGTAGGAATGAAGAACCTCTAGCCCATGGACTAGATATGTCCCACAGAGGGTCTCCATTCTGCTCTTTAGGCATGGAAAGGATATTCAAAGCTATTTAGAAAATTGTTAGAAAAGAATTGTTTTTTAGGTGTTGAGATGTGAAGAATCCTGGACTGGCAAGAAGATTCACAGTTCGGGACTTATTTTGTGCAAATTTTGCACATGGTTGTTTTGGAAAGAAAACAGCATTTTCTGTGCAGGAAATAAGATTTCTGCATATTGATATCATTTCCTGTGCAGACAATTCTGTTTCATGAGAGAGAAAAAATCTCCTGTGTGGAAAATGCTGTTTTCTGCATACAATATACATACAGTGCCTGTGTGACAGGATTGGCAAATTAGCTGGTTGTCATGAAAACTTGGTTTTCTATAATGTACTGACAGATTCAGCTTCCTGGACAGCCTGAGGATTTGGTTCTAATTATCTTTTGCACCTTCAAGGACTTGTTTTGGCTTAGCCAAGGTCTTACTTAGACTTACTATCTGGTAGCATTTTTTTCTAACAAGGTTCTGGGTCCCTTGATGGTTAATTGGGATCATCTACTCTTTTAACTCTACCTGGGATTTAAAATCCTCTATGGACACTCTGTTGTGTGTTCTACCATACTAAGAGGCTAGTAGCTGGGGAGTACTTCAGATCAAGCTTCCTCTCTTACAACATCTTGGTTATGTAACTTTCTCTCAACGCTGGCTCTATCCCTAGTGAGGTTGCACCAGGCAGCCAGGACTGTTGTGTTCCATATAATCTTTGATCCTTGAAAGAAGCTTGGCTTTGGGGACTGTTTGTGTGATTTTGGAACTCTTTATCTCTTTGTATTTTGCTTTTGTCGAATAATTTTATGCCTTGTGCTTTGCTTCAGGAACTTGTGTGGGCTAAAAGGTGATAAATGTATACTTTAACGAAGTAAATAAATAAATACAGATCAAAGAAGTGGACAGCCCTGTATTCTCTTGTGTCTGCAAGAGAAAGTGCTTGCGGAATAGTGGGAAAGCTGGTTTGGACAGTTCTGTTTTCAGACCGTAGTGCATATCAAGTTCTGAAATATGAGTAATACCTGATTCTGTCAATCAGATCCCACAACATATAAGAACTCTAATTACTTGTCTTCCTTAATGCAATATTATCATTTGTCATTTGGATGCTCACATAATGTGAGGGGCTACCAATCCTGGCCAAAATAACTGTGGTACCTGGAGTTATATGTACCATTGCTACTGAATTACCATTTTTTCTTTCTCTGTTTAAAGGTATTTAATGTAATCCATGGCACACTACGGAACATAGCTGAGGAAAGACATCCGGAACTAGTGACTGTTACATGTGGCTGTTTGTACTGCCTTCTCTTCTTTTCCCAACTTAATTACACTGGGTGAAATCCCATGATGCACTAGTGGATGGATGCTAGTGCTAGCATGATAAAACTTTCTTCTCTCCCTCTCTCTCTCCTTTCAATGACTTCCAAAATATGTTCTGCAGAGTTTCCAGTACTTCAGAGGAAGCCATTGTGCTAGGACCACAGTGGGGAGAAAGAATCACCGTCTTTCCAGTTCCATCTAACAGAAGCAGTTCTATCCATGTAAAGAGGCCATATGATTCCAGAGATAGTTAAATGCAGGAGTGGGAACTATGTAGCCATCTAGATGCATTAAACTGCAACACTCAGAAGTCTTAACTACCATGAGGAAAGATGGAAATTCAAAAACATGTGGAGGGCTGCAAGATACCTTCCTCTCTCCTTGTTTAATGCTATAGTTTCTGTTCTATTTTTTTAAAAAAAACATAGTTTTGTCACATTAATATTGTTTTTAGTAATTTTGCATGGCAAATAATGAAAGCATTGGGGTGGCAAAGAGACAAACAACTGCAAGAGTCCTGGACAGGTGGCTTACTATTAGCACCTAAGTTTTAGGCCATTTCCACACTACACTGTTACAATGCTAGATTCCACTTTCAACATCCTATGGAATCTTGGGGTTTGCAGTTTAGGGAGGGGTCTTTAGAATTCTCAGCCAGAGAGCTCTTTGGCCTCAGTAGAGAATTCTAAATGCCCCTCCCTAAACTGCAAACCCCAGGATTCCATAAGATGTTGAAAGTGGAATAATAGCACTATAATAGTGTAGTGCAGAAATGGCCTTAGTGTCTAAATGCTATGATACACACTTTTTTTTTCAAAGCCACCGCTGAGATGCATACAGGGCCAGCTGCAAATATATTTTAGGTAAGATTTTTCCAATAGATTACCAGTTGCTTTTCCAATTTATTAGTCTGTATACATCATTACATATAATATTTGCTCCACATCTTGCTAGTGTTTCCAACTTAACAACAGGATATGATATAGCATGTTTATTTTATTTGTTGCTCTAATTGTTCAGAATCCATCATTTTTAGTTGGGGATTTTGACCAGCTTAGGTTTTCTAATTAACTTCTTGACTCAGCTGGAATACAGCTGTGGGTAATTTTGTAGCAGTAAACACCACTAGTACAGCAATCTCTTTGGGGATTTTCATGTCTGATCATCTAGCCTCATGTTGACTTGCTGTGATTCCATCCCCTCTTAATTTGCTGCAGCGACATACATGCTTCCTTAGCAGGGGTATTATTTCATCTCCGGACGCTTAACTTCCTATTTCATATTTGCAGCCTCCTCTTTCCAATTTTCTTTCATTAGTCTCTCATTGAGACTCCTGAAAGGAAACAGAAACCCTTGGGATGTCTTGTTACTGTACCTGTTCTTCTTTGTTATACACCAGCATGCCCAGTTGCCTGTGGAGATTTCTGTCTGCTTATCAGGAAATGTTCAAAAGTGGTAAGATATAGGAATCATTCATAAACATGGGCTCTTGTGGAAGAAGCAGAGAGTCATCAAGCGTTAGCAAGCAATAAAAGATTATGTTGTCTGGAGAGGCAACTCTCACTAAAGGGCACAAAGTCAGTGATAAAACATGTAAGCGTAAATAGGAAAATAAAGCACCAAACATACTAAAAAGTCTCTTTGCAGCTCTCATTCACTCTCCCTGCCTGTTATCAGTACTGAGATTGTAGTATATGGCATTTTACTTTCCCTTGACGGTATAGATCCCTTAGCAGCTGAGGGAATTAATACAACTTGCAATTTACAATCTCTCTCTTCACATGAGCAATTAAGCCAAGCTCCTGGTATCAAAAAGCACTTAAGCAATAGGAAACCTGGAGGGAATTTTAAAATCTACCATAAAAATAATACAATCTTGCCTGCATTAACACATACACTATATTATTAATTCCATGGGTATCATTAAAACGGTACACCCAGCACAGCAGTGTGCTCCTGGATCTGTGTCATTGCAATTTTTCAAGTACATTGTGAACTCACAATATCTGCAGGTACCTGGAATGTTGTGGGATCCGGAATTGTGATTTTAATTAGTCCTGCCTTTGCCAGGACATTTTCCAGTGCCATGAGAAACCTGCTACTCAATGCCAGATAGGGGAGGGTGAGGATTTAATTTCACTTCATTTTGGATATGAATTTAGGGGGATAAAAGTAATCATACTGAGGATGTAAAATGGCATTTAAAAAAAACAAATGTGGGAGAAAACAATCAAAGAGTATTCATTTATCTGAGACCAGGGTTTTGCCTACTTTGCCTCTGACCCTTTCAGTGTTCATCCATCTTACTGCTGAATTAGGGTTGCTTTTGAAATGGGTGGTGCTAGAAGAAACTTCTATGCATATCATGAACTGTCAAAAAGACAAATGAAACAGTTTAAGAGCAAATTAAGCCTGAACTTTAGCTGGAAGCCAAAATGACTAACCGAGGTTGTTGTACTTTGGACATAACATGACTAGCTGGAAAAGATGGCTGTGTGCAGAAGATAGAAGGAAAAGAGGAAAACCACAATACTGATGGATCAATTAAATCAAGGAAGCCACAGCCCTCAGTTTGTAAGACCTGAGCAGCACTGTTGATAACAGAGCATCTTGGAGATCTCTCTAGGGTTACCATAAGTCAGATTCAACTCGATGGAAAATAACAAAAAAAAATAAAAAAAAATCACTCCTATTCACCAATGCTGGCCTGGCAGGCAAGCACAGAATGATCCCTGTTTGTTTTTTATTTTGGTCAATTCAGGATGCAAAATCTTCGTTTCTTCATTTTTTCAAAAAAATCTAATTTACCCAAACTGGAAGATTTCTTCATATTTGGGACTGAAAGAACTAAGATTCTTTCTTTCTTTCTTTCTTTCTTTCTTTCTTTCTTTCTTTCTTTCTTTTGAATAAATGCTCAAGAAAGGAAAAATGATAGATTTCCCCATAGGAGAAATCATCAGAGAAAATAAATGCATTAAACAACAAATAAATGCAGCCCAAAGAAAGACACATGAACAGAGGAATTTCACTTTATAGTAACTAGCAACAACAATTCCCAACGGAACAAGTTACAGATAACTGTACTAATTTGTAATACATTTGGTTCAAACTCTGCACTAATCACAGGAGCAGTAATTTTAATTTACACATGGTTGTAGCATGCACGTATGCCTTGTAAATATATGTGAATAGAGTACAGTAATAGCATGGCAGGTTGAACTTTCAAACCACCAGTATTGCTATTGAGAGTATTTGCAAAACTTCTCATTCTAATGAGTCAGAGCCTCTCAACTTACTGAGATGCTCTGTTGAGAAATCAAAAACTGTCATAAGATTACTTGGCTCCTGTGCAAGTGTGAGACAATGAGACAGTTGTTTTGTTTTGTTTTTTTATCACAGTTTCCACAGTTGGCACAAGAAGTCTCTGCACAAAACTTCTTTTCCATTTGTGAAGCAAAGCACACACAGGAAGCAAACACATGGAAGTGTATTGATCAAAGGTATAGGAAGACTCATTAGAAGGCATGCTTTTTCTAAGGCTATTTCTACACTACACTGTTATAGTGCTATTATTCCACTTTAAACATCTTATGAAATCCTGTGGTTTGCAGTTTAGAATTCTCAGCCAGAGAGCTTTTTGGACTCAGTAACCTACAAACCTCAGAATTCCACAGGGTGTTGAAAGTAGAATAATAGCACTATAATAGTATGGTGTTGAAATGGCCTAAAGGTCTACACAACAAGCCAGCACAAAATTATATACGCAATTTATGCAAAAAATGTGCAAGTAAAAATACTGTAACTGAATACTCATGCAAAAAATCCCTCATCATTTTGTTGGCAAGAAGAGAGAGATTAAAAAGAGCTTTTCTGCAAGTAAGGATGAGACAAGAGAGGATTTGGATCCCTAGCCACCTCATTTGCTGTGTTTTGGTTGCATTAATTTATTACATCCATCTTATAGTGATCAAGTGTATAATAGTCATGTCAAGCAAAATAAATCAAACAAAACAAAACAAAATGAAATAAAAATGATGTACAAGCCTGTTTGTATCTTAAGTATCTTCCAAAGTTAGGCCTTTTAACTTGCTCAAGCCTTCCTTATCTACAGGATTAAGCAAGTTTCACCTCCTCTCCAGCAACTGTATGGGTTGAATCAGCTGGGATGTGGCATATGAGAAATCCATATAAACAGAACACATAAATAAATTTCAAGTGTTGATTTATCTGACAAGATGCTGTTGGAGTTATTCCAGTGGATTAAGATGCTAATACTACACATGTTAACAGATTAATAAATTATGAGTTGACTTCTTTCCAATGCCATGATAAAAAAGAAAGTTCAAAAACATGATCTCTGATATTCTTACAGATACAGGGCTACACTATTAATCTAGGGTTTGTGAGAGGATGGTAAGTAAACTCTATAAACAACTGGACTCAAGCCAAAAAGATGGTCAACTATTGATGTGCTCAGAGGTGAAAGGAAAATATGAAGCTGCACAACAAATAATGGTAGGAACATGTACTGTGAGATGCATGAATCAGGGAATCTAGACATAGTAAAACAAGAAATGGAATGTGTAAACATTGTAATACTTGGAGCGAGCAAGCAAAGGCAGACAGAAATGAGAAGTGAAACTCTAAGAAGAAATGAGGTGGAATTAATAGTGAGAAGTAGCAAAAGTAGTCCAAGGATATAATGAAAAGTCTGACCAAATAATCTGACTTCAGATAAGACTTCAGAGAAATCTATCAATATACCCATAATCATAATCCAAGTTTATCCTCCAACTTCAGAAGCAGAAGAGGAATTTGGAAGATTCTGTGCAGGAGTCTGGGAGATCAGCAACACAGGACTTGTTAATCATAGATGGTTGGAATGCACAAAGGAGGAACCAAAACAGAATAAAAGATTACAGGGAAATTTGGCCTAGGATTTAGAAATGACTCAAGAGAGTAACTGACTGAATTTTGCAAGGTTAACTGTTTGTTCAGTGCAAACAACCAAAGAGGGGATGCATACATGGGCATCACTTGATGGCCAATATAGAAATCAAATAGACAATATAACTGGAGACAGAAGATGAAGAAGTTCCATTCTCTCTGCTAAAACAAGACCAGATGTAGAATGTGGCATAGACCATGAACTGTTAAAAAATAAGAACAAAGCTATAGAATCATAGAAACACACCATCACAGACCTGGAAGAAGCCACAAGGGCAATTGAGTCCAACCCGCTGCCATGAAGGAATACACAATCAAAGTATTCCTGACAGATGACCATCCAGCTTCTGCTTAGAAACTTCCAATGAAGGAGACTCCATCACACTCCAAGGTAGCACACTCTCTTGTCCAACTGCTCTTACCATCAAGAAGTTCTTCCTAATGTTTAGATAGAATATCTTTTCCTGAAATTTGAAGCCATTGCTCCATGTCCTAGTGTCTGGAGCAGCAGAAAAGAGGCTTGCTCCATCTTCCATATTACACCTCTTCAAATATTTAAACATAGCTATCATGTCACCTCTTAACCTCCTCTTCTTCAAGCTAAACAAACCCAACTCCTTAAGTCTTTCCTCATATGGCATGGTTTCCAGGCCTTCTACCATTTTGGTCATCTTCTTCTGGACATGCTCCAGATTGCCAATATCCTTCCTGAATTGTGGTGCCCAGAACTTCACACAGTATTCCAGGTAAGTTCAGAACAAAGCAGAACAGAGAAGTATTATTATTTCCCTTGACCTAGACACTATATACCTATTGATACAGCCTAGAATTGCATTGATTTTTTTTTTAGTTACTGCATCACAGTGCTTGCTCATGTTCAGCTTGTGGTCTACTAAGACTCCTGGATTCCTTTCATATCTACATGGTCAAGCCAGGTGTCACCCATCTTATATCTCTGCATTTAATTTTTTCAGCCTAAATGTACTACCTTACGTTCTCCCTGTTGAAAATCATTTTGATAGTTTTGGGCCAGCTATCTAATCTGTTAAGGTTCTGATCTTGTCCTCTGGGGTGTTAGCTACCCCTTCTAATTTGATTTCATCTGCAAATTTCATAAGAATGTCCTCCGTTTCCCTGTTCAAGTCATTGATAAAGATGTTAAATAGCACTGGGCTCAGGACAGAACCCTATGGCACCCCACTAGTCACTTCTCTCCAGGATGAATTGCAGCCATTGATAAGCACCCTTTGGCTTCAGTCAGTCAACCAGTCAAAATCCACCTAACAGTAGTATTGCCTAGCCCAGATTTTACTAGCTTCTTGGCAAGACTATCATGAGGGAAGCTGTCAAAGGCCTTACTAAAGTCAAGATATTCTATATCCACAATATACCCTTCATCTACCAAGCTAGTAACTCTATTAAAGAGAAAGGGAGGGGGGAGAGAGAGAGAGAGAGGGAGGGAGGGAGAGAGGGAAGATTAGTCTAGCATGATGTGCTTTTGAAAAAACCCATGATGACTTTTAGGAATCATAACGTTCCCTTCTTTCTAGTCTACTCTTTCAGTGGTGGGCAACTCATGGTCTTGTGGCAGATATTCCCCCAGCTCCCCAAGATCTTTGTTGACTATGTCTAAATTGTCACCATCAGCTGAAAACCCCTAATATTTCTGTTGGAAAATATAGCACAAGGGAGCATGGGGATGTAAAGAACACTTTCATAGTTTTTTTTTCCTGTCCTCAAGGAATGCAGTCTCAGAATAAAAGAAAGAAAAGAAAATGAATTTTTTTTTCACCAAAATTCTGTGTGTTATGCAAAAACTTGGGGTTTGTGCATAAACAGCATTTTTGTACAAGAAGCAGTGTCTTTGCATATACAGTAGGCCCTCTGCATTCGTGGGAGTTAGGGACACGGAACCCTTGTGAAAGTAAAAAAAAAACACAAGTAATTCCCAACAGTGAGCATTCCCTGCACTCTCCTGCCTGCTGCTGCCAGTGCACCCAGTGACTGGTGGGCGGGAGAGTACCGGAGGAAAGAAGATATTTTCTCCTGCACCTGGGAGAGCTCAGAGAAAAAGGTCCCACACTCTTTCACCCACACGGGCGCACCAGCAGTGGCTGGCAGCAGAGTGCAGGGAACAAGGTCTTCTCCCTCTTCACTCTCTCGCCACACTCCCACCTGCATGATCACATGGGCAACAGCGGCAGGAGAGTGTGTGGGGGATCATTCTCTCACCTCCCACCCACGTGATCATGCAAGCAGCAGTGGCAGGATAGCACAGGGGGAAAGATCTTCCCTCCCCTTCACTCTCTCATCTCAAGCCCTTACAATCATGTGGGCATCAGTGGCAGGAGAGTGTGGGGTGAGATCGTTCCTCCTCTTCACTCTCTCACCAACTACCCATGCAGTCGCGCTGCAGTGGCAAGTGGGAGAGCACAGGGGGAGATCTCCCTTACAGGGCATTTTCTGTGGTTGGCAGTTGCAGGCAGGACAGAGTGCAGGGGGAGGCAAGCAGGCACTGTGAATAAGCAAACCTGCAAGAGTCAAACCCACAAATGTGGGAGGAGAACTGTACTGTTTTCTGGACAAAAATTATTTCAGTCAAAGTCAACAGACTTTGTGTTCATTCTTGCCTGCAGTATTTTTTATTCAGAGAACAGTATATTCAAAGTGACTATTTCTTGTTCAAACCCCAGAGTTTAGGTGCAAACATATTGTATGCAAGAATGGAATGAAGATGTACATCCTAGGGAAGTGTGTGCTTTCTCCAAGCAGAATCGTACTCCCAGTGTGTGCTTAAAAACAGAAAATCAATCAGCTGAAAAGCATGGTATATGCTTTATATATGCCATGTCTTCCCAGCAGAATTCCTCAATTGCTTTGCAACTGTGGAAACTTTGGCAGGGATGAGTTTATGGTATGTCTCCCAATGCCTCAATCTTGGGAGCCTCCCATATTTTGGTCAGTTGAATTTCACTGTTAAGTTACAGTTTGCAAAACCTTCATTCATGTTTGAATAATTCATAATTAATTGAGTTGCTAATTTTGCCTTTTGCTAAAGCACCCTGGAACGTCTGGCATTAAGATTCCTATTGAAGTATGGCCTGATTAACTGATTGCTTGTTTTGGGGTTCATTTTGTTACTAATGACTTCTTACAGGTGTGAGCAAAACACTCTTTGTTCCTTCTTCTATCTACAAGAGAGCAGAGGAAACTCAAACAAGCAAACTGCTTGGGAGTTTTTGTTTAATTCCAGTGTGGTATAAAAAGGTCAGACTGATAGCCACAGAGAAGAGAAATAAAACCAGCTACTTTTTTTCCTGCAAATTTCTTCCTCACAATATATTACTTTTCCATGTTGATTTCTTATATTGTCTTGTAATGAATTTGAAGTGGTTTTAACTCTAAAATTGTTTGTTTTAAAATAATTTTTATATTGATAATATTTTTTACTAATATTTTTGTATTTTCTTAAAAAATATTTGTACTGGTTTTAATAAATTACAAGCCACTAGGAGTCGTGCTATTGGGGAAAAAGTGAGATATACATGAAATATAATAAGATATAAATGTCTGGAACATTGGAACTGGGAATTGCTTCTGTTAAAAGACTAGGGGCCTTTCCACACTATGCTATTATAGTGCTATTATTCCACTTTCAACATCCTATGGAATCCTGGGGGTTGCAGCTTAGGGAGAGGCATTTAGAATTCTGAGCCAGAGGGTTCTTTGGCCTCAGTAAATTATAAACCTTGGAATTCCACAGGATATTGAAAGTTGAATAATACCACTATAACAGTGTAGTGTGGAAAGGCCCTAGGTATGAAACATTAATATTTCTGTATGGGTTCTGCTATATACAGAAAGAACCACAGGAAATGCCCTGGGGAAAGACCTATACCTTTTACCTTGGAATATCTTGCTGTTTGATAGAAGGAGACAGCTTCCTACATTGGTCCTACACCCACTTCTGTCAAATGTGTTGTCTCACAAAACTGCTGAAGCAGCCTCTGCATCTGCATGTAAAAATGGAAACCACTCAGCTAATGCTGAAAACTTAGTATCATGTCCTTCACTGTCCAACTCATTTCCGATTACTCTTTCCCTCCATCCCTTCTTGATGTGAGAATGTGTAGTGATGAAGGTGCAGATTTCTAAACTGAAGCTAGTATCATTCCAGGGTTAAACTTTCTTACTGAAAATTATCCTTTAATTTGACTCTTGGTCATTTGATATTGGTAGTCACAATTTACTACAGAACAGCTGTAGGCAAGTAAATTACACGGGCATGTACTAATATCTCAGGTAAGCTCAGAAGGAGCTGAATTAAATGTCCAAATCTGATCCTTTCCTTAGCTGAAGAGGCAAACTTCTTCATTAGCGTTAGAAACGTGCTAATTCAATTTTGACCTGTATCATAATCTCACTCTCTAACTGTTCCTCTTCCCCTTTAGGGAGAGGAGAAAATTGTAGAGATGCATGAAGTTATGCATGCTGTGATGAAAGGAGACAGATGTCCAACTATGGAAATAAAAATAAATGGAGAGGTGAGTGGGTTGGTTTTTCCAGTGGCCCCTTCTTCTGCTAGAGAAGGGAGATTTTTTTTATAACTGTTATGCTATCATGATTGCAACATTACCTTTCACGCGTCAGTTTTAGTCCCATGATTTTAGTGATTTTTTGTGCTTCATATCTTCTACACTGGGAGCCATTTGTGGTGCCTTCCCATATTTTCCTAGTGCCTTCCTCACTCATTTCACCACTTCTCAGCCATATTTTTCCGCAGCCCTGGCTGTTGTCACATCTTTCCTCTGTGCTCCCACTGCATTAATTTCAATGATATTATTTTAACTGCACAGTTGTAATTTCCCACCAAATGGGGAAAAACCAATAAGAGCACAATCCTTAAATACCAAAAGAAGCATCCATTCCATTGTTTGAATGAGCCCTGGTGGCGCAGTGGTTAAATGCCAGTACTGCAATCACAAGGTTGTGAGTTCGATCCTGCCGGGCTCCAGGTTGACTCAGCCTTCCATCCTTCCGCAGGTCGGTAAAATGAGTACCCAGCTTGTTGGGGGCAATTAGCTAAAACACATTGTAAACCACTTAGAGAGCACTTAGCTGATAAGCGGTATAGAAATATATGCTATTTGTAATGTATAATGTTCATGTTGTTCGCCGCCTCGATCCATGTGGAGAGAGGGGATACAAATAAATAAATATTATTATATATATTATTATGAGAAAGCTGGACAGTGAAGAAAGATGAGCGGGAGAAAACAAAGTCATTTGAAATGAAGAGTTGGAGGCACCTCTAAAAGGACAGATGAGTGGGTCTTACATTAAATCAAGCCTCTATTCTCACTAGAAACCAACATTAGGCATTTCCTCCCTCCCACCATTGTGAGGAGGTGGTGGTGTAGCACCAAGCCCCCTGGGGGGAGCAGCACAGGGGTCCCTTACTGCTTGGTGCAATGGCTCAGAGCAGTCTTGCCCAAATCTTCTGATAGAATACTCATTGTGAGACTTGGGAAAGAACCAAGCATGTTTCACACCAGATCCTTTGTGAAACCTTGTGGGATTTCAGGTGAGACTTGGCAAGCCTATATATATACGTATATGCAGTCATCCCTCCACATTCGCTAGGGCTAGGAGCACAGAAACCCCGTGAATATGGAAAAACTGTGAATAACTCTAAGTCCTCCCAAATCATATTTAACACATAAGAAAGTATGATCACCATATTCAACCCACTGTGGGTTCCTTCACAAGGCAGAAGTGGGTACCTGGTGAAGCATACTCCCACCTCCACTCCTGCTCTACACTATTTTTAATAGGGGCTTACAAGCCTTGTTTGCAGTTTCTCAGTCTCTCAAGGCTTGCAATCCCTATCAAAAACGGCATAGGGGGGCAGCAGAGGTGACAGCAAATAATCCGTGAATAATCAAATCCGCAAAACTGAAACCCGTAAATGTGGAGGGCTGCCTGTGTATGTGTGTGTGTGTATATATACACACACATACACACACACACACAAATACACACACACAGGCCTGCCAGCACACCACTCAACCATTCTTGGCTGAATCACTTCACAACTCACTCTCCCATCCTATCTCGTAACATGGTGCCTAGTATTTCCCCAGGCAGCAGATGGTTGCCTTGTGGGGGCTTGGTAAAGAATTTTCCCTTATTATTGGAGGACAGGTCTTCCTTCTTTCCTGGGGTTTCACCCCCTTGTTTGTGGGGGTTTTGCCATTACTTATCCTTGCTCCCTGTATACGTTACCACTGCTGTGTACTTTCCTGATGGCACTGTGTTCCTTCATTCCACTTGCTTTGTCACAACTGGCAGACTTCAGGTACAAGCTTACTGGGGGACAGTTGAGGACGGGGAGGTCTTGGAAATCTATCATTCATAGAGGTGGCTTAAGTTGGAGTTGGCTTGATGGCAAGGAGCACAGTTGCATCCCGCCATGAAACAAAGAACACAATTGTGTCTCTCTATCAAAGAACTGTCTCCCTCTTCCAGCAGAAAGAATTTAGCAGCTCCAGTCCCCAAATATTTACCAGACTAATTTCTGTTTGAGTCAATTGGGTTTACCTCTGAGTAGATACATATTGGATTTTGCCTAGATTCAAAAATGAGATGGAGAAATAGCTCCCCGACTCTGGCAGTGCAGAAGTGGCAGAAGAGTCCAGAAAATGCCTTTTTTGATGTTGTGATGCAATTGTAGTACAGTACAAGCTATGAGTGAAACATATCTTTTGTTTGAGGAAGAAATGGGGAGGTTGTTAAAGAAATGTTTGCCCAGTTGCAAGTCCCTAACTTTTACTGCAAAGAAAGTTCAGTTGCAGTCAGTGGTGCTTATCTCTTAGTAGATGTGTATTGGATTGTACACAAAATGCTAAATTTCATTGGATAGACTTTTTTTTTTTCCTATCCCACAATAGGACTTGCATTACAGCTTCTCTCTCAGCTGAACTTTTCTTCATTGCTTCTCAGCCTGGCATGCACCTTGAGTGACTTCCTTTTACCTCTCTAATCATAAAGTCAGAAGGAGGGGTTGAAGCATTCCACATTTTCGAAATGCCCTTAACTCACCCATCTGATCTGTTAATTAGGATTCTTCCCAAAGAGATATTTCACGAGGAGGGGGAGCAGAACCTTTGCTGATCAATTATTGTTACCTTTAAAAAAAAATACAAAGAGGCAGGGGAAGGGAGAAGAAAGAGAGAGAGAGAAGGATTATATCAGGAATAAAAACAACAACAACAAGAACAAGAACAACAACAGTATGACAATAATTTTATGAAAAAAAATCCTCCTTTTTTTGCCAATGTTAACTGACCTCTACTTCACTATAAAAGCTTTGTGTGGAAAAGACCTGGAATAACCTGCTTAAGACAGACTTTGCAAGTTGTTGTGGAAAGTGTTTCAACCATGTGTATGTTTCCTTATCTGTTATGTTTTAAGAGCTTTTGAACAATTTTTAGCATAAATTGCAGTTTTTAAAAATAATTGTCTACTTAATTTCTATATTAATTTCTATTTAATTTCTGTCTTCGTTATATTCTGCTTTAATCTATGCTGGAAACTGTCTCTAATCTTGCTCTGGTAGAAAGGCAGAATAACTGACAAATAGAGAAATCCATTACCCAAACTCCATCACTAAGTTGGAGAGGTAAATTCGGGTTCAGCGTCTGGGTCCTGGGCAATAGTAGAGCACCTCAGCTGCCTAGTAGCCAAACAAGCAACCTTTCTTCTAGCTGGGGCACTGAAAATGGAAACTGGAGCATGGACTGGGAAAGCTTCACAGTACCAAAACAAGTTAGATGTTTTCTTTAGTGATCCACAGACCCAGACTGGGACTAGTTGGGGTTTTTTTGTTTTCTTTTGTTTTTTTTGCAGGAGGCGGCTGAAAAGACCAAAACAAATGGAGCAGCTCAGAACCAAAATGATCCCTTTCTCCTTCCCAGGTTTACAACTTTCAAAGTGGGCAAGGTCATTTCCACAGTTGTGCTAGGCTGATGATGCCCTCTTATGAACCTTTGAAGCCCAGTACAAATCGGGACAGTCCTTGGAAACAGAGGATTGCTGACTTTCCTCATAGAACTGCAGTGTGGAAACAGGAATAAGAGGGAAGAGCAGAGTCCTGATAATAATAAAGTGTAGCTTGGGCACTACCAAGGCTAACCACAGTTTGTAGACCCATGGCTGAATATGATATAGAAAAGAAAACTTAGCAAAACCTGGGATCATGCAAAGTAGAAATCACCAGAGAAAAATGTGAAGTGTGCTGTAAGTGGGACAAGATATTTAAGTTGTTCTAGAAAGCCTTCCAACACAGCTGGGTGTATTCATTAAACTTGGCTGATATTTACCTCATCACAGACTCTTAAGGTATTAATTAAAGGCTCCCAGATACTGAAGCTAAAGCAACTCTCATTCTCCACAAAGTCTGTACCTATTGATGCATAAGACATAGATTTAAACAAACAATTATCATGAGTAGAAACTCATTGCCTGTTACCTGCAGGCCTTGCATGGTCACTACCCCTTGTGGCAGGCTGCTCCAACATCATTGGCTCTCAAGCTATCAAGCTCAGCCAGCGTTAATTACTTATGGTAATGAACAGTTGTGTTCCCTCTGGGTTTTCTCCTCTGGGTTCTTCCATGCTTATTCTTTTTGTATAGAAATCTTCTTGGCTGTAAAATAGTGGTAATTTCCTTCTCAGCTTGTGGTCAGTGGAATTTCTTATGAATTTTTCAGTCAAAATACATTTGACAGCATCTGGGCCCAATGAACTGGGACTCTTGTTTCTAAATCCTCTTTTGCAGATGTTCTTCAGCCACTGTGAAACACTGCCAAAGAGCTCTTTAAAATACAACTAGAGGCCTTCACTTCTGCCTTGGTAGGCTGTTGAGAATCCTTGTTTCAAAACAGTTACATTTTTTCCTCTTCTGGTCCCCTTAGAACAGTACTCTGGGATACACTGTACAACTTCTAATAAGGACTGGGTTTCAGCATGGATAAGGATGTGATAGAAATGAGATGACAGAACCATGAGATAATAGAAATATTTGTATCATAGAGACTGCAGGAGAGAATCATTTAAAAAAAAACACAACCCAAAACCTTGTTTATGTAATACATTCTTAGCAAAATGAAAATCACAATAGATACAGTAAAATAATGTTAGCTTTCAACACACAGGAGGTTTTTTTGTTTTTTAGAGAGGGGACTATATAAAACTGGCTTTGTTCTTGTTCTTTAACTATCAGATATTATTCTCCCTTGCATTATGAGCAGTTTGATGCTGTGCTCATACTGTTGTTCATGGTGCAGAAGTTAAACTGACTTCTTAGAACAAAGTGGCTTAGGCCACAATTTTACACACATACTTTGCTATATGTTTTAAACTGAGTAGGAAATAAGTCCCACTGAAAACAGTGGGATTTACTATTAATTGACTATGAATTGGGTTTCTCGGTGAAATGAGCTTGGAGGTGATACCCAATTATTTCTGTCCCCTCAGAAGTTCAAATGTAGGTTTTCACCTAAACAAGCAGGAATTCCCAAAGCTTTTAAGACAAATGGTGAAACACAAACCATTTTGTATGGCCCTTTTCGCACGGGCCTTTTCTCGCGCGACAGCCCCGTGAGCCTCACGGGAGTGGGAGCGTCGCTCCGCATGACGCACTCCCACTTCCGCCGGGCTCACGGGGCTGAAGCGGCGCGAGCGCAGGTTTTTTGATTTTCGCTTCGAAGCGAAAATCACCCGCGCTCGCGCAATGCTCCCGGCGCCCGCGCGCACTTACCTCTCGTGCGGAGCATCCGGGAGCCGGCCGGGTCGCGCTTCCTTCCCTCCGCCCCTGCGGAAGGAAGGGACGGGGTGGGGCGCTAGCGCGACGGACGCGACACGTCCTGCTTCGTGCGCGCGGGGGGGCGGACGCGACAAGCACCTTTCTCGCGCGCGGGGGGTATGGACGGGACAAGCGCCTTTCTCGTGCACGCGGGGGGGATGGACGGGACAAGCACCTTTCTCACGCGCGTGGGGGGGATGGACGGACGCACGAGCCACCGCCGCCACCTCTGGGAGGCTGCCGCTTCCCCGCTCATTCTTTTGCCTGCGGAAGGAAGGAGGGGGGAAGCGGCAGCCTCCCGGAGAAGGCTTCTTGCGCGAGCCGCCCTCCTCCGTCACGCGAGCGCCGGCGCTGCGAAAAGGGCCTATGATTAAATGCCATAGCTTCTTTCTCCCTAGGAATGTTAAGGGAAGTTGTGATAGATCATATCAAAATCCTACCTAGACCAGCATTTCTTTTCACACAATAGTCAAGCAGATGCCTACAGTGCCCACAATAGAATATGGATATGGGACACAGCATGGTATAGTGGTTTGAGATTATAACTCTGGGGACCAGGATTCAAACTTTGTTCAGCCATGGAAACCACTGGGTGATCTTGGCCAAATCACATTCCACCCAACATCAGATGAAGGCAAAGGCAAAATCCCTCCGAATAAAATCTTCCTAAGAAAATCCTGTGATTGGTTCACCTTGGGGTTGCCATAAGTCAAAAACAACAACAATGACAACAACAACAACAACAAGAATATAGATAGCCTAAGTGTCCCAAGGGAACCAGATCCCATTTGATATTGGAAGCTAAGCAGGATTAGCCCTGTTTAGTACTTGGGTGGGAAACTGCCAATGAAAGCCAGGTGCTGTAGGCTATACTTCAGAGAAGGAATTTGCAAGACCACCTCTGAATATTAATTGTCTAAGAAAACCTTGTGAAATTCATGTGGTTGCCATTAGTTGACTGGCAACTCAAAGTCACAAGCACACACAGAATATGGATGAAACAGCATCTCTTTTTTTCTCCCCAGCAATTAGCTTTTAGAGATATATAAAGCTATAATGAGCAGTAGCTACTGACAGCCTTATTCTTCATGAATTTGTCTAATCACGTATCTGTCTCTGTGAGCTTGCTTAATCACCATTTAATCCCTTCAGAGTTGGAAGGCATCACTACATCTTGTATTAGTACAAAAGTCCCACTATGGGATTTACACCTAAGCAAAAAGTAGTTTTTTGGTGTCTATCAATATAGATAGTCTGGCAGTTATCATATTTACTAGGCACTGGTCTTTTGAAAGGTTCTAATTCTTAATTGTTCATTCAGGACAAACCCATGTAAAAATATTTTGCATTACAACAGAGGTAGGTCAAGTGAGATGGAGGAATTATTTCCCCATCCCAGATATTTTGAAAACTCTTTATGGTATTTCTTACATTAATGTACTTTTTTTTCCTTTTAAACACTCCAAGGTGGTTCATAATCAAAGGCCCTTTCTGCACCAGGCAATTAGAATGGGGCAGTGCGTCCTCTCATGGAGGTTGTCTGCATCTTGGAGTGAACTAGGAACGGACTACTTACCAGAGATCCACACCTCAGTCCGCTCCAAAACGACCCCAAGTGGTCCTCCAGTGTGTTTTCTAAAGACCAGAAAAAACAGGTCTTAAGTTTCCTGGAACGTGCCATTGTGCTCCTGCACCCTTGTGCAGATCCGCGGGCTCGCATCAATGCGAGCCTGTGATCTGCGTAGGGTGGGTTTTAGGCATGGTGAGCTTCAGCGGTTCGCCGGGACCTACAAGCAACCGGAAGCCACCATTTTGGAAGCCGGAAGCCACCATTTTGGAAGCTGGCAGCCGCCATTTGGGAAGCCAGAGCAGTGCAGATCTACAGACCTCGCACTGCTCCGATTCACCCTGGACAAAGGAGGAGCCCTGCAGAAGGGCTTCAGGGACAGTCCACATTGCTTCGGACCCCAGAAGACGTGGTAGGTATCAGCAGGGAGCAATTCCCTTGCCTTGTGCAGAAAGGGCCAAAGTCTTAATGAGAAGGATAAAATCATAAAACAGTGAAAAAAAAATACTAATAAAACTCTTTCTTAAAAACCAAAGGTTTTTATTAAGTTACTGATTTATGAAGTCAGTAACTAGGAAAATAAACAGGAGAATACCTGGGTAAACATCTAGGTCTTCAACTGATGGTGGAAATATCCAACACTGGGACCACTCCTGATTTCCACTTGGGAACTGTTGCACATGGCAAAAACCACAACAGAGAAAGTCTTCCACCATATTATAACTACATGAGCCTCATGGAACTGAAGAATCTTGAACAGAACCTCCTCACAATGGATGTAAGAACTGGGGCTATCTGAACGGAAAAAGGGAGAAGATTTTTACCCTGTTTTTCTGGGGCCCAAAGTAGCTTACAGCTAAACTCAGAAGAAATAAGGAATTCTGAGCAGCAGAAGAGATGATGCCATAATCTTTGCTAAGAAAAGGTTTGGTGCTTTGACCCTGCACACCCTAGCTCCATGTTGTATTATATTGTAATTCCAACAATAAAAACTGCAGACATCAGTTTCAGTAAAATGGAGCATGAAAAAGATACCAGGACAGACTTCACCTTTAAAAATATTTTAAAAATCATTAAACTATACTTTGCAGAGACTCTGCATTATTTGGGAACCCTAACCTTCTTTTCTGATCCTATGAAGGAGTAATGCTAGATTTAAGATGTGTTGGCTGATAGCTTAATTTGAAACCAATATCTAAGAGGGGGATTGATTTTTTGGAATTTAAATCCAATGTTGACATTTCAATCAATCAATCAATCAATCTCTCTCAAAGAATGAGAGATAGAGGTGAAAACATTTCACTCTTTTTCATAACACTAGAATTCAGGGTCACCCAATAATGAATGATTGATGGTACACTCAGGACAAACAGGGGAAAACACCTTTAAAAAATCCCTGTTCTCCAAATGAGGTAATAGGTATTAACTTTTTGAAAGGGTTCAGACAGTTTCAGAAAGATTAAATCTAACAGGGTCTTCCAAGCAGAACTTCCATCCAGAGATTGGAGGTAAGTACTCACAAAAAATGTATTACTTGTAGTTCATTTCTCCAATAGAGAAGGCATAGTTATATCCCATTGTGACTGTAACTTTATGAGGGAGAACTTCACTAGTGCTCTACAGTTTGAGCAGGGAACAGGGTTCATCTCATACTAGGGGGGTGAGTTCCCACTCTCCTACAACGTAAATCACAAGCTGCCAGTGGATAACTTCATGACTTTTGCAGTAGAACTTGAAACTGTCTCTTTTTATAAGGAATGCATTACTTTGATCCCCCAATAAGACATTGCTTGTTACTGTTAACTGTAGTCCAGAAAGGTAACTTGCTTTAAAACTATTATTACTATTCTGCCACTGGGAAATAAAGGAAAATGATCTCTAGTTCCTCCTAGGGGCCAATTCAGATATCATACATTGGAAATTCTTTGTTCTTCCATTCCTGTTGCTCAGAATGAGTAAGACTGCAACTCCAGTAATAAGTAACAAGCAGATAACCCACTCTCACTGTAATGAATTACAGCCTTGGCTGTTACAGGCAAACCACCACCTCTGTTTCAGCTTGTTACAGTAAGAGTAATTGGTTGCCCAACTGTAAGTGTAACTTTTTAGTTACTTTTAATATTAGGAGAAGGCCTATAAAGAAGTTAATTTAAAGAGGCTAATAGGCCAATAATGAAGAGGCCTATAAGCCTCTTTAAATTAACAGTACACCACTGTGGAGTCACAAAAAATAGTGGAGGAGGAGTAAATATCACTTTGTTCAAACGTATCCCTCCACTCCTGAACAGTAAGCAGCGGTATCAGCTGGACCTCTTGGGATTTCATAGGGGCTGGAAGGGTCCTGGGAGTACACAGAACTGCATGGGTAGAACTTTACACTCCCCTTGCTCAGTGTAGAATCTTGGCCAAACTGTCCCAGAGGTGGTTTATCACAAGCGATAGCAAAACAAAACAAAACAAAACAAAAAACCTAAGTGTTTACAGATGGTGAGATGGTAGTTTAGATAACTAGAAGAGAGTTGCCACAAAGTGGTGGTAGTAGAGGAGTTCCTCATAGCTACCTTGTGCTTTGTTGAGGTAATGGTGAGGTAAATAGGAAGAGAATTGGCCTAGGGAAAGCCAAAAACCAAATGGGTGGAACTAAAGCCAAAAAGGGCAGGGATAAATATGAAATGGACTTAAATTGTAATCTCTGAGACATGGTTAATCGGTTTTACTGAGATAAAAGGTTTCTTTACATTTACAAAGGATAATTAAAGTAAAATTAAAACCTTTATTTTGAAAAGAGGAATTAACCAGAGCCAAATTTCCGTGGGAGTTTTGAGCTCATACATAAAACTGTGTGAGAGCAACACTTTCATGTTACAGTTGTCAGCTGCTCGTTCATGCAGTATAATTGTGTGTGATATAGAAGGACAGCCTGTACTGAAAACCTCCAAACTCAGATTGAGGATTAAAGTTAATGTTAGAATAGTTTTTAATGTAATAGCAGATACTGGTAAGCTACCAGAGATAGTTGGGAGATAGAGTTATCCATCCAGTACAACCCACTTTGGATTCCTAGTACCTCCCCACACACCAACTTGGAAAAAGATCAGTACACCAGTGATGGGGTTATTGAGAGCCATGAACTTTATTTATAATTTAACTTCAGAGGGACCTTTACTAAGAAGGAATATTATGCAGATATCAGGGTTAATCCAAGATATCCATCTATTATTGGGCTAATACACTCCAACACAATGTTTGTTGATGTTCCTGTGATAGACACTGGCCAGCCAAATTCCTGGGAATGAAAGCTTGCTCACTCACACCCTTAAATTGTCATGGCTTAAATGAGTGTGATAAAGGCCTACCCCAAAAATGTTCTTAAGTGCTGCCCCCAATTCCTGTAAGCCAAAGAGCTGGACTTAAGAAACATCATTCACCAAACAGTGTTTATTGGGTGTTTACCAATTTATCATCTTTCCACTCTGCACTTACTGTCAAGCTGTGACTATCTATTTACTGCGAACCACCCCTGATTTGCCTGTAATGCCTAAAGGATGTCAGTGGAGGCAAAAAATCCCCAAACACCTTTTGTTCAATATTCCAATAAGGAGAACTGGATCCAAAATTTCTATGAGGCCACAAACTGACCAGTCTGACTTGTATCCAAGGAAAGTGTGTGAATCAGTGATGAAGGAAACAGCTAATGCATTGCTATAGCAGGCTTAGATAGCCTTCTAGCTCTGGCCCTAGTGTTGTACTTAGTATGATGCTGCTGCACCAGATGTCCCACTTCTTCCTGCAGGGCTGTGTGTGTATGTGCAATCAGTCCAGCAAGTGTTGCCATACCACCAGCCAAACATAAAATGTAGGTAGATTTCTTATATCATATGGAAATGCCTGGTCTAATATATATCTTAATCCACTTCTGAGCAAATATAATTTGTTATGTGTCCCCCTGTTAATACCTGTCTCTTCCAAATCTTCAAATTAATGTGGCTGGGGGCCAAGAATCCCTTACTAATGTTCAAGAAGCTACAGGATTCTGACTGCTCTTTCTGCCTCTGTTTCATGTCTTACAACCAAATATGTTTGTCTAAGGCCCTTTCCACATGGGGTTAAAAAAATGGTGTAGATCGACCTCCACGGAGGTCATCCACACCGTTACATGAATTGGGGTGGATTACTCTCAAGTAACACGCCAATCCGCGGTCGGGCGCCCGCAAGCGGTGGTGCCATGTGCTTTTGAAAAACCACATTTTATGTGGTTTTTCAAAGGCACGGGGAGTCCAGCCCCGTGCAGCCCCATCGCAGCGCCTGTATGGATTTACGGACACGCGAAAGGGCGTCCCTGCAGATCGGGCAGGGGGTGGGATTTCCAGCTGGCGAGCTTCTCCAATTGGTGGAGAGGCTCCGCCAATCAAAATCTGACATTTTGAGCGCTGCCGGGCGCCGAGGATGCCGCAGGACGCTACTCCGTGTAGAGCAGCGAAATGCTCTGCTCCGCACAGTGATGGAATGAGGTAAGCCCATGTTTTAGCGTGGCTTTCCCCCTTTCCCCACCCGCATGTGGAAAGGGCCTTAAGTTGACAACTGTACAAGCATCCTGAGCAGACAACCATATGGGTGGAAGGAGGTGTGTCAACGAATAGCATTTTTCAGTGTCCCCAGCTGTCTAGCATTTTAGCAACTTCTAAATACCCTTCAGCTGCGTATTTAGAAATATAGCTTAGGCACCTAAGGAAGAGGGGCAAGCAAAGTTAACAAGGGAAAGCAAACACATCAGAAGTCATTCTAGGTGTCAATGATTTTCAGTGTTTCACTTCCTGAAAAAGTAAGAATGACTGGGAGAGTAGAATTCTTATTTGGAGGGGCAATACCCCTCATAACTAAACCCTGGCTGGAAGGTTCTCTCACTGCAATCATAGAGGCCATTTCCACATTACACTGTTATAGTGCTGTTATTCCACTTTCAACATCCTGTGGAATTCTGGGGTTTGTAGTCTACTGAGGCCCAAGAGCTCTCTGGCTGAGAATTCTAAATGCCTCTCCCTAAACTGCAAACCACACAATTCCACAGGATGTTGAAAGTGGAATAATAGCACTCTAACAGGGTAGTGCAGAAATGGCCAGAGACAGGATTTTTTTTCTTTTACAATGAAAATGACATAAAGTTTTCTGCCTGAGTCAAAGCACAAGATGTTGACATCTGAAATCTACTGACAGTTTATTTATCTTTTTCTTTTTAGATGTACCATGTTTCAGGCCATGTAGTTCGCATGACCTCTGGCTTAGGCCATTTCCACACTACATTGTTATCGTGCTATTATTTCATTTTCAACCTTCTATGGAATCCTGGGGTTTGCAGTTTAGGGAGGGGCATTTAGAATTCTCCGCCAGACAGCTCTTTGGCCTCAGTAAACTACAAACTCCAGAATTCCACAGGATGTTGAAAGTAGAATAATAGCACTATAACAGTGATGCGAGGAAATGGCCTCAATTTCTCACCACCACATGGCCACATAGCAGTTCTGGAAAATAGTTTCTATTGGCAGAAGGCTGATACAAATATTTTAGTTCCTAACATGAAGTCTTCTCAAGTCAGGTTGCTGTTATAGAGTCCAACTCATTGCCATTAGAGAACTCTTCAATCAAGGTCTAAACTATTACATTGTGCTATTATTAAAATGATGAGATGCACCTTGGTTTAACAACTGCAGTTTAACATTTTGATATATGGGATTTCGTGAGTAACACTGAGGCCATTTCCGCACGACACTCTTATAGCACAATGATTCCACTTTCAACCTCCTATGGAATCCTGGGGTTTGCAGTTTTGGGAAGGGCCAGCCGGCCCCTTCTGGAACTGCAAACCCCTGGATTCCATAGGAGGTTGAAAGTGGAATCATCGCACTATAAGAGTGCCGTGTGGAAATGTTCTGAGAAGAAAATCTGTCAAATTTAGTCACACCTTCTCCCAAAAAAATTAACTGATTTACTATAGTATTTTTTATAATGATCTTATTCCTGCATTACTTGATTAAAATGGGTATGTTTAACTAAGGCATGATAAATTAAAAGCACAGTGAAAATCTGGGTGGGTGAGAACAGATGAGTCATCCTAATTAGAAATATAATATCTCCATTATTCTGTGTTGGAAATGAACTTTTATATTATGAATTGTGGAGATAAAGGCTTGATGTGTGGCATATTACCATGTTAGCTCAAGATAAAAAGTAAAATGAATGGCATAAAGTGTCTTCTTAAATCACTCTGGAATAATTGATTTGAAGATGCAGCATCCAATATCCCATTTAAGTTCTGCATATCATGACAGACTTGGCTATTTTTTTTATTATGGTGTCCATCACTGGGGCTTGAATTCATTCAAGAATGCATTCTGAGAAAATACTCATAAACACAAATGCATACGTGTATATACCCTAAAGGCATCGGATCCCATCTATGCAAATGGAAGAAAACACCATGAACTTAGGAATTAGAGAGCCCCTATCTTTTTGCTGGGCCAAGGTTTTCTTGCCTGTTTGGTTCCCCCCTGTATTTTTGTTTGAAAGAATTTTAATAATTTTTCATATTCCTAATCAATTTGATAATCAATTTCTATGCACATGTTGGAAGATAAAAACATTCACAATTGATGTGGGACAGAATGGGATAAAGTCATCTTTGAAAAAATGTAATAGATGTCCTATTTTTTGTGCATATTGAATTACACTTTGTGCTTTGCACAGTCAAAGAATGTATGTAAGATAAGCAAAAGGGGAACTGATTTCTATCTATGTTGGTTTTAGGCTCGCATACTGCATGATCCTCTTAGAAATGAGAAGGTTCCATAACTCATGTAACCACTGAAGAACTTGAAAATAATAGGCTGAATATGAACTTTCTTGATATCAACAGTAACTTCCACAGACCAAAGATGGATATTGACTTGGATATCCCATTATTAATATGAAATGCATCAGACTGTTTATGGGATATAAAAGTTCCATACTGTCTGTGATTCTACCATTCATGTCTAACATAATAATCCAAATCCAAAACCACTCCCCTAACACTCTCCTGACATCAGATTTGCCTTTTCTCCTTCTGGGAAGAATTGGTAACACTTGGATCCTAGCTGATGACCTGTGCAAGTGTAACTGGGGTGTATGCCTGTGTGCATACTTTTTCAGAAGTATATAAATCTTATCAGAAGTAAATACACTCCCCCATCCAGCTGTGCAACAACAACTGGGTGCTGATGGAGCTGTCTGTCCCTCCCTGGCCACTGATCAACTGATGGGCAGCAGGGAGATGCCTGGGCTTCTTCTGGCTGCTTTTGAGCAGTGAAGGAGGAAGTAACATGCCAGGAGAAACAACCAGGCAAAGGAAGCCTGGTTCCACTGTCTTCACCACCTCCTGGAAGTATACTGGCAGTTATTCTTGCTCAGCCTGTAAGTATATTATAGAGTCTTGTATATTAGTGTCTACAGTTCTTTGCCAATATCTTCAGAGATATAGACCTAAAATACTGTGTGTGTGGCCTATTATGCATTAGGTATTGTTGTCAAATTTCAGGGACTGTCTCAAATGATAGAATAATTTTATTACAGGTCTGAATGTCAAGGCCAGCAGGGACAATAGGCCTTTTCTGACAGTTTCTTAAAGATTCTAATAGTAGTTTTCTAAAGACTTCAATGGGTAAGAAGCATTTCACACGCTCCTTGAAAAGAGAATAATGCCAAAGAAGTGTCACAAAAGAACCAGTGACACTTCAGGAAACAGTATATTTTATGATGACATTCAAACCTTCAAAGTGGCCTTAGTAAAATGTTTGTCAGATAATATGATACAAGCTTTCCTTTATAGCCATACTCCAGTGTTTTGGTTCTACTATGGTTTCCTATTACCCTGTATTTCTCAACAATGCTGTATAATAATACAATGATATATGCTAAACTTCATTTGCAAATTGACCAGTACAATGTAATGCTTCTAAGCTGTGCTTTTTATGATTCTATATAAACCTATCCAGCAAAGATTGAATTATTTCAGTTCAGAGGGAGAGATGTAGATAAGCAAAGACTGAAAGGGAAAGGAGACTTGGGGCAATACATCCATTTTTATTTGTAGCTATGCCAGATTCCTGGAATTTGTCCCAATTATTCAGGTCTTCTTTGATTGATTCAGCAATTGGCTCTTGAGCATTCTCATACAGCTGTCTCCAGTCAAAGGGAAGTTGCACTCCAACACCTTTTTCAGACATGTCATGTACTCTATGGATCACAGTGAGGAAGATATCCAGGATATAAAGAACTAACAATAGTTTGATGTTATCTTTCTATTAGGTTTCTATTATGTGACATTTAGAGGCTATAAAGTTAGGATTGTTTGTCTCTGGAGAATTATGAGACTCAGTGGGTTCCTGAGAGCACTGAATGATTTCCCTGTTGGTATGACTGGTATGCCTGTCAAAGCCTTGATTTATTGGTGTACAACTGAAATGATCAAGGGAAGGATGATATAGTCCCTCCTCAGTAGTCTTTTCTGCTTGACTGAACATATTTAGCATGATATTAGGCAGATGAGTTGAGGGCAAGGAAAGAGTACAAAAACAACTTGAACACAGGTAGAGGAAGATGTGCAGTGAATCTGACTGAACACTAGGGCAGCAATCATTTTCAGGTCCATTCTGTGACATTGATGGTGGCAAAAAAGCATTAGATTTCCAACACTATTTAAATTGGATGGTGCCATCCTGTAAAGTTTTGCATGGACTTTTGCAAGTTGATCAAAAGGTCTAATTGGATCTTTGCTTGCTTTTTATGAGTAATTGCAGTGTACTGAGAGCATAAGAGGAGATAAGCAAAAGTGTGTTTTAGTTGCTGTTCAGGATGTAGTTCCAAGGACATTCAGTTGTTGAGCCCTGAGGATGTGAACGGAGTGCTTGGATTTGTTAGTCTATATACCTGTGCTCTAGATCCTAGCACATCTTTTATAGATACAGATCTAGCTTGATAACTTGGATATAGGAAGAGATAATCACTTCCCCAAGGAATGGCCAGCTACCAATCTGTTTAAAAGAGACATTTATTTGGCCTTTCCTGGATTGGCCAGGGCTGGATCCAAATTACTACTCGCTAGTTGAACAGCTGTTTGCTGGTCACTTCAAGCACTTCAAGATAATATTGACTATTGGAATCCATTTCCATAAGGTCTGAGGATTGTGTTCAGAGTAAAGACTGTTTTGTTTACCCTGTGGGAGGACCTTTGCTGGCAAAAGAGAGGAGTGCATCCCCATTAATTCTTGTGGACCTCTTAGTGGCTTGCACTGCCATCACTCAGGACAGGGCGTCTTAGCTGGAAGATGGAGGCACTATTTAACATTGGTTCTGTATCTGTTTGGGTGTTTGATACTAGAAGTTATCATGCTTTTTATCTCCATGAAACCATTTGGAGAGATTACCCGGGAGGAACAACTGAGCTGTCATCAATAAACAGAGGACACTCAATTCTAGTGCTCCATTTCATCAAAATGCAGGTGAAACAGTGATTATCCTTACCCTGGTTCTAGTAATGGGTTGGCTGAAAGCTCACTGAGAGTCAGTAAAGACAAAATAGAGAAACTACTTCTAGATTATGCATCTGGTTAGATAATATTGCCCATGCCCTGAAATCATTAAGAGAGGTCCTTCTCTCAGTCCCACTGCCATCACAAACACAGTTGGTAGGGGTGAAAGAAAGGCCTTTCTCAGTGTCTTCCTCTAGATTCTGGAATTCTCTTCCCAAGTAGACTGGAATGTTCTTCTGTCATCAGGCAAAAGATCTTTTTATTCTGACAGATTTTTAAAATGGAAAATGTTTAAAGGTCTGAGGGTTTTATACTGTTTTAAACTGAATTGGTTTTATTTTTTAAATCTTTTAATGGTATTTTATCTTTTTAAGTGTCATCTTAAAATCATTTCAATATTGCCAATAGTTTAATTCCACTTTAATATTCACTTTTTGTATATTTTTAACTGTACTGTTTTTTAAACTGTAGGCTACCTTGAGTATCAGTTTTCGGAGAAAGGCAGGAAAATAATAACAACAACAACAACAATAGCAACAAGAACAACAACGCTATTATATTATTACTATTATATTATATCTAATATATAAAAGTCAAAGTTCGTTTGTATCAGGCAAAGACCTCATATGATTGGCTGCCTAAGAAGATTCTATGGAATCCTGGGGTTTGCAGTTTAGGGAGGGGCCTTTAGAATTCTCAGCCAGAGAGCTCTTGGGCTTCAATCAACTGTGGGTGTCTTAAATAGGTCAGTTGCTATGGAGATGAGGCCTAGCAGCAAGGAGGAGGGCAGTATATTCCCTCAGGAACCCAACCTTTGTATACTAATAACTCTGAATACAGATTGGATTGGGGAATATGGGGAAAAGTTACAGGTACTGGACAAGACAGTTTGGGGAATTGGAGGCACAGGATCTCAAATCTTTCTAACAAGTATTGCCTATGAGAAAATAAAATTCTGGGAATGCCAGGTATATACACTATCTCCTAATATCATTGTTAATGATGTTCATCCCAACTTTAGTAGGGTCTCCCACCCCTAGGAGAAGCTGGTTAATATTATGAGAGATATTCATAGCAGCAGAGTGCCTTTCATCAGCTTTGCCTGGTATATTGTTTGTGACCTTAACTGGCCACAGACACTGATGCAATGTAACACCCCACTTGGATCACCATAAGATTATTTGTGGACCACCTTTGAAGACAGTCTGGCAATCTCAATGTGGGCAGAGTAGAACATGGAGGTTGCTCACTGGAACTGGTCATTGCAACCATATCGTTTCTGTGCCATGTCAACTGCATTTATTCCTAGTCACTTTTCATGCTCAATTAAAAAATATTGAATCACTCTTATCCTATATTGTCTTGCCCAATTTGTTAAGATCACATTCAGAAGCTCTCCTCAGTCTCCAGTTGCAACAGTGTGATGTACAGCGACCATGGAAAGAGCTTTCTCCATGATGTTCTCTTGTTTTTGGAATGATTTTCCTAGAGAGAGCTACTTGGCATCTTCTGTTTATAAGTTTTGATCCAGGTGGAAAACGCAACACAAACATGCCTAAAGTTATTGTTAAACTGAAGTGAACCTACCTATGGAATTAAAGCCATTTCAACAAATCCATTAAAAATACAAAAATAAAACAAAACAAAATAAAATATACAACACATTATTGAATGCTCTTTTAGTCAGTGCCTTAAATCCATTTGGAACTGGAAAAAAATCACTTAGCAACAACAGGATGGCAGGGAAGAAGCCATCCTTTATTGTTGTTCTGTGCTTTCAAGTCACCTCTGACTTGTGGCACCCTAAGGTGAAGTTATCACAGGTTTTTCACAGCAAGATTTGATCTGAGGAGGTTTACTCCTGCCTCCCTCTGAGGCTGAGAGAGTATGATTTGTCCGAGGTCACCCAGTGGGTTTTCATGGCCAAGTGAAGATTCAAACCCTGGTCTCCCCATTTCCTAGTCCAGCGCTCAAACTGCTACATCACACTGACTGTCTACACTAACTATTTAATCTTTAATTTGTTGCTGTCATTATCAGTTCTACTGTGTGCTTTTAAAATATATTTTGTTATCAAAATCAATAGTATCATTGCTTTATTGGCTGTCAAAGCAACTTTATTGATCATCGTTAGGATTGTAAACCACCCAAAGGTCATTTGCCAGTAAAGAAATAAATTATATTTAATATTTAAAATAACTCTAAGGCTTCTTTCAAAATGCATTCATAATGAAAAACATTTTTAAAAAATAAAAATAAATAGTGTGTGCTGCTTTTGTAGAAGTGTTTTGTGAAATAGTGTGGCTCCAAAGATTTCTGGAGTGAGTGGAAACCCTTTGATGAGTGTACTGGAGTTTTTGAACTCTCTTCTTAGCTTCTCCTAGCAATATTTGATGGATTTGATTTTTCTAGAACTGTGTGAAATATGGTAAAGAAGATGTTGTGTGCCTGTGTGTATCACGGGAAACATTAGCATTGTCCCACTTGTGTTCATGGGTAACTGACTTCCACTCTTGCATGGGATTTTGAGAGTTAAACAGATGATACAAATACCATGAAAAAGAAAAGAAAGAATAGCACCTCCTATCCACAATTACAAAGCAGATAAGATACCACAGATGAAAAGAATATTTGAAAAAATGGTTTAAAAAATACATGTTTTTTGAGTTTCATGAAACTGATGAAAAGAAGGTTGCATTGATGAGAATCAAATTTGCAGATGACACCAAATTGGGAGGGGTTGCTAATACGCCAGAGGACAGGATCAAAATTCAAAATGACCTGGATAGATTGGAGAGCTGGGCCAGGGCGAACAAAATGAAATTCAACAGAGAGAAATGTAAGGTCCTACACTTAGGCAGAAATAATGGAATACAGAAATATAGGATGGGGAACATGTGGCTGGATAGCAGTACGTGTGAAAGGGATCTAGGAGTCTTCATAGACCACAAGCTGAACATGAGTCAGCAGTGTGATGCGGCAGCCAAGAAAGCCAATGCAATTCTTGGCTGCATCAATAGGAGTATGGTGTCTAGATCGAGGGAGGTACTGGTACCACTCTACTCTGCTTTGGTTAGACCCCATCTTGAATACTGTGTCTAGTTCTGGGCACCCCAATTCAAGAAGGATATTGACAAGCTGGAGCAAGTCCAGAGGAGGGTGACCAAAATGGTGAGAGGCCTGGAAGACATGCCCTATGAAGATAGACTTAGAGAGCTGGGTATGTTTAGTCTGCAGAAGAGGAGGTTAAGAGGGGACATGATAGCCATGTTTAAATATCTGAAGGGATGCCACGTAGAGGAAGGAGGGGGCTTGTTTTCTGCTGCTCCAGAGACCAGGACAAGGAGCAATGGATTCAAGCTGCAGGAAAGGAGATTCCACCTGAACCTCAGGAAGAACTTCCTGACAGTCAGGGCTGTCCGGCAGTGGAATCTGCTGCCTCGGAGTGTAGTGGAGTCTCCTTCCTTGGAGGTTTTTAAGCAGAGGCTTGATGGCCATCTGTCGGGATTGATTTGAGGTTGTTCCTGCATGGCAGGGGGTTGGACTGGATGACCCCTGTGGTCTCTTCCAACTCTACATTTCTATGATTCTATGATCTTCACAGTTCAAGACTTCCTTTATACAAAATTCACACAAGTTTTTTTTTTGTGTGGAAAACAGCATTTTTGGCATAGAAAATAATATTTATGTGCTGGGGGAGTGTTGTGCAGAAATCCTGTACACCAAACACACACACATGCATGTGCAAACACACATTAATTTTGTGCAGAATAGGTTCCAAGCTGAGAGTGGTCCAAGCTGTAAGTGGTCTTTGAAAACTCCACAGTTTTTTTTTTGTTCTTTTTTTTTAAAAAAGACAATGGCTAAAATTACTCGTTGCTTCCTCTAAGAATAACATTAACGAAGAATTACATCCCTAGCAGATATGCACACTGTTACCATTAAATTTAGACCCAGTTATGTGACAAAACTTTCTTTAAACACTTTAACCCCATTTTCCTTTGTTTAGAAACATTTTTATAAATGGCAAATGGTTGAAGTGTTTTGTCACATAATGTAACCTTATAAATAGTGGATCAGTCCTTGTATTCTCTTTATGGCTCATTGATCTGTGCTTCTCATACATTTGTGTATCAGAAAAAATTGTAAATAAATTAGATCTTATTTACCTCCGAGTTTTGATTAAGAGTATTCAAGACTGTTTGCATGTTGAAGTCTCATTTGTTTGCTCCCCTCCTTGCACCTCTTCCTTGACTCTTTCCCTGCTCCAGCTAATTTCATTTTTAAGAGACCAGCCACAATACAACAACTTGGCAGGGGGCTGTCAGACTTTCTCTCAGTTTCCAACAAACCCTGTGATGCGGATAAGTAAAGTTCAACCTGCTTTTCTTTTGAGTTAAACAAATTCATACTGCCTCTCCAACTACAATACCTTTTCTTCCACATCTGCCATGCCCCCTTCTTTATGTGCACCTGCCAACTAATTATCATGCTGTTAACCTTAGCAACACTGATGTCAGACCTTTACACTGCAGCTATTAACAGAGTCTGTACAGAACTGGATGCTGTCTACCAGAAGGAACAATTGCAAAAGAAGAGGAAAAATTTTGTAGAGCTTTCTTATGATTTTACCACTAACTTCTTATGTTCCAGGTCTCTTAGGATATGATAGGCTCTGCTGATACTAGATTTTTAGAAATCCATTTTTTTTAAAGGGACTGTAAACTTAAGGCTGGCTCATCCTCATAATGAATGCAGCATCAAATGGTAGCTGTGTGTGTAAAAAAGCCACTTGGAGGAAGAAAACACACAGATGGAACTTTCACATGGCCTCGCACAACCTCAAGCCACATGTTCTTCTGTGGACTCAGTTCACACACATTTGACAGTGAGTCATGATCAAATAGTTCATGATCAAATACAACCACAAATCCTTCTCAGGGACTTTTATATTCATGTACAATGAATTCATATGGGAGGGAACCAACAACATGGTAGCAGACCATGCATTCGTTGTATTACTCCAAATATCCTAATCACCACTATTTCACCATTTTCCAAAAGGGCATTTTTTTGTGTGTTAAATATAGTCCAACTATTACCTGAGCTACAAGACAGTCAAGTTGTTACTTACATGTAGATGTTTTAATTAACATTACAGAAATATTTCTCAATGCAACTTTAATATACTTGGTGACCCTGTCAAATGTCAGAAGCAAAACAGGCTCAGGCTTGGGAAGAAATGCCAGAAATCTCCAGGAAGGACGAAAAAGAATCTTGCTTGGAACTACCATTGAGAGTGTTGGGTTAAAGAGGAACTCTGCTCCTAATGTTTCATTCAGCCATTCAGTATAAATTTGGTCTGTGTATCAAACTCACACCCATACAATGGGCTGATCTAGGCTCAGTTTAAAGTACAGCCTGGGATCAAAATATCTCATGAGAAGCATTCTCCAATAAAAACTTGCATGAGACTTGAGACTGGCCTCATCTGTCTCTCTCTTGCTTCTCTTTACAGTTAGTTGTTTGGCAAAAAGCTCTAAGACACAAAGGCGATTTCTACACTACACTGTTAAAATGCTATTAGTCCACTTTCAACATCCTATGGAATCTAGGCTTGCAGTTTAGAGAGAGGCATTAGAATTCTCAGCCAGAGAGCTCTTTGGTCTCAGTAAATTATAAACCCCAGAATTCCATAGGATGTTGAAAGTGCAATAATAACACTATAACAAGTGTTCGAAGGAGGTTTGCCATTGCTTTTTCTGGGGCTGAGAGAATGTGACTCACCCAAGGTCACCCAGTGGGTTTCCATGACCTAGCAGGGACTTTAACCCTAGTCACTTGGGTCCTAGTCCAGGTCTCAAACCACTATGCCATGTTGGCAAATGCCATGTAGAACATACATTTTAATGGAAAATTGGCTACACATTGAACAAACACCATTGTTATATGTTATGATTTTCAGAAGCAGATGGAGTTTGAAGTGGAGGAAAGAATGGCAAAGAACTATTTAAAGTTTGTGGGTTAGGCAAGGAGAAGACAGCAGACCTTATAACTGTTCTGACTGATTTATATTAAACAAATCACACAGTTTTTATTAAAGTTACAGGTGTGCTTCAGTTATACAATGTCACATGAGATAGTGGTAGTAGTAACACTGTGGAGAAGCATCAAAGTGAGAAGGTTTGAAGGTCCCATCAGTGATTTTAAAAAGATAAATAAAATAAAGATTGTGGAATGGAGGGTCTGAAGCCAGAAAAATTTGATGTCCCCACAAAGGGGCTGGCATAGTTAAAGAAACAGAGAAAAACAAGAATTCAGTCTGTACAAAGCTAACTACGGCTGAAAGGGCACAGAAAATTAAGGAAAACTGTTTCATCGGGGCATAAGGGAAGTGAAGTAACTATAGCATGGATTCCAGAGGACCCTGAAACATGGAAACAGTTAATAGAAAAGTTTTGTGGCTATTGTGAGCCCAGGAAAAAAATGAAAACACCAAAGACAGGGGGAAGAAGAATGAATAGATCTGAACAGGTCTAAAGGTACCCAAGCCAGGGAAAAGACTGTATGCAGAAGATGGCATTCTGCCTTGAAAGAGAGAGAGACTACTAAGAGACATAGATCTCACCCTAGAAAAATGTCATCAAACTGCAAGAGCAGATGAATTGTCTAAACAAAGGTTCTGAACAGGTGCATAAGCTTAGTCTAAGGGACTCTTGGAAGCAAGAATCAGACAAACCACCTGGAGCCACCAGCAGCATAATTTAGTGCATGTATTGTGGGAGGCTACATGAAAGACAAAAAGACAAATGCCCATCCTATGGGAAAGAATGCCAGAGCTGTAGGAAGAAGAACCACTTTAAATGCCAGTTTCACAGTTGACCAGAAAAGGGAAAAATAGTCAATGTTGTGATGAGGGACCAAAGGCAGAGAGGATATTCAGTGTAAGCTTGGTAGATGTGTTACTCCACAGGATATATACGATACAGGAAACAAAGAGCAGTTATTCAGCCATACTCACAATAATGCCAACAAAGCAAAATCTGTAAGATGCCAGGTGGATTGTGGATCAACTTGCAATGTCATACCACTTAATCTATTGCCTAAAAAGGGTTATACAGAAAAAAAAATGACACCAAATGCTTCCAATGTATAACAAAAATGATTGTGAAACCACTGGAAAAGTGACAGCTTCATGCAACAAAAAACGGTTTTTCCTGGAATGCAGTGCAGCGCTTGGATTTAATTACAATGCAATACAACAATATTATCCATGTTATAGGAGACCAGGAACAGACTTTAGGTCTCTCTGCCTAACATTTTATCAATATGGTATTCTGAAGGCAAATTGTGCTTAGAGAATGACTCACAGGTTCAACCAGTATGGCTACCAAAACACAGAGCATTACTAGCCTTGCAGCAGCCACTGAAAAAACAACTGGCAAATTGGCAAGAAAAAGGCATCATTGCACTTGCTGTTAACAAGCACTGAGTGGATCAGTAGCCTAGTGGCTGTGAGGAAGCCATCAGCAAAGCTGAGATTCCCCATTGACAATAAACCATGTTACAGGGTGCTCAAAAGAAGCTGCCATCCACTGTCACTCAGAATGTATTGCCAGATCTGTCTCAGGCAAAGAAGTTTACAATTTGTAATGTCATGAATGAATTTTGGTACATGGAGTCAACTTTCCATCTATTTAACAACCTTTAGCACACTGTTTGGTAAATATCACTGGTTAAAATACCACTGAGGATCATCTCTGGTCCTCAAGTTTTCCCAGTTTAGAAGGGCTTCCAGGTATTAAGACTGTGGACAATGAGGAAGAGAGGAGGAGGAGACACTTAGAGTGTATAAGGGATAGTAAAGGAGAAGACAGTAAGTTTAGTGATTGCTCTGCAAGACTTGTACTAAGCACAGTTAATTGTTTTTATTAAAGCAAGAGTTTTGTTTTCTTCATACAAACAATGTCACCACCACCAACCAGTACATTTTGTCCTCTGTGATCTATGGAAAAAAAGATATCAGGGTTTTTGATGTGTCCAAATGGTTCATTTAGAGGGAAAATACTTGGAAAAAAGTGGCTACCAGCTGACAGTGGCCCAGTTACTGCTTTTATAATAAGCTTGTGGAGGATTATGAGGGTAGCTTGCACCGCCAGTTTGGGCATTATTTTTGAAATATGAAGCTGTTATCTTGTGTATTTTGGTAGAGGCAGTAGTGGCAACGAAGATACAGTTCTTCCTCTACATTCACAGGTTTGACCTTCACTAATTTGATTCCCGCTTGCCTTCCCCCTTCTCCCTCTCCCATTTCCTGGCCTTTTGGCTAGGCATGCTGACTTCCTTCTCTGCTCCTAAGGAAAAGGCAACCAAATGGGAGAGGGAAACTTTCCCCCCTCCATTCTCCTGCCTGCCTGCAGGCAGAAAGAAGGCAGGGTATGTGGGCAATGAGCAGACAAATGGAGTGAGTGGGAAGTATTTTGCCTTCCATTCACTTGCCTGTTGTCCACGTAGGAAGAAAGAAGGCAGAATGCACTGGCAACAGGCAGGTAAATGGCAGGGGAAGTGTTTTACCTTCCATTCATTTGCCTGTCCCCTACATGTCCCGCCTTCTTTCTGCCCACATCAGCAACAAGTGTGCTGCGTTCCTTCTTTGCATCCCAGAAAAAGCAAGAGAATGGGAGAGGGAAAGGTTTGCAGGCATGCAAACCTTTCACCCTCCATTCTCCTGCCTGTCACCTGCATGGGCAGAAAGAAGGCAGGGCATGCAGGTGACAGGCAGGAGTATGGAAAGAGGAGCCCCTGAGAGCTGTCTAATGAGACACGTGCTTACTTTGCGCTTCAGAGATAAACCCAAGAAAACACAGTTGCCATGAGGACCAAGCCTTTTGTTGAATCAGGACATGAGACCCAAGGGACAGGAAATCTGTCTCTCTGTGTGTTCTTAGAATTTCATTTTCCTGAACTTCCTTCTATTTATTATGTTTTGGGGGAACACTTAGTGAGAAAAATATCCTATGTGAGACAGAAGTGAGACTTGCAGTTAACTTTCTTTTTCTTTTAAAGCTATCATCTGCCTGCCTTGGCTTCACTGGAGAGTACTGCTAACTTTTCTCATAGTGTTTGCTGCTACTTTGATTTAAGTGAAATAGTTTTTAATAAAGGTTGTACAACTCTTTTATGAATTGCTTAACATGGGTCTGCCATTAAAGATTGTGACAGGAGAGCTGTTGACTTCTAACATCTTTTATCCTTAGGTATGCTTTAAATGAACCATAGTTTTTTTTAATAAATTTAATTATGTGACATGACTATTATGCTATTACTACAAGCTATTCTGCAAACTATTCAATGGCATATCTAGTGTAAACAGTGCTTAGGGCAAGTGTGGAAGTTACGTCCCTATCTTCTTACCACTACCCCTGCCCCCCATCCCTACATGCATGGCTTTTTTTTTTTTTTTTTGCCCCCCTGGCATTGACACCTGGGGCATGTGACCTATTCACTCCACCCTAGCTACACCTCTAAATTAAATGTGAAAGTTAATCACATTGTTTTGATAATAATATCAATCCATAGAAATGTGAAAGATAAAATTACAGCATTTCCATTACTGCCTAAAATTATGATGAACCCAATTACCTATGAAGGGGTTAAATATACTACCACCATCTTCTACAGTTGTACAGTTTTTATATCAGATAAAGCTTCTAAGAACTTTATTTCAAGACAGCTGACTCACACATCCATTTCAGATGGCAAAATGTGAGCTGAGAGTTAGGAAGCTGTGTACCTTAGGGCACATGGTGAATGCTCACACAGCTGTGGATTATGTGACCAGGTTCTGATTTATTTATTTGTCTTTGTGCACTCACAGCGTGCCATGTCTCCACTTGCCATACAGATAGGAAAGGTAGTGACAAGTTGGAAAGCATTCAGGAGGCAGTTACATCAAGTATATTCAGGCTATATCAGCCAAGTAAGGCAAAGTTGCACTACTAAATGTTGCTTTGGTGTAATACCCAATATACTGTAGCTGCAAACCCCCAGTAAGAGGAAGACATCACACAAAATGAAAAATAAAATAAAGTGGACATTGTCAGGTCTGTTGTCAGGAAGGAACACAAAATCCAGCAAAAGGTTTCAATCCAAGGCCATTTCCACACTATACCCTTATAGTGCTATTATTCCACTTTCAACATCTTGTGGAATTCTGGGGTTTGTAGTTTATTGAGGCCAAAGAGCTCTCTGGCTGAGAATTCTAAGTGCCCCTTCCTAATCTGCAATCCCCAGGATTGCATAGGATGTTGAAAGTGGAATAACAGCACTGTAACAGTATAGTGCAAAAAAGCCCCGGGTTTCCTAATTATTGGACAATAGGAAACTCAGATCCTTTCTGCCCTCCCTCCCAACCTGCCATAGGAATGGGAGAAGGAAGGGATGATGACAGTGCTTATGCACAGTGTCATTGTGGTCCTGTCCTTTTCCCACACCCAGACAGTGCGATTGTGCCTCAGATCATTGATGGGTTTTCCCAGTCAATGACCAGCAATTGTGCCACCACCCTGCTGCACATGTGCACTTACCTTCTCTGTGGAGGCCCTGGAAGCACAATGATTGCACTTCCTGACCCAGCGCAGTCTGGGACACTACCCAGCTGTGCTGCAACAGGAAGAGACAGGGCCATCATGCTTCCTGGATCCCAGAGGCAGCTGGTGCGGAGGGGAGCACTCCTGTCATGCTCCCCTCCTGGGACCCACACTGGATGTCTCTGGAACAAGGTAAGGTGCAAACAGGGCCTCTGTTAGGAAATAAGTCACACACCAGTGTTACTGCAGGTTAGGCCTCCTTGGAGATAGCATAAAGATATCATTTTGATATCAATAATTTGGCTCTCTTCCACCACCTCTCTCCATGTATTTGTGAGAACCCCGGACAAGCACAGAACTAGGCTCGGCCATCAAACGCTGCACTATCCCAAGACAATACAGGCAGGCCAGAAATAGCCAGATCATCACTTTAGGAGACCTCTCAGCAAACACCCTTATTATGTATGCACGCTGTTTACAAAGGACTCCCTGCCCTGACCAGGCAACTTGGCAAGCTGAATACTCAACTGCCAAGCACTGAGCATTAGCACACTGTCTATCACTTTGTCAATTCGGACTTAACTCAATCATGCTAAATTTTGACCTTTCCAAAGCTTTGTCTCGCACCTGAAACTCATTGTTTTCCCCAAGTACAGAATAGCCTGCAGTTACATTTCTCCCTATAAAACCCCCTGATTCCGAGACCTTCCTCGGATCGCTCCAGACTTCCATCCAGCCTTGCTGCCGCTTTGTTTGGTGAGTTGTCCCCTCAGTCTCACATACTGAGACTCCAGACCAACGAACTCAAGCTTCGGGACAGGTGTCGCATCACCCAATTCAGCAATCCCTCTCAAAATCCCTCTATACCACTCCAACCTTTATTTTCTATAGTTACTTGTGTGAATGTGTTGCATACACTGTGTGTCTGTATTTAATAAAAATCTCAATTATTCTTAAACTTGCCGTGCTCCTTGACTTGGCCACTGGGTAAAAGATTCTGCTGCGTTGCCCTGCCTCTTGCATTGCTAACTTGTGCTCTAGCTAATTTCCCCAAACTTAGTTAATTGAGAGCTCATATAGGTGTCCCTCCGGGGACCCCCAGTAAACAGGGTAACACCAGTGTCAACTCACTTGCATATTATATATCAGTGCAAGAATGTGGATATATCAAGAAGATAATACAATGTAAATTCTGTAATATCATTATGAAGTCCTTGGTCCCTTTCTCGCTATAAAACGATAACACTATGATTCCACTTTAAAGGTCGTAGTTCCACCCTACGGAATCCTGTATTTGCAGTTTCAGGAGGGGTACTTAGAATTGTCAGTCAGAGAACTCTAGTGCCTCACTCAACTATGACCTCCTGGTTTTCATAGCATGTTGCTGAAGCAGTTAAAATGGAATAAGTGCTATAACCATGTAGTATGAAAGGGGCCCTGGTCATCTCTTTGTGATAACTGATGTTCTTGTCCCAGGATATCATCAATTCTTTAATTCTTTCTTGTTTGACATTGTATTGGAGAAGTAGTTTGTATCTGGCTGAGAATTCTAAATGCCCTTCCCTAAAATGCAAACCTCAGGATTCCATAGGATGTTGAAAGTGGAATAAAAGCACTATAACAGCATAGTGTGGAAAGGCCTTTAGTCTTCTTCTGATTTCTTGATTACAATCTCTGTTTTTATTGTATCAAGTTTTGATACCTTCAGCCCAAATAGTCCTAAACAAAGCAGACTCACTGAATCTATGAAATTTGCCTATGCGTTGATTTGCCTATGTGTTGGTTCATAATATTAATCTATAACCCTGTCACTGTGCTTTCTTCCTTAACTTTCGTAAAGTCTTTACCATTTTCTGCCAGTAGCAGAGTGTCACCTCCCTACCTTAAGCTGTTGATATACTTTTCTTCAGTTTTTACACTATCTTCCTACATTCAATATGATATGTCCTGCATATAAATTAAACATATAGGGTGATAAAATTCATCTATGTTTGCCAATTGGAAATAATTTTGTTTCTCTAGGGCCATTTCTGCACTACACTGTTATAGTGCTGTTATTCCACTTTCGACATCCTATGGAATCCTAGAGTTTGCAGTTTAGGGAGGGGCATTTAGAATTCTCAGCCAGAGAGCTCTTTGACCTCCAGAATTCCACAGGATGTTAAAAGTGGAATAATAGCACTATAACAGTGTAGTGCAGAAATAGCCTACATACTGTTCAGATAGTAGCCTTTGTCCAGAATATAGGTTATATATCAGGACAATCAAATGTTGTGGCCCATACATTTCTTTTAGCAGAATTGATAGTTTCTCATGACCTGAACAGTCAAAGACTCTGGTGCAGTTTTTAAAGCACAGGATGATTTTCCTTTGAAATTCATCCATGAAATTCTTTGATGAAATCTAACCAACTTTATCTTCAGAACATATTTCAAAATAGGAGGTAAAATACAGTCTAGTTATGTGCTATTACTCTCCAATTTATATCAATGTGATCTCTAATGTCTCATTTTCATCTGCACGCAGTTTGTATGTCTGGCATTTCTCAATCCGTATATGATAAAAATCTTTGTAAAATTTTGAGTGTCACTTTTTTTTTCTTTTTTCTTTTTCTTTTTCTTTTGCATTGGGGATTAATGCAATGATCCAATGATCACAATAGTCCCTGAAGTCTCTTTTGGGAGACTGGGTATTGGGAAATATATTGAGAATTTCCAGGCTGTGGGCCAATGGTTTGATTTTGTTTTGTTTGTTTCTTTCTTTTTTGGCAGACTTTTGATAGAGTTTAAATGGCTCTGTTTGTATGTTTGTTCCTGGTGATTTATTTCTTCCCAGTACTTTGAGAATAGCTTTCACTTTACTTTTAACTTTATAATTTCTTTGCTGAAAGTGTATTCCTTGAAATTCTGTCTCTTTTACCAAGTATCTCATATTATTTCATCTATTTTCATTTTTATTTTCTTTTTCCTGATGATATCATGTGTTTCCCTGTTGGTCATATAGCATCAATGCTCTTGATTCAAATTTCCCTTTGACTTCTAAAACTGTATGGAAAAGATCTCTGTGCTTTGTTTTTTGTTTCCTTCTTCTATTCCCTGCCACTGATTATTATAATAGTTCTCAGGATTCTGACCCCATTTATGTTGCCTTTTGCTTTTTCTTCTTCTCTATCCATAGCTGCTTGAAGAGTGTCATTGATTATCCAATTATTTTTTTCCTTCTTTAGGCTACAAATAGAGCCCTTTTGTAATATTCCCTGATGATATTCCTGTTTTTGGTCTAGAGTTCTTCTGGTTCTTCATCAATTAGACTTAGTAGTAGCAACTTAATTGTGTTATTTATCTGGCTTTTAAATTCTGCTGGAATGTGTTATTTATTTATTTATTTATTTATTTATTTATTTGGTGCTGTGGTTGATTTAGTGTACTTCTTTAGCTTAACTTCGAGTTTTGAAATAAGCAGTTCATGGTCTGAGCCAACATCCTGTCCTGCTCTTGTTTTTACAGAGAGAGTAGAGTTCTTCCCTTTTCTGCTCCCAGTCAGGTTGTCTATTTGCATTCTATAATCACCATCTATAGGACTGTGTATATTTAAGTTCCATATCCATTGATACCAGTAGGATAGTAATAGCACATAATTGAATTACATTTTACCTCTTATTTTGAAACATGGTCAAAGATGATTAGATTACTTTAAGTTACTTTAAAACCCTCTTTTATAGCAGAAACACCTTGGTATCTTAAAATGTGGGCATGTGGTGAAATGAAAATTAAGATAAGTACAATGTAAATAAAATGTATGTGTACGTTTGTGTGTTTGTGTATAATCCCTTTCAGTCCTAACCCCCTGAGAAAAATGAGCTGGCACCATCATATAGAGTTTCTATAGAAGAAATGGAACTTAATGGATTGTACATTTAAATTGGAATTACCTCACAATTTCTTTTAAAGAAAGCAGTGCATTGTTTCTGCTCTTCATATATAGCTGAATAGAATTCTCAGGGCTGGGAATGATGCAAAGCAAGTATTGCATGGACGACTGCAGTTGCCAAGGGGACTGTGATGTGGGCCTGGAGGTGTATAATTGCAGGTACTCAGAATAGATATAAATCCTCAGCCTACCTTCAGTGATGCTCAACATTCTACCTCATTCCTTGAAAATAAAAGTAGAAAGAACAAATGGTTTGAAATTTAAAATCCAGTGAGGATCCACCTAAGAAATCATAGGGATGTCATCATCTTCACTGCAAATGTGAAAGTATTAGTGGAAACTCAAAGGGTCTCCTCATACCACCTCTTGCCCCTTACAATCAAGAAAACATAGGCCCACTAGTACATGGAGAAAACTTACTGTGAATCAGTCTGTATGTGGAGAATCATTTCTACCATCTCAATAAAGCATTTCCTAGCAAGGATGCAACTTCTACTAGGGTTCAACTTAATACTTTCTGCATTAGATCATGACACACTCTCCCTGTCTAGTTCCCAGCAAAGATCATTCACCAGTGCAACCAAAGCTGTCTCCATCCCATAACCAGGCCTGAAGCTAGACTGAAATGGATCTAAATAATCAGTTTCATGTAGAAACTCCTGGAGCTGAGAGGCTACAATGCACTTCAGAACCTTGCTCAGAAATGGAATATTAGAGACTAGCTGTTAATTATTCAGAATGGTGGGGTCCAGGGAAGGCTTTTTTAGTAATAACCTCACTACATCCTCTTGTAGGCATGCTAGAAACTTTCCATGCTGCAGTGAAACATTCACCACTCCCCTTACCCACTCAGCCAGTCCCCCTCTATCTGCTCTCAGAAGCCAGGAGAGGGAAGGATCCAGTATACTTGTGGTGGGTCTCAGAGCAATCTCTGCATGGATGTTGAAATCCCCCAATACAGCAAGATCCCAACACCAACATCGAGATCAACTCAACCAGCTAAAGAAGGGACACTGCTAAGCAGTGGGATGGGCGATACACCAAAAGAATCTCTATTCTGTCCCACCCACCCACCTTCAGAAACACGTACTCAAATCCAGCAGATTGTGGGAAATGGCACCTTATGTGGGAGATGAAATCTTGATAGATCACTGCAACTCTGCCTTCCCACTCCCAGGCATCACCTTCTGCTGTACAGAGAACACAAGTGGACAAAGCTTGGAAAGTTTACCCCCCCCCCTCATGAAATCAGGTCTTTGTAATACAGGCCAGGTCGGCATGTTCATCCAGGATCAAGTCTTGGATCAGAGATGTTTTTCCGTTCACCTACTTGGCATTGAGCAGCAGGATTTTCAGCCTGTGGGATCTGTTGCCAAGGCCATACAGATTATTTGAAGTGGTGAACAGCTTGGGAGTAACCAACACTCTGTCACTCTCCCTTCTATCGTTGCAATATGATCATCTTTCCACACCATTATCTCCCACTGCCCTTCACTGTTGTAATGGCTGCTCCCTGGGCTGCTTCCCTTCCCTTACTCTCTGTGTAACATTTTCCTGGCAGCAACCTCATTAAAGTTATAGAATAAGCCCAATGCATTTCTCCCACTCCTGGCTGGCGGGGCTGGCCCTGGGAGTGGCCATAGCCTTGTCTAAAACTAATGCTACATGTTAAAATACACAAGCCAGGCAGAATCAAAACAGAACTTACATTACTGCTCAACCTTCTGCTTAGGTCATACCTTTCATCCAGAAACCTCTGGTGCTTGCTCCATAACCTTGTCCTAAAATGGAATATTGGAAACTTGCCAGCAGTTATCCAATATAGTAGTATCCAGAAAAAGTTTTTTCAACAATGGTCTTATAACTGCTCCTTTAGGAACTCTGCTTTGTTTTAAGCAAGGCATTGACCATTTCTTCTACCCCTTTGTCCAGTCTCTCTCTGGCTTTTTTAAATAATCCTGGAGGTGCAGGGATCGGATACACATATGGCAGCCCTTACCTCTCCAAAGATCTTATCCTGATCACATCCTCATGCTGTAGAAGACGAAAAATATCTATTATCACTGAGCAAGCAGAAGCCAGAGTTACATTCTTTGGAACTGTGTTAATTTATTATTAATTAAACATATATTAAATAATGTTAGATGATGGTATAAACAAAGGGGACTCTCTGCTAGACCACAAGTCATAGGCCAGATGATACCTGAGGGGTTCTCCTTTAAGCAGCCAGGTCCAAAGCCAAGGAACTTAACTGAAACTATTTGTCTTATAATTTTTCACATAAGGCAGTAAATCCATAGGGGACAATGTTGATCAGGAACACAGGAGGAAGAGGCTGGCATTAGTACCATGGCTCTGGTCCAATTTAAATAGGTTTTTTTAAAAAATATATACAAAAATACTGGTTGTGCCTAGTTTGAACCCACGTCTCTTTGTGGTCACTAATAAGTCACTGATTAGAGGAACCTACAACAACAACAAAAAAACAGGGTTATGTATAGTAGCAACTGGCCAACTACACTTTTTCCAGTCCTTACCATGTTGCAGCACTTTCAGCAGTAGCCACATGAGTCCAAACTGAACTGACTGGTGTGTTACCATACAGACTTGTCTGCAGTGCTGGTTTTTCATTGGAGATAGGTTTTAAGAGAAATAGACCTTGAAGCAGACAAGACATCTCTCCTCTGGTGTGTTCTAGTTAGTTTGTCCTTCATCAGCTCCATTTATTTAGGCCCTAGCTGCTATGGAAGAATGCCCGTTGATGACACTAGGAAGGATTTTTACCCAATGGCATACAGCACCATATAAAGCAGAGTTTTCACCTTTCTGACAACAATATTTTTTTTCTCATGATTTATTGTGATTTATTGTACTGTACATGTTCTCTGTTTTGTTGCTTCTTTTCCTTTCCTTGTCATTACCTTTATCAGGACATATTTTCAAGGATGAAAGGGTGTATGGCACATCATGAAATGAAGAAGTAGCCCAAAAGGGACCTTGGGATCTACAAGGCTTCACCCTAGCTTGAGGGCTGACAGGTCTGCCTCATCATGAGGTCACTAGCATTCTATTCCCTGAAATAGGTGCTTGTGATGTCATAGTTGCATAGGTTCATCTGTACATTAGGAAGAACTTCCTAAGGGTAAGAGCAGTTTGACAGTGGAGCGCACTGCCTCAGGCCCTTTTCACACATGGAGGAAGCCACGCCCAAAAACACGCCAAAACGGAACTTACCTGGAGCCGTCGCAACGTGGAGCAGCACGAGTTCGCTGCTCCACACGCGGCGGCGTCCTGCGGTGTCCCACAGCATCCAAAATGGCAGCTTCCGGCTGGCGGAGGCTCTCCGCCAACTGGAGAAGCTTGCCAGCTGGAAGCCCGTCCCCCGGCCAGTCTGCAGGCACGCACTTGCGTGCGCCTGTAAATCCACACTGGGCGCTGCAATGGGGTTGCACGGGGCTGCATGCCCCGTGCTTTTTAAAAATCACTTGAAAAGTGGTTTTCAAAAAGCATGCAGTGCCGCCACTTCCGGTCGCCCCTGCGCGGATTGGGGTGTGGAACTACACAAAAGTAGTCCACCCCAATCCACGTTACGATGTAGACGACCTCCATCAGAGGTCGCTCTACACCATTTTTTTAACCCCGTGTGAAAAGGGCCTCAGAGTGTGGTGGAGTCTCCTTCTTTGGAGGTTTTTGAGCATAGATTGGATAGCCATCTGTCAGGAATGTTTTGATGCTGTATTCCTTCATGGCAGGAGGCTGGACTCAATGTCTCTTTTAGTCTCTTCCAGCTCTGCGATTCTATTAATCTATTATTCTATACCCTTGTGATATTATAAAGGTGGGGTAGACAAAGGTTGAGAAATAGGCAGGAACTGTTTTTGGGAGACAGGACGGCAATGTGGGTAAATCGGCCCAATGTTTGGGTTAACCTCAACTAGCCATGTAATGTAGTAATCCAGACCAAAAAGAGAAAACAGTATTTTTCTGTGGCTGGACAGCCAGCAAAATGTCTGCAACGGTTCACATAGTTATTACTAGGAATCACATCATACAACATAAGTGATACATGGGGAGTTTTCAAGCCCCAGTACTGCTGCTGAAGCTTGTTGAAGGCTCACTACCTATCTTCAGGGAGGCTCAGAAATCATGACACTAGCAATAAGGAGGTAAATCCTCAAGTGTATTTTCCCTGCATGGACAGATGAATAATTACATGCATTCCCTAATAATTATGAACATTCCTCCTCAGTACTTACCCTAAATTCAAACATCACAAAACGTTGTGAAGAAGTTATTCTGCAGAGAAAAGAACACTGTATTTTTGTGCAAAAAGCCCCATATTTTCTGTGCAGGAAATCCATTTTCTGTGCAGAAAGCAGGTTTTGTGGGGAAAACTATCATTAACTGTCACTGCACTTCCTGCCTTTCTCTAAATGGACACAAGTATGTGTACCTACCATATCTGTACTCAGTCCCTCCCTTCACTCTAGTTTAGGTCTATCAGTATTGTGCAAAATGCATTCAAATACCTTTGTACTCAGCCACAGCATTTTTGTGGCAGGTAAGAATAGCAATACAACTTTTTGTTGTTGTTATTGTTGTTTCATTCTTGCATGAAAGAACAAATAATTTCAAAAGATTTTCTCACCAGTGGAGATGATTATGCAAGTATTTGTGCATATTTCCTTTCTTTTTTTCTTTTTGGCATTTCATGATATATATTTTTTTTTTGGAAAATTTATTTTTCATAATAGTTCACAATGTTAATTTCATTTTTCACACGCACAAAGCACACTTTTTGCACACAAAAAATGGTTGTACAAAATAATGCAGTCAATGTCCTGCATTGGGAGACACACTTGAATCTTATGTCTACTTAGCTGCATCTTCCAATGCTACTTCTCCAAAATCACTTTGAGTGTCCTTAGGACGTCCTTGCAGCTGCAGGAAAATAGCTGGACACCCCCCACTGATCCCCCTCTTTCACTGACAACATGCAAATGGCAGGGTTCAGGGGGCTTCATTGTTTACAAGATGTGTTGAAACACCCTTTCCCAGCAAGGTCAAAAATATTTTTTGGGAAGTTTTTATGTCCTTAGCAGAGAACACAACCTAATCTCGTACAGGTGCAGAGGTAATGGGCATACCACTAGTAGGGGATTCCTAATTCACCCAGAGGATGTCTGTTGTTGTTGTTGTTGTTGCTGTTGCTGCTGCTGCTTAAAGGAGAATGTTGAATTGCAGGATGATGGTGCTGAAATGATGAGAACACTTCTCTATGTACTGTTGAGGTTGAGATTTGGTACAATAGTAGTATTGCTAAGGGGTGATTTTTATCTATGAAGGATATATAAGACATTGGGAAACAATGATATCTACTACATGAGGACTCTAACATCTTTGGATCATTGTAGGTGACTGCCATTCATCACCTTGAATAGGTCCTGATATATACAGCAAAATGTGAGCACGAACTTCCAAACTGTATTCCAAATGACCAAATTTTACATGTGCTGTGTTGAGTATATAAAGCAGGGCCTACATAAGACCCCTGGACCACACTGTTGCATTTCACAAAACTTCTACCAACCCTTCATGCCCCCAACATTTTGTATTTTTGGCATGATTTTTGAGTGATTTTTATCTTTAAAAAATGTCAAAATAACCACATACATGATAAAATGCTTGACTTCCCAACGGCAGCAGCAACAATAACAACAACACCCTTCAAAAGCCCCCAAAACTACCCACCACCCCAAATATCTCCCTCAGCCATATCTTGCTCCAAATGCAATGTCACTTCTGCAACCTTTTTGATTGAGATACTGCTGATAGAGAAAATTTGCTTAGCACTGCAGGGGGTACAGCCCAAATAAGTAATACATCCCTGACACCCCACCCCCATTAAATTTCTCATCTTGATACAATGTTTGCAACATATTTTGCAGGTTTAATGCTAATTTAATAAGAATTTAGTACTCATTTTATTCTACTGTTCATTTGCTTTTCGCTTGCTGGGTTATAATGTGTTGTTTAATATTGACATTCTTCAAAACTGAAGACTCCACAGTCCACTTTTGCAGACATCAACACATTTGTTTATTTTATTTTTTAAAAAAGGACTTATTCCAATAATTGATGTGTAGATGATGACCTGTTTCATAATTTTTAATTTCACATAATTTCTGAGTTCTCTTCGTACCTTGCTATTAGTCACTGGATGGCAACAGCTAGAAACTCAGTGCCATTACTAGATAAATGTTCTCCAGTATTGATGCTATATTAATTTATCTTCCCAGAATTTTTCTTCAAAACAAAACTGAATGATAGGCAAAGATTATTTATTTAAGCAAAAATTCTTTGTTTAAGTCAGTCAAGGCCTTCTGATTGGCTTAGAAAATAAAATGATGAAACAATAAAATAAAACTCAGTAAAATCAAATTGCAGTATAACAGATTAAATTGCCAGCAGCAAACCCATGCACATATTAAAATGTCTAAAATGTCTTGGCCAATTAGAGAAAAAGAAGTTTTCAGCATAAATGCTACTGAAAGTCATATTAGTCAGTTTGTATGTTATATTGAAAATGGTACTAATACTCAGACATATAGCTTTGATTGAAAAAGTTTTAATATTTTCATAATTGAAACAGAGATGATGAAATTTGTATTTTTAGTATCCAAGAGGCCTGTGTGACTAAGCTTCCAAACTTTATTATTGTTTGGGCATATTTGAGTGCTGACTGTTGCAATCATTTGCTTTCTGAAGGAAATAAAATCATCCCCTTCTCAATGCACAAGCAGGGGAAATGATTTTATTTTAATTATTAATTATTCTTTGCCATAGTAATCAGTCAGTCTACAGGTTTGGATATGAAATTATGCAACTGCTGATGATGATCTATAAAACTCTATACACTTAGATCCAGGCTATTTGAAGGGCTATATCTCCATTTATGAGCTATTTAGAGCTCTAAGATCTCCTGGAGAGGCCTTTCTCTCTGTCCCATCATTTTCTCAGGCTTGTTTGGTTGGAACAAAGGAGAACACTTCTTGATGGCTTCTGCCAGACTTTAGAACTCCTCCCTAGAGAGGTCAGTATGGGTCCATCCTTGCTCTACTTCCCTGGACAAATTAAAACATTCCTATGTCACCAGGCTTTTAGAAATTGACTGGGATGGGCTTTCAGTAATATCTGTTGCTCTTTTATGATTTGTATATATGCCTTTAATGAATTTTAATGCTTTTAACTTTATAACTTATTTGTTTTAAAATAGCTTTCTTATTTGCATTTTTATTGAAATTTTTGTATAGTTTGTGATTTATATTGTTTATAAATATGTTGTAAGCCTCCTTGAGTCTCATTATGGGCAGAATGGTGGAGATATAAATGCTGATGATGATGACTATGATGATGACCATCACAACCATCACCACCAATCACATTTGAAAAAATAACCATGCAGAGTTCTGTCCCTACCATGTTCAACATGGCTTTCCTCATTTGTGGTTGGCTTTTTTTTCTGGCTGGCTGCTTTGCAGCCAAACCAATATTTCTCTTGAGTAATTCAATTAACTAAAATAATATTTGTAAAAAGTAGCAATAGGTAAATCCATAAATGTTAAAAATAGAAGACAAAACAGTGTCAAGCCCTTTCTGCAGGATGTTATCAGCCCACTTTGGGGATGAGAGAAGGATGGGGCCTGAACGACATTTATGCACAATGTCATCCATGTCCTGTCTTTCTCCCATCTCCAGGCAGCGTAATTACACCACAAATCATTGACAGTGACCAGTAATCACACAGCCCTCCTGCCACCATCCCACACTTATCTGAGTTTTGGAGGGTCAGGAAGCATAATGGCCACACTTCCTGCCCCAGTGCAGCCTGGGACAGTGTCTGGCTGTGCTACAGAAGGAAGAGGCATGGCCATCATGCCTCCTCCATTCCTGCAGGCAGCCAGTATGGAGGGGAGCACTCCTATTGCACTGCCCTCCCAGATGAGGCTCTACAGGGATCCCTGCAGGATGCTGCCGGAATCCGGTAGAGTGTGGAAAGAGTCTCGGTTAAACATCCACATCTATGAGCCTCTTTTAAAAAGACTCAGGGAGAGCGTAGGTGGTAATGACATAAATCTTATTGTATTATCCAGTTTCTCTAGAGAGGGACACAGGTGACAAATCTGCAAATGAAAATAAAAAGTTATTCCTGATAGCTGATGTTACAAGGACTCCCAAATCTTGAACCCTGGAAAAAACCCTTCAAGAAGTGTATAATACTAAACCAATTATTGTGTTGTGTGCCTTCATGTCATTTCTGTCTTATGGTGATCCTAAGGTGAACCTAACCTGGGGCTGAGGGTGTGTGATGCTCCCAAGGTCACCCAGCAGGTTTACATGGTTGAGGGAGGAATTGAACCCTGGTCCCCAGAGTCATAGCCCAACTCTCAAACCACTACACCATGCTGGTTCTCAAACCAAAGCAGTACCAGTGTCATATACACATCCAAATAGGCTTGATGTATAGGCTGAATTAATCTTTACTGTGCCTGCCCTCATTCCCCACATGGTTATCTCTAGACAAAGGCAACTACTCTAGACCACTGGAAGGTCTTATCAGCTTCCCTAAGACTAGTTGCAGGAAACAGAAGGCATTGTTATTGTCATCACTGATCTCCAGCTGTCTTCTAGTGCCTTCATGGAGATTTAAAACAAACAAAAACAACAAAAAACACATAGTAACACTGAGACATCCTTAAAGCTCATGTCCATGGAGAAAACAAGCACTCACCGGGACCACCTTCTGAATCCTTTTCTCCCCATTAAGCTTGGAGCTATTATATCATCATGTCTGCCAGTCTATCTCATACCAACAGGAAGCACAGTCATTGTTACTGATGAGTACTAAGAGATGCAAGAGACTAACAGAATTGCATTCCCCCAGTCCATTTAATTTCTGTCCCTAAACTAGGCCAGAAACCATATTAGATCATCCAAGACCATGTGGGGTTGAGATGTCATCACATTTCCCCATTATCTTACTGATGAATGTGTTATTGGTAGGAGTTAAACTAATTAAATTCAATGAGGTTTCATCCTGAGTAAGCGTGCATGGAATAAGATTGCAGTATAATGAACAGATTTAATTTTAGTTGGCCTTCTTTTGTGGCATTGTTTGCCATTATGTTCCACACAATCTTCCACCAACTGCTTAGCCAATCAAGAGCTAAAGCTGTCTTTCACACACACATACACATGGACACCACACACGCACGGACCACACACTACTAGAGGCTTTGTGATGTATATGTGAATTTTGATCCCTCTTTCCTCTCTCTCAGGAGGAGACTGCCTAGGTAGGAAATGGTCTCTGCTGGAACTTCCAGATGGCTTCATCCCTCACTCAGGGCTGAAGATCATCTAAATTATTCTGAATTCTTCCTCTGGTGAAGCAACCATAGTCAAAAGCCAAAGGAGAAGGTTTAAAATCCAGAAGAATTATTCTTTGTTGAAGTAGGCATAGACTTTATCTAAAGGAGAAAAAACTATCTTTGTTTCATGCTTCTTTGTGGCTGTGGTGGAGTCAATATGGAAGATGGGTGGGAACCCTGAACCCGATTTGCTGCTTTTATTGGTCCACAATCTGAGTGAAAGTATCAGGTATCCATTCCATATATTGACTGCTTATATGGGATGCAGCTGAACCACTAGCTTGAACTGCAGCATCTCCCCAGGAAACCTCAGGAAACTGTCCAAATTCTCTAGCCACTAATAGTGGACCACTGAAATTAGTCCATCACTAATCACACCTCCAATAGTTTAAGTGTGCACTACCTATACTTGAGGGAATGGAAAGTTTGGTGCACTTAACCAGGGAGTACACCTTCATTCCTTCCCTCTGTAGGCACAGAAAGATTATTTGTAATTATTTGTTTCCAAGCTGAAATCTGATTTCCCAACTATTGAGCAATCTTTTCCAGAAGAGTAATGAACCAGTGAGAATTCTGTGCTGTTCTTTTCCTAGTATTTGATATCATGAAGTGTTGTGGGGAAATTTTCCTGCAAAGAAATACATGTGAGGGTGGGAAAGGCAAAAAGAAAAAAAAAACTGTGTAGAAAACATTATTTCTCATGCAGGAATTATTTCTCATGCAGAAAACAAGCAGAATAATTCCTGTTAAACACTTTGGGACTTTCTAAAATGCAAGGAATACTCTGGAGGAATATTTTGTTTTCTCCTGCAGCAGGAAGGGAACTATCATAATGATTCATCCTCCTATGCAAGAATGAAGTAAAGGAAGATTAACAATGCTAGTAAGGAGCAGCCACAGCAGTGTCTCCAAAGGTTTGGCAGCTAACCGGGTGAGGAGACAAAATGGAACCAAATGGGTGGTGTGCTGCACTACAGCCTTTTCATGTCAGATCTCATCCATTGTTTCCTGAATAGAAGAGCACAGTGGGCAACTAAAAACGAGAACAAAATGATCTGGGAGTGATGTGTACTTTCAGCATGAACTTCATGTTTAATACAAAAACCAGGTGTTTTCTTTGGGGAGACATTTTGAGATAGCAAGTAGAAATTGGGCACCATCCATTTCACTTCATAATCCACAGGAACTGGGCATTTAGCATCTTTTACAGCTATACTCAGTTCCCTCAACATAGAACCACAGTCACTGTTGCTATCCTAAGAGTTGGTGCAAAGCAATAATAGCAGAGATAATAACAGTGGTTTATAAACTAACAGAGATGCAGAAATGGTTCACTGGATGTTCCCACTTCCTACAGTACAAATGATTGTTGGCCATCAAATTTATTTGAAACTATCCCATTGAGAAAGCAATGCTAACAGGCTTACTCATTCCATACAGCAAATTTTGCTGGGAGCTTACCAGTATGCCTCTAATGATATTGTATGGCTGTTTCCTCCTAGGAAATTTGGACTTCTCTATCTGTAAAAATGGCACCCAACATTGGGTATCTAAATGCTGTTGGACTACAACTGCCATCAGCTCCAGACAATGTGGTCAATGGCTAGGAAAGATGCAAGTTACCATCTAACAACACCTGGTGGTCCAAGTTTGCTCCATAAGAGAGCTCTCCAGCTGCTATTTGACTCCACATCCTATTAGTCCTAGCTGCTGTAGTCAAAGGTGAGATATTCTGAGAAATACAGTCTAATATCTGGATGGGCACAAGTTGTCCGTCCCTGTGTAAGAGGTTAAAAGGAGAGATTTTGAAAAAGGGCATTCTGGACATGGTACCAGTTGTAAGTGGGTATTGGCAAAGATTTGGGCCCTTTCCACACCTTACCTGTACTAATACAAATCTTAGCTTCTCACTATCATCCTATCTACTATGTTTAATGTATATAAATAAATTTGTAAATATAAATGTTATCTCAGCTTTCTGGACTATGATCTCAACAGAGTAATCTCAAGGATACGGCAAGCAGCAAGCTGGTTTGTCATCACATTATAGCTGAAGTTCTTCTAAGGCTGGGATGGAAATTGTGTAACCTATAGTCCAGAGATCTCCCATTGTCACCCAAAATATTCACATCACCCTGAGCTACTAGGGGGTGTAATTGTTGATTTTATTACTATGTGGGAGACCATTTATATGCCCCCCCATTTTTTCCCAAAATGGGAAGGGACTTTCCAGTAAGTTCTGGTTTAACAGAGGTCCAGAAAGAAAAGAAAGGAAGTGCATGCACCATTCCTGCTGTAAGTTTAAGTCATCTTGTAACTCAACACAGCAGTAGGAAAAGTGGTGAAATCATGGTGAACAAGAAAGGAATAAAAACCATAATATTCTGTTTATGCTTGAGAACCCATTCCATATCCCTCTCTAAGCATCCCCAGAAGAAAAATCAACAGTTAATACTTTAAAAAATTACTTTCTCATTGATTAAATGTTCAGGGAGACAGGCTCAATACATCCAGCATGCCAGCTCACAATGTCTTTGTAACCTCATGGGCAATTATCACCCATAATGTATTTTAAACAAGCAAAATGTGTCCCCTTATCTTTTCCTTTCTCCTATCTATCCACTGATGTGGAATGTAATATCATTGTGTTACTTCAAACAATAAAACAAATCATCAGCCCAGAGGAGTAATCGTGCAATTTCAAATTTGAGCATAGTTGATGAGTGAACATCTGAATTTTTAAGGATATGTTTGCTTTTAAAGAAACTATTCCATTTCCCTCAGACTGAAGTTAAAAATAATGACTGAGGTGAATAAGGAATGAATACAATATCTAAGGAAGGGCAGGATTTTCCTCACCTTAGTGTAGTTATTGTTGATTATAAGTTCACAGTGTAATGCTATGTTTGCTTACTCAGAAGTAAACTCCTTTGAAATTAATGGGGACTTACCTCTGCATAAATATGAGTGGGATTGTGATCTGTACATATATCAGTGTATTAAACTGCACATGCATGTAATCTGAAAGAATCAAACAATTCATAACCTTACATAACTTTTAGGAAGAACAGATTGAGTTCCTCTGCCTCACTCCTTGTTTTTCCTTTTCCTTGTCCTAAAATTTCACACCTCTCTTGCTAATTTACTGTGATACTTTAAGAAGCAGAGAAAGCTGTTATAAATCCCACAGACGAAAGAGGAGCTGTAGGAGTCTGGAAGACAGATGACGGTTATATCACAGAGTAGTGTGCATTGTGGCAACCTATTTATATTATTTAGACAGCAGAGAAAAGCCCAAGGCAATGAGGTCAGATCAATTTGATTCAGTCTACATAAGGTCAGCTGTGAAGTTATGATCTGCATCTCAATTCATCCAAAACATTTAGGACCTATGGTTTTGACCCTAATCAATATCCATTTGTACTATAGGCACATAGGAGAATCTAATCATGTATTGGAGCATGGTAAAAGTGTGGTCAAAATAATGAAGAAAAGTGTGGTGGATTGTCAGCTTGACCAAGCAAATGCCGTTACTGGGAGCTCTATGCTCTAGGCATGAAATAGCTAGGAGACCTGTTCTATTCTGTGATCAAACAATAGCTAGATAAAGCTTAGGGAGGCTGCTACTGTTAGGCAGAATAAGGCAACTGCTCCAGGAAGTCAGTGCTGGAGAGCAGGAGCCTTCCAACTGCTTCTTATACATTCTTGGGCTTTCTGCTCTATTGGAGGGCACAGCATCTTCCTGCTTCAAGTGCGGAGTTTAGAAAGTTACTTTTAAGAGGAATGATGATAATGACATGCTAAAGCAATCTGTAACTGATCAGTGGAAGGATGGGAATCAGAGCATCATACTGCTAATGCCTATCTATCTATCTATCTATCTATCTATCTATCTATCTATCTATCTATCTATCTATCGTATTTATATGCCTCCTTTCTCTCAGAATGGGACTCAAGGTGGCTTCCAAAGTAACTTAAAAGTAACTTTCCAGGGATGGCGGAGGACACTATCCCACTACCAATGTTGAAGCTAAATTTAACTGCCAGTCTAGTTACTGAATATGGACTTTGCCTCAAGCAGCAAAATACATTGGGTCAGTCCTGATATACCTGCACATTCTCTCAAGCTGAAATTCAGAGCTAGGGCTGTGGAGCTGCTTTGTGGAGACTGACTTAGTTGCTGCATCTGAGCCAATGCATTCTACTGTAACTAGCAGCAACTTCCAACAGTCTCAAAAGTGATTCCCACAAGTGGAACATATATGGAAAAACAAAGTTCCTTTCCTCTTGAGCTCTGTAGACCTAGGATAACAAGAGGAGATTGAGTCAGATAAAAGGGGAATACAATAAAGAAAGTTGTTGCCCTTTTCCTTGTTTTTCAAAGGTTGTTACACTTGAAGTTGTAAATGATAATTTATACATCTGTCTTTTTTTTTAAATTCTAGTGTCACTAAAATTGTCCAGTGCCTGGAAACCTTACTTTTAAAACTAACACAATAACTTTGGCTTAGGAATAGAAGGAATTCATGGATGCCATGGATTACAGATCTTTAAAATATAAAAATATATGAAAAATTCCAAAAATGGTCATAACAATCAATAATTCCCAAATGAAGTTGCATGTTAAAATACTGAATAATAGATAATATTAGTTAGTATGGAAAATGTTGCTGCTATAATGCTGAAAAATAATGGTTAGCCTCCTATTCAGTAACTGTTGTGTGCCTTCAAGTTATTTCTGATTTACGGCAACTCTAAAGGAAACCCAGGGCTAAGGCTGCTTAGCTTCCAAGGTCAGAGGGGCTATGGTGCTTTAGGATATCTAGGCCCATTCATGTTGTTGCTCTGTGTCTTTTCATTTCTGACTTATGGCAATCTTAAGATGAACCTATCAAGGAAGTTTCTCGGCAAGATTTGTTCAGAGGGAGTTTGCCTTTACCTTCTTCTGAGGATGAGAGAATGTGATTTTCCCAAGGTCACCAAGAAGGTTTCTATGGCTGAGTGGAGATTTGAATTCTACCCTTCAGAGTGATAGTCCAATTGTCCCTTTGACATGTTGGCCTAGTGTTTAAAAGGCCAGTGCAAGGAATCTAATGGTTGAGAGTTCAGATCTCCTTAGTTCAACAGTTACAAGATAATGAATTTGATTTCTGACATCATACATCTGTGGATTTACATTTATAGTTGCTAACAACCAAATGTGATCCCCAAAACCTACCTTTTCAGCCAGCAAGCACCCCATCTGAAAGGTTTCAAAAGTACTGCAGATCAGAGTGTTATCACGGTTATGATATGTCTGGTGAGAGCACTAGATATCCTTTTGATATAAAATAATTTGGCCTTGGTTTGACCTCTGTTTGCCACCCCACTCCACGTGTTTGCAGAGGTCCCCTGGACAAGCACGTACGGGCGCGGCCATTAATGGTTGTGCATTCCAAAACCCCATTCAGGCAAGCAACTTAAGCCTCTTCGTTGCTTTAGGGAAAAACTTCCCTGCAAACTGGCTTGGCTCGGCTCAAATCTACACAAAGCCATGCAGCCAAGAGCCAAGCCATTTCTTTATGCCAGACTATTAACGAACTGGCCACACTATTGTCTTAAGAGCTAAACCCATCATGCAAAACCTGACCTTTTCCAACTCCTTTGTCCAACTCCAAATTTCCTTTGTTCTCACCGAACATGACATAGCCTGTAGGTAAACTCCACCCTATAAAAGCTCCCCACTTTTGGGACTTCTTTGGATCACTCTGGACTTCCATCCCACCTTGCTGCCTTGCTGCCACTCTGTTCAGTGAAGTTTTCCCCTCAGTTCTCCACAACTGAGTCTGCCTCCCTTCTTGGAACCCCGTCTTTCTCTCCAGGACTACGAGACCAGATGTCGTATTACCCATCCCTAAGCTCTCCATTTCTGCTTCCCAGTTAGCTGGTGTGTGTGTTGTTTTATTTGCTGTTTATCTTTCAATAAAACTGTTATTTTTGTTACTTTTAAACTTGCTTGCCTACTCTCTGACCTGAAGCCGTAGACATTGGGTTAAAGATCCTTGCTAAAGTTACCCTGCCTCTCGTTTAGCTGAGAGAGTGCTCAAGTTAAATTCCCCCAACTTGTGTTTTTACTTGGTTATTTGGGCACCCCTCCCGGGACCCCCAACATACAGGGTAACAAGAGCACTGGGAAAAGACACACACAGCACTCTCTTGGTTGTAGGGCAGCTTGAGAGAAGCAGTTGAAAGAGGACTCTGAAGGATCTCTCCAGCTGTCTGTTCTTAATGTGTCCCATGACCAGGAGAATGTTGCAGTCATTACCTAGCATCTCACCCTGCAGGGCTTTGGAATCCCTTTGGTTGGGACACCGACTGGCTAGAAATATAGGGGAGAGATTTGGGAGAAGTGGCATTATAAGACATAGGTCATTTCTGCACTACACTGTTATAGAGCTATATTCCACTTTCAACATTCTGTGGAATTATGGGATTTGTAGTTTACTGAGGCCAAAGACCTCTTTGGCTGAGTATTATCAATGCCCTCCCTGAACTGCAAATCCTAGGATTCCATAGGATGTTAAAAGTGGAATAATAGCCCTATAACAGTGTAAGGCTGAAATGGCAATAGATAAAATGAAAAAGATCTATCATCATAGTGACATTGATATTCACTGATTTTAAAAAAAATATGCAAGGGGTAATGAGTTTATTTGTAATGAGTTAGTTCTAAGCACTGAAGAGGGCAGTATGCAAAATTAAGTGCTCACAATTGTTATTAGCCTATTCTTAATGAATTAAGCCACCTCATTTCATGCCTAACAGCCCCTGCAAGAGTCATCAGCATATTGCCACTAATCGCCTCAGTTGTTCAAGGTAAAACAGAGGAGGAATGGGAGCATGAATTTCTCTCTTGCCTATCATCCATTTATTCAGGTAGCTCCACCCCCGTGCCCACATACACAATTCATGATTATGCCTGTAAAAAGTAGCAACACTGCTTCAGTGAAAACTGTAATGACAAGCACTTCAGGCATTTTTGGATAGCATTTCGTTAGATTAGTACACTTTATAGACATTTTATCATTAACCATCATAGATTTGTCTCATCTTCCCTCCCCAAGAATATAGGATTTTCTGAATGTTACTATGCAACAAAAGTAGGAGATGAACTCAAACATGGTGACAGTTGTTATTGTTGCTACGGTTTTGTGCCTTCAAGTTATTTCCTACTTACGGTGACTCTAAGACAAACCTATCACAGGGTTTTCTGGGGCTGAAAGAGTATGACTTGCCCAGCATCACCCAGTGGGTTTCAATGGCCAAGCAGGGAATTGAACTATGTTCTCCAAGGTCATGGTCCAGCTCTCAAATCACTACACCACAACCCAAAGTCATTCATGTCTGCTCAGAATTTTGGATCCCTCTGTTCCTACCCTATGTCAAACAATCTGAGCATTACACTATATTGCCTCACAAGTATTTTCAAATGAAAGAATGTCACTCATGTCCAGGCTCGACCCACATAATCAATGTAATTGGCCACAATAAAATAAGGAAGATCATGGATATTAAAGTTCCATAAGCAACATGAGAAAGGAACAAATCCTAGTAGGACATGCTGATTTCATTATAGTTTCTGTGCATCTGTCAGCCACTAAGGCATTAAATACCTATAAAGTTTGGAAGGAAATCATTGTCCAGCCTAAGGAACACAATTTCTGCAACAGCATGCCTACTGAAATTAAGATTATTAAGATTATGCTAAAATAGGCAGAGTGATGTGGTGTGTTTAGGCCATAATTGGAGCATATAATTAATAAGCATGCAAGGTTTATTCATTTTAAAATGCATAGGTTCTTATACAGTTTAACCATGTGCCAATAATATGTCATTCTGAGATAGTTCAGATTCTAGGTAGATTATATTTCAGTAAGCCTGGAATCCTACATTTACTATGTTTACTTGAGGGCAAGCCACACTTAAATCAGTAGTGGTAGATTAACTTGCACATACCTTTGCCTTTAACCATTGATTGTCCACTCTGTAAGACAGTGAGAGTGTGCTTAAGGGGGTGGGGGAAGATTATTGTCCATGGTATTTTTAAGCCTAGAGTATTGACTAGCCCATCCCACAACTTTCCACTGTAATATCTCTTCCTATAGTGTAAGAAAAACCCTGCCAGAAATCAGTTCACAAAATGGTATAGAAGCAAGGCCAGTCCTATCATTGGCAAGAATAATGGAAATGCCCCAGGCAGCAGATTTAAGACCAGAAATTGACTGTTGCAGTTACAATTGCATAACCCAGAGTTACACATCCATGACTGGTTCACATTCAAAATCTCTATGTATTCACTAATTTAAGGAACTAGTGTTATTTACCCAGCGTTGTCCAGGGTATTATTTTCTCATAGACAACACTTGTTAGAAATACCTTAAGAATTGCCTTACCTTACCTTAGGAGTTAGATGCAGTTGAAATACACAGATCTGAGATCCTGTGTCTCTAATTCCCTGAACTGTGTGACTACAACATGTAACTTTTCCCCATATCCCCAATCCAATCTGTATTCAGAGTTAGTAACATACAGAGTTTGGGTTCCTGAGGGAATACACTGTCCTCCTCCTTGCTGGTAGGCCTTGTCTCCATAGCAACTGGCCTGAGCTCCCTGGCTGAGAATTCTAAAGGCCCCTCCCTGAACAGCCATCCCCAGGATTCCATAGAATCTTCATAAGCAGCCAATCATATGAAGTATTCTCATCTCACACAGCCAATCATATGAGGTCTTTGCCTGTCTGACACAGACAAACAGACAAACTCACAAACAGACAAGCTTTGACTTTTATATAGTAGATATGTATGGATCTTAAAGGTCTCCCAATCCCCACTTACCAGGCAGCAGCCACCGAGAACAATAAAGGTCCATTTGCCTTCAGTCTAGAAGCAGCCAAGTGATGTCCCCACCCTCCTTCAGAAGCAATACGTGCTGTGACAGTCAGAAGAAGGATTCCTGTCATAATTCTCCCTTGTGTCAGAGATCACTAATGGAAGGGGTGAAAACATCAGTCAATGGTGTCCTAATCAATAGGAGAACAGACCTCTGGTGCTCATAGCAGCTGCTGCCAGGTAACTGGAGATGGGAGGGGTTGGTTGGATCAGGAGACACTACCTACCTACATAACTAGGGTAGTGATGTAGCTAAGTGGGCAACATAGAATCACAGTCAACATCACTTCATAAAGTACAATTGCATTTTTACTTCCAAAGGTAGAGAGAAGCACCCCTGGATTTTCTCTTTCATTTGCCAGAATAATTTGTCAGGTTGACCACCTTGATCTGGATGAATATGCAGAGTTGTTACCCTAATTTTCTGGGGGTCCTGGGAGTCCCGGTCACCAGATTAATTATTTTGAGTCAGGGAGGTCCCTGTCACCAGATTCAGGGAAGTCCCTGTCACTGCCCGAGCTCCCTGGGATCCCTCGAAGGACACCAAGGCCATTTCCGCACTACAGTGTTGAAGTGCTGCTATTCCACATTCAACACCCTGTGGAATTCTGGGATTTGTAGTTTAGGGAAGGGCACTTTGAATTCTCAGCCAGAGAACTCTTTGGTCTCAGTAAACTGCAAACCCCAGAATTCCACAGGGCGTTGAAAGTGGAATAGCAGCACTTTAACACTGTAGTGTGGAAATGGCCCTAGTTTTAAGGGGGTTTCCAAGTTGCACTAAGCACATGCCCAGCACACACAAGAGGTAGGGTAACCTTGCAGGATCTCAAAACCCAATGTATACCAGGTCAGGTCAGATCAAAAACAAAGCTAAAGGTGTACTAAATGATTTCTTTTATTTTGTTTTTTGTTTTTAATAAAATGTAAGTCACTATGCACTCACTCACGTTAGCAATTACACACACACAGAACCTAAAAGAAAATAAAAGGGAAGAAAATTGATAGGGGGTTTTAGAGAGAGGGATTTTAAGGGTAATACTCCACCTGATCCTGATGCCCAGGAAGCCAAAGTTGAAACAGAGGATTGAGAGCGGTGAAACTCAGCACGGGGGAGGAGGGCTGAGGGGAACACTCAGCAAACAGAGTGACAGCAATTCAGGAGGAAAACATAAGCGAACCCCTGAACAGCTAAAAACATGGGGGTTTTATAGAAAAAATATACCTGGAGGGCTAGTTCTCTCCCGGGGAGAGCAATAGCAAGGAGAGCTAACTCAAAAGCTCTCAATGGCGAACATCACCGGCTGAATGTTCCTCAGTGTCATGTGAATGACTCTACCCGAGTGAGACAAAGGCATAGGTAGAGTGGAAATTGCCCTCACTTGGCAGGCTGATTGTGATTCTACCGAGCTGCCATACCAGTACGAAGGGCCCTTTGTCTGTTTAATGGTCAGAATGTCTAGAGGGGTCCCTGGCTATGTGACAGATTGAGTCACTGGCTTGACCGGAATTTTTTCTAACTTCAGCCTTTCAGCCATTCCTGCCTACGTGCACTTACAGTGACCCTGTCAGACACATGGGATGATTTTCAATATTAGCCACATGGAGATATCAATTTGATGTGGTGAATTAATAAATTCTAAACCCTGGGAGAGAGCTATTGGCCATAGTAACAGAGTGACACTCACTGCTTTGCATCAAGCAACAAAATCTCTTGGACTAGTTGCTTATAGAACCCTGTTATTAAATTGGTGTTTACCAACATCTGTGTGGAGCCTGAATAAATCATCAAAGTTCATCAAGCTAATCTACTGATTTGTCACACCTGTAAAAATTACTAGGTGCAATGGTGGTGTAATAATTCTTGTCTTGAATATGCTACACAAATAAACATGTGGAAGAGCATTTCTGCATAGTGTCACAGTCCCACTATGGGGATGGGATGGCAGTGGTCCATGGACCATACTTCTGTATGACATCATCATGGTCACGCTGCCATTCTGCCCTCACTCCTTGTGATAGTGGGATATTTGCTTAACAGATTAAATCCATTAAGCACCCATAATCATGTGATGCTTCCATCCTTACCTGCCATGTGGAAGGGCAGAAAGCATGATGGAGGTGCTTCCTTCCCTAGTGCAGGACGGGAAAGAGCCTGGCTATGCTGCAGAAGGCAGGCACATGTCACTCATGCTCCCTTCTGCAGGGAGCCAGCCAGGAGCAGAGAGGAGTGTTCCTGTCTTGCTTTCTTCCTGGCAAAGGTGCTGCCAGGTTTGCAACTGGAGGATGACGGGATAAGATAATGTGCAGACAAGGCCTAAATCTGGACTGCGTGTATAAACTTTATTATGAAGCTTGTTATCAGTTATTGTAAACTTGTACTGCCTGGAAGCTTTTAGGTACTATGTAAACTTTTTGTTCTTCTACCCTTTTACCTACACATTTATTTAATACTAATATTTTAGGAGCACAAAAAAAGTGACCTGGTTGTTATCCTGAAATTTTGGGGGTCCCTAAGGGATGCCTTGATGTGCTCCAGGTGATGGGGAAGGTAAACTCAACAGAGCACAAGCAATAGCACTATGAGAGGCAGGGTAACCTAGCGAGATCTTTTACCCAACTTTTACAGGGCCAGGCCAAGCCAAAAACCACACAAAAAGATCCAATAAATGACTTTATTGAATGGAAATATCACTCATCAATGCATACACTCACACATGCATTCAAACCCTATAGAAAGGTAAAGAGTGGAAATTAGATAGAGGGATTATTAGCGGATTTGTAGGTTGGGTGATATTGCACCTTTTCCTGAAGTCCTTGGTCTGAGAAAGCAGCAAAAGAAGTAAAGTTCAGCAGAAGGATGCTGAGGGGATTACTCGGCTGCCGGGGGAGGGGGGGTGATCTGTTGGTATGACCGGGAGTTATCCAAAAAAACCAGCCAAAAATGGGGACTATTTATAGAGAAAATGTACCTCGAGAGCAAATCCTCTCCCAGGGAGAACAAAGAGAATGGCAACAGAAAAACAACACCACACCGACACCTTCTCTGATATTAGAAGATAACAAGGTGTTACCAAAGTTTCAAGATCTTCCGCCACTTTGGGTTGCAGTGTGAGTTTATGTAGATGGTCCTTGCCTGATAAGATTTTATTGCTACCAGTGCCCAACTTGTGGGAAAGCATCTTAATCCCTACAAGTTGGCTCCTCAAAGGCTGAGGACCTTTTGTCCACTGTGGGTTGGCACAGCTTGAGGTCTCCTGTGGATACGTGACAGGGGAGTTTACTGGCCTGACCTGGGTTTCCGATCGTACGACCGTTGCTGCCTACATGCTCATCTGGGTGAACTCTCTGGCGTGTTAGATTATATTTTGTATCAAAGTTGTAGACCCTGGGACAGGGTTTACCAATGCGGCAACATGGTTTATAACCTACATTACATGAACAAAATAGGGATGGACATAAAATATTAGGTACTGACAAATGACAGGTAGGAGGAAGTCTGGTGGTGGTAGAAATTGGGGTCGTAACAAAGGTGATTAAGAAAAAGCTTCACTGGAAAAGTGGATGCAGATTTGACTGTGAAGAAAGATTTAAAGGAGGTGTGGGAAATAGCTTGGTGAAAGGAAGAAAGGCTATGGGAGTAAAAAAGACCAGACAAAGGGAACTGAGGCTAAATGTACTTGTGTGCAATTGGAAGCAGCGAGAAGCAGTCCATGGGGAATCAACTCGGTCTGCAAAACTAGACACATAGCCCTAAATGCCTGAAGCCTTTTCTAAACAGAAAGAGAACAATTGTATGGGAACGAGGGTATCTCAGTTGAGCTGTATTCACCATGACAATTGGTGGTTTCTTCCTTGTTAGATATGTAACAGTGTCCACCTCCCCTCCCAAAAAAATCATGTTGAAGAATGAGCTGTACCAGATTTAGAAGTCTTAACAATTTGAGTAGAGAATAAAAGACCATAGATATAATGGAGAGAGAAAAAACGGTAATCAAAAGCTTAGGCTGACCAAATGATATCCTAAATGGATATCCTATATTCCTTATTCTGTGCCAAGCAGTAGGTCAGCTTCTAAGACCAGAGACCAGTATAACAGCAGTCAAAGAAAGAACCCAACAATTCTCTAATTCCAGAAATCTAAAGAATGCTGGTTACCATTCCTTCATCCTATATGACTACAGAAATATTGCATGTTGTCATGGACTTGATAGGTGCTTATAACTGGGACTTCACTGGAAGACTAGACGCAAAGCCCAAGAAAGTGTTGACGGTGTTGGTGGTATCTCCAGATTTTATCCAATTATAAAGTTTTTGCTAAAGGCTGTATTGTGGTAGACTATCAGAAATGTGAAAACAAAAAGAGAAAAGACGAGCCGGATTGAGAGAAGGGATGGTGAAGTAAGTAAACTGAAGAGAGGGATGAGGAATGAAATTTAATGAGTGAAATAAGAATATTCCTGAAGGATAATGTACCATTTAGCAATAAAGCACATGAAAGACCAGCTTGATTGCTTTTTTGACAATTTGCAAAATCGTTGAATCATAAAAATAGGAGATAGGAAATGTCTATTAGATCATTTACGTCATTCCCCCTTCAATGTAGGGTGAAATTAAGTAAAGGACAATATATGCTGTATGTTTGGAGAACTTTTCTGAAACTTAGAGCTAAAAGCATGGAACAATATTTCATGAGAAATGGTGGAAATGGCATTTCCTAAAATATCTAACATTATGCAGAAAAAAAAAGTGAAAAAAATAGCATTCAAAATGTGTTTCATTCAATGCAACTTATTTCTAAGTATATATACTTAAGGGCTCCTATCTTAAGGTATTATGTTAGTCTACTGAGAGGTTGGAATTTTGAGTTTTTTGAATGTAAAAGTGCAAAGAAGTTACTGAACATAAGAAAGGCAACCTTGCAAAACAGGTTCTTTTGAATATTATTTTTTTCCCCACAACAGTTTCTGTTCAGTGAAGTAAACTGCTTTTGTAAAATGAACAAAGGCTTCCCTCTTTTTGAAACTGCAGTTGCCTTTGAGAAAGTTTCAATGAAGATTCCCAGAACTTGTGGATAATAAATAGCTTCACTGGCTTACAGGCTATCAGTGTAATCTGTCTGTCTGTCTGTCTGTCTGTCTGTCTGTTATAATAAGGTGGTGATCTGTCCCTCATTACAAATCGGACCTCTTGGTAGCAATATTTAACTAGTGCTAATTTCAAGCAACACCTAAGTAGAGAGATTTATTTGGACTTGAAATATATCTGTCAGGGTTTTATGAAGCCTACTGTGTGCACATCACCACTGAACTTGTTGTTGTTGTGTGCCTTCAAGTTGATTCCAATTTATGATGACCTCAAGGCAAACTTATCATGGGGTTTTTGGGGGCTGAATGTGTATGATGCACCCAGGGTCACTCAGCGGGCTTCCATCACTCGGTGGGGAATTGAATCTGGTCTCTAGGGTTGTAGTCCAATGCTCAATCTACTCCACCACACTGGCTACTTCAATGTTAATCAGATTTCATTATTATTGATTCAGGACTATTCAGTTTGGTTAGTATTGGGAGATCCCAACATCTGAGAGATACAAGGAAACCAGGAGAAAGAAAAAAAGATAGAGTGTTCCAAACTGCAGAATAACTATCACAGGCACTTTTCTCATGGCATTTGCCATGCGAAAGGGCCTCTCAAGCATTGCGCGATTGTGAGAAGCGATCTGCACAACACAGTCACAATTGTGCATGCTCCAGAGTAGGGCAGGCACTGCTCCCATGCTTTTTCATTTTCAGCTTTCAGCTAAAAATAGTGTGTGATCGCGCATTGCTCCAGGGCCCTGTGTGCACTTGCCATTGAGTGCAGAGCCTCTAGAGCCACGGAAGTCACATTTCCTGCCCCAGCACAGCCTGGGAAACTCCCAGGCTGCACTATGGAAGGAAGAGACTGTGCTGCCTGCTTGGGACCAGGCAGCTTGTGCGGAGCTGAAGCAGCAGGGACGTGAGAGCCTCTCACTGGAGGCTGCTTGCACGATCCCCGCACCCCAGCGCTGAAAAAAGGTAAGGTGCGGAAAGGGCCACAGTCTACTCAGATGAAAATAACTGATACTGTATCTTGGTATATTCTCTTTTTTCAAACAACCACAAAACTTTGTGGTATATCATATTCTTTTATGGGTTTTCTGTTCTTACTCAGGCTCCTAACTTTTGAGAAACTGATGCTCTTAACAGCCTTGCTGTTAATAGATGTATTATTATGGGAACATGTGGTCTGGTATCCTATGTTGTAGTTAGTTCATCACTGCCTTGGAGCTGAATGACCCAGATGCCTCTCTTTCCTGGAATCCATGGATTCAATGCAATGGAATCTGTCATGCAAATGAAGCTATCATTCCATGCCCCAAATACACAATGACAGCCAATGTGATTTACAGAGAAAGATAGCATTTTATATGAAGAAATGTCTGAGAAGGAAAACCATTTTTCCTTTGCTTCTTCCCTTTCCTGCAAGCACGGATTTCTGATTTATGGAGACCTCCCCTTTGCCCCTCTGGGAGGGCAGAAATGCACCTGGTAGTGCATCTTTTTCCCAGGGAGCCCTGAAACATTCATAGGCTTCCTACAAATGTCAAGAGGCTGGTTGGCTGGTTGGAGGAAGATGTTCAAACTAGAGGCCTTCACTCCAATTTGCCTGGGATAATATATGTGCTTACTGCTTGGGCGTTCAACCAAACTTTCTTTGATGGGCTTCTTCATCCTCCTTCCTTTGGCTTAAGATGTACATGTGGATTGTGAAATAGTCACTTCCTGTCCTGGTCTCCTAATTTTGGTATGTTTATACTTTATCTGTCTCAATATGGGTGGGGAGAGTAGCAGTTTGGCCACTGGTCTTGCCCCATGTGGGGGAAATATGTTTTGAATGGCAACCTAAGAATGTATATATTCAGCGGCTGGTAATTTGTCTATCTGTCTAAGAATTAACTCTGCAGTTAGTCTGAGTTTGTTTATCCTCCATCTTGTTGTATGCAGTTCACTCCCTCTTCCATGTCTAAAGAGGACATGTTTATTGAATCATTTATCGTATTAGGAAACTTTTACTTTTGAAAGTAAACCTACCTCATCTTTTTTTTTGTAAGGAGGATTAAGTCTTTATTTCTGTACAGGACCCTGCATATGTTGATATGGTAATGTGAAACTGGTTGTTGCTCACCTAATACTTGTCAGTACTAATTATTCTGCTTGGGAAATACATTCCTATCTCTCATTTTTCCCAACAAAATCAAGGCCTGTGTGACAACACTTTGGAGATCTCCAAAGGTGTTCAGGCTGGGGACCTGGGGGTGTCCAGTTTGGGGACCTATCATCACACCTCACCTCCAGATGGCAGTGGGAGAATCAGAAAGTGGCTTCCACCCATTTCAGTGACATTTACTGCTACCCCACTAGGATTCCTCCAGTAAGGAGTCTGGGAGTGGTGTCATCACCCTATGCTGCCCAAAGGCTCCAACAGCTTTAACTACTCTTTGAACTCCAACACTGTCTTCTTTGTGTGCATGGTCATACTTTCTTCTAAATTAGGGGTGGAAAGAATGGTTGAAAATATTTGACAAATGGTGAAAAAGCATGTTTTCTCAGTGCTGATGAGAAAGAATGAGAAGAATCCTGGACTGCTGAGAAACTTCACAGTTCAAGACTTATTTTGTGTAAAATTTGCACATTGTCATTTTGTGCAGAAAGCAGCATTTTTTGCACAGGAAACAGCACTTTCTACATGGGAGATAATATTATTTTTCATACAGAAAATGATGCATTTTCTCTGAAGAAGATAATATTCTTTTCCACAGAGAAAATGCTGTTTCCTGCACAGAAAGTGCTGCTTTCTGCACAAAACAGTCACATGCAAACTTTGTGCAGAATAAGTCCAAAATTGTGAATAGCCTTCAAAAACTACATGGTTTTTGAAGACTTTCTTGCAGTAAGAAGAAAATTGTTGAAATTCCTTATTGCTATGCTCAGAAAGAAACTTAGGCCTTTTCCACACAGCATTTTCCATGCAAAAGGGCGCCTGGAGCATCACGCGATTATGAGGAGTGATCTGCACAATGCACTCACAATCATGTGATGCTCCAGGGGCCGCTGATTGTGCACCTTTTCATTTTCAGCTAGAAGCCGAAAATGATGCGCGATCACACATTGCTCCCAGACCCCACATACACTTACCTGGCGTGCAGAGCCTCCGGAGCCATGCCAGTCACGCTTCCTGCCTCATCGCAGTCTGGGAAACTCCCAGACTGTGCTGCGGAAGGAAGAGGCAGGGCTCTCGCATGAGCAGGCAGCTCGTGCAGAGCTGAAAGACCCCAGATGCAAGAGCCTCTTGCCGGAGGCTACTCGCACAATCCCCGTACCCCAGTGCCGGAAGAAGGTAAGGTGCAGAAAGGGCCTTAGCTAAGAATTGCATATTTAATAAGAACTCAACATTGTTGCTAATGCTGCAAATTGTAATTATGCAGCATTGATGGGACATATACATTGCGAACAAGTCCAAAGACTCTCCTAACTCTTTAGCATTACTTCACTTTATCTTCCTTAAAACATAACATTTTACGCAAACTTAAAGGGGTACATTCTTTTATTGGAATCTTATGTTATACTCCATTTTAATCAAGTAATTATTGATTTAAAAGTATCCTGATTTTCTCCAAAAGAATGTTTCTTGAATCATAGAATCATAGAGTTGGAAAAGACCACAGGGGGCATCCAGTCAAAGCCCCTACTATTCAGAGCCATTCAGCCTCTGTTTAAAAACTTCCAAAGAAGGAGACTCTACCATACTCTGAAGCAGCATATCCCACTGCCAAACAGCTCTGACTGTAAGGAAGTTCTTCTTGAGGTTCACGTGGAATCTCCTTTCCTGCAGCTTGAATCCATTGCTCCTTGTCCTAGTCTCTGGAGCAGCAGAAAACAAGCCTGCTCTCTCCTTGACATGACATCCCTTCAATTATTTAAACATGGCTATCATGTCCCCTCTTAACCTTCTCTTCTGCAGACTAAACATACCCAGCTCCCTAAGCCACTCCTCATAGGGCATGGCTTCCAGACCCAGCTTGTCAATATCCTTCTTGCATAGAGGTGCCCAGAACTGGGCACAATATTCCAAGTGAGGTCTAACCAATGCAGAATAGAGTGGTACCATTACCTCCCTCAATCTAGACACCACACTCCTTTTGAAGCAACCAGGAATCGTGTTGGCTTTCTTGGCTGCCACATCACACTGCTGACTCATGTGGCGCAGTGGTTAAATGCCAGTACTGCAAGCCACAAGGTTATGAGTTTGATCCTGCCAGGCTCCAAGGTTGACTCAGCCTTCCATCCTTCCATCCTTCCGTAGGTCAGTAAAATGAGTACCCAGCTTGTTGGGGGCATGTATAGGAATGTATCGAAATACATGCTGTTTCTAAGTTGTTCGTCGCCTCGATCCATATGGAGAGGCGGGTTACAAATAAATAAATAAATAAAAATTAAAAAATCTACCAAGCCTTCTAGATGTAAGGCCCCACTTTGGGAGTCCCCAATATCAGTATGGTTTGGATGGGCACCATACCTAATGGGCATCATATGTAATTGGCAACACGTTTTATTGGCTCTGATATCAAATTCAAGCCTAAGAGGTGATAGAGAGGTCAAACTGAGTGAGGGAAAGAATTTGACTATAAATGTGAGAAGCATAGGTCAACTCCAAAATTCCTCCAGGTAAGACTGAGTCACTTGTCAGGCAAATACACATCATTCCTGTGGATAATAGGCTTAAATAGAAGCTGGACTTTTCCAAGGAATCCAACTGTGAGGAGCCGTCCAGGACACTGATTGACAGATATCCATCCCTTGTACACCTGGATTCTTTCCTCTTTCCTCACAGCACCCACAATAGACAGCTATTACAACATCCATCATGTCTTTGTCAATCAAAGCACTAAAGCCCATCAACAGGCGAAAGACCCATTGTCCACAAAGGTTCCGTTTCTCTTGCATCTGGAATCTTCACAGCCACAAGCCATTTTCAGGGTACAAATACCCCTGATTTGAGGAGGCCCAGTGCAGTCTCTTGAAGATCTACCTGTCACTCTGTCTGTCTGGCTCCTGAATGTGAACTGCCCTTAGGTCCTACCTAAGCCAAAATACATTTCTACTCTTCACTACTCTTCTGGACTGGTAATTATAAATCCTCCCAAATCCCTCATCTGCTCTATAATTTTTCCTCCCCTTCTCTTTCAGATAGCTCTTGTGTGAATGTGTGATTGTGTGTATATTGTGTGCATGCAAGACTGAATTTCCCTCAATAAAATCATTTTATTAGACAATTTTGCTTGGTTTTTGGCTTGGCCTGACCCCGTAAAAATTGGGTTTAAAGATCTCACTAGGTTACAGCTTGTGGCTAATTCCCATTCCCCATTATTTGGAGCACATTGAGGTGTCCCCCACGGGACCCCAGAAATCAGGGTAACAGAGATCCCTTTCACATGTACTGCTATCCAGTCATGTGTCCCCCATCCTGTAGTTGTGCATTCCATTTTTTTTCTGCCTAAGTGCAGGACCTTACATTTCTCTCTGTTGAAATTCATTCTGTTAGCTTTGGCCCAACTCTCCAATCTGCCAAGGTCATTTTGAATTTTGATCTTGTCCTCTGATGTATTAGCAACCCCTCCCAAATTAGTGGAAGAGTCCCACTTGGTGATAAGTCCCACTGCACTCAGTGGAACATATGTCTGAGTAAACATGGGTTAAATGACAGAATCCCCCAATTAAAATAGACAGGTTTCCAGGAAATGACTACTGTCTTTTTGCTCAAACAAGATCTAGTAGAACTTGTTTTAAAAGTCAAATTATGAGAAATGACTTTTCCATACATCAGTAGGAAAATACAAAGAAAATGTGAGATGATGATGTACCTTTTTTTTTTGTGCATGGATGGTAGAAATGCAAAAGTAATATTACATGGGGGGGTAGGGTGTGTTGTCAAGGGAGATGTCTGTGTTGTTATGGAAACCATCTGAATGCTCTGTAGGCATATATAAGGATAAAGAGCTGCTTCATATTGAATCAGACTAAGGGCCAATTTATATGATAGCCACGAAGTGTCACTCTGTCATGGTTCTATGTCAAACTTTTCCAAAAAATGTATAAAATATCAAAATGGGGGACCAGATGACATGGGACGTTTCCTCAGCCCTTTTGGGCAATGGAAGGTAGATGGCCTGCAATCTTTTAATATAATCTCTCCCTACCTTCTTATGATTTTATATCTGGAGCCAGCATGGTGTAGTAGTTTGAGTGCTGGACTACAGACCTTGGAGACCAGGGTTCAGTTCTCCACTCAGCTATGGAAACCCGCTGGGTGACCTTGGGTGCATCATACACTCTCAGCCCCAGGAAAAATTAGTACTATGATAGGTTTGCCTCAGGGCCACCATAAGTTGGAAATGATTTGAAGGCAGACAACAACAACAACAACAACAACAACAACAACAACAACAACAGCAAGAGCAAGAGCATTAAGGAATGAAGTCCTAGAAAATTGGTCCCTTTAAGGCTCATATGACCTTTGCTTCTTTTTCCGTATCTATTCCCCATCTTCCAAGTATGTTTTCAAGCTTACATGAAATCAAAGCACCCTAAAATTAATTACTTAATTCCTAGGAAAGCTAGGCTGTCCCCCTCCCTGTTGCCCATGTAGCTAAGAAGGACAATTTTATTCAGGTGGGCTTTCAGATATTGACTGGCAGTTGAGGAGAAGGCATTTAGGATAGATACTTTCCTTACTCATCCCTTCATACTGATGTATCTTTAAGTTGCTTTTTAATTCTATTGTGTTCTAAGATTCTAATCTATTTATTGCTGTTGTATCTTTTGGTCTGTTGCCATTTTCACCTGTTTTTGCCTGTACCTGTTTTAATTTCTTTGAGCCTCAGTTCTGAGAGATGAATAAGAGAGAGAAGAAAGAAAGAAAGAAAGAAAGAAAGAAAGAAAGAAAGAAAGAAAATAAGTTAAAAGCATACCAAAATAATATGAGTAAAACAGAACACACACACATGCATTAGAACCCATAAAAGCTTGGGAAGATGAACAAGTCCTTGCCTCACACCAATAAAGACATCAGAGTGGATACCAGGCAAGATTCTTAATAGAAAATGTTCTGAAGTTGTGATCTTTACAATGAAATAGACTTTCTCCTCAATATGTCTCACCCCCGGGCACAAACTGGTGTGTTCAGCCACATTTTGACTGCCATCATGCACTTGGGGAAGAAAGAGAAGCATTACACTGGGAGGAGCCAGAACACACTGGATGTTTCCCCTCATTGATGCTCATGTACACTGCCATAGTTACTGTTGCATATATGGGGAGGAAGTGGGGAAGAAATATCAAATATGCTGGTGGAAATTTAAGCTTCACCAACAAGCTCAATGGATCAGGGTCATCCTTTAATTTTTTTTAAGTAATGTTTACTTGCCCATTTGATTAAAATTACATTGTATTACTTCTAAAAATGCATAGCTGACTAGTCTGTGTTCTGCTCCTCTTCACTGCCAACAAAATACCACAGAACACAAGTCACAGCATGAGCCAGCAAGTGAACCTTGTGATAGTCCACCATTTATATCTTCTTAATTATAAAAGTAACCTTAAAAGAGACAATTATCTGCCAAAGGAACAAAGTTATTCCTCAATAACTTATAATCATAGGCCAGGATATATAGATATATTCCAGGCAATGAGGAAGCCCTTAGTAGTAGGTTTTTTGGGTACAAGAAAGGCTGCAGTGAGGAGGAGAGGAAAGAAAGACATGCTTCCACTGGTGCTGGATAGAGAATATACATCCTGAAGATACAGAAATATATCACTGATCTTTGCCATAATGCAACATAATTAAAGCTCAGTTGTTAGGACAAGGAATTAATTATAAATTGCTGTTTTTGTTACTAAACCCATTAAATGAAGGTCCTTCATTTCCTTTCATTGTTTCCCTGTTCTTTCCTGGAGAACAGAGCAAGGCCACAGAAGCTAATTTGAATGCCTCTATAGAATGGTTCATCTTGTTCTAGCGTGAACAGGACTGCAAGAGCTTTCAGATCGGGTTCACCAAGCCTGAAGAAGGCATGCATTGCACTTGGCAATAAATAAATTAAATAAATCCAAGATGACATATAGTTTTCTCCCCACAGCAAGTCGGTAGTATAGGAGTTCCTGTGAGAATTACATGTGACTGTCTGTAATGTATGGTGCCTTTTCCTTTCTCTTGTTTTCTTAATGTTTAACATGTTTTTATTTTAAAATATCAGTTTTAATTTTGAGACTGATTATCCTCACACACACACACACACACACACACACACAGAAAAAGACCCAAGTGTGGCAAAATCATTGATCAACAGTATATTTTGTGTGTGTGTGTGTGTGGGAAAAAACCTGATATTAACATTTAATTCTATCCCCTTCTCATCTAATAGTATTTTTACTACAAAGATATGTCTTCTTTCATGTCTCAGGAAAGTGATCAAAACTAAGGGGAAAAGGAAACAATATCAACATGCTTGGGATGCTTGTTTAGTTTAATGGGTCCTTATACTTGATTCTGAGTCTATGGACAGGAACTAACCAGGAAAGACACTTATTCTGTTCTCAGCCTAAGAAAGGAACAGATAGCTTCACACTGAACAGAGATCTGGATCTCAAGAGAAGTTACTTTGTTTTTGCCAATGAAATTCAAATTTTATTACCTGTCTTTTATTGCTCTTTGCCCTTACCCCTTACAAACCCAAGAAGGAGAGTGGCCTCTGCCTCCACTAAAATCTCTCAATACAATCTTAACTGACAACAGCTCAGACAGAACATAGGCCTGAAACTCTAACAATTATCAACATTTTTCTCCTGTATGATTTGTAGGATCTATACCTGCTGAAGATGTCAGTGAAGCTTGCAGGGCTTGCTCAATGTCTTTTATAATTTGGAGTTGGCCCAAAAAAAGATATTACTGCTTCTAAATTTTGTTTTTTGTTACATTGAGTTGGGCACTGACACATCTACCTAGGTGTTGTATACTCTCCAACTGTCCCAATTTGGTAGAGAAAGTGCTCATTAAGCCCCTGCTACCCAAATTTTTCAATCAGCTTTAAAACATTTCCTACTTTCTCTCTCTTCTTCCTCCCATTTTTCTTATCTGCTTGTAAAATGACCCAATTTCTCCCATCTGCACACTCTTCCCCTTTATTCTCAGCTTATTTTATTTACTTCAAAGTGAAAAAATAGTTTGTACTTAATTAATTCAGGGGGATGGATGAGTAGGAGACAGACGTAGCCGGAATTTGGCCTGCCCATCAGGCACAGACAAAATCAAATGGTTGCAGCCTCTACCAGCTTTTGACTGTGGTGTAGTTTGGTCACGTGTATTCCAGTTTTCATTTGTGAACTGTTGGAGTGTGTATGGTGTTGTGAACACTGATTAGCAGAATTTCCCAGAATTTCAGGCAGGATTCTTCCCTGGGCCTCCTTTGAGATGCCAGAGAGTAAACCAAGGAACCTTCTCCATGCAAAGCATGTCCTCTTCACTTGAGCTAGATTAACAGTGCAATTCTATATGTGTCTGCTCATAGTTAAACAATGCTGTGTTCCATCGGGCTTACTCTCAGGTTATTGAGCATATTATTATAGCCTACATATCACATTGGGAATTACATCCAAATGTAACTGCTGGTAAGTTTACAAGAAGCCAAATCACACTGCAGTTCCACTGAAGCCAAGGAACTTGCTTCTGTGGGTAAATAATATATTGCAGACCTCAATTGCCATAAAACTCTCTCAAATTTTCCTTCTTTTGTTTATGATATTGCTAAACCTCCTATCATGGAAGTAATGGAGCCTTGTAATATAGTGTGTGAAGTAGAAATTGTAGGCAAATGGAGAAGGGGCATTTTCAAGCAGGTCAGATTAAAAGCACATCTAAGCTTTCCTTGCTTCATTTGTTTAGTGCATGATCATTATTGATGCTATTGAACAAATGAGCCACTGCAGTTTTTAATCACTGCATTAAAGAAAGTGGGATCACTTCAACTTTCCCTCCCAGGTCATGATGGCTGAGCTGCTTCAGCAGCTTTTTTGCTTTTTTTCTTTACTGATTAGGTGGTCTCTTCCTCTGCTAGTTGAGGAAGGTTAAAATCCCAAGCTATGTGACAGGGGCCTGTGCTTCACTTCTTCCCCACATCAGTATTGATTCATTTGCTGGTATGTTGATGTGGGAAGAAGCCTTAATATGGGCTCCTTTCTTATGATTGATGGTGGGATGGTGAGGATTCATGCTTACCCCACAGCACAGCAAGGGACATGATGAGGAGTCCTTAGCTATTCGTAAGAACTGCTACCCTAAAGATTTAAATCTAATTGCTCTGGACTTAGGATGCTTGGAGTGTCATATAGAATAATATGGAAGAAGTTCTTTTGTCCATCAGCTGTTTTGGCTATACTGGTAAACAAAATCTCGCTTGTGAATGTGCTTTGTGTGTGTGTACATCATTTTTTTTAAAGTCACCCAGTTCCCACTTTTTTATTATTTGTGAAACAAAATGGAAAAACGGGGAAACAAAAAACAGGGTCAAAACTGAATGTACCTCATGAAGATGTAATAGATTCTGATTAACATCCAGATATTAATACTATGTGGGTGTTATGCAAATGGTTGAGGAGGGGGCCATCTTAGTCCCATTTCCCTCTTGCTTGTTTTTATTGTCCTCTATGCATGAAGCTTTTGATTTGAAGAAGAGAGCCTCTCCTGTTATTCAGAATACTAGAAAGTCAAATTTCTGCACTGGGTAGAAAGCCTCCACACAAAAAGCAGTTCTCTTCTTCAGACTATTACCATATTCAGAGAGTGATGGGAGTAACAGAGAAAGGGGCAGAGCAAGTGCGCACATGCACACACACATATACATCAATCATGCATTAAGAAGAGCTGGTTAGATAACATTCAGTGTTCTGCACACAGATTCTTTTGCGTGCAAAATTGTGATGTGCCTGAGTTTCCCATTGTTGGATCAGGGTAAATGGGTACAGTATTAAACAGATGGTCAGTGTTAATACTGACAGTTCTATTCACCTATTGGTGCGGGGGATACAGAATCTACCCCCTGTTCTTTCACACACAAACAGGTGCTTGACATTGCCAAAGCTGGCAGCACTGACCATCTGCTTTGTGTTTACATTTGCAAAAATCCTCCTGGCAAGAACATATGTGCAGCCGACTAATATACATAGGGATGGGCAAATATGTCCATTTCAGTTTCTTTTGGTTACACGTTTTTAAGCCATCAGTTCATTCTGTCCCATTTCGGCTTCAGTTTGCAATTTTTTTCTCAAAAAAAAAAATCCACATTGGTATTCATGTGTATTTTTGTGCACATTTCTCCTAAGATATGCCTTTTCTATCTATCTATGCTCAATTTATGTATTTTTTTTTCCTAAGAGCTTTTCTTTATATAATCATGTTTGTCAATTTCTTTCACTAATATGCACATTTTACTCTGTCTATCTGTCTCTGTGTGTGTATGCACGCATGTGTTCCTTTATCATAAGTCTAGAGAAGTATAAATACAAGCAGACAACTGAATTTTAGGTCATTTCCACACTACACTGTTATAGTGCTGTTATTCCACTTTCAACATTCCATGGAATCATGGGATCTGAAATTTAGGGAGAGGCATTCAGAATTTTCAGCCAGAGCGCTCTTTGGCATCAGTAAACTACAAACCACAGAATTCCACAGGATTTTGAAAGTGGAATAATGGTACTATAACAATTTAGTACGGAAATGGTGCTAGTTCAACATTGGCAAAATCATCAAATTAGTTCAACATCGGCAGGATATGTAGGCATAAACTCCCATTAAACCTATGCATTTTTATTGTCATGGGTGCAAGGTGTATTCAGTACCTCCTTGCACAATAACTTCTTCTATGCAACTAAGCTGATTGTTGTTTGATCAAAGCTCTCAGGCCTAATTAGTAGCTTGGGGAACAAGGAAACCCCAGGTAGTGCTGAGCTGTGTTAGTGCGGCCAGAAGCACAGAGAAGATGTCTTCATTTATATAGCAGGGGAGAAAAGGGCAGCAAGGTGTGGAAGGAGGTGTGTTTGCAGAGTGTTACTATCTAACAACTACATGCATAATTTTGACTATTGATTTGGAAACCAGGGATCTGATAAATTAACATCAAAATGCAATCTAACAGAAATCCTTCTCCATCTTTGAATGCAAACAAGATCACAAACAAGCTATTATCATAGAGTGAGTTGAAAAATTACTTACCTATGCATGGAAATGTTCTCTTGGGTTGATCAGCTCATTCACTGATGCCACCATTATATACACATATACTTGTACTTCTCAAGACAGTTAGTGGAAGAGCACTCAACTTCCTTTGGAAATACATGCATCTGCAAGGCTTGTGATTTTTTTTTTCAAAGGGAAAATAATGATGCAAATCTTGTATACAGACATGCATTCATCAGAATGTGTACATTTGAAAGAATGAATAAAATGGAAATATTATGGGAAACAGCACATAAGAAAATGCACACAAATTTTCATGACGGGAAAAAATGTATCTTGCAGTCCAGTACACAAACATGAGAGAATGAGAATGCTAGTAGAAAACTGAAAAGTTCCATAAGAATAAGAACGAAAATAAGGCTGATGTGTTTTCACATCCCTAACGTGTTCCCAAGTCCAAGTACACATGCTGTCTTTGATGAATGGCACGTGTGTGTACAAATTCTTGTGCTAGAACAATCAAACAGATTGCAATAAATGACCCATAAGGGTCCCCATGAGGACTTAATAGAATCTATCCTACATGCATTTTCATCACTGAGGAATGTATATGGTCTTCACTCCCTTTGAAGAAATCTGCTATTTCAAGATCTGTACTTAGATGTCTATTGTTGGCTGTGAGTGACAATCGGGAGCACAGAATGTTATTTCAAAAAAGTAATTTATTGCAGTTCTAATCCCATGTCTCCCCAAAGAGGAAGTTAACTACCATTACAGCTGCAATTTCAAAAAAGTAACTCTCTGCTTCTCTATTTCCCCAAATTAACAAAAAGGATATATTTAGTTATGAAGAGGGGGACTCCTCATTATTAATATAAGCTGCTTGCTTGTCTTACAAAACACCTTGTTGTTGCCTTTGCCTTTGCCTTAGCACCTGAAACAGAACATGAAGCACCAGAATGAGACAAAATATGCACCAACACATGAGCCATAAAGTATTCCTCCTCTGTCAAGTAGTGAGGCCAGACACCTATAACAATAAAAGTAACATTAATATTGCAGTTGCACTAAAAAAGGGGGTGAAGATATTATTCATTAAGTTACAAATGCAATATAACTTGCTTGTGCTTAATTATTGCAAAAAAATAATAATTATGAGTAACCAGTTGTTTCTAAGTAGTCACTTTCAAGCTCTGGACAATTCAATGTATTAATGACAGTGCTCACAAATATTTTATATGAACACTGGTGAAAAGAGATGCCAACATTTGAAATACGTACTTGGCGAAGTCTGAACTGACAGTTCAAAGATTCAGTAGTTTAGCTAAGCAGTTTACAATGGGTCTGGAGCTTTTAGCCAGTGGTTTTTAGACAGAGCCCAGTATAAAACTTTTTTTTTAGGATTTTAAAAAAAAGTGTGTATGGAGCGCCTGACTATCTTGTTGTTACTGCAGTTTCTAGCCCGGACTTGTGGGATATTAGATATCATTTTGATATCAATAATTTGGCCTTCTATACTCCTTTTCCTCCACGTGCTTGCGAGCCCCCCGGACAAGCTCGCATCCAGGCATGACCACTAATTGCTGAAATATTCCAAACCAATACAGGCAGGCCAGAAATAGCCAGACTGCCGCTTCGGGAGACCTCAAGGCAAGTACCACATTATGTATGCATGCTACTTACAAAGGACTCCCTGCCCCGAGCAGGCAGCTTGACTAGCTGAATACTCAACTGTCAAGCACTCCGTATTTGCATACTGGCTACTCTATTGACAATTCGGTCTTAACTCAATCATGCAAAATACTGACCTTTTGGAGGCTTTGTCTCCAGCCTGAAACTCATTGTTATCCCCGAGAACGGACTAGCCTACGGCCACATTTTCCCCTATAAGACCCCCTGACTTTGAGCGCTCCCTCGGATTGCTCTTGGCTTCCATCCCGCCTTGCTATCGCTTCGTTTGGTGAGCCTCCCTCTCAGCTCCACATGCTGAGAAACTCCATTTCCACAAACTTCTCCTTCAGACTACCCGGGCTTCAGGACAGATGTAGTATTTCCCATATCAAAACCTCCTCTAAAAATCCCTCCATCCAACTCCAACCTTTATTTCTATAGTTCTCTGTGTGAGTATGTTGCGTACACTTGTTTGGCTGTATTTTAATAAAAACAACAATTATTAGTTACTTCTGTTTGCTCCTTGACTTGGCCTGACCCTGTAGACATTGGGTAAAAGATCTCACTCCATTGCCCTGCCTCTCGTATTGCTAGCTTGTGCTCTTTTGACTAATTCCCAAGTTTGTAATTTGGAGAGCACTTAGGTGTCCCTCACGGGACCCCCAGAAATCGGGGTAACATTGTCCCTAATTTTCCTGGGAATTGGTCCCAAATCTATCAAACCACGTAATTGTTAGCCCCATCTCCCATCATCTAGCAGCTGTACTTGTGAATTATCAGCAAAGGGCTTATTTTTAGGCAAGTTGTGATCTGATTTTAATCAGATAGCATACTTTGCCTATTTTACAAAACAGATATGACTCAAAAAACAAGCATATTTTTTCTACTAGATTCAGCCTTGTGACTGGAGTGGGACTTGAGACAGTGAAATCACTTGTTTGTATCATTATTATCATTATACATCAATGTGAAAGAAGAAACAGAAATGTAAAGAAACTTTTGTCCTTCTCACTGTAGCATGTAGTTTAGCACAAAACAGGCTTCTAATTGAATGTGGCACTTGCACAAATATTTCTTTTTGTATTGTGTAGTTTTTCCTGGCTCTTTGTCATATGGATGTTCATAAAGGCTAGTAATCCAAAATGTCTGTCCTTGATAAATGTTTCTATGACAAAATATACTTGTTATAGAAGAGAGATAGAACTATCTCTCTCTCTCTCTTTTAAAGGTTTTATTCCTCCAAAAGACTGCAAAGAATGGGATTTGTGATATGTTGAATTGCTGGCTACAGCAGATGTGTCTCATAGTTCTTAGTACTCATCAATCTTGAAGTGTAATAACCAGTGAAATATCATTTTAATATAATGTCAGCATGGGTTCTGTCTTTTCAAAGAGTGTGATTGACATACAGTAGCATCTGTTTTTTGCTGTAATGTATATCTGCCAAGCACCTGCATCCATTCATCTGCACTCAAATGCCACAGAATCATTGCCAGTTCCAGGGCCAGCACATGATGATGTTACACTAAATTGCTCATACAGCACACTGCAAATGGATAACCTAACTTTTACTGTTTTGGGTCATAACTGACCCAAACATGCTTTTAACAAGCCCAATCATCTCTGGAAGCAGGCACCATAATAAAAATTCCCAATTTGATCTGTGCAGTTTGAGAAGGGTTGAGATATATTGACAGGCTGAGCCCAAAGCAGAGGTTGCATGCATACAATTCTAACTGAATTATCATTTCATTTTCTGTGGCAGAAAGAGCCTACTAGGCCGGGGAGATGGGTTCACTTCACATAGTGAATACAGCAGATTTACTTCACATGGTGAACACAGCCACAACAGATGGATCTCACAGTTCTTACAGTTGCTCTTGAAATATCATGACAACCAAATGTAATTTTAATATTTGTTTTCTTAAACTGTGAATGAGATTCAACATTTCTCATCTTGCATGGTTAGTCTAGAAATACCAAACACAAGATGGAGGAAACCCCAAAGAGAACAGGAAAAAGGTAAAGTACCAGTTAAATAATGAAAAAAAAATGAATATGGTAGCAAAATAACCAATAATAAATAAACTGCATAAATACTAAATCAGCAGTCAAAACTCCCATTCCTTCCTCCATTTGAAAGAGAGAAAGAGAGAGACAGAGAGAGAGAGAAGAGATCTTTTGCAACAAGTGTATTTTGTCACTGAAACATATATTTATATTTTTATATTGCTAGTTATATATGATCCTTATGACATAGACCCAGAAAAACCCACATGACAGCAAAAGAACTAACACATTGGCAAACGCCTAACAATGATACAATGATATTGAAAGTTAAATAAATATATAATACTATAATGAAAATAAAATATAGTATTATGTAACTTTCATTAGTGATATAATAGGAGCTTTCATACATTTGTAAATTTGCATACTGGTGTATTTGTGTACATAATATTTTCATTTTCATACTTGTTTATCTTTCAATATTGTTCTATCTTTGTTTCTCATTTACCTGTCAACACATTGTTCTTAGCTTATTTAGTATCTATATTGATTGTTTAATACTGGTTGTTTCACTGTTTGTGATTCATTTATTTTTCCATTATTTGATTAATCCTTTATCTTTTTTCCTGTTCTGGAAAGAAACCCAGACAAATATGGTGATGTTCCCAGATGAAATATATTCACCTTCAATGCACATGTAGCTTCCAAAATAGTCACTCTCATAGTCAATTCTTTAATGTTTTGGAAAGAAGTTACCTCCTAGGGAAAGGCACTATGTCCACTGTAAACACATGCATGAAAAATATCTTCTATCCAGGCCCTTTTCACATGGCATTTGCCATGGGAAAGGGTCTCCGGAGCGTCGCGTGATTGCAAGGAACGTTTCAGATGACGTCCTTGCAATTGCGTGATGCTGCCAGGGCCGGCAGGCACCGATCACACACTATTTCATTTTTGGCTTGCAGCTGAAAATGGTTTGCGATCACGCATTGCTTCAGGGCCCCATGCACACTTACCGTGCATGTGGAGCCTCCGGAACCACAGCACTTGCACTTCCTCCCCCAGCACAGCCTGGGAAAATGCCCAGCTGTGCTGTGGAAGGAAGAGTCGGAGCCTTCATGTTGCCTGCTGGTCAGCAGGCAACAGTTGCAGAGCCAAAGCAGCAGGGATGTGAGAGCCTCTTGCAAGAGGCTGCTCGCGTGATCCCTGCGCCCCAGCACTGAGAAAAGGTAAGTTGCGGAAAGAGTAAGTTGCGGAAAGGTTTGTTGTCTTTAATTAAAAGGAGCTTGACTAGCAAATGTTGCAGAATGTGAGAGATAGTAATGTTTCTCACAAACAAAATAATTAGTGTTTGAAAGCAGAAGGTGAACAACCATCAGTCCCACACCATTACTACTCCACTATTCACAAGCAGGTTATAGCAGATAAATGGAGCACATTTAGTCTTCTTTGTAAACACATATTAAGTATCTTTGCCTGCAAATACTAAAAGATTTGTAATATTTCACAGTAAGAAGCTTTGTAACGTGTACTATTCAAACATGAAAAAGAGAAATAGAACTGCTGACTAGAAAAGGAAAGCCAAACTTAGGCCATTTCCGCATTAGACTGTTACAATGCTATTATTTCACTTTCAAAATCCTAAAAGCCCCTCCTTAAACTGCATACCCCAGGATTCCATAGGATGTTGAAAGCGGAATAATAGCACTGTAAAAGTCCAATGTGGAAATAGCCTTAGTCTAACTTCAGACTAACTTATGCAGACTAACTAAGACCTTAGCATACTACACTGCTATTCTACTTTAACTGCCATGGCAATATCACATGGAATCATGGGATTTGCAATTTGGGGAGAGACATTTAGAATTCTCAACCAGAGAGCTCCAATGCCTTACCAAACTACCAACCTCAGAATTCCACAGGGTGCAGCCAGAGCAGTTAAAGTGGAATAGCGGCACTATAACAGTGTAGTGTGACAGGGACCTACCAAATATCTCTGCCTCTAATCCTAGAGAGTTGCCGACACTAGGGGTAGATAATCCTTGTTTAAATGGACTAGTAATCTGATCTAATATAAGAAGCCTCATGTATCTATGTCTCTTCCATTTTCCTAGTATTATTTAATGTTTATCTGAAAACGTAACTTCCTTGAGACATTCCCTATGGGAAATTTAATATAAAAACAACATAAATCAGATAGCCCAATAAGACTTAGAGATGTCTGATGAAATATGTGCTGTTACATGCATTTGCATTTGTCCATGTGTGCTTGTGCATGTGTGCATGTGTAATGTGTACTACCCAGAAACAGATATGAACCAAATGCCCTTTGTGGCTAAAAACCTACATTTTCCAGTTCTTTGAAATACCTGTCAAATAAAATGTGAAAAGTACGCAGATAAGAATGTATGCATTTTTTAAAAAATGTATATAGACTTTAGTAGCTCAGTGAATATATTTGAGCAATGTACACAATTTGGAGAAATGTATACAGAAATGTGAACATTTTCTGAACATATAGAAAACAAACCCAGATAGGTCCACACACAAGCAGCAGTGTGGAAAGGTTGATATCCATGGAAATTGACCTTTCAGATCTAAATATCCTCAACTTTAACTCACTTTTATTACCTTTTCATATACTTCATTTTTTCTATTTGCTACATTCTAACAAAATGTGAGCCCAATCCTATTTATGATCAAAGCTGATCAGTTTCATTTTCAGATAAGATGGTCTGTGCTCAGAAAGAACATTCTCTGCTGTCAAAATACTACAGCAAGATGGACAGTCACTTCTAGGGTTATTACACTTTTCGTTGTGCCAGACTTGTCTTGAAAGCTGACTTTTTACATTTGTCTATCTCCACTGTAGTCTCTGTGACTCTTTCTCTCTCTTTTCTTCAGTTTGCATATTCATCTAGCTTTCTGATTACCGAGGAAACAGGATTGACTTATTCACGGAGCTTGTGCTAATTGTGAATTGCCATCCCACTGAAATGAAGAAGTAAGATGAGAATTTGAGCTGAAGGGTAACAGCTTTTATTAGCAGAGGTCTGCAGTGAGCTGATAACTAATCAAGGGCAAAATGTGTCCCATCTGAATCTGCTGAAGTATTGAACATCACCTTAGCTTGAGAATGCCTTAATTTTAGACCCAGATTGTAATGAGGGACCTTTATTAGTTGCTTCACTTAAAGGCAAGCCAAGGAATATATGAGTGCGGTGTCTTGCCCCTGCATGGGCAGTGTTGAAAAGGAAAAAGATTCTAGGGTCCAAGGGCTCTTCCCTGTCTTTCAAGTGACAGGCTGGTCTAGCTACCTTTCATCATCCAGTGAAGCTTAACTAGGTGTCTACACCACCTGTCAGCTATGTGAAATTGGAAAAGCCACCAACCACAGAAAGAATAGTTAGAAGAACACAAAAACAGTGCCTCATGGCCAGTCAGAGGCATATAAAAACTTAGGATGGAAAGAATATTCAGAGGTTTGAGGGGGGAAATGGGAAAGTGGCTTTGTGCGTGTCCAAAAATTTCAATAAGGAGAATCTTTCTCCATCTTCTTTCTTGCACCACTTAGATATTACCCATCCTCAAATAGACTCAAACATTGTCCCCATTCCTGCAACCCAGAGAGGATCAGCTTAGCTAAAAAGGATTGTCTTAGTTTGTATTCTGATCGCTGGTGCATGACAACAAAATCTGCATTGTTATGAATTATTATTAGAATACAGGCAGGATGAAGATGATCATCCTTAGTTGTGCCCTTAGTCCTTCACAATATTGAGTTGGAGGATTTAAGCCAATCATTGAAGTCTATAGCCTCCACAGTCCTTGCTCAGGTTGTTCTCACCTTCCTGATGTTTCATGGGGCTTGGGAGTAGGTGGAGGGACCAGAGAAAGGATTGCGGAAGGCCGTAACCTCCATGATCTTTGGAATGTTAAGCTGTCTTAAAACTGGATTCTGTGTGCTCTCTTGAATTTTAGATTGGTGAACAGGCAGAAGAAACATTTTTAAAATAAATAAATATCATGCTTTTAATGCTGACATTTTCTTTACAGTTTATCAATAAAGTTAAGGGGCATTACATAAATGCTTTTCCAAATATATGGAAGTATTTTGTGATTTGAAGTGAAACATGCATTTCAAATTCTCTTTATCTGTCATCAGGTTCCATGGAATAGAATATGTGGCTTGTCTGAAATTAAACCATTAATGTCTTTTTCACATTAAGTAAAGGAAAATCTAATGTCCCTGGCTGGCAGTGCAGTTCTATGCATGTCTAATATAGGATGGGTGCCACCTGGTTTGAAATTAGTACATGTGAAAAGAATCTAGAGCTCTTAGTTGACAACAAGCTAAACATGAATCAACAGTGTAATGTGGTAGACAGAAAAGCCAAAGTAATTCTGGGCTTTCTTGGTAGCAGAAAAGTGTCCAGATCAAAGACAGTAATTATGACTGCCTGTACTGGTTTGTTCAATCTCACCTTGAATGAAGTGTCCATTTCTGGGCATCACAGTTCAAGAACGATATTAACAAACTGAAATGTGTCCAGAGAAGGGTGACCAAGATGGTCAAAAGTTTGAAAGCTAAACAGTATGAGAAATAAGTAGGGAGTTAGACATTTTTAGCCTGAAGAAGAGAACACTGAAAGGAGACATGATAGCCATCTTTAAATATCTGAAGAGATGTTATATAGAAGATGGAGCATTCAGTTTTCTCCAGAAATGAAAACATGAACCAACAGATTTGGATTAAAAGGAAAAAGATTCCACCAAAACATTAGGAGCAATTTCCTTGTAAGAACTGTTTGACAGTTGAACATACTGCCTTGGAAGCTGATAAACTCCTCTTTGGGCATCTTTTAGGAGTGTTTGATTTGTGTATTCTTGCATGGCAGGGGGTTGTACTAGATGGCTCTTGAAACTCCTTCCTGTTCTATGTGATTCTATGGCATTTATTGAATTAATCCAATTGAATTAATGGGACTTGCAGAGGTAATGGAATATATACACAAATAAGTGTGTAACACCATGCAGAAAACTGAAATAAATGAGTTATACCACGCCATACAATGGCAATTTTTTATATTCCAGACAAAGATGAATTGGGATTCTAGTTGGCATCACAGTATATCTCTGATAACTGTCTTAGAGGCAGATGACCTTCTTATGCAGAAAATTATTAGATATTTCATTATGAGTACTTAGCACCTTGTTGCTGAACAAGTTCTAGTAAGTTCTGGCTATGACCATTCTTACAATCTAAACATGAGAAAACTGAAAAGTTTTGAGCTTTCTCAAGTCACTTCATGTACCATAAAAGAAATGCAAAACTAAAAAATCAAATATGAAGCATTTTGCTAGTTTTAAATGAAAGGGATGAACAAGAATGAACCTCAAAAAGTAATATATGGCCCTTTCTTCAGCTTACCTTGGTCCAGGTTTGTCCTAGCATTGTCCTGGCAGCAGCTTTGCCAGAATGGGAGTGTGGACGCCAACGCTCCTCTCCACGCCAGCTTGCTCACTGCAGAAAGAAGCACTATGGCTCTGCCTCTTCCTGCCACACCACAGGTGAGCACTTTCCCAGGCAGTGCTGGGCCAGGAAGTGCCTCCAGTGTGCTTCCAGGACCTCCACTGGGAAGGTAAGTGCAGGCACACAGTGGGATGGTGGCACAATTGCAGGTCATTGACAGGGAAACTATGGGGATGGGAGAAGGACAAGACCACGATGATGTGCATAAGTGTTGCTATAGGTCCCATCTTTCTTCTGTCCCTATGGCAAGTTGGGAGGGTGGAGCAGAAAGGGTATATACTGTTCACTTGGAAAAAATGATGTTGATAAATCTAAATCACACCTCCTCTGTTTAGAAAGCATTGCTAGATATTCCTTTTGTTCATAAAAGTTGTTCCTAGAATAGATTGTACAACTGTAAGTTGGAAAGGACCATAAGGACAAAATAATTGTGCCATGCAGGATTTCAGGGTGTTATCTTTTCATGTGAATATTTCTCATTTCAGAACCCTAGCTCTCCACAGAGTAGCTAAATGACCAAATGAGTATAGCAATGCCCTGCACTCTATAGCCAAGGGGTGAAAAATCATGCAGCCCTCTAGATGTTGTTGGACTGCATCTGTCGGCAGCCCTAGCTTAGCATAGCAAATGGTGAGGATTGTTGAGAACTGAAATCCAACAAAATCTGGAGAGCCACAGAATTGCTACTCAGGATTTTGTCTGTTCAATTTTAGCATCCTTGAGAGCCACAGTGAAAACAATACAGAATCTATGTGTATTTGCATATGTATCCTCAATCCTATGTAATTCAGAGCAGGAAGAATAGAAGGACCTATACCTTTCATGAGGAAATCTTTGCAGTTGAAATCATCCTCTTTCCCTAGATGAAGGGAAAAACATACTGGGTACATCATCAATGATCTATGATCAGACTAGAAGAGGACTGCATAAACCATAGCCTATCAATAAGGCATATGTACCATTTTTTCCCTTCCTGCTATGAGAAAAGAGGTTGTGCAAGGTAACTCTTAGAAGAACCCTCATAGAAAAATGGTTGAACACCTCTTTATACTTACTGGGATTCCAATCAGTGTAAGAATTCCCCCCTCCTAAGACTTTTAAATATCTTAGTAAATATCAGAAGGAACCATGTGAGTCCTAGATCACATCCATTTTTTTCCCTAACAACACATGTATGCACAGTATTTTGTGTTCCAGAAATTCAGATTAAATTCCATTCAGGGTCCATCTGGAACATGGGATTACATCCATATTCTTCACATTGATTGTAAAAAAGATAGGTTTTTGTGTTGATCTACTGTTACTAGCAATGAAGTTTCAAGGCTACTTTCCTGTACTCTTAGTGGTAGTGGCTTATTCTGATACAAAAGATGATTGGACAAACATCAGAAGTTTGGCATTGCTCCTGCATTGCGAAGATGGCATTGGCATTGCACCTGCATTGCAAAGATGGATGAAACTGAAACAATGTGAACCAACAATGATATTCCCATGCACCTCAGATTATATAACCTAACCTCACAGATAATGCTCATTTATGAAGGAAATCTCTCTCTATGGGCTCTGGGGGGCAATGTGGGATAAAGCATTCAGGATTTGAGGGAAGCTGTATCCCAGTATTTATAGGCTGAATACCACTTTAGGTTGATAGGAGCAATCAAACTTTGGCAGTAGAGGGTACTCCTTGATGGAATTTCCAGTCTCTGAACAGCTTCTTGTTCATACCTCCTTGATTTCACTTTGTTACAAACACCAGTTCCTGTTAAGAATACTTGGTTGGTTCATCCACGCCCCCCCCCGCACCAAACAACAACAACGACAACAACAACAACCTGCATGGCTTCATTCCTCTTTCTTTCTTTTCTTTTTCCTGGTATTTCTCATTTCTTTAAAATGAGGTTAAATTTTATTTTAAGGGGTTAAATTTTATCTTAAAATAACAATGTGATATCTATTTTATGGCATGCAATCTATTTGCTGGTGTATAAGACTCACTTTTTTTCTTGAAAAATACTGTTTGAAAATGGGGTGTGTCTTATACACTGGTGTGTCTTATAGGCTGGCAAATAGTATTTCCCAGTGTATAAATGAGGTGAGTCTTATACACAGGTGTGTCTTATATGCTGGCAAATACGGCATATACAATATGTATGATATTTATTTTATGGCACGTATATATGGCATGTAATGATAGGTGAGTTGGAGAAAACACAATAAGTACAAAACTTTTCACAACAATACAAACAATGCTCATGAACCCATATTAAAATTAATACCATCGTAAAGTCTTATTTCCTCCCCACTACCCAATCTTGTCATTGCTGGTTCAAAATTTTTTGGGTATCATTTCAGAAGATGTCAGATGTAAGCCATCAGTCCCTTATTATGTGTGAATATGTGTGGGTGGTTGAAGAGGGAGAGAGAGAGGATGAGAGAGCATGAAAAGAGAGACAGTGGGAGAATTAGAACTTTAGAGCATTTTAGTAAACAAAGAATTTGTCCTCAGACTTATGCTTGCCAAAACCAAAGCATTAAAGTAATCTTCTTAGATGCTGTTGTTTTCACTGAAAAAACAACTCATTCTTTCATGCTTTACATGAGAATTAAAGACATCTTAGCAATCAAGACAGAAAGCTGATGAAATAAAAAAAAAATATTTAAGGAAGAACTATGCTAGCATTTTAAAGAAACAGAATCTATGGCTGGGCAATACACTCACTACTGGGGTGAGCAAGTGGCCAGCACTTGAGAGGGAGGGTTTGAAATTTGGCAGGTGGGGTTAATTGCTACAATGGCCCTCTATAATCCTTCAGAGTTTTGAGGGCAATTTCATCATGTTTGTGTTCCTCAGGTATAGTTTCATCCAAGAGATTTAGATTTGGATTTACTACTTTGTTAGGAGACCATCTCTGCTAGGCCTAAAATGGCCTGGATCAGCCCAAAATCAAATGAAATCTTCCCCTACCACCAAAGAAGTGGTGATGAGTGGATACTTTTAGCATAAAGCAGAATTAATGAAAAAGGGTGTTTTTTTAAAAAAAAAAAATTATAAGGAGTTGGGGGCCTAAAAACTTCATGCACACTCTAGGGCCTACACTTTCTCCATCCTAATTTAATAGCTAGTGTTGCCAGAATGAAAGCTGGTGTGCCCAATGACAATACCAGTTGGGTAGAAGTGTAGAATTTCGAGATAGTTCCAAGCAAAATGATATAAAAACCTCTGGGGACCATGAGGTGGGAGGAACAACAAAGACAAAGGACCAGTTGCTGGATGGACAAGCCTTGTCCAGACTCCTGCCTCCCCATACCATCCCAGCATCCAGATATAATAATGTGAGTAGAGTAGGGATATTTTACTTAGTCATGTTAGGGACTTATACAAAATGAACTAGACTTGTTTGTACTTTTGTAACTGCTAAGCAATGCCTGAAGGAAGATGCCTTCATGAATGAGATACGTTTTGTCAATGTGTTTGCTTGCTTAGAATAAAACCCTTTCCTTTAAACATATCCTCTGTTCATGTTCTCTTCATATGCCGTGCTCAGTCGGTGTGTGTGTGTGTGTGTGTGTGTTTGTGTGCGTGCAGATAAACAAATCAGTAGGTGGTGACAGCTAGATGATTTTCAGGGGTCCCATCTCCTACTTGAGAGCGGGATACAGCATCAAGTAAGAGATTCCTTTCCCTTACAAATGGTTATGTCAAAGAGATAAGTTCAGCAGGTGCTGCTTGTCACACAACCAAATAAGAAACAAACATCTGGTTAAAATCCTTTGTTTCCATAGCCATTAAATGAAAAGGAGTCCTCTCCAGTTTTTAGTCTGGCAATGCTAACTAGGGGGAAAAAATCAGAAGAATGCATAAGCTTTCAAACTCTCTAGGGCTTTTCATCAGGCTAAGTGGTACAAAAATGTAGAAGATGAAGGAAATCTTCCCATCTTTTCAGGCATTTTGTCAGTGATACCATGTGGATGAAGCAGGAGTGGTGACTTGCAGATCGAGTGGGGGGCTCACTTAAAACGGTGATGGAGGCCCCTGAGGGGCTCATGTTGGTTGTTCCTAATAAAGGTATTGCACAACTGAGGGCTTTGTGTTTCTTTCTCTTTTCTAGACAGTTATCTTTTGGGAGAAGTGCTTGGGAAACACTAAGTACTGTAATGGAAATCTCTCAAGGTAGACTTTACCTCTGGTATGTAACCCTAACCAAACCTCTCACTCTTCAGATAAATCCAGTGATTTAGATGAACAGTAGCTCTGAGGGGGGGCGGAAACAGTTATGTTGAGCAAACCGTATTTGTAGTTCCTGAATAGAGTACACTATTGTGTCCTATCAATTTTGACTAGGACTGGAGGGGGGGGGAAGTGTAGTAGTACCCACCTTTTTTTTTTACCTTTATAGTTTTTATGATGAAGCAGAGAATAGATAAGTCATTTGCAATTTTTGTGTATAGGATTTAAATTAACACATTAAAAATCTTAAAATATATGTCCTCTTAATTTCCCTTGGGAGTGGTTTCCAGAAAGCAGAGTAAACAATGACATTTGTAACATATTCCTGGCAGATTATTAGAGACCATATTTATTGTAGAGTCTGACAGCATGATTCATAGTCATCCAGAGTCAGCATTCCCTTCAGAGATGACCTTTTGTCTGTAATACTGACTTCCCAGTCCTAAGAAGCAACCCATTTAATCTCACTATAATATGTACAGTCTGTACAAATACCTGCTAAAGAAGAAATAGGTTATTTGTTTAATGTGGTTCTGGTTTTGTTCAAGCTATTATTACGAACTAATAGTCATTAAGCAATCCACCTCCTAAACAAAAGAAATCAAAACAAAAATCAACCTAAACCTTCAATCAAATAATCTGAAAAATCACAAGTTAGATGATGAGAACAGAAATCATGAAATCAGATGAAATTCTAATTGGCCTTAGATTGTGAGGCTTGGTTGAAGCAATTTACCACACAAAAGGTGGAAAACAGTCTTTTCTGTTTGATGGTGTTCACTCAAAGTTTGATTGAATGCATGTTGAGGTCAAATGAGAATGAGTGAAGACATTATCTGCCAAGAATATAATTTCAATTAATATTTAGATTACTAAACAGGATAGCCATCTTAAAAATGTAAACTGAAAATGGTAGCACTGTCAGTTGATAGAGTAGACTTGTGAATGGTAAAACCACTTCTTGCATTTTACTGTTCTTATTTTCTCCCAATGACACAGTATGTTGTCATATTCTCCATTATACTGCAACATATGCAAAAAGGAATTTCCGAAGACCTTGTTGAAGAAAATGTGCATTCAGTTTTGTTAATCAGCAGACATAAACAGAAGAATAAAGCAGACATACAGCAACATAGTTGAAGGTAGGAATGATATCTTTGTACTTCTATGTTGGAGGTTGGGGACTGACTCTCCATTCAGAGCTCCAGTGCTTCAAAAGGTGATCCATAAAACAACATATAGTAGTATACAAAGACATGGGAGAGAAATCAAGATAGTATACTTTTGACAGTCTTCAGAATACAGAAATTCTTGTTTGTACACTTTGTACTACACAACAGTAAAATCAGCTTATGACCAAAGATCTAATTTACTTTTCCAAATCCATCTTTGTTGACACCAAGGACAGTGAAATGGACAAACAGCCTCCGGTAAAAGTTGCAAGGGAAACAGATGGTCAAGATCCTAGATCTGGGAGATACAGTGTAAATTTCTTCCAGGCAAAACCTAGGTGATATCTCCTCAGTCACCACCCCCAGATCAATCTACTTTTTACCTGCTGAACCCCAATCCACAGCCATTTATTGGCCAGTGGAGAGTTGGAGGAGCAATGGAAAAACACCCAGCTATGCTCCTGTAGCCTGACACACAGTGACAAAACACCCTCTCTGGGCTTCCAGGCGATGGCATCAGTTTTATGTATCCAGCTATAGGAACATAAATGACTATGTTTGGGGAGGGGGCTGCAGCAGATTAAAGATGGCTCTGGGGATAAATGAGGCCATGGAACAAGACCAGTAGAGAACTCTGACCTCCACAGTGATCAGAACAATGACTTATGCAGACCTAAGACGGACTTACATCTGCATATGTCACTAACAGGATGACAGTAAAGTAGGTGTGTGTCTTCTTATTGCCCATCTCCTCTGCCTTTGTGTGGACACTTCTTCTCCTCCATGATTTCAGGTTTCCAGCTTCCATTGTGCAGTTGTCTCCATGCAGTAGCTACCCCAAAAATACAAAGCAAATAGTACCTTTTGTCTTGATAGCATTGAATTATAAAAAAAACCCTATAGTAACGTCAGTTACTTTGAGTGAGAGCAATTCACCTCTAAGTGCAATACATAAAACAGACTGCAAATAACTGTATATCTGCAATAGTACCAAATATTTTATTAGCACCCCAGCCCAAAATTGAATTAACAAAAAATGAACAAATTAAACAGCTAATTCAATGAATTGAGTTGAACGTTCAGTCTTTGGCATTGCTCCCATATGCTGCTCAGAAGCTTTCTTGGGGCAGCAGAGGGGATAACAGCAGTGCTTGGGATCCGTTTGTACAACTGGAGTGTCTGACTTTAAAAAAACAAAACAAAAACAACTTGGTTGGTCTAATTCTGCAGGTCATAATCAAAAACAAGGGACAAGTATCCACTCCACAGCTATACATAGCTACACAGATATATCCAGCAGTCTGACAACGCCAAGTAATCCATGTAATTTCTGGCATATTTGTATCAGTCACAGTTAAACCTATAGATAGAACAGTTGAACCTACAGATATTGCTGGCCCTACCCTTAGGCTAAGGCAGCTGCCTCACAGAGAAGTTTTTGAGTTTAAGCAAATGCTGATCAATGTGATTTTATTAAGCAATTTAATTACTTAACTGAGTTTACCATTATGAACCTTGAGAGAACAGGTCTTATTTGCTGCTCTACCTCAAATAGCAAAATGTCTTGGGCTAGATGGATATACGGGAAGTTGTCATAAACACTAAGGATGGAAAATATATTTTCTATTGTTTACCTCTTGACTGACACTCAAGAAACTCAGGAAGAATAGAACACAGCGAGGTGAGAATTTTGAAACTTCCACCTGATATTCTCACATCCTGAATTGTTTCAGGAAACTATTCTGCAGAGAAATGCACATTTTTTTTTTTTTGCATTACACCTTTGTTGGCATCTAGAAACAGTGGTTTGTTTGTTTTGTGAAAAAAATGTGTATTCTGGCCCAAATCCCTACAATTTTCAATTTCACTATTTCCAGAAGACTACATTGTTTTTTCCTCTACAAAACTGCTGGACTTGGGATTTGTACTAGGTGATATGACGAGAGGAGCTTTTCTGCATTTTTCAAATAACTTTTCATATTTTGGACCCCTCAAAAAAAATGTTTGTGCAAAAAAAACCCCACTTAAATTTGCACAAAAACAGTATTTTATGCAGAAAACAGTGCCCTTCAAAAAAAAAAAAAAGTTTTCTATGCAAAATGCTTTAGTACAACTCCCCCCTTTTTTGTGTGCACCTATGTTGTTTTCAGAAACGTCGAGACAGATAGACAGACAGATAGTGGTAGCTGAATATTTTATTGATAGAGGGTCTTAAGATGTTAAGACTTCTTTCTCTATCAGAGTAGCCAATCCCCAGTTATTCTACTAGTGCAAATGATATTATTTTCACAGACACCCAATTTGGTGCCTAGTGGAATCCAACAGAATTTCTAATTGTGCAACTGGCACCATCATTAGCACAATTGGTTGCATGCCTGGAGACCACAAGACAAAGGGCTTTTCTGCACTACCCTGTTATAGTGTTATTATTCCACTTTCAACATTGTATGCTTGGGGTATGCAGTTTAAGGAGGGGCATTTAGAATTCTCAGCCAGAGAGCTCTTTGGCCTTAGTAAACGACAAACCTCAGAATTGATGTTGAAAGTGGAATAATAGCACTATAACAGTGTAGCAAGCAAAGGCCCTAAATACACTCCAACTAGCACAACTGAAGCAATAATCAGAATTCTTCCATTAATGTTATCTTGCTTTTAGGTCTTTGTCCCTATGTAGACTGAAGTTGACCTACCCTGACTGACTCCTCACAAATTCTTTCTTTTCACTCCTTAAGGATTTGTCAGCAAACCAACAAAGCAGTACTAGTCAGAGTGGTAGTCCTTTAACCATTGCTGGCCCGAGCCACTTGTTGCAGATTCTTAACCATTTTTCAGGGCAGGAAGAAACAGTTATAGCCAGTGGGTACAAATGTGGTGCCAATCCCTGGAACACTAAGAAGAAAAAATAATAAATAATTGCCAGTTCTCTACATTAGATCACCCAAGAAGCAGTCTTGAATTGCAAATAGCCTCCAAAAATTGTGTTATTTTCAAAGACTATTCATAGTGGGAAGAAAATTTATGAAATTACTTGTTTCTACCTTCAAGAAGAAACTTAGTGAAGAATTATCTCAATAGCTTCTTGCACAAAGAAACCCAAGGAGCAGGTCCTATGAAAGCAATGTTAACAGCAACTCTTTTTTCTATATTCCATCAGCTCTCCAGTCCCCAAAGCCAGAGCTGGTCCTACTCTTGTGCTGACAGATGTTGGGACTTGGCAGATCTATATATGCCACAGAGCCCACCCTTCATGACTTAAACTATTTTAACAGTACTGTCCCATTGCCTGTGTGGAAGTAAAAAAATGTTTGGTTGGCTTTTGTTTGTGTAATGGAATAAGGTAGCACCTTGTTTTCACCACAAGCTGCAGATTGCCTTTGGCCCACCTTGCTGAAATTACTCTCTCAGGAAGTTCTCATGTCCCCCAATCTCTTCCTCTTAAAGACTTTCCCAAACAAATAGCAGTGGCAGTGTGCATAGGGCAGGGTAATCTCTCCTTCCCCACAACACAGTACTTGGAATCTAGGTATGGCGACTCACTGGCCATCACCATCAGAGATGGGGATCAAGTCACAGAAGAGGAAGTTCTTCCAAGAGCTACTGCAATTGCGGTATACATCATATCACTGTGACTGTGTCTGTGCACATTTGTGTGTAGCAGAGGGAAGGGGAATCTCTCCTTTCTTTTTCCCATTCCCATCACTCATACTCTGGCTGTCTTAAGGAAGGTTAAGCATAACAAGAGAAACACATATATGGTAATAGATCACTTGCTGGGAATGAGAATTGGGCATCAGTAGCAAGGAACATATCATAGTATTATTTATGATACAGCTCAAACATGAAGTGCTAACTTTTGGACAGATTCTAAAATAGATTGTCAAAATAGAAACTGCAGTATGTTTTAAGAGCACTTGCTATGATAATTTTTCAGCATCTCATAAATTTGTGATTGGTAAAACATTCCCATCTCGCTATTGAATGAAACAGTTTACTTTCTTGCCAGGCCTTTTTGGCAAACTCCTTGAGTTTTTATTCTGAAAAAAAATTGCCAAACTTTAAAAAATCCCACTTAGGGAAACACTCTCATTATTGTTGGCTCTCTTACTGGTCAGTTCCCATCATTCTACCCCTCCCTTTCACACTCACATCTTCCCCAACTTATAGAAAGCGGGGAGAAGACCAAAGGAAAAGTGGCAGATAAGAGACACTGTTAGTATCAGCAGTTCTACCCAGACTTCCAGCTAAGTAGTTACGGTCTCCAACCCCACTGTCAATGTCAATTCAATACATTGTAGGTTTAATTCCTCCTAGTAAATGAGTCAGCAGGTCATTCTCAAGAAAACCCACCCCTCTCCAGAGTTCATATGAGGAATGAACTGTTCAGAAGCAACGACCTGTTATAACTTTAGCCATGGTTTTTGGTCATCCTTACAACTTGCTATGCCTATGAAACCTTTGTGTGGCTGAGGTGCTGGTAGACAAGAGTTGTGGGACAAGGTCTGTCTAGTCCAGAGAAACACTGCAGACACTTTAGCCCTTCCTGAAAATAGTTCAGAGAACTCCAAAGTGGAGGAGTTTGAGAAATTCTTCCCAGTTCCCAATTCTTCATCTCAAATATTAAACAGCTCCATAAGCAATTTGACAAAGAATTGCACTCTTTCTTAAAAAGGAAGAATGGACTTCCTCTTCAAATGGAGTCTCTGGGGAGTACCATTAGAATGGATATTCTGAGTAGCTGGCCATGTCTGTCATAATAATATTATTTCTTGTTGGAAATATTCTACTAAAGTCTGCTTCCCACTTCCCACTTTACAGAAATTAAGGATTCATATTTCTACATTATCATATTTTTGCTGTAACATTGAAGAGAGGACAAAGTGGTGCGAAGATGTAATGCAGAGAAGTATCTTTTCAAATATTTTATAGTGGAAACACAAGAGGATTTCTTATTACCCATGATGTGCAGTGAGTCTCTAAACAATGGAGCATTCTCAGTTACTGTTCTTTCTTTTTTGAGTATTTTCTTATTTGGGAACTGTGATACTTATAACTTCTCTTTTTCTTACTTGTCTGAACCAGAACAAAGTAATCAGCTAATCTTTATTTCTTCATTAACTGCTCCCTGAAAATTTTCAGTACTTTGATTGTATTTCTTAGCTGCTCATTCCATTTTAATTGAACTGGATAGTCACCTTCCACCTTTGCAGCTGTGAGAGTTTCCACAGAACCAAAATCAAGACACTTGTGGAGGATTATTAATTCTGTATCAGCAGTAATGCACAATTTTCTATAACATAATATACTTAATTTTATACATACAGCTTTGTGAAATCTGAACCCTTTGCTGATACCATCCCCTCACTCTGGAAGATATCACTAAATATAGAAAAAAGAAATAAAAGAAATGAAAATTTACCTGATGGTTAAGTACCTTTATTTGCTGGAGAAGGCCATGTCAACAGAGTTAAAATAATTGTTTAGCTGAAGTATCTGTGTTAGGGAATTTTGGTATGTTGTGCAGTGGGAGGGGGAGGGTGGTAGAAAATGCCATGAATCTTAGATTAGTCTTCAAGGGAGGGAGGTTGTTTGAAGAAAGTGATAATACATTTAAAGTTGAGGTGGACATAGTTTCTTCTCCTTTTTTAACAATAAAAAGGCTCCCCTGCCTCTTCAGGCAGCATCTTGGTTACCTTTAACAGCCTGAGGCCATTTCCTTTGAGATTTTAGAAGGAGTACCCTCTAGGGATGACTTCTCAATATGTTTTAATATATTTCCCAATGACATTCTTTGAAAGAGGTAGAGAGGGCATTCCATGGGGTATTCTACCAAATTTCATGCCCAAATTTCACTCTACCTGAAAGTCCTTTGATCTCACCATATCTTAAATATAGCTGACATTGTTCCTGCCTCCACTTTGAAAAGGAACATCTTGTCTTGCTAAATGGGGATACATGACTTAAGGATCCTTTCCATGATATGACGCATGGGAACATGGCTTCTCTCTGCAGTTCTTCATTAATGTTGAAAAGTCCTGTGGCATGATGCACCTCCTTCAGTGGCAGTTGGTGGGCTTCCATGTCATTAGAGCAAGGACTCAGCTCTGGGTTATAGTCAGAACTTATAACATCTCCCAAAGATGTTCATCACTTTAGATAATTCCTTTAAAGCGTGGCAAAATTACTACTCCAGAGACATGGAAACCATCATCTACCACTGTCCCCTTTCCACATAACCTTCCAGGACAGTTGGATAACTGTATGGAAGACATGGGACCCAGAACTTTTCACACTACTTCAGGAGCCTGATGGATTCTTGCTACTGAAGGTCCCATACCACCACTGTAATGTGAACAATGTCCAAGAAATACACTTAAGGCTTTCTGAAATCTTTTGATTTTGGCCTACTGAATTGATCTTCATATAGACAAAAAGTAACATACAGCTAATTTTCAACTAAAATCCAAAATGTTGCAACAATAATCTTGTAAAGCTTTCTTGCTTGCTTTTCTTTCTTTCTTTTGCTGTGAAAAGATGCAGGGAAAAATGCAAAATGTTGAACCACCTTTTGACATTTTAAAGCCACACTAAAAATGAGTTATTTCCAAGTACAGAAAAAAACCAACAATATTTTATTTATAATCTTATTTTAGTGTTTGAACTACAAATCCTGGTTCTAGAATTGTTTAAAAGATCATGGGTTTTATAGATGCTCACATGAAAATTAATTTCTGGATTTTATCCCCGTCTTCCACAGAATGGTCCCTTCAGGAAATACAGAACAGGTCAATATGTGAAAAAAATAAAATAAAATAAAAGGAAAGTATTTTGTTATTTGTGTGTGTGTGTGTGTGTTGTTGTTGTTGTTCCTTGATTGTTCTTATGAATCTACTACTAACATCCATTCCCCTGTTGAACCATTTCAAAAAGGGCATGAGAAGAAAATGAAATGAGAAAAGACAAAATAGACCGAATCTCACCACTAGAATTCACCATAAAAATTCCCAAAGCGTTAACAGAATTCTTACAAAAATTCCTAGACCAGTTCTTTAGAGAATCAAGTTGTTCTATGAAAAATATGGCAAATGGGATTGGGAAAGGGGACAGGGAGAAGAAAGGGTGGGGAAAGAAGTAGGGTAAATAAGTGCAGCAAAAAGAGGTTCTGAGGAATACACATAATTTTGTCTGCTTCGCTCACAATAGAATTTTTAATAAATAAATTTCTTTTTTGTAAAGACACTTTTTTTGAAACAGTAGATTTAGCCCAGTCATTTGTGTCATTTTTTTTAATAAACTGTCTATTTTTGTTTTAAATTCCCCCTTAAATTTGTAAATGTTTTAGATCTGAGTCTCTTGCACATTGTCTTTTGAGTTCATTCGGATCAATAATGGTTCATGCACTGAACTGTGTATTGAATTTATTGTGTTAACTGTTGTTGTGTGGTTGAAAGGAGATTTATAAGAGTTATAGTGATTTAGGTGCTCATGCTCTATTGCTGGCATGGGCAAATGACTTTCTATGGGTGTGTCACCTGTAAGCTCATCATCCACATTAATGATCTCTACAGTTCGCGTTGGAGCATGGTGATTTTGCCGGTGATGTTGTTTCCGCATTTTGTAGAAAATGACCAACATCACAGCAGCCATAAGAGTGATTGCCACAAAACAACCAATTATGATTTTGGTAGTCTTCATAACCTCATCTATTCCTGGGATCCCATTGCTTGGATCTGTCACAGGGAGAGTAAATGTTTTTTCCGTTGACCTTGTGCTCTGTGGTGTGAGAGAGGTTGTTGCATTGGTGGTGTCCCATTCAATGACTGGTGTGGGCCAAACCTGTTCTGTGGTCCGCCCCTCATCCTGAGAAGGTTCCACAGTTTCTACTGTGATCGTTGAAAAATAAGTAATACACTCCTGTGCAGTTACATTGAGTGTTGCAGAAGCTGTGGTATTCCCAACAGAGTTACTGACCAAGCATGTATACAAGCCTGTGTCTTGAGCGGTCACCCTTGTAAAATTTAATGTGCCATCACTTAGCACAGAAATCCGAACCCTATAAGCCCCATGTGTTATAACAGACCCATTTGGAGTAATCCAAGATATAGAGGTCAGGGATGTTGATGCTCGGCATTTCAGCTCCGCAGCCATGCCTTCAGTGACGTTGAGGTCTGTTGGTGGCTCCACAATCACAGGAGCGTAACACGTGAAGTAATTCAGGTCCAGCTCACCAATGTACCTTCCTTTCAGGCTTGGAGGTGTGTTGCAACGGGCACAGCATGCAGTGTTTGAGGGAGCTTTGTCTTTAATCCACCAGCTGAGCCACAAGATGTCACAATTGCAGTTCCAAGGGTTGTGATGTAGGTGGACTCTTTCTAGACGAAGAGGTGTGAAGAGGTCATGAGGCAGTAGTGTTAGATTGTTGTGGGCCAGGTTGATCTCTACTAGTGACTGAAGGTTATCAAAGGCATTCCTTTCAATCACTTGAATCTGGGATTGGATCAGCCACAATTTTTGAAGGTGCATTAACCCTTGAAAGGACCCTGGCTTGATAGAAGTTAAGTGGTTCCCAGAAAGATCTAATTCATCCAGTTTTACAAGTGGCGTGAGGTTGGGAATCTCCCGAAGGTTACACATAGCAAGGTTCAAATACCTTAAATTGGACAGACCTTCAAAGGCACCTTCTGAGATATATGAAAGCCTTTTCAATTCCCCCAAATCCAACCTTCGCAGGGAAGGAATTCTATTAAAAGCATAAGAAGGAATACTCTCAATGGGGTTGTTTCGCAGCCAAAGCTCCTTCAGTTTTGACAAGTACACAAAAGCCCCATTTGGGATGGTGCTAAGACGATTGTCAAAGAGTTCCAAAGTATTAAGATTGGCCAGACCATTGAAGGCCCCTATTTCAATTGTTCTAATGTGATTCCTGCTCAGCTGCAATACTTCTAAATGCCTCAAGTGTTTGAAGCTATTCACCTTAATGATTTGGATCTGATTCTCATGAAGATTCAATAACCGGGTGTTGGTGGAGATGGCGTCAGGGACCTCTCTCAGATTCTTCCTCACACAAATTACTTTGCTAAATTGATTGCTACAGGAACAGACAGAAGGGCAGGTCTGAGCTCTGACCAAACCAGCGACCACAAGAAGTTGAAGAGCTAATAGCACCACAAGCAAGGGGTCAAATAGGGCCCTGTTAAACCTAGGACCTATCATTATCTGCTGTGGATGTAAGGTCATCTTGTTCAACATTCATAATTTATTTGGTGTTGGTCCTTCAGGAGTCTAATAGTCTGAAATGAAAGAGAGAGAGAGAGAGAGAATGACAGATTAGTCTCAAAAGTTAGACTGCACTTTATTTCATATCTATTTATTGGTTTAAGTTATAAATAAACAAATGCCTACAGTTTTCTAGCTATGCATTGTTTTTTAAAAAATATATATGATGAACAACAATACATTCAACTGGCTACAACTTTACCCAAACAGTTTTTCACATGAGCAAGGTTTAAAATTATCCCTTGAGCTCTTAATTTCCCCATCTTTAACTATGAGAAAAGAGTAATCAAGACAATATAAGGCATAAAATTTTATGTAACTCTAATACCCGGAATAGAATTTTATAAATAACAGAAATTTTGGAAAAGATCAGTTAATCGGGGATAAAGAGCAAAAATATGGACATTATATATGCCAGCTACTTATGAAATTAATTGAAAACTAATCTGAGACACCAGAAACAAGCTATCCATCTCAAGGAATCTCTGTATTATCACAATGTAATTTAAACAGAAATTATACATATGAACTTGTAATTAATTTATAAAATTCAGCATTATAAATATTGGTGTATTTAACATCATTGCTATTATGAAAATATTTAAAGAACTTCCAGCAAACTTTACGTGATAATGACCATACAATACATTATCATCCATGTAGAATTTCCTGTTATTGAACACTGGAATCAGTAGATGAAATACACATCATTATTAGCAGAAGATTCAAAAATAAAAATAGTGACCCACAAAATCAGACTTCAGATACAAGAAGAATTAGAGGAGAACTACAAAGCTGAATACATTTGGAAACTTAATACTCTTCATCTTTTGTCAAAATATGGCATGTAAATGAAGAGGGGGGATCTTTTGGCATCTTGAAGACTAATTTATTCCAACATGGGCTTTCATAGAGTGCAATCCACTTCCTCAGATGCTCTGAATTTGCAGATACTACGCAATGAATATGGCAACTTCTCATGACAGAGCTTGGATATGTATAGCAGCTTCCTCCCCCCCCAACTTCATTCTTCCTTTCTTTCTATATTTTCTTACTTTTCTTAATTTCTGTAGTTTTACTGTAATAAAAGTCTAACAAAAAGATTATTTTTTTAAAAAAAACAAAAACAAAAACAAAAAACAGATCACATACATACTTCTTCTAACCCCTGGAATGACTTTAAGTGTACCTGGCAGATAGCAATATGATGCTGGAGAGACTTGTGAAAAATATGCTATTTTTGGACTCCAACCACCCACAATCTCCCAGTTTTTATGGCCATCTATCCTATCCCACAGCCAGATCCATCAGCCCCTGGTTGTCGGGAGCCCCGGCGTGGCCGAGCCCACCGGCGTCCCTGAGGCCACCTCGGATGTGGTCTCCGGGGCGGAGGAGGACCCGGATGACTTCCTGGACACCGCGGAGGCCGCCGCTGCCGAGAGGGAGCGCCCGGACGCCGCGGAGGCCGCCACCGCCAAAGGAGAGCGCCCAGACGCTGCGGAGGCCGCTGCCGACTCCAGCAGACCCGCTGGCGGCATGGAGAGTGTCCCGGTCCCCTCTCCAGCTGGCGAGGCGGGTGCGGCCTCGCCGGGATGGGCGGGGCCTGGGCTCGGTCCTGGGGCTCTGCCCACCTGCTGCTCCGACCCTCCTCCCATGTTCCAGCAGTGGCGGCGAAGCAAGGAGGCTGCCCGCCGGTCCCGGTGCTTGCTGGAATGGTGGCTGAGGGCTGAGGGCTCCCAGCTGGCTGACAGCTCCCAGCTGTGAGCCCGGCTGAGAGCTTGCAGCTGCAAGCCTGCGCCCGGATGGGACGCCGCTGGCTCAGGGGCCTATTTAGGGTGGGCGTTGGGCAGGGGGAGGCACGGAGCAACAACCGTCGGCCCTCCGTGTGCCTCCCGCCCGCGTCTGGTTCCAGCCCCACCTGCCTGTGACCGCGTCCAGAGATCCAGCCAGTCAAGATCCCTGCCAGCGTCCCAGGTGAAGTAACCCTTCTTTGTTTTCCGTTAAAGCCTGCTGATTGTTTAAGGCGAAACCTGGGTTAAGGACTGTTTTGGCGTAACCCCTTCTCTACTGGCAGAAATAAACACAGGCAAACCCCAGACGCTGACCCGCGTCTACTTGACCCCAGCCCACCGCTGACACTGGTTTCATCACTTTCATTCCACTTACTCTTTGTGCTAAAGCATGGCCAAAATGGGATACAGTGGAGAAGTGTGCAGCAGTTCAAGAACAGCCTTCTACTACTTGAATACAAATGCTGACAAAATGCTTATTGTTTGCTTATTTCAGAAAAGCAGATAAAAAAGAAGCTTCTACAAACTGCTGAGCTGAGCACCAACTCTCTTCCCCCATTAAGCAGATTCATCTGATTTCCTGATACACTCTCTTCTATCTTCCTATTTGGCCATAGCAGCGGAGAAACTCTCATTAGTAAATGTGTGCTGAACACAGGAATAAAGAATGGCTATTTAAATCACACAAACACACACATTTTCCATAGCCGCAGGCTTGGCAATTTCAGTGCTACCTCCAAAAATGTCTCCTATGGCTCCTAGTATAACTGGTGTGGGGGAGACTTTTTGACGTGGTAAATGATCATTACCATTCAAAGTCTCTCTGTGCTGATTCATTTGTGGTAGCTACTTTAAAAAAAAAAAAAAGGCCCAGCCCTAGGTTCATTTTCAATCTGCTGCTCACTGCAAGGTCCCTGTGCTGTAGAGATTAATGAAATTTCCTATAAATCAGCCAAAAGTGAAGTCTTATAAATTACAGCAAGCTCGAAGCACATTTATAACCCAGAGCACACAGATATATAATACATGCATTTAGGAGAACAGATATACCATCGGCGAAAGGTTTTCCATTCTGAGCTTCAAATTGTTTCATTTTGAAGTAAGTAAGGGGAAGAGAAAGAGAGAGAGAGAAAAAAACCCCTTATCCTTTGAAAAACAGGATGAAAACCTATTATTCTTCACATAACAGTCCATTTAGAAAAAAAGGCAGTTTTGATAATCAGATAATATATATTTATGAATTTACTTATGCATGTTTGATATTAGCTTATTGCAATAACAGAAAAGGCTTTTAAGGCTTTTCTTGGCAGTTTGAAAGCTGTACTCTGAAAAAAACCTGCAAAGACTAGAGGTTAAACTACAAGATTAGAATAAAAAATGGAAAGCAGCACCAATGGGAGAAAAAAAAGAGAGATGAAGTAGGTGTCAGGAAACTGTTCACTAAAATGAACACAACATGTTATGTATTTAATACTCTTCTTCAGGGTCAACATTCTTTATCGGATGCTTTCACAGATTAATGCTTCTTGTATTGTTTCCTAGTTTGTGATGACGTCCCCTCTTTTTTTGGTTTCATTGACTGATTTTTCAGACCAGGCTTAGTCCGGGGCTTAATACATATGTGTTACATCAACTTTGTATCTAATAGCTCAGTGAATATGTGAAGGGTGCATTTGGACTATGGAACTAAGCTAAACCCTAACTTAGCCTTATAGCTGGAAAAATAGCTCAAAACTAGAAATATCATCATGGTCTACCACTCTGAGCAGAATCTATGAACTGTATACCAATCAATTCCTACCTATGGAAGGATTTCGGAAGATATTAAAAACTTCTTGGATTTTTTCTAAACCTTCTAAGAATCTTTTCAGTCCAGGTTTCTACACTCAGCACACTCCAAAGTTGCCCTCTGGTGGATTCCAAACCCACCAGAGCAGAGTGGACAAGTATAAGGAGAATCAGATTTGCTGGTGCCTCTTTATCTATTAGAGGATGGACACAAATGGGTTTAACCTGTTCCTGTTGCTCATCACCCAACAGTTTTTCATATGAGCAAATGATGATTATGGATGTATAATGTCATCATAATCTAAGCTTCAAAGTAACATGCTGCAAAAGAATAATAACAGGACCTGTAACACATTTTTTTTTAAAAAAGATGAGATTCCAACTATGTTGCATTCAATATATAATACAATGGCATGCCATACCAGTTTAAATTTTACTGTAACAAGTAACACTTGCTCCTTTAAAGTGTTACTGTTGAGCATTTTCAAGTGGTTTGGTGCCATTTTATTGATCTGATTTTATTGAAAAGATTAAAATACTGGGGGGGGGAATTACATAATGCTTCACAATGTGGCTAATCAGCAAAATGGTAGTGAGAGGGAGAGATAGGTAGTAATGCTAACAAACCACCTTCTTAAATAGTGTTCAAAGTTCTGATTGTAAAGGGAGCTGTTACCTGTCAGTTCTAAATGTACCCTCTTTAAACTTCAGTGGCAAACTACATGCCTCTTATGCAGAAGGTCCTCTGATACCACCAAGAGACATTGCGAATCAATGTAAACAATACTGGACTATACAGTCTGCATCACTAAAATGAATCACAAGTTTACTACAGTCAAAGATCAGTGCTTGGTAGTGCTTAGTACACAAGACACTTTCCTATAATTCTAGGCATCAAGTTCTTCTCACAAAAAAAGGACATTTATTTAAGTGTCTAGGCCCTTTTCTGGGCCAGCTGTGGATGATCCAGTGATGTGGTCATATCCATGCCCTACCTCCATTTATAGAAAAGAATTTGAAATTGGGTTTGTCTAGATGTTCATTATGAGATTCAGTAAAATTCATACTACTGCCATTCAGGTACAAAATTAAATATCCTACCAAGTTCTATGAGCCAACTCCATCAATGATAAGTTCTAAAAAACAGGATTTAATTTGACCACTCCAAGAATATTCACTGCAATTCACTTCCTAAGCTGCAGCATTATCTACAGGGTGCTGGTACAGTCCAAAATCACAACTTCTGATTGAACAGAATGAACATACCTAATGGAAACTAACCAGTGAACCACTGCCCGAAGTCTCTATTTCTATTGTAGTGCAATGGGAGTTCTGCAGTATTAGCAAGAAGGGCACTGAAAGACCTGTGAGATGTGGTGTGATGAGCAGCACCAGGGACCCCTGAGCACTGTTTCTCCAGGTTCCAGGTGAACATTATTGTTACCTTGCACTTCTGATGCTTTAATAAACTACAATACACATTTGGATTGCCTTAAATGGAGGCATGATTTTTCTTCTCAGTCTGACATTCATTTTACTACATGCTGAATCCAATATTAGTGAAAGCATTTTCTAGAAATAACCATTATTCTGCAAATAATAACAAATATCATTGCTTGAACAAAAGATATAGCTATCTGTTTATAGACCTCATTTGAGGAGAGGGTCTATGTTGTAGAATATATTTGAGTGGATTTTGGTCCAGAATGGCACATTTAGGTCAGACTCCTGTCAATGGTGTACACTGGCACGATAGTACTTTTTTAAGAATATGTTTTATTAAATATTTGAAAGAAAAAGGACAACATAAAATACACAGTACAAATAAACATTTACAAATACTAACAATAAACCAAAAAACATACTAACATACTAAACTAGATTCTCTAAACTAATTAAACAATTAACAAATTAACCAATAACAACAAATAACAACAAATATATCTAAACTGAAAAATACAAAATACAACTATCAACTACTGATAGTCTTCTATCTAAACACCAGTATTGTAGATCTAACACATACAATTAAAATTAACATTTGCTGCTTAATCTTAACTCTATGATTCTATAACAAAGAATATCTGAATTAATAAGTAAGGATACATTCAGAAATAGATATTTATATTGTAGGTAGTTGATATCTTTACTACAAAAGTTAAGGGAATTAATCATCTTAAAATATTCTTAATATCTAATATAATGTGTGTGTGTGTGTAAAGGCATATAGCATAGAATATACTCCAAAGACGACACAATATAGTTTTCTTTAACTCTCTTGTATATCCACTTATAAATTCATTTATTAAAGATAAAAATATTACCAAGGTTGTAGCCAAATTCCTTGTCTTTGCAATAAATACCTGTAAAAGTATTTTACAAAAGTTATAATACTATAGGCCACATAGGCTAGGATGGTTAGAAAATTAATCCAGAAAGCTGCAGTTGTTTAGAATATGTAAAATTTAGTAGCCTGAGAGAGCCATAGTATGGTGAGTGTTTCATGGAAAGGACAGAAGTTACTGGATTAATCGTACTCAATTATATTTTATCATTCTTAAAAATTTTTTTAATATAAGTTATGCATATTCAACTCTGTATTCTTATGTATGCGAAACATTGTACATATAATATTGTATGTGTCTAAAGTTTTTAATAGCCTGATGATTTATAAATCATAATAAAGGAGGATGAGGATAATAAAATTCATCCATTCAAAGCAAAGCGAAATAGTTCTAAGCACTTTTAAAGATATTTCAGAAGGTGGTATCCTTGACTTCTTTGTGCAATATCTTTGTGCCATATGTGCAAGGGCAGTCAGAGGCTGTGATGTAATTGGTTAATCCCAACTACAGTGGACATATTAAATCAATTCTTGAATGACATTCAACACATGGATAAATCCCAACCCATTCTAAAGCTCTACTCTAGTTGGGACTAACAATAGATTAGGGCCAAAGTTTCCTAGGCACAACTTTTCTTCCTCTGGCTACTGATTGTCTGTGGTGTATCCCAAGGCAATATATTTGTACACCCTTGACAGAAAAAGCGGGTTCTGCCCAGTCAAAGTCCAGGTACATAGCTGATTGGTGGACTAGTTAACAAAATTGTTCTGGAGTCTCTGGCTATCCTTCTGAACTTAGGAAAGATACAGCAAACACCCTTGTATGCCAGCATTATTGGACCTTGACCTAAACACATATTAATAACACATTAAGACTATAATTCAAACACATTTATTAAGAAATGTGCAGCACTTGAGATTTACTTAAACAGAAACTTGTACAGGATTGTGCTGTACAGCTTTTATTCTGAAAAAGCAATGAGGATCAACTAAAGAATGTTGCTCATCTGTCTTCTGTTTTGCTCTGCTTACTTTTTAATCCCCCAAGGATCATGCTTGAATAATGGATCACATTATCTTGTGATAAAACAGATAAAACGAACACTGAACCAGAATCTTTTCTCAATTATGCTGTTCCATTTAAAACAAAAAGAACCCTTAAAACCCTATCATGTAACCAAAGCCAAAACCAGTGTACTATAGTTAATATTTAAAGCTGAAATGTAGCAATTGTGTAAGTTATCCATCAGTGCTTTAAGGACACATTTAAAGTCTATCAGATACTGATAACTGTGAGACTGTTAAGGGTCTGAATCCCCCTCAGCCATGGTAACACATGGGTGGCCGTGAGCAAGTCACACTCTCTCACACCTAGAATAAGGCAATAGCAAACCTTCTCAGAACTAATATTGCCAAGAAAACCCAATGATAGGCTAGCATTAGGGTTGCTATAAATTAGAAATCACCTGAAGATACACAACTGAAAAGGTATGAAGTAGGTTCCACATGAGAGTGTAAATAGTTAAATTGCATTTATTTTTGTAAGTACCAAAAACAGTTATTAACCAAACCCTTTTATAAAGTGTAGAAAGCACACTGAAAAGGTGCTCTACTCAAAGGTGCACTTCCGTTACATAAGCTATAAGCAATGTTTCTTTCTCTGATAAAATTTAACAATACTACAATGCAAACATGGTTTAACAGTAATGGCTTTCCGTAGGAATAGGAGTTCATTCAATTAGGTTGCAGTGGTTTACTGGAAAGCACAGTTTCAGTGGTAAGGTCTAATTGTGCAACTTAACAGCAACATAAGTACAGCATGATTTTGCACTGTATCTCTGCTCATGTGCAGAATCATCACACTGAAAAGCCACTGTCATATATCTTGGGTTAAGGATTGCAATTCCTAAGTTAAAGAACATTATTGCACACAAAAAATTTAATCTCAATGCTTAGAAATCAGTACAATAAAGTTAGGAATTCCTAACATAAATTTTTCAGTCTTTCAGAGGTATTCTTGACTAAATCTACTAACTGAATGGAGCTGGGTATATTTAGTGGCCTAAAATGACCAAGAGAGGATTTGCTCTTTAAAGTGTTTAGTGTAGGACAATCTGGCTAAACGCGTTTCATTCTGGTTTCAAATTCCACTACAGGAAATTAAAAGTATTTTCTTCTATCTCAAGAAGTCATGCTGTGGGCCACAGACTCTGTTCCTGATGAGGGATCATTTCAGAAAGCATACAGAGCCTATCTGCAGAAAGCATAGATTAAAGCCCTTTTGTGGATTCTCTCCCATCTGTGGTTTTGATCATGTATCTTAACTCTCCTTTAAAGCTACCTCACCCCTGAAGGTTTTTCTGGCACACTTCCTTTGTACTTTAAAACTATTCAGTGCTGTCCCTTTCACCACTCTGCCCCCAAAGGTGGCTGTGTAGCCTTCCAGTCCTGCAAGTATTCATCTTTCTGGTCAACAAAACTTTAGAAGATGGAAACTAGAGCTCTAATGAGACATGCAGTGAAATATGTATGCATGTGTGCACACATGTGTGTATGCATGTATGTGTGTGTGTGTGTATACATATATATATACACACACACACACACACACATCTGGTTTCAAATTTTGAGATAGTTGTGCCTATTTGCTTCTAGTTTCCATTTCTTTAAAGTGGAGATTTCAAGCAACAGTTGACATTTCTGCCGGATGTTAAACTAACCAATTATGCAGGCACAGTACCCAGAGGTGTATCTAGGGTGGGAAAAGGCAGCTGCCCACGCAATCCTGGTCCGCTGCCATCGGCCTTGCTGAAGAAAGTGTAAGAAATGAAACAAGAAGTTTTGTGTATGTTGAAGGTATGTGTGTGTGTGTGTCAGAGACAGGAGGAATGTGTGTCAGAGACAGAAAGAGATTGTGTGCTTGTGAAAGGGAGAAGCCTCTATAATGTATGTGTGTATAATTGTTGAAAACACATTTGTGCCTTGGAGACTGCATGAAAGAGAGGGGGAAGGTGTGAGAGAGATGGAGAGAGAGAATGGGGAAGGAGGAGTGTCAGGCTACAGGATGGGAATCTTTTTGCAACATTCCCAAAGGACTGGGGAGGCAGGGGAAAAGTATTGCAGAGTTGCTCCCTGGTGCTGGCTGAATGTCTGGAGCAATGAAACTCCAGAGATCTCTACAATTGTGGTTTTGCCCATGCTGTGCTGTGTTACTGGCAGGTGGAAGAAGAAAAAGATGCCCTTCCACATCCTCATCCCAAAACAGACTTTGCATGTAGGGGCTTACATGGCTCAGATTCTGTGAGTTCTGTTAAAATCACCCAAGAAAGCAGAGCCGTGTGGGTGGTACCAGGGGAGGGAGTACTGAGGCAGGAGCATGTCACAAGAGAAGAAATCTCCAGTCCTGTCCTGCCACTGACAATCACGCTGGTGGCTGCTTTGATCTCCAAAGGCTTTGGCTGGAGCTCTCTGCTGCTCACCTGCACTTCCAGGTGCTCACTTGCTCCTTTTCCCAGTAAAACCCCTCTGGCAGTGCTGCTCCTTTCTCACTCAAGTTGGGCTGATGCTTTTCTGTCAAACTTTTCTGGGGCTGGAGGGAGGGTAGAAGAGGGCCAAGCAAGTTGGAGTGGGGGGGGGTGAAATGGAAGGGGTTGCTGTTGCTATGTGCATCCCTCCTATTGTCTTTGCAGGGATGGAGGGATGCAAGCAAACTCCTCTCCCTCTTCCCCCATGAATGGGCATGAGAGTGCTAGAACAGTTCTCCTAATATTCCCTGACCCCGAGACCCTGGCAAGAATGGCGGCAGCAGGAAAGGCTCAGGTGTGTGTGTGTGTGTCTTTTTCAGCCAGAGAAGATGACACATCTACACACTTCAGGTGACACACTAATGTGTCACGACACACTATTTGGAAAGCTCTACATTACAATCTTGGCATTGCCACTTGTGTGATGGTAGCAGATTAGGGATGCTGTTTTCTGCATCCTTTTGTTTTAAGAGGATGAGTAGTGGTATTGCCACCGGTGTTTCTCTCCGCTACAGCTACCTAGGCCACTCCCTTTTGCTGAATGGTCAGGTTTTGTTATGTTTTGTTTCTCTTTATTCTCTTTGTTCTCTCTTTATAAGCCTTACTGCCCATGCCAGTACACTATTGCATTTTCATGCTATAATGCCCAAAAATTTATTTAAAAATAAAAAGTTTTAACTCAAAGAGAACTTAAAGTAAATATGGAGATGTGATTTTGAAGGGACCACATCACAGGAGTTACTGAGGGAGGGACAAGCTGGGCATGCCCACAGCCTGCCCAAGGCTGGATCTGTGACAAAAAAGAAGCACTATCACGCACAATTATGGTTCTGCAGTGAGTTGGCTGATGGGATTGAAGTGCTAAAGGAGGTGCTTAACGATTTTTTTCTGGAAATATGGCAGCTTGGCAACTTTTGGGAATGGGATAGCAACTGGATAATGACACTATTGTGTGGTAGCACACATACAACTTGCTGCTATTGTGAGATAGCGATTTCGTGTGGAAATGGCCTAAGACAGAAGGGAGGGAATAATGAACACTGTGGAATTCTCTTCATAAGTTATAAATTGTTACATTCATTGCTGGTTTATTTGAAAACCCTATAGCATCCCTTCTCAAGAATGAAGGTCTCTAATTAAAGTGATATTAAGGGTCAAAGAAACAGAGGTTGAGGTAGTTCACAATATCAAAACTGCATTGACGTGTAAGTAATGGTTGTTGGACATGTACCAAACCCACATCTAAAATATGAGAACTATTCCTGTTTTTCCCTCTGTGCCACATGGGAACCAGGTAGCATCCCTCAGAGCCACTGTTTTTTTACCTAGAGCCTCCACTTGTTGATATCTGCAACACAAATTTTCTTTCAAACATTCATGAGCCAGCCAAACATATATGATGGATACTAAACTATTTCTTGCATTGCTTCCAATTTTCTATGCATGTCTCTGCATTCAGTGGACAGGCTGCATCCTCCTCATGATTCAATATCAGTTCTTAACATGAAAACATTTTATTATATATAAGATTTTCAAAATTCCCTGGGCAGTGTGCAACACATTAACATTTGAAATACTAAATAAATAACTAATCAAACACTCACTAACAAATCAAAATAAAACCAGTAGCAAAGGTTAACATCACTCCAGTATATAAAATCCAACTTAAAGTAGCAGCAAAATGAATGAGAAAAATAAATAATCACTAGAAGAGTTCTTAAAATGCCTGAGAGAATAAGGTTTTTACCTGCTACTGAACAGACCAAAATATAGGCACCAGGTATACCTTTTTGCAGTGTGCATTTCACAAAAATGGTGTCTTTCCTGTAGCCAGCCTCCTTTGCTGCAGGCACAGAGAGGAGAGCCTCAGACCATAACTGCACAGTCCAGATAGCTATACATGGGATGCTGAGACTAAAGTTTGGATCTAAGAAACCCAGTCACATTTGGCAAGTGGTAGCCCTGGGTTAAAACTGGAGTTCAAAAAGTGTGACTTGGCATATATCACCGCTTCTTAGCCTCACTCATGATATTATGATTTGATGACATGCAATTCTGATTCATAATGGTATAAGAGACTCTGAAAGGGTCATCAGTTTGTATTAGTTGGCAGTTTTCCCTCCACACAGCATAAGAAATTTCTAATATTTTCAGATCTTTTCAACAGCTGTTTTTTCTTACACATGATAGGATTTCATCAAATTATAATTATCAAGATTGCAATGTACAATGAAATAACTAATTTATTGATTTCAGTACAAATACAAATACCCTAATGTTAACTGGATTCTTTGCACTTCAATGTATGAAGAAAGCTCTGGGAATAGAAGTTTACCTCCAACTGTTAGTCCCTACCAGAGCAGGCCCACTGAATCCATGGGAACTTGTTACAGGCAATTCCTTTGATTCAGTGAGTCTACTCTAATTGAGACTAACAGTAGGACATTGGCCACAATGATTTTTAACTTTATGAATGTATGATAGACTGGCATTATTGCTTTCACTTGAGAAGGGGAAAACTTAAGATAAAGGCTAGGAAACAGTCATTTGTACAAGGCAATCAAGTTTCCCTGTATGTGAACTAGAATCTGACCAAAAAATATGCTTTTTCTTGCATTTTGGATCAAGCAACAGTCAATCTTACACAACAAAAGATATTTCTATATCTTGTCTGGTTTCTAGTCCTTCTTCCGAAAAGTTTCAGTAAAGAGTACTAACAATGGGTCAAATTAATAACATTTAATGTGATATCTCAACTCACTGCAACCCAGACAAATAATTTAAAGTCAGGTATTGCTAGATCTGAAATTTCTGCTGATCAGGCTGAGATATAAAGCCGTTCTTTAATGATACAAGATTGTCCAATGGAACATTAATCTGTAAGTTATGTAAGCCTCACTTCAGTAATTCCTGAAGGCACACTGATCTTGTGAAGGCTTTCTGTTCTGTTTAACTTATTTTCAAGGACTACCCCTTAAGGGATATACACGTGGGAAATACAGGCAGATCTGATAACTAATCAGAAAATTCAAATATAATCCTGACAAAAAAAAAAATAAAAAAATCATGTAATTATACAGAGCTGAGTGTTTACCAATTACACGTGCTTACAGAACAGAATATATCAAAAATCACATGCAGTGCATTTTGAATGCAATGCTCTCATGCCAAGAAATATTTCATTTTCTAATGATTAAATCACAACACCTCTGTAATTAAACGGAGCTGCAGGTACAGATTTGCTTTGTGAATAATCATCACCTCACTCCTAATGTAACTCCAAATCTGTATACTGGAATCCAACAAAGATAAATACAAACAAATGCACTAACAGGTATGCTGTATGAAATGATAAAGAACCTGTGCATTGTGAAAAGTAGTCTAAAAGAACACAGCTTTCTTTTATTCTTTTTAATCCCACTTTATCAGCCCTCAGAGTATCCTCAAGGCACCTCACATTAAAAAAAAAATCAAATGCCTGTAAAAGACAAATATTATCTTGTTATGAAATGGTTTATCTAGCCATTAATCTGGTACCCAGAAAGATGCAAATAGAAAAGGCAGCACGTACACACTGCCTCTAGATGGACCTATTGTTGCTAAAGAGTGGTATTTTGCAAAAATTGTATGTGTTCCTGCATAAACACGCTGATTCTGAAAGGTCCAGTGACAATTATCTTAAAAAAACAGAACAGACATTTGAAATTTTCTTGTCAAACCCACACTTAAAATGCACATTGTTGTGCTCATAAATTCTGTAATGTGTGACAGAAGTACAGAACATGTTGAAATAGTTAATATTCAATCTTCCTTGGGTTTACCACTCTGTAACACTGTATATATATTTAACTGCTTATATTTATTTTTAAAGCAAACATGTATTCCTAATCCAAGTTCAAGCTGATGTTTCTGTTAGAGATGGAAACTATATTTGAAAATATTCCAAAATCTTATTTTTATTTTTTATTTTTTATTTTTTTTTTTGGCATTGTTGAGAAGCCCTGATGACAAGAATCCTGGATTAACTAGAACCTTCACAGTTCAGGATTTATTCTGTGCAAAAATTGTGCATAGAACACAGCTTTTTTTTTTCCTGCATAGGAAATAGCAGAGAAAATGTTGCTTTCTAAAAAAACATCCATGCACAATTTTTACACATACTCAGTATTACAGCATTTTCTGTGCAGGAAACAGCATTTTCTGTGCACAAAATTGTACTTCGACAAAGAAATATAATTTTCCTATAGAAAACATGTTTCCTGTGTGGCAACTACTGTGCTCTAAGCAAATTAACCATATGTGAATTTTATGCAGAGTAAGTCTTAAATTGTTAAAAGGCTTCAAAAACTATGTGATTTTCAAAAACTTTCTTGCAGTGGGCAGAGAACTGCTAAAATTATTTGCTGCTTCCTTTGAGAAGAAAGTGAGTGAAGAGTTGCCTCCCTATTTCCTGGAAGTTCCACTTCTAGCTGTTCATCTGTTTTTTATTCAGAAAGAAAATTTCCCATTCCTCTGTTTTTCTTTCATTAGTGCCACCAGCTTTGTTAGCAACAACATCAGTTCTTTGAGGGACCAGGGAAAATAATGTAAAGAAAACAGAATAATTCCTCTCTTTTCTTGAAGCTGAAGTTTAAAAAAATGATGATAATAAAAATGAATTGAGGGGAGTTACACATCAGTTTCTATCAATTTTTTTTCCATCTCTATACTCCATATGAAACGGTTTCAAGAAGTAAAATTGATTCAATATATCTTATACTGTTGCCTTTAACATGCTATTACTTCAATTACAATGACCCCTTGACTTTCATAAGGGTTTGGGGCAGAGAACCCTCATGAAAGTTAAAAAACAAACAAACATGAATAACTCCCTCCAGCCAAGTGAGTGCTTCCCCTCCCATTCCCTTCCAGACTCACCCCATTCACCAGCATTTTGTCTAGGCACATTGCCTTCCAGGTGCCCGGGTGATAGGCAAATGAATGAGAGGTGGCAGCCATATGTTCAGAGAAGGCATGCATGCATATCGTCCCCTCCATTCACTTGTTTTTTGCCCATGTGCAGGCTTCCATGCACCTGGTTATAGACAAACAAATGGGAAGGGACAGTGATATGACTGGAGAAGGCCCATGCATAGGGACGCCCAACTGCCATTCACCTGCCTTTTGCCCAGGTCCATAGAAGGAAGACATGCATGCCTCAGCAAAAGGCAGAGGAATGGGAGGGAAGAATGGGGGTAGGCAAGTGGGCACCTCGTGAATAATCAGGTTGACAAAGGTGAAACCCACAAATATGGAGGGAAGACTCTATGAATTGAATCAGCAACATTAAATCCATTCCCTTTGCTAATAGCAACAGACCAAGCTGATTTTTTTTTAATCTGAAAAATGCAGAAAATTACATTCAACATTGTATATCTGTACTTTTCTCTAAATATATACACAATTGACACTTGAAGCCATATATGTTTGAATGGGACACATGGTAAGAAATGCACTAACAATTCTTGTAATATCCACTGACTGATGATGGAGAATTTAAGGCCAAAGAGCTCTCTGGCTGAGAATTCTAAATGCCCCTCCTTAAATTGCAAACCCCAAGATTCCATAGGATGTTGAAAGTGGAATAGCAGCACTATAACAGTGTAGTGTGGAAATGGCCTTAGATTCTGAATGGCCTTTACACAAAGAATGTTAAATTTTATCTAAACCAAGACTTCCCCTTCTGTTAAACTTGGGATGAAAAAAAGGATGTAATTTTTCACTAAGGTAATGAATAATTTTAGTGATTTTTCTTCCTGCTGTGACAAAACCTTCAGAAACTACACAGTTTTTAAGGCTATTCACAATTTTGGACTCAGAAATCCACACATAGTTGTTCTGCACAGAAATAATATATTTCCTGGATTTTGTGCAGCCTAAATTCCCAATTACAGAATTTTATGTGAAAGAAAAATATTTCTGCATAGAAATATTATTTCTATCCAGAAAACACTGTATTCTATAAGAAAAACCATGCATAAATTTTTGTGCAGAGTAAGGCCATTTCCGCATGACAAAGTTCTTCCGTATTGTCTCGCTGCAGTCCCAGATCCAGAAGGGAGCACGTCAGCAACGCTGCCCTCTGCACCCGCTTGGTTCATGAGGAAGAGAACGCAATGGTGCCGTGTCTTCCTTCTGCAGCACAGCCAGGCTTTTTCCATTGCTGTGCTATGGAAGGAAGCATTGCCAATGCACTTCCGCATCTTCTGCATGGCCAGAAGTGACCGGAGCCCCGCGCGATCGCAGGTGTGAAATGGATTTTTTACATTTTGCAAAAACTGTGCAAGTGCGATGCTCTGCGACAGGATGGCAGTGGGACGGCAATGACGTCATGCGGAAGCACGACCTGCTGACCACTGCCATTCTGTGGCAAAAATGCAACAGTGACATCATGTGGAAAGGGCCTTAGTATCAAACTGAAAAGTTCCATCAATCTAGGACTCTTCTTCTCAAGGTTTCTCAACACTTAAACAAAACATGTTTTTAATTATTTCTTTGAATATTCTTTCCATCCATAGAAAAGAACAGAGATGGAAAATAATATTGATAACTCAACAATATAACTGGTTTTAGATCCCTGATCATAATGTACATCTTCCTGGTTATTAAGTCAAAGGGCACACCTGCTAAACTTCTGAAGTATATGTTTGGTTGTTAATTCTTACATTTCTGAATCTTCAAACTCTGATAAATTCCCTAAAATGTTTTTGCTGTGATAAACATAGTCTAGGTGTGAGACCCTGTTATGTGTGTGTGTGTGTGTGGCCTTTGTCTGTTGAAAAGTTTTAGTGACAGCAATGATCCCTCTCCCTTTCCCTTTCCCTTGCACTTGTTAGCATCTGTATCCATACCTGTATCTCTCTTTTTCTCCTCCTCCATCTTTTGAACTGAAAAAAAAAAAAAAAACCCCACAACATCTTCGACCCATTAAGGATCCAAGCAATCACAAGGACATTCTTTATGGCTGGCAGCAATCTTGTGACAGATTACCATCTCCCCCGGGTTGTGGAATGCTATCCCTCTGGAGGCCCGACTGGTGCCAATACTCATGCCATTTAGGTGGCAAGTTAAAACTTGGCTGTTCATCAAAGCCTTTGGTTCGCATTAACTGAACTCAATATACACAGGGTTTTGTTTTTTTTAAAAAAAATAATCTTGTAAATCTAACCTATCATTGCAGTTTAATGTGCTTTTAGTTTAATTAGGTTATTGGTTTAAATTTTGTAACTTTAAAAATACTTTCTGTGAAATGTCCTGAGTTCTTTGATACAGGGAAGAGTATGAATATTTAAATAATAAATAAATAAATAAGCTTTTTCTGTACTCTTCCTAACTGTAGGACATCTCTCATGATTAACTATTAAATTGGTGTCTTTACAACCTTACTATTAAAAAAAACCACACACTATTTCTGGAAGAGCTCTCATGTTGTTCCTCTGAGTAAATTTACAAGGCACTGTGGCATTTTGATCAAATAACCCAGGGCTATTTCAAAATACAGAGTTACAGCAATACAGTTGGAGTTTAACTGTCATGATTCTATCCTCTGGAATCCATGGATTTGCAATTTAGGGAGGGACACTTTTAATTCTCAGCCTAGCCAAACGATTCCATAGGATGGAACCACAGCATTTAAGATGGAATCACAGAACTATAGCTTTGTGGTATGAATGGGCCCCTAAAGTTATGCTGTGTTTCATTGTATTTAGAAACATCTTAGTTTCTGAGCAGGCAGCCATTTGAATTAAATAATAAATTTGTCTCTCATATTCGTATACACACACACACACACATATATGCATGCCCATCTGTCTTGGTTTCTTGCTTTACTCTCTGCATTTTCAACACTGGACAAAAAAAAAACACTTACTGGTCTTGGCTACATTAAATTTACAGCATCCTTCTTATTTCCTTCCCTCTGCTAAAGGCTGGGGAGCATGAATTACAGTTGGCCCTCCACATTCATTAGGGTTAGGGCCACAGGACTTTCACAAAAGTGGAAAAATCACAAATATCAAAATGTGTGCATGTCTGTGGGGGGCATGGTGGGGAAAGTGGGCACCCAGGGTCCAAGCCAGGTCAGGGAAAGGAGAGGGAAGGGGATGGGTTGGCATAGTGGCTCTATACTTCATCTCTCTCGCCCAGTTCCTTCCTTTCGTGTGTAGGGGGCACTGGGAGAAGGTTTGTGGCGCTGAGAAATTGGGCTGTGAGCTATCCTTAGCTGGCCAGGCAGTGGCTGGTGGAGAAGGGGGAGGACCACAGATAGTTTTTTAAAGGGCTGCATGGCCTAATCAAGGCTGCTGAAAAGGAAGGTTCTCCCACAAAAGCACCAGAGATGTGGGGGGTAGGGGTTGGAAGAACTCACAAATAATAAAATCTATGAAAGTCAACCTGCATATGTGGAGGGTCTACTGTACTTCTCTGGGACAAATCTGGTCCATTTTTCATAAATGGTGTGAACCTGTATAGGGCATAATAATTAATCTGTGTATGGAAAAGTGTGATCAGTTCTACAGAAAAACTTGGCCTGCCTATGCAGTCACAGAATCATAAATTGGAACTGCTTTTTAACGTCATCTAGATCAACTCCCTGTGGATGCCATAACTTCAGAGAAAAGCAACCTGGGCAGATGGCCATCCAGACTTTGTTTAAAAACCTCTAATGAAAGACAGCTCCACACCCTCTGAAGCAGATGATTCCACTGCTGAACAACTCTTACTCTCAGGAATTTCATTCTAATGATCAATTGAAAACTTGTAATTTGAATCCCTTGGTTCAGCTCCTACTCTGGAACAGCTGAACATGTTTGACCCACTGTTAGCGTGACAGCAATTAATATATTTAAACATGGCTTTCACATCAGTTCTCACTTTTCTATTTTCTGGACTATGAATAACAAATTCTCTAATCTGCTCCCTATAGGGTTTGGTTTCCAGACTCTTTTGCTCCTTGATCACCCTCGTTTGGAAATATTCTAACCTGTCAATAGACTTCTTTAATGGTGGTGACCTGAACTGGAGATATAAGACCAGGTGAGGTCTGATATTATTTGATAAAGGTAATCCCTGAATGTGTGTTTATCTCATTTGCTCACTTGTATTCTGCCCTTTCTCTATGGAGTTCAAAATAACCCTACCCACTCAGATTTTCATTCCCAAAACCATGACCGCTAAGCAGAGGGCTAATGACTAGTCATCGAGTGAACTTTCTGCGTGAGTAAAGATATGAACCTGGTTTTCCCAAGTCTACTAATGGTGGGGATGGGAATTCTGCAGACTGTAGATCATCTCTAGTCCATGGCTTGAGGGTAGGGTTATGTGACCCCCAGAGCCCTTGGAGACACCCATCACTATTTTTTTAAGAAGAATGTAAAATTGTGCCTCTGGAAGTCCAGAAGATGAGATGTTTGGATAAAATAAGACATCACTCCCATGCATCTTTCTTAGCCCCCTAACCAATTTAAAATGAAACTTGAAGAGACATTGTCATAAATTCTAGATTTGTCAAAATCCAGAAGTGTGGCTGCGAGAAGAATGAACCATGAGGTAGGGATAGTCCCCAGTCTCTCTGGGGCTCCCCATTTGTCACACAGCATTCTAGAAGCTATACTGCATGATTTATTTATTTACTTGATGTATATCCCACCTTTTGGCAGAACTGGAACTCAGGGTGGGTAATCACAAGATAAAGGCTGATACAAACAAAAATGGAAGAAATGTTACAGTGGTAAAACACAACCAAACTAGATACTAAATAATATGGAGTTTAAAAACACATTTTTAAAAATAATGTTGGACCAAAGTGATAAAAGCTACTTTCTCAATAACCAGTCAATTGCTCTAAGCCTACCTGAAATAAAAGGTCATTGCCTGTCTGTGGAAGGATAACAAGCAGGGAGCAACCTAGCCTCCCTTGGCAAGGAGTTCCATAGCCTGTTTTCTGTTATTAGATGAAAAAGTCATACTTCTAGCAGTACAACTTAAAAGGGCCTCAGTGCAGTGTCATTTTTCCCCATGAGCAGCCTCTCTTAGATATCTAAGGAGCTGTGCATGTGTTTCAAATCTGATTTGTAGTGATAATACCTGAAGTAAAATGGCAAAGGCACTTTTATGACTCTCCTTTATTCCATTATTGAGAAAATAATGTTAGACTAATAAAAATACCAATACTCAGTAAAGTCCTGAAACATTAAATTCAGGACTCTTTCTCTCTCTCTTTTTAAATTGACCGGAAAAGAAACCTTTTACTTTGGGGGGGGTCTAGCTCTCCATATACTGTTTGGATACAGCTCCCAACATCTCTGACCAATGCCATGTTGACTAGGTTACCAGGAAAATATGCAGAGGGCTAAACACTTTCCATCTCTGTTTTATGGATGGATAGGTTTTCTTATTAAGCAGTGTGTGGCAACATGGGCATGCACAGGAATAAACTCCAAGGGGGACACGTCTAGAGTTTTGTATGTTTCTATGTTTCTGCAGCTTGCAATTTACATTACAGTTGTTTTGTAATAAGCACTGTATGGTAGGATGACGGAAGATAAGAAAATCATGTTTTGAAAAGTGTATTTTGACCTTTATATTGGAGAAGTATATAATAGAGGGAACCTCCCCCTTGTACACAAAGTAGTTGGAGTTCACAAACTGTGTATGACACAAGGACTTGGGGAAACCAATAAAAAAAGTGTGGGGATTATAGGTTAGTATACGAAAAGGTCACTGCTATGACTCTTGGAAAACAGGAGGGTGTTGGAGGGAAGAAGAGGTGAAGCACTTATATGTGAGCCACAAATCATGGGTGGTGCTGAACTGGGTGAACACTGTCATCCAGTAATATGCTGTAAAGTTTTGTTCACACTGAGGACATTTAAGCTTTCCTGGTTGTTGTTTGCATTAAAATTAAGAGTTTTTTTAACGCAATGGAATGCTCTAAGGAGAATTCAGTTGTATAGTTCTTTTTACACTTTGCCTAGGTGTAATTAAATGAACTGTGACAGATGATTAATTTAATTAGCGATGTGAGTTGTATTTACAAAAATTCTTTCTTGACAGGACAGATTTTCTCAACATGGGGCAACATCCTGCTAAGAAATTGCCAGTATTCATAAAAGTCTTCACCTCCAATTGAGAAAGAAACAAGGAGCACTTTGCTTTTTGTTGAGACTGAGTGATTTCTACAAAAATGTCATGGTCAAAACTAGTGCACAGAAGCACTGCCTCATTGATCAAAAGGACATAAAGATCCTGGCCAACAGCTCTGATTTTAAAATCAACATCAGTTGTTTAGCTTTTCAATTACCACGATTTTTGTGCAAAAATTATTCTAAAGTGAAAATTCTCTGAAATTGGCATGAAATATCTGTCTTGCAGGTGACAAGAAAAAAAAAGAGATGTTTCTCATTCTTGTAGATAAGAATGGATATGCAGTCCTAAATTTAATTTAATTCGACTGGACTTCATATGCAAGGATATGCATTCCTAAATTTAATTTAATTCAGTTGGACTTCATCCTTCTCATTAATGTATGTCCCTCAGTGAAACTCAGATGTATTGAGAGTAGTGCTTCTATTGGTGTCAATGTAGGCAGAGGAAGATGTGGCCCCAGGATCTGTACACATTTGTTGAGGGAAAGATGAGAGAGATATCTGAAAGTTGTCTCAGTGCTCTTCAAGATCTAGGCTGGCCTACCCTCCATCTCCATGGTGCTGCTGTTGAATGGCAGGTCCCTCCAAATTACAATAATTACCACACATTATTGGATTATGGGTAACACTAATTTAACAACTGGATGATGTTGTTAAATTAGTGTTACCCATAATCCAATAATTATGACCTAGATATGTGTATAGCAGGGATGGGGGAAATATAGACCATGAAGACTTATCTGTGTCCCAAGAATCCCAATGACCTTTTTAAAAAAAACTAGAACAATTTTCAAGAGATTTTCATCTGACAACCAAAGCAACATCAAAATGTGTGAAAACAAGCAAAAACATACTTACATACCTCAACCTCTTCAGACCATTCATCACATCTCTATTTTCATCAGTCTCTCTCAGAATGGAACTGGAAGTGATCAGTTATGGTTGCCATTTTGAGAGGGGTTCCCATGAAAATGGACCTGTTTTGGTATGCTATACACGTGGTCTGTGGTACAACTTGTAGAGAGATTGAGTAGATTGTCCCTGGCCCTGATGCAGCTGTCAGCACTTGATGTAGAAGGATACTTGGTGTCATTTGACCCTCTTTACATTGGGAAGTGCAAAAAGAATGAGTAGAACCAAGTGTCTTGGCATTTTGTGTGTCTGCACCTGGTGCTGGGCCAAAGAGACATAAGAGGAATAGTGGTGATGTGCCATCCAACTGGCAGTCCCAAAATATCTCTGTCCAAACTGGTCAATATGGTGTCAGGTGTGGCGCTGATGAATCCCCAGGAGTGGTTCTGGAAGACTTCAACATTTATACTGGGACTACTGTAATTGGTCCTGCTCTGGACTTTTTAGCTATTATAAAAACTATGAGATCATTTTGTCACATAATTGACTAAGTGCATGTGGCATGTCATACCTTGGATCTATTTTTTTGCTGCTGGTCAGAGAAATAGGTGGTATCCTTCCATTGGGAGCAGTACAATATCACACGTGTGCATGTATGGGGGTTAATTAACCCATTGTCATGGAATGATCAGTGGATTTCATTTGAAGATGACACAGAAGTTGCAGATAGATCTTTAAAAGTAGCTATAAAAGTTCATATACATTTAGGTTTTTAGCTAGTTTCTATGCATCTAGAAAGCATATGATTGTCTCATAGGAACTGCACTGGTTGCAGTTCAAAGGAACTGTACTGGTTGCAAATAAGGCAATTCATAATTATTCATCCCCCCAGTTAAAAACAAACAAACAAACGAACAAACAGGATTTTCAATTCGCAAGGAATTGCCAGCAAAAGTTATGGACCAGTGAGAATTTTGCACAATTTTCTTTCATTTATTCTAAGAAGAAAAACACTTGGGGTGTTTTCACTGTGTGTATGTGTGTGCGTGTGTGTGAGCTCACACACGCACACACAAAATCACATAGTTTTCTCCACAACCCTTTGGGACCTTCAAATGTGAGGACAATACTGCAGAGTAATATTCATTTTATCCCAAGTAGGGAGGAAACTGCCATAATTATTGTCCTCAAATGCAAGCACAAATTAATGAATGATTTCCATTCCTAGTTGCAAATATTCTTCCATTCCAAGTTCAAAGTGCTGATGATGACTCTAAACAGCTTGGGACCAAAATGCCTCAGACCATGTCTTTCTCTATATATTTCTGCCCTGTCATTAAGATCTGCTGAAGAAGCCCTACTCTGTTTCACACCTATGAAAGTGAGATGACATCATGGTCATCATGGCAGCCAGGTTGGTCACCGGTAGACCTAAAACTGACCACACCAATTCTGAAGTCGTTACATTGGCTGCCTATTAGTTTCCAGGCTCACTACAAAGTGTTGGTCATTACCTTTAAAGCCCTTTATGGCTTGGGGCCAGCCTACCTGCGGGATCGCCTACTCCCATATAATCTGCCCCGCACATTAAGGTCCTCTGGGAAGAACTTACTGCAACCAGTCAGAACTAGGTTGGCTGCAGTGACCCAGAGGACCTTCTCTCCTATCGCTCCCAAGTTATGGAATGGCCTGCCGGAGGAGACCCGGCATATTACCAGTCTTGACAGCTTCAAAAGAGCAGTCAAGACTGATCTCTTCCGACGGGCCTTCCCAGACTAGTACTCCACCGCCTCCCACCAATTGTCCTGCTGTTCTTTTAATAGTTAATTAATTGTTAATTGTTATGTGTTTTAGGGGGTTGGTTTTAGCTGGGTTGGTGGGTGGGGAGGATTGGGTATGTTTTTAATGTCTTTTAATGTCTTTTAATGAATATTGTATTTCATGCTGTTCTCCGCCTCGATCCATGTGGAGAGGCGGGATACAAATAAATTTTTTATTATTATTATTATTATTATTATTATTATTATTATTATTATTATTTTTTTCCAATTGGGAATTGTGGGCCTCTGTTTGTAGCTCTGTCTGGCATTATCCTTATCCCTGTTTCATCACCAAGTTACAACCTGGGTGTTCACTGAAGCATTTATCCATGACCATGCCAGACCATGTCTGATTTTTAAAGTGAACTGGTTTTGTTTGTTTGAATTATTTAATTGCTTAAAATTGCTTTTAATTTGAATTGTTTTATATTATTTTAGAATGTATTGATTATAGCCAGTCCTGCGGCAAGTAAGAGATACCCAATTAAATAAACACATAAATAAATAATTTGATATATACTACAATGAACTGCCAAAATAAAGAACTTCTAGACCTACGCGCCTAATGCCCAAGTTGATTAGATAACACCACACAAGCTAAGCACTCAGCCTCACAAACTATTCAAGGCAATGCATACAACAAAGCACTATATTATATGAAAAGGCCACAAGTGGAAATGCTGTCAAAAACTGCTGTCCAGCAAATTGTAGCAATAGTTCTCTTTGGTAACTATGGAAACCCTTTGAAAGTAAGAGTAGAATATAGACATTTTGTGGTTTACAAACTACAAGCTGTTTATGTAATTGTAGATGAGCTTTAGATTGTTATGAAGAATAAAATTATTATACTGCTATGATATTTTGGATGTAACCAATAGGTACAGAGAAATAAGAAGTTAATTTTTTGGAAAATTACTCGGTTTATTGATGCTTTATGTAACAGCGACACATTGTTTTTATATTGGGATTTGGGGATTTTCTTTCTGTAGGAGGGACTTGTAAAGCCAAAATTAGCAATATGACATTTTGAAATAATGTCTCTCAGCAGCTTCATGGCAATTAAGTCCTTTCTATGCCCAGTGAACAAAACCAAGGTCAGAGTGTATTTTCAATTAAACTCCGGGTGTTACGAAGAACAGCACAGCCAGAATTGAAAGCACATTATTACCAGATCTATCACTGCTGAGCAATGAATAGGTCACAGGCACTCCTGCGTACAATATTTGTACACGTTAGAATATTACAACCAGGGAAACAGCTCAAGTTGTTCTTACAGGCAGCAAGTGACATAAAATTAAGGAGAGAAAAAAAGAACTCACTATGTGATGAATTTGGACAAATACTAACAGTTGCCTACACGAACTCTGTGACTTAAAGACTGACCAGCTTCATTGACTGTCCTTGAGGGTTATGAAAGAGACAACTTTAGCCATCAAAGTTAACAGGACTTGACTTGACTGTCCAAAACTGAATTAACAAAAAGTAGAACAGCAATGGTTTCTCATTTTCCAAATGGAGGGAAAAGGCTACAGTGTTAAAATATAAGCCAAGCTGTCAAAGTAGTGCTATATGTGTATAAAAATATGTGTATTCAACTGCATATTTAAAGCAGATTAGAAGGCCAGCATGGCTTAGTGGTTTGAGTATTGGACTATAACCCTGACAACTGGGATTTGATTCCCCCACTTGGCCATGGCAACCCACTGAGTGACCTTGGATGTGTTACCCACTCTAAGCCCCAGAAAACCCTATGATAGATTCACCTTAGTGCCACCATAAGTTGGAAATGACTTGAAGCCACACAGCAACAACAAAAACAACAACCAAACAAACAAAGATAAAAGAGAAGACTATATAACCAAGGAACATGAGAAGGAGAAACCAGGTAGGCAGGAACAGAAGGAAAACACATGGGTTCCAATGAACACTTTTGACCACACTGCCTTTCTTTACATGCTCTGTTTTCAAGCCCAAGACGAACAAACATTAAAGAATGTGAGGCTGATATGTTTAAAATTGGGTACTGCTCAGTTTTCAAAGACTCATAAATCACAACACTGAAATAGGCAAACCTCATTGTGGTCAATGCTGCTTTACTTAGCAGTCAACTTCTTTCCCCATCACAAACACAAGATAGTGCAGCTTACAGTTCTTAAAGCTTCAAAAGACTTTGGAAGGGCTACGTTATTTATTACTTTAATCTAAAATTATATGATCTATGCAATAAAAATATAGCACATTAACACTGAGCTCTTAAGTTCTTGCCACTTATTAAAATTTTGTTTTTAATGGCTTGGGAGTAGAAGATGTTCCTTTCATATAAACCAAACTAAACCAAACTTTTATATAAACCAAACTGTTCAAGCAAGGGAATTTCTATAACAATAGATTGTTAAGATTAACAGTAAATTGTAATTGGAAAGAGGAAATTATTTTACATAAAGCATATTTTCTTATTCAACTCCTCTGTCTCCTTCACATGGCATTCTCCACTTGTAATCCTCCCTTGTTTTTCCAATGCTTCTTCTGTCTTTTTCTTACTGCAAAGCATGTATTAGGACAAGACAGAATAGCTGCACAGTAAATTCTATTTGTGAGCATGAGCAGCCCTCCATCTGGAAATGTCTCCATTTCTATTCTGACAAAATAGCATGATATTCTGTCCACATAGGATGGATAGTAGCCTTGCCTAGGGGTGGGGGAAGAGTAATACAACAATATTGCTTTTTATGTCTTTAAAAATATGGGGTTAGAAGTAGCTTTCAGTATTGAGATAGGGAAATAGAAGCCTTTAAGGAGCTATGCATATGGAAGTAAAATAAAAGGTTAAAATGATATTTTGTGTTGAGTTTAGAACAGCTGGCAGTTTCTAAGGGTTACCCAAAGATAGTCACCTAAGACATTTTAGAGTGTACTTTAGAACTAAAACATTATAACTAACACATAGCACAAAAACACTACATTTCTGCCAAAGAAAAGCAAGGGCTATACATACATACATACATACATACATACATACATACATACATACATACATATAATATAAACAAGGGAAGATAATGATGATGGCCAAGATCCTACATCAGATATAACTGCTTATTTGTAGTTACAAATGACCTAAGAAATCTAAGTTCAGAATCCACCTTAAACTCAAGGCACCTACTCTGTTTGATGGAGCTCCATGATGTGGATAAGTGAGATGGCTAGCCCCCTTCTACCTCTCAGCTATGGTGTGGTAAGTCTCCTCATGTCCCAAAGAACCGTGCAAACAACAGAAGTTTCTGCTCATTGACCTATGGATCAAGATCTGAGGAGACTAACCACATAATTCTTAAGAACCCCATTTGCCCATGCCACAGATCTTCATTGTAAGGAGCGGCTTCCTCAAGTTTAAGCTGGATTCCAAGAAAGTATTTATCATAATGACAGTAACGCCACAATTGTGAATACACAGCATAAGTGAATAAGGAGCAGTTTTGGATCTGTAACTGCAATGTAGAATGCACCTGGTGATTTTAGAATGACAGCTACTTTCTAATCATAGATTCTAGTGGATGTGTGGCTTACATGTGCTGTTTGCCTTATGACTTCCTTTTATTTACAGAAGATGTGACATGGAGGTTCTATCTCCCCAAACACTCCTTCTAACATTCATCCCAGTAGTCAATCCGTGAAAAATACTCCTGCCCTAGGCAAGCCTACTACACTTACACATACTTAAACCTCAACTGGTTGTCACCAAGCGTCAGATTCACTCAACAGAAACAGCCTGTCTCTTCCTTAGAATCATAGAGTTGAGAGAGAGCACAAAGGCCATCATATCTCACCCCCTGCCATGCCCTTGATTGGTGGCCATCCAGCCTCTGAGACAACTTGGTTTCAATTTCTAGCAGCATGAAGGACAGGCTGCTGAATTGGACTATCGCTGCTGACATTCCAGCACTTCAGGATTTTCAACCACTGCTCAGTTCATACTGTTCATAAGCACATTAGTGAGTTATGTGGGATGGTCCTGGGAGGAAAGAGATGCACACTGTTACAAGAACAGTGTGATATGATTAGTGGGAGACTCTCATGTTGAATAGATGAAACAAAGATAGTTTAAGGAAGGGGAAGGAAGTATTAGGGAGTAACATTTTTTTAAAACCCCTAAAAAATAGAATTTGCCAATGAAAATGGGTGATTTCATTGTTCCCCCCCCCCGAAGGAAGTGATTAACTTAAGTTGCAATTTCAGTATTAAGCATTCTCCAGAAACAAATCATTACATAATTAATTAAATGAACCAGAATGCCAAAGGAGGTAAAACAATTGAATTGATGCTCTATGTAAAATGTAATTTTTTTGGCTTTTGATAAAACTATGACTTGGTTTTTGGTAGTTCCGTCACAGTTGAAGAATTATAGCTTGGCTCACAAAACTCAAACCACTTACTAAAGAGCAGCACAAATTGGATGGCTTGGGCTTTTGAAGTTGGCTGTCTCAGGGTCTTTCCGCACTACATTGTTATAGTGCCAATATTTCACATTTAACATCCTGTGGAATTCTGGGGTTTGTAGTTTACTGAGGCCAAAGAACTCTCTGGCTGAGAATTCTAAATGCCCCTCCCTCAACTCCCAGGATTCCATAGGATGTTGGAAGTGGAATAATAGCACTATAACAGTGTATGAGGAAATTGTCTTAGTAAATGATCCCCGCTGCCGTGCCATTTCTAAAAATAATAAGAGCACCTCCATTCTCTTTTATCCTTGTCACTTATTTGTGAAGTAAAGGTGTAACTCTTCACAAATTTTCTTGTTTGTCATGTTTTTCAAACATTTTTTTCAAGTATTTCTTAATATTCCATCCTTGCATTCTGTTTGCTTGGCCTTGTGTCGTAGCTTCCCTCCAAAGTATCAGAGGAGCTTCTGTAGCCAGAGCTAAACAAAAATGGAGTTGGAGGATGAGTATGAGAGTAGGGAAAAATTAGTTGCTGGTTCCAGTCCTGCTAAAACTCTGCTTAACCCACTGAACATGCAGAAGCAGATCCCTTATCCATTCCCATGACTGCGCAATGTGCCTCTCATCTCCCTGTCTCTAGAAAGCTTTTCAAGCAAATCCGACTTCACACTGCCAAACTTCTCTGCATAGATGCTAAAATCCTTCATTGTGCCTATCCCACACTTTCCTAAAGGGGAGAACAAGGTTAGCTAGAAGCATTTGTGTCTGTTCCAGAAATATGTTTCAAATCTTGAAACTGGTCTGGCTTGCTTGCAAATAAATCCAGTGACCCCCACCTCACATTTCACTGAATGGAAGTCAAAGCATCTTCTAACTCAAACTGGGAGGAAAATAGGAAAATGTCTTCCTTAGCAACACTGACTTTTTTTTTTTTTTTAAAGAGGAGCCTGTATTTATTTTTTGGCATCAGATTCTTTGTATCAGATTCTTTATGTGATTAGAAACAACAGGTACAAACAACTGGAGGAACAAACAACAATAAATTGCTAATGATAATAATCAGCACTGATTAACATGACAAATTAAAAAAGAAAATCCAACTATTATTAACATAGATAAATTATTTGACCCCCACTAAAGATTAATGAAACATATTATGGTATGTCCTGAACTCCAGTTTAGGGGTTACTGTTAAACTGAGGTACATGTTGTTCTTCCCCTGATATCAGATTGTGTTCAGCAACTAAGTTTTCTTCTGAGCACTCCAGCTGGGTGTTCAAGTTTCCTCACCACAGTCTGCTAAGAGAAAGATGTCCTTCATGGTATGTTACCACATTGTACACCTCCACTCTGTGGCATGTGCTATTTTCATGATTGGACAAACTTAATGGTTGGAACAAATGTTGAAAGTATGTTGGCTATAAACACATGGCAGGTTAGGACGACCTCGGACATGACCAGGTCATCAGTTCAGAGAGGATTAAGTGGGAAAGCTGAATACTGATAGACTTGAGATAATTCTTTCAAAAACTGTAAGTTATGAACACTCCTGAAAACAATAGCAGGCAAAACCACCCAGGTGAAGCAATCAGGGACCCCAACTGTGAGCATATCCTACAGAGACCTTCCCTATACACATACCTAGTGAAAACATTAAGAGATTGTCTGGACTCCCATCAATGCCTTGTCATCTAGAGTTAAAACAACCAGTCCATTCTGGACTCTGTCACCCCCATGAGAAAGCCATTACCACTTTGTCCACACATCCTTGTTCAGGGCAGGAAATAGGGTATAAGAACCCTAGCTCCAGCCCTAGTAAGTTGTAGTACCTGGATGTAATAGATGATGCCCAGACTTCTGCTCATTCCTGCTACCCTCAGACATGCTGTCTGAGCCACTCTTCCTTGACCTTCTGCTTCAGGATTGGTAACCAACAGTCTTTCCACTCAATTTCTCTCTATTCAACCTTTCTTGCCTCACTTTCCAATAGCCTTGCATGGTTCTTGAGAGTGTCTGATTTCCTGTATGCTTGTTAATTCCCAATAAAATATTTTGTTTAACTTTTAGCTGGAGTCCTCTCTACAGTAAGTACTGGTATACACAGGTGAAAAAACCCAGCCATTACCCTCTTCTCCTTTGGGCTATAATTCCCTACATTCTAAGGAGACACTGGCACTGTGAGTGGACTTGAAAGTCGTCCACCTCTTAGGGTAGTAGGTGCATCAATCTCATTTTGGTGACACATTTGAAGAGCATCTTTAATTGATTAGTAGAGATGTACAAATTCACCAAGCTTAGCCTCACCACTGTTCTGATTTTCTGCCACTGAATTCATTCTGACCTGGTTCTATTCATGTTGTTTTCCTTTTTGTATAGAAATGCAGATATATTTTTGTATGTATCTTTCAAACATATTCATTTTGTGTTCAGTTTTCAAGCAGTCACATTTCTATAGGCTTACATATTTGGCTAGAGTACACTTGTCCACAGTTTTCTTCACCCTTTGCTTTTCAAATATATTGTTGTCGACCACTTTCTTTCTGGTCTTTTCTGGAATAAGTCACACATTTGGAAATATACAGTTATCTGACCATAGATTGTGTTTGATTCTGAGTTTGGGTTCGAAGATATGGATTTGGTTCATCTTAAAAAGAAAAAAAACCCCTCAACATGGCAAAATTCTCACCTAACACAGTGTAATGGTAGTAATACAGAATACTGTTACCAGCATAAAAACGTTTAAGAATTTTGTGGGGATTGTGGGTTGTATTCTCCATTACTATTTACTTAATACCAACAGCCAGTCTGTATTCATGTGAAACCACGTTCCTCACATCTAGTCATAGAACTATTTAGACAATATCTCACATGTGTTATGTGAAGAGGCTAGCATGGCTATGCCTGTTACCCATACCTTACTGACACTGCTATGATTGCTAGTCATAAGCTGCCTAGAAGAAACTGGGATAATCAATCGATCAGTCAGTCAATGTGCAGGTGTCTCCACATGTAGAGTTAGTGTGATGTGCATATACAGACAGACAATATGTCTATGAAGGAAAACTGCATGGCAAGTTTGCATCCATTAAAATACATAGAATTAAGGCTGTCTAAACAGACTTGACATCTGCTCTGTTTGGGGGAATGAATCATTTTGCCCAGGTCTAAACACATTGAACCCATGTTTTGGAGTTGTCCTAGCTAAAGACATCTGGTCTGTGCATGGCAAATAAATAACAACTGTATGAGATACTGCCTATGAATTAGTTGCTTTGAGCAGATCCTGAACTAAAGAATTGGGGTCTTGTCCTAAAAACACTTCTTGTATGTTTATATTCCAAAGCATTGTTCACTTTTATATAATCTTCAGTAAAAACTGGATGGCTAAAATGTTAATGGTGTCCTATCATTTATACAAGCACTTCTGTTCATTATTGTAGATACAAACAATTATATTGAAACAGAAATTATGAGTGGGAGGTAGTTTCTTCATATAAAATGTCACACTATCTCTCTAATACTGAGATGATAGGGAAAGTATTTTTCTAGGTTTAATATTTTCCATCAGTGACTGAATCATGCACACAAGCAGGCAGCTTGAAAGGTTTTTATGAACGAACTGTGAAAAACTTCAAAAAAAAAAAAACCCCCAAAAAACAAACAAACCAAAAACCTGCAATCTTTGTTCAAAACTCATCTAAGAAATTTCACTATTCTATCTATCCCCTTTTCTTCTAGTTTGGAGGGGGACTGATAAGTTAAAAAACTATGCTGTTTAGTCAGTAGAGGGGAAAGGGTTTTTTTTATATAACGTTTGTGAATCGACAACTGATTTTTTTTGTTAACTATAAGTCTGTAAATGTTATCAAATGTTACTAAATTATATGTTCAAGAAAGGTTTAGTTGAATTAGACTTCGTATGTTTAAAGAAGCTTATGTAGATCATTGTACTAGGGAAGTCCAAATTGGGTAAAACTGATCTGTTGATAGAGTTTCAAAAAGTCTGAAGAAGGAACAATATGCCTATGTTTTGAAATTGAATGTGTAGAAGAATATTTTGTGTAGACTATTTGTGTAGATTCTGGCAAAGTACTTATTTATTACTGCAAAACTCTATTGATTATGCCCAAAGTGCAATTATGTTTACATTTGGCAATACTGGAACTGTATGCTCCACTTCTTTTCATTTTCTTGCTAATGTTTATTTTTGTTTTATTCTCCTTTCTTACATTGTTTTGTCGAACAAAATCTAATATACATAATTAAAAAAAAAGAAATTTCACTATTCTTATTGACTTCCTTTTGGATTGCTTTTCAAATTCATCAAATGGTTTGCCTGTGAATAAACACTCAGTTGATTACTAATAGAATCTCATAATAACTGCCCTAAGTTCCTTTTGCAATTAAGAACAATATTTTAAGATATACCCATGCATGTTTATTAGAGGTGTCTAATTGCTAAATACTACAGCTGCATGGGATGAAATTCAAAGAAATATCTTGTGTCAGACTAAACTTTTGTTCTGAAGATATCACTGTACAGAAGTGTCTCTTCTGTTTTGTTTTTTGCAAATCTGCTGAGGCTTTAAGCTTATGAAAGTTAAGAAAGTAAATTCCATGGAACTCTTGGCCTGTAGTTTGGAATAACTAGGTCTGTGTTTTACATAGAAGAATGTATCTTTTTTTTTTTTAATATTTTTATTAAACAACATCTATTAATTCACAATGCACCTTTGAATTATTAAATTTACAATATAAAAACAAGCTTACATATCGTGTATTTCATATAATCTGTACAATTCTCATAAAACTTCCTCTCACCTCTCAATAGAACTTCTATTTTTCTAACTTATCGTGATCTCAATAACCATATGTACTCCAATGTAGACCAGCTTCTTTCAACTACGTATATATAATACAAATATATATATAAAATACAAATCCAATTCAAATCAAATCAACATACACTTGTTCCACAATTCTTCCCCTATTCATTCTCTATATCCAATTTTCCTTTTATCACTGTCTTAATTGATCTCAGATTCTCCATTTTTTTTATCTGTTTTTTATCTTGCAGATTAAGTGTAAGATCTTCTAAAATGATACATTCTAAAACTTTTTGTAACCATTCTTTTATATCCGGTATTTCCTCTTTTTTCCAGTATCTTGCATACACAATCCTGGCTGCTGAGACCATATACAGAATTATATAATCATATCTAGAGTATTTCTTATCGATCTGATGCAGCATATTCAAGAGATATATTTCAGGTGTCAGAGGCATCTCTATTTTCAAGATTTCTATCATTAGTCTGTGAATGTTTCTCCAGTAAACTTTTGCTTTTAGACATTTCCACCACATATAATAGAAAGTTCCAGTATCTCGCGAACATTTCCAACATGTTTTATTCTCTAATTTGTATATATTTGCCAATTTTGATGGATCTAAATACCATCTATGAAACATTTTGATGTAATTTTCTTTTAAATTCTGGGCTAGAGTAAATTTTTGTGTAATAGCCCAGCTTTTTTCCCAATGTTCTAAGTTTATTACATGACCAATATTCTGCGCCCAAACAATCATAGATTCTTTAACTTTCTCTGTTTCTAATTCCATATCTAGAAGGTATCTATAGAGATGTGATGTTAAATGTTCTCTTTTCTCAAATATTATTTTCTCCCATTCGTTCAATTGTGAGTTTGTCTCGATTCCTTCTATTTTTAAATCCATTTTAAATCTTTCTTTTAGTTGCATGTATAGGAACCATTGACAATCCCAACCTTCTTCAATCAATTCTTCTCTAGTTTTAATTCTTTGGTTTCCTTTGGTATCTATGATTATTAAGTCTCTATATGTGAGCCATCCTCTGGATTTTTGTTTCGATCTCCCCATCAGCGCCTCTTGGGGTGAAATCCACAATGGCATTTTCGAATATATTTTCTTTCTCCAATATCTCCAAATTCCGAATAATGGCTTCCTTATATAATGATTAAGGAATTCTTTATCAACCTTTGTTTTATGGTACCAAAGGTAACCATGCCATCCGAATTTCAAATTTGGGCCTTCAAGATTCAAAATTCTCTCATTCTTCAGTTCCAACCAATCCTTAATCCAATTCATTCCATTTGCAAAAAAGTATAGTCTTAGATCTGGAACATTACAGCCGCCTCTTTCTTTTCTATCTGTTAATATTTTCCATTTAATTCTTGGTTTTTTAGCCGCCCATATAAATTTCGATAAATCTTGTCTCCATTCTTTAAAGTACTTAAAGTTAGTAATAATTGGGAGATTCTGAAATAAATAATTTATCTTTGGAAGAACCATCATTTTAATTGATGCCATTCTACCCAGTAATGAAAGGTTCAGTTTTGACCAATTTTGCAGTTCTCTTCTAATCTCTCCCCATTTCTTGACATAATTATTCTCAAATAATGCATTATTTTGTTTAGAGATTATAACTCCTAAATAATTAATCTTCTTCTCTTCTTTAATACCCGTTCTTTTTTCTATTAATTCTATTTCTTCCTTTCTCATATTTTTGGATATAAACTTTGTTTTCTCTTTATTAATTTTAAATCCCGCAATTTTTCCAAATTCTTCGCAAATCTCTAAAAATTTTGAAATACTCGATTCCGGATCTTCTAGAAATGCTACCAAATCGTCAGCATATGCCTTTAATTTGTAGTTATCTCCTTTTATTTTAGGTCCCTTGATCATGTCGTCTCTTCTTATCTTCCTTAATAAAACTTCAAGCACCATAATGAATAATAAAGGGGACAGTGGGCAACCTTGCCGAGTACCTTTCGTTATATTTATCGGATCCGCCTTATCTCCGTTTATTACTAGTTGGGCTCTACAGTCAAGATATAATTGTTTTATCCAAGTTATGAACTCTTCGCCGCATTCAAGCTTTTTTAACAGTTTGAAAAGAAATTCATGATCCACGTTATCAAAAGCCTTTTCTGCGTCCACGAAGACCATCATGCATTTTTTCTCGTTATGTTTTTCATAGAATTCCAACATATTGATCACCGTCCGGATATTGTCTCTAATATATCTCTTGGGTAAGAATCCGCTCTGGTCTTCATGGATCATTTCCTGTAATATAATTTTTAATCTATTCGCAAGTATTTTTGTGAAGATTTTGTAGTCTATATTTAATAGCGATATCGGCCTATAACTATTTGGATTTGTCGAATCTTTTCCCTCCTTTAATATTAAAGTAATGTTTGCTTCTTTCCAAGAGTCCGGTTTACCATATTTCGTCATCTCATTAAACATCTTCCTCATCGGTTCTCTTAATTCTTCTTGTAATTCTTTATAGTACAATCCAGTGAACCCATCCGGACCTGGAGCTTTCCCGATCTTGATATCTTTTATAGCATTTATTACTTCCATGTATGTAATCTCTGCGTTTAAATTCTTCCTTTGCTCTTCTGTCATCCTTATCAAATCTTGATTGTTTAGATATTCTTCTATTTTCATTATTCTATTACTTTTTATCTGTTTCTGATAAAGTTCTTTAAAATGTTTCCTGAATACTTTCAGTATAATTTTCTCATCTGATGTTATCTCATCATTTTTTTTTCTCACTTGCAAAATTAAATTTCTTTCTCTTCTTTTCCGCAACTTATACGCCAACCATCTTCCCGGTTTGTCAGCGTTTTCAAAATTTTTCTGTTTAAGCATGCGCAATTTTTTCTCTCAACCAAATTCTCTGCTTGTAATTCCATTTGTAATTCTTTATGTTCTTTTCTTATCTTTTTGTTCTCTGGATTCTTTCTTAATTCTTCCTCTAAATCTTTGATTCTTGATTCCAAATTTGTTATCTTCTCCTCTCTTTTCTTCCTCCACTCCGAATTCCACATTATCAACAAGCCTCTCATTACAGCTTTCCCTGCATCCCAGACCGTCTTTGCTGCTATACCGTCTTTATCATTCTCTGAAAAGTAATACTTCAATGCTTCTTTGACTTTTTTCAAATAATCTGTGTTTCTTAAGAGAAAGTCATTGACACGCCAATTACTATATTTGGACTTCTTTTTACACTTTAACTCTAATTGAATGGGATTGTGATCAGACCAAATTCTTGGAAGTATTTCCATATCTCTGACTAATGAATATAAAGTTTTCGAAATCCAAAACATGTCAATTCTGGACATACTTTTATGACTGTCAGAGTAGACTGTAAAGCCACCTTTTCCATATTTGTTTCTCCAAACATCCATCATCGATAAGTCTTCCATCAAATTGAAAAAAGTTTTCGGCAACCTACCCTGTTTCTTTTTTTTCCTTAATGTCGTTGTTCTGTCTGTCATGGGATCCACCACTCCATTCATATCCCCCATTAATAGAATATTATCTTGATTTCTATCTTCAATATATCTGTGTATTTCTTCCTTTATTTTATCGTAAAATTTACTTTTGTTTTCTAATGGTGAATATATTCCAATTAATAGAAGTTTTCTCTCAGGGATTTGAATTTCCACGCCGACATAGTGTCCTTCTTTATCTAAAAATACTTCTTGTGTTGGATATTTTGAATTTATATACATTACCACTCCTCTTTTCTTTTTTCCATACGCAGAAATGAAGCACTGCCCTAATTTTGGGTTTTTCAAGTATTTAATATCTTTGTCCCTAATTCTAGTTTCTTGTAGACAAATTACATCAGCTTTCATTTTTTCAAGATGGTGGAAGATCTGTCTCACTTTGTAGCTCGAATTTAAGCCTTTCACATTCCAGGAAACGCACTTTAAAGCCATTTTTTCAGTTTTCTTCTGCAATTATTTTATCATCTATCTCCGAGCTCAATTGGTCTTGTTCTTGTTCATGTTCAGACTCATTCTCCAATTCTTCATCTAATTCTTCTCCCTCTTTGTTTTTTTGCGTCGCTTCTGATGTTTCTTGTTTTTTATACAGTGTCTTCTTCCTGTATCCTTTTAATTCATCTATCAGACCATCCACTTGGTCCGTCGTTGTGCATTTATATCTTTTGAAATTCCAAGTAAAAGAAAGTCCTTCTGTGCGCTCCCATCTATATCTAATGTTATTCTTCTGTAAATAAGTTGTCAGATTCCTGTATTCTTGTCTCTTTTTAACGTCTGGAATGGCACATCTTTAAAAATCTTCAATTCAATATCATCCACAATGAATTTTTCATCATAATTTCTTGAGAGTATTTTCTCTTTCATCTTTGTTCTAATAAAACAAATTAGAATATCTCTTGGAAGGTTCTTTTCCTTCGCCATTTTTGAATTGATACGAAATATCTTATCAATTTCTTGTTCCATTCTTTCCTCCGTCACTTCCATATATATGGCTAATTCCGGAATAAGACGTTCATAAAGATTTTCGGCTGGGCATTCTGTCAGTCCTCTGATTTTCAAGCATCTGTCTCTGTATCTCAACTCTTGAATTTCTATTTCCTTATCTTGTCTTTTAAATCTTTCCTTCATTTCCTTCTCCTCCACTTCCATTTTAGACAGCCTTTCTTCAACTTGTTTTACTTCATTCTGCGTTGCTTTCATCTCTTTATTCATTTTTTCAATCTTTTTATTAATACTTTCCATCTCTTTTTTAATGTCCATTTTTATTTCATTTCTCGTATCTTTCAGTTCTTGTCTTATTTCTTGTTTAAAATTTATCAATTCTTCTAATATTTTTTCAATCCCTCCTGCTTGTGAATATTGATCCACAGAACCTCTTCTTTCTAGTGTTAGCTGAGTTTGGGTTGTGGTCTTTTTTCTTGTAGCCATTATCAACAATTATTAAAGTTCAATTACAGATATCTCAAGACAAATTATGACTTTCTACACCAAACTAAGATTCTTATAATAACTTATAATAATTCTTAGAATAACTTCTCAACAATTATGATCAATTTTCAAATTACATTAGCAATTTCACACTTATCTCTAACCTGAGCTTATATTTTTCTATTCTTATTCACCACCTTTATGCAAAACCGGTGAGTATCAAGCAATGTCTCAAAACGTCAGTGAGTATCAATAAGTATCAATACTATATTCTGTAAATATGTATAATACTATAATCTTATCAATAATATTAGTGCTATCTGGTTTTTATCAACCTGACTTCTTAATATTTTCTTATTCAGATATTTGAATGCTTCTGTCGATATTCAAATTATCAGGTTATCAATTTTACATCAAATAGAAAGAGTATGGTAATATAATAATCCAACAATAACAGGAAGAGCACTCTTCAAGTCAGGAGAGAATTAGAAAGAAAGAGGGAAGAGAAAAAAAGAAGAAAAAAAAACACCCCTTACTGCCCTGCTTCATAAAAAGAACAGGTTTTTAGTTTGACCACAAGGTGGTGCTGCTTAACTACATTCCAAACACAATTTACCAGTCCAAATATTATCTCGTCTTCGCCCAGCTGTGGATAATTTGTTTATCTTGACACTCTCCCCCCAAGGTCAAATTGTTTCAGCCCTTCTACTCAAAATGTTCTTTTCAAAAGTACTCTCTCTTCCCCCTTTACTTTTATAAATGCAATCTGAGTTTATCTTTCAGGCTTATTACCCTTTGTTTATTACACTGTCCTCAAACACTGTTATACTGTAAATTAAAGATATATATCAATCGTCTTCAGAACCCCCTTGATAAATGAATTAATTTTTATGATGACTTTATGTGTTTCCACACTCTCAAATCCTTCTACGATTTCCTTGTTTTCACTCTATCCCAGTCACAGTCCTTCTCCACTCCTCCGGTCTTCGATCCTCACCACACTCCCCACTCTTTTCTCCGCCGCCTCTTCACTTCTCTCTCACACACTCACCACCTTCACCTCAGCACCTTTCTAATCCATCTTCTTCTCTCCAAGTCCTTTCTACTTTCAAACACCGTCCTTTCTTTCACTTTCCTATGTTCTCAGTCAGGGCTCGCCGCTTCGCCCTACCCCTCAACCTCCAACTCTGTCTCCGTTTCTACTGCCGCCGGCGCTCCTCTTCACTCCTCTTCAGCTGCTCACCGCTTGCATCGCCGGATCAGGACACGCCGCTTTTCTCTTCTCCACAATCTCCGTCTCCGTCTCCGAGTCCAGCTCCTTCCAACTCTGCCCCCGTCTCTCTGCCGATCCTCGCCTCTCCGCCACAGCCGCCGCTTCTTCCCTCCCTTCAAACTCCAACTCCGTCCCCCGTTCAACTCCGTCTCTATCTTGCTGCCGCTCTCCACTTCACTCTGCGCTCTGTCTTTCTCAGCCACGTCCCGCCATTTCTCCTCAGTTCTTGACTAAATGTTTTCACCAATAAAAGTTCACAGTTCTTCTCTACTGATATTTTACAGTTATCTCCCCCAAAAAAAGAGATCAACTAAACATAAAGTCCACTTTTTTTCTTAATCCAATCTTTCACGATTCTTTCTTCTCGCTTACCTTCCTTCTTTCTTTTTTAAGCACAGTCTGTATTGATGAGATCTCAATTAGATTCTTTTGAAAGGTAAGTTTGTTTCTTTGTTGATCGCAGCTACTTGCTATTTATTTTAAAAAAAAGGCTATCGGCGTCCCTTCGCTGCGTTGCAGCTACCCAGCGTGGTTGTGGTTCCTTTCGGCTCTCACTTGTCTTTGTCTCCCGACCTAGAAGAATAATCTCTCCTAAAGTCTTCAGAAGGCAAGTTATCAAGCCCCCTTCAGGACCCTCTGAACTCCCTTTACCAGGGGAGTATTTGATCGGCTCTTGTATATTTCTTCAGAGCCAATTCCGCCTCGCTGGGTGATCGTGTATCGGCAGGTTTGCCTTTACACGACCGCTCGGTCCGCCATCATACCCGGAAGTCCCAGAAGAATGTATCTTTTAAGACATCTGAAATAACTGAATATTTGGGATTTCTAGTATTATAACATACCACTATCACCAGTTTAGTTAATTTCCCAGCAATCAACCACACAACTCAAAGAAACAGAATTAAAATAAAATCACATCTTGTTTCATTTGTAATGTGTGCAATGAGCTTGGAATAATTGTTTATAATTAGTTACTTCTAATTTATTTCATTCTCCAATAATAACAAGATATGACTACATTATATTATGGTTGTAACTTAATATGGAGCAACTCTACCTCTTTTGAGGAATAGTTGTTACTTGTTAGTTATTTCTGTTATCATGGTGGTTTCACTATAAAGTGGGGCAGGAATATTTCATGGTTCAAGTGCTAGCTCATGCTGTGCGTTCTGCTACCGCCTATTAGTCTTGTTGGGACTGTGACGTGCATGGAGGAGTGTACCACATACAAGTGATTTATAGCATTCGACTGCTTTCTATAGTAGACAAATAACAACTTTATTTATTTATTCTGAGAAACATAATAGGTGCTACTTTAAAAAAAACCCTATAATAATAATAACTACCTTTATGTAACATAGTTACACAAAGTTGCTTTGGAAGTAAGTAAGAAATCTTACTTTTAAAAGGTAATTTTTTATGTTCTGAAGGGGAGCTGAATGAACAAAGGAAATATATTTTCTGCCTACCAATACAATCTACATTCAGTAGATGGTGGCTGTCAATGGATAACAATTAGCAAAATGATGTACCTTTTGATTGTATCCATGATATTCCTATCCGATAAACAACTACCACTCTAAATATTTCTAAAAGTACAGACTTCTTAAATATAAATATTGTGAAAGAGATAAAACTATAAACAATTCACTTCTATCCCCCTCCCCCCAAATCAGCTTAGAAATGGCACCACTAATACAGTATTGTTGTTGTTGTCTTCAAGTTGTTTCTGACAGCACCTCAAGGCAAACTCAACAAAGGATTTTCTGGGTCTGAGAGTGTGTGACATGCCAAGGGCTCCCAGTGGGTTCCTGAACTGTTACACCACAATGCCTCTCATAATACAGCATAGTTCAGGTTAACAATCTATCAAAGGACTATTTTTGAGTTAAGTACCACTGCAGTTAATGGGATATCTTTGAGTAATCATATCTGGTTGATTTGCATCCAATTTACATACTAGGGGTGAGTGGGGAGGGGACTTTCTAGAATTGTGCAAGAAAGTCAAATACAAAACTATATTATTCAGAATTTATTGCAGAAAATGTGTGAAATGTGGTTTGTTTCTGAAGATGAAAAAAAAAAGGCTGCATATATATATATATATATATATATACACACATACATATATAGATTGAGAGAGAGAGAGAGAGAGATGGTCAGTCCATCAGCCACTCTAGAAATTGTTTAGATTTAAATCAGCTTCACTGGATTTAGATGGAAAGGAGAAACAGAGCTGGATATCATCAACACATTGCTGGTACCAGATCTCAAAACTCCAGACAACTTCTCTCAACAGCTCCACAGACAGGTTAAGAAGCATGGTAGACAGAGTACAATTCTGAGAAATTCGAAAGGACAAAGGCTAAGGAATCTTCCAGCAGCAACTTCTGGACCTACCCTCCAGAAAGGAAAGGAGCTATATCAAAATGATGCCTCCATGTCACAAACCAGAGAGATGGCACAGAAGCATACTGTGGTTGGTGGCATCAAAAGCCACTGAGAGGTCCAGTAGAACTTACACTGACATTTTGCCACTGCATAGTTCTTGATACACATCATCCATCAACAAGACCAAAGCAATCAACCTTGCCTGAATCCAGACTGAAATAGCAATTGAAATAGCAAATTGAAATATACAGGGTTGTAACTGCAGGCTTTCAGTTGCTTTATCTGCAGGGTTTTGATAAAATCAGTATTTTAATGTTCTTAACTATTTGTTATAAAGCTATTTTTTTAGTTAGTTATCTACCTTGGAAATTAGTTCACTAACTGAACAGTGGATTAAAAATATCTCAAATAAACAAACAAGTTTTTAAAAAAACAACTTCAGGAGATTTAGATGATCTCTACCTCCTCAGGTGGTGATATTTACCCTCTGCAGTGTGATTCTTAGGCAGCTAAAATGTGAGAAGATGCTAATAGCTCTAAACTGCTTTTGCAGATTTTTCCTTTTCTCTACTTTTTTGTATAAACACTAGGTGCTTTTTGCTCCTTTTTTTACCCCTTTCCTTTCTCCACTTTGCACCTTTAAGAAACCTAGGAGGGGTTTCCCCTTTGCCAGAAGCAGTTTTTTTTGGGGGGGGGAGGAAGCTTACCAGTTTCCTTTCTTCCCTGTGTCTTATCCCTGTTCTTTTAATCTCATAAACATTTTGGAATTTTTATCTGTATTATTTTCAACGATGTGTGGGACTTTTTTTATGCTCCTGCTATTTTTAATGTAGAGTCTGTCCTTCTTTCTACATTGATTCTGCCCTTGATTTCCTTTGATTTGGATTTTATTAATATCCTGTCCTTCATAATGTAATCACTTTCATGAACAGATAGGAAAGAAAAGACCCACTTTAATCAATGGGTTTGACTTTGATAACTGTGGGTCAACTATGTTCATAGCTACCTTGGGATACAACCCACACTCTTTTAACTTTAAGGTGGAACACTTTAACCCACTCATCCAAGGCTAATTCCAACTGTTGGATATTGGACAGAAAAGATAACAATCTGCATACATTAAATTATGTGTATATATGCAGTTTCAGCATAGTTACTGTAATTTAAATTAAAATACAATACATCTCACTCTTCTAAGAAAGTGTTACAAAGACCCTACAGGTGCTAACTGCTGATGGGTGTTTTTTTTCCCCCTGACAATTCCTCAGGCATAGACTAATATTTCTACTTTTCATATAACACCCAAGAAGATCAGATATAGCTGGAGAGAACTGTCAATTTATCTGTCCCACACTTTCCATACTAAGGGCGTTATGGCACCTGAGGTCATCCAAAATTCTGGAGCAAGCACTAAACTCATCTAATGATTCTGTTGTCCCTTGGTGGTTCCCATAAAAATAGACTGTTTTTCCTGGGCGTACAAACCAGTAATCTGTACAAAGACCAGGATCCTATTATGTCAAATTGTGTAATGGACTATAGTAATGGACTATAGTGTGAGTGACTTGATCGTCTCTCTGCTCATGCCAAGAGTTTAGGAAAACCTCCCTGCCTAAGCAGAAGAGCCCCATTGATGAGAACAGCAGTAGAAGGAGCAATTTTTATTCAGTGTTTTAGTACTTTATTCACAATACCTGCAGCCCTTCAGAAGCCAATACCAGAGCCATTTTTGCATGAAGGGGCTGCGCCTTTTCTGGGACAGGATGGCAGCGACTGGCAGGTCATGCTTCTGCACGATGTTGTTGTCACCGGCCCACTGCCATCCCATTCCCAAGCATCATGCTCACGCAGTTTTTGCAAAATGGAAAAAATCCATTTTGCACCTGCCATCGTCCAGTGCTCCCATTGCTCCTGGCCATGCAAAAGCCACAGAAGTGCAATGGCAACATTTCCTTCAGTAGCATAGCAATGGAAAGTGCCCAGCTGCATTGCTGAAGGAAGAGGTGGTGCTACTGCGCTCCCTTCCACATGGACCGAGCAGGTATGGAGCAAGCAAGTGTACAATCCAGATCCGGGATTGCAGTGTGATGACACGGAAGAGTGTCATCATGCGGAAATGGCCCTGGATTTCTTCAATGCACTAAGAGATCCTTGCAGCTAAAGTACTATAGAACAGACGGCTAGGAAAATTGTCTGTCCAATGGCATGGGTGATTTTGCAAATCAGTCTTCCCAGACTGCTTTGGCTGCATAGATTTCTCGAGGTCAGGATTAGGCCATGTCCACACTAACTGTTATAGTGCTATTATTCCATTTTCAACATCCTATGGAATCCTGGGCTTTGCAGTTTAGGGAAGGGAATTTAGAATTCTCAGCCAGAGAGCTCTTTGGCCTCAGTAAACTACAAACCCCAGAATTCCACAGGATGTTAAAAATGGAATAATAGCACTATAACAGTGTTATGCAGAAATGGCCTCAGAATGAACTCTGTATGGTACAACTTCTTCCTCTACTTGCTGACCACCAGCATCACTGTCAATTTCATTATCTTCTTTTCCTTCTTCCTTCACTGTCATTGCTCCTCCTACAAGACACTAGCCATGTGCTTTCTTATGATCCAATGTAAAATTAGTTTTCAAATATTCAACGGAATCCTAGCCTAGACTTTTATTTTTATCTTCTAACCACAATTTTGCCACTAGACTCTGATTTTCTGCTCAGCGATGATCTAGAAATGGAGAAGATTTTGTTCTTCAGACTGTCCACTTCTTGGCCTGCAAAGTTCATTTCCATGACTTTCTTTCCTTTGGTCCAAATTTTCACTAATGTTCCTATTATGGAAGTTCACTGGAGATACCTGCCTCATGTTGAAAGTCACCTCTTTTTACACTGTGCTATTTTCAGTTTCCAGTTCTGTCTGCCTTCCCCCCACCCCACCCCTTTCACATCCTCCTTCTGCTATCTCACAGTCAAGGTACAGCGTTCTGTCTTTCCAACCATTTTTATCCATCCCTTCAGTACTTTCTTTACAACAGTTTAAAACAAATTCTATTCCTCCCTCTGGCAACCTAAAAGAATGTGTTGCTGGCTAGTCCTATATATTACAATTGTCACATTTTCCATTAAGCGAGAAGAAGATGTGAGTAGGAAGTAGAAATATTTTTAATGTGATAGTCAGTCATCTGTACGGCTTGCCTGCATGGACCAAAAAAAGAAAAAAATGCAGACAAATGGAAGAAATTACATACAAAAATGTATAATTAATTGCATAGAAAGGGCAGAACACAGTGCACCACCTATCCATGGAATATTTTTAAAAAGTAGAATGAGGAAAATCCATGCACCTTGATTTGATACACAGTGAGTAACATAAATCAACACATTTTCTTTAAAAAAGAAAGAAAATCCTGATGCTGTTCAATCTTACTGAATTGTAGAAAAACTAGATTTTTATGAATAAAAATGCTGGATGGAGGAAATAATATTACAAGCACAAACATACATTTTAAGTTTATAAAAATATTTTGCCACTTAAATAAGTAAGCCGTGGAGATGCTTCATACAGACCTGTTAAAAGTACGCTGCATGTGTCTCTCCAGATCATAAGAAACATGCTTTCTATTACTTCTAAATTCATTTTGTCTCTCATGCTCTGAATTTAGGTTTTGAACGATATAATCATGTGTACTTATGTAAACCCCACTGGATTCAACAGGTCTTTAGTACCAGGTAAATAATTATAATGTTGCTGCTTTAAAGGACTAAAGGATAATCTTGGTTTTCATTTACTGAGCAATGTAAATTTGCATGTGTTTGGAAGCTAGATATGTGAACAGCATCTTATCTACTGTTCAAAACACAGCAATCACAACGAGGAATCATGCTCACCAACTGTACAAAAGAGCATGACAAGATTTGATTAAAAACATAATTCATCACATATGTATTAAATGGCTTGAAGCATTAAAGACACTGCTTTTGGTTCTCATTCAAAAAAAATAGCCTTTCCATTGGCACAGTGCCCTTTGGCACCAGGTTACAGTGCTGGCTAGCTAACAGAGACAGAAAAAGTGGTGCTTAATGAATCAACAAAGTCATTTCCTGCAACTCTCTGCATTTCCCTAGACGCCTTTGCTGCCAATTGCTGACCAGACACAAAGTTGCTGTTCAGTATATGACAGATAGCAGAACCAGGATTCAAGGTTGTGTGTCCACAATTTGATTACACAGAAGCCAACACAACATGCACACCTAGTGATACCTAATCAATCCATCAGGATCTGCAAGAATTTGTGATAGCTAGTCTTTGCTATTATGGCATTTGCCTTCGTGAGCCAGGAGAGGACGGATTACAAGGAAGTGGTTTAACTGTGAGTTATCCTGTCTCTTACCTGAAAATGAATATAAACTGGGTAGCATGGCAGTCACCATGCAACATATGTATTGTAGGCTCTATTAAAATTCTTATAGTTATATCCCTGGGTGTTTTGAACAGTTGCACACTCTACCTTTAAGCAACCCTGGCAAATTCTCTCCTTAGACAACTACAGCTGATCAATAAATCATAACAGAATATAGTTGAAAGAACGCTGTACACCCACCTCCTTTTGTATGCTCATATGCACTTGCAAAAGTTCCTGTGTGATCCTCTTGTTTATACTAATGTAGGTTATGCTTGACAATAAAAGGAGCCATTCTTTGGTTTTTCTGACTAGACTCTTGGGAGTTCTTATATAAAATGATGGGCCAGAAGCTGTTGTTGCAACGATGTAAGGTGATCATTTACAATAGTCACATAAATTTAGCGGCTTCCCTATAAGGTATTAGAGTAGTGCAGGAATGCACTTTTCAGTTTAATTAATGGTACGTCAGGCATTTCTAATCTAAAACCTCATTTTTTCTCCCAGAGGGATACTAAATCCGCTGTTTTAAATTGCATTTACCTGCAGTTTGGTGTCCAAGCTGTCATCTCTGCTGCGATTTATCTTTTTCCCTCCCTAAACACTGTACAAATTGCCTAGCCATTTTAAAATTATATAGCAGCAGGAATCAAAGTTGTAATTTTGTTTTTTTGTTTTTTAAATGAGCTGGGTTCTTTACTTCCAAGTTCACTTAAACATATTCTATTTTTCAAAATGAAATTTAACATGCAAAATATAAGAGTCAGAAAAAATGTTAGTAAAACTATGGAAAGTGTGATTAAAAGCTGTAGGAACTCAGGATAGAAAAAGTATTCAAAATATTTAAAAAGTGCTTGAAAACCACATTTTTAGAGGGTCTTGAGAAATCCTGACAAGCAGAATCTTGGACTGATGACAGCCTTCACAATTCAGAAATTATTCCATGGAAACTGCGCACATGTGTGCAGAGAAAGAGAGAAAGAGCATTTTTGAGACATAAAATGCTGTTTTCTGCACAGAAGATGCTATAATTTTGGATTTATTCTTTTAAGTTCACTTACATGTTTTTTTTTTTTTAATGAAATCACTGTTCAAATTGCTGAAAGCAGAAGGGTGGTTTTGGAGCAGAAAAATGCTGTAATTAGGGATTTATTTTGTGCAAAACTCACATGTGGTAGATTTGTATAGAAAAATGATTTTCTGCATAAGAAACAGTTTTTTCTCTGTCCAGGAAATAATATTTATTCATGTAAATATTTTCTGTGCAAAAACTCATTTTCTCTGTGTAGAAAATGATGTTTTCTGCACAAAACAACCACATAAATTTTGCACAAATTAAGCCCCAAATTGGAAATAGGCTTTAAAAGTTGTGCAGTTTTCACAGACAGATGAAAATGTCTAAATTACCTGTTGCTTCCTTCATGAAGAAACTTAGTGAATAATAATTATATCCCTGATGGGAACTAGGAATATTTCCCAATATCAGGAAGATTCACCAAACTTCCTGCACTGATGGATATTAAAAACTTCGCCAAACCTATGTCTCAAGTCAATTTCAGATTGCCATGTATATTTTGTTTATGAACTGAAAAAGCCATGATTTCTGATGGTTGCTATTGCTTCTCTGAAATGTAGAAGTATTTTCATTCCACACCCATGAATGGGAAATTATTGTGCATGTAATTATTTATACTAGGTATTTTGCTTGCTTCAGAGTTTTTCAGCTCAGATAAGGAGAAACATGTGCATTCATATATGCACAGTCAGGATACTGAATTCTTAATTTCATAAATACACTATAGATACTGGACTATTATTTAGATATAATGCACAAGTCCAAAACATAATTGCTTAAATATCAAGTAGAATTAGTCACAACTAAAATAGACTGATTGAACCAGTGGAACTTACATACATGTTGACAAAGCTGCCATTGATTCAACAGGCTTACTCTAGTTGGGGAAAAAATGGATTTTTTTTCCTATAGGTTTGTCATTACTTTCACTGTTAGTGAAACAATAAAAAAAAGTCAATACTGCCACAAGATGACAGTACTTTACCATCAATTGCCATTCTTGTCTCTAATTATATTATGACACAAAAGCAAACACCCTCTTCTTCTCATCCTCCATCAGACATTGGATTTGTTGAGGTTATATACAGATTATATATCTTTAAGTTGGCTCTAATTCATGACAACCCTATCATAGGATTTACCTGGCAAGATTTATTCACAGGAGATTTGCAATTGCCATCTTCTACGGTTGAGACACTGCATCTTGCCCAAGATCATTCTCCAGGTTTCCACAGCAGAGTAAGCATTTGAACCTTGGTCTACCAGAGTCCCAGTGGAAAACCCACTATCTAGAAGCCTAAAGGTATATTCAGGTTTGTATTATACCCTCTAGGCTTCAATCTGGCCATCCTAATACTTAAGCACATGTTGTTCAGGATGTGCAGATGAACAGAGTTCAGGAAAAGAATTCATGCACCCTGTCAGTGATGAAACACCAGAAAATGTTTTCACAGGATGAATGCAAAAAGCAGTAATATGTTTTCAGGAACTAAGGAAGATCAGAACCCTATGGTACTTTAAAGCTAAAAAAATGTTTTATAGTTGGGAGTCTATGTTGTATATGATGAAATTATACAGAAATTAGATGTTGAAACTACTGACATTGAAAATAATTAATATTATAACATCCACAAATTTGTTGCTGACAGTTTTGTCAATGTCCAGTATTAAAGAATTATTGTCATTGTGAGTAATTTTGCATCTGATTTCCTTCTGAATCTACATACTGAATATACATGGAATTTTGCTTGAGACTCCATGCATCTAGCAAAGTGGGCCATCTTCATGAAAGCTTGTGCTCTAATAAATTTGTTGGTCTTTAAGATGCCACAGGAATCTTTGTAGTCTTTTTCTGCCACAGACTAACCACTGCCCTTTGGAAATTGTGTTAAGATTTGATTATTCATATATGAGCCTCTGATGGTGCATTCACACAGGTTTAATGGCCCAAAGTAAAGCCCTTTCAGAGACATTTGTGTAATTCAGTAGTTATTAAACTACATGTAATTAAATCTATATTTTCCTTCCCTAGTACCTGCTCCTGGAAGCTAATTATATCTGCTATATCTGAGGGGCTACATCATTAGTAATGATTACAGCTCATCCAACATATTCCTATTAAAGCATTAACATTCTATTCTCTCCCGCAAGGAAGGCCTTGGACTTTCCCATTATCATTTTCTACATTACAATGGGAAGAAACCTTTGTCTTAACTTCACAAATTGATCTCAAACTTCAATTAGCAATACATTGTGGGGGGGAAATTCACAGCCCCCCATTATCTATAAAACTTGATCTTAAGAGGGTCTGATTACACATCAGATGAACGAGAACAAAAAACACAAAGCAATCAGTACTGTATTAAAATCTGGTAACTGAAATCTTTGATGTTTTGATTCCTTTCTTAATCATGCAAAGTCAAGAATAAGTTAATAGAATTTTCTGCTTTTTATAAGAAACTGCCAAGATCTGGTGAGAAAGCAAAATAAAGATGCCATTTATCAGTTGGAATCTTATGTCCTCTTACCAGGAAACAAGCTGTACAGTAGAAAAGATAGAGATTTCTGCACATCTTGGGTGCAAAAAAGGAAATTGACAAAGAAGTTTTGAAATGTAAAAAAGAAATGTGGCATTTGATGGTTTATCTCAGGGTGTCAAAAGACCTTTACTCATTAAGGATGAGTTGATGAGTATTCTTTACATCACTATGTAACTCCTTCAGGCCAGCACTATGCGCTCTCTTTCTCTCTCCATATATATATATGTGTGTGTATGTAAGTCCCTTCTTAGAAAGTTTATCGGAGGGATATTCTTTTACTCTTGCACTCCATCTCAAAATCACCTGTTCTTACATTGTATAACACCCAAGAAGAGACTGATGCTGTTCCTTTTTACTAGAGGGAAGGGAGGGTCTGGGAAGTTATTCAGACTATGATCACCTGCTCTGATCTCTTTAGGAAAAGAAAAGGCATGCCCTCCCATTTGAGAGCAAACTCTCATTTCTTGTCCTTGATTGAGGTGAGACCAGCTGCTTCTATATGGTCTTAAGTACCTTTTTTCTCCATCTATTTCCCATCAGTAAGCAAGAGAAGCCTCTCAGAACTTGACCATGTAGGATCTTGGGCATAGTTTTTTGTTTGTTTTGTTATCTGCAGGAGCAAGTGTTATGTAGTGGTTTGAGTACTGGACTAAGACTCTGAAGACCAGGCTTGACTCGTTGCTCAGCCATGGAAACCCACTAGGTCACCTTGTAAAAGCTGCACTCTCTTTGCCTCCTTCTAAGGATAAGACAAACCTCCCTCTGAGCAAATCTTCCAAGACAAACCCACGATAGGTTTCCTTAGGGTCACCACCACCACCACAACAACAACAAGAGGAGCTTTTATCTTCTAATGTTCTAAAATATATGTAAATGTGTTCAGTTAAGTATCACTTAATCATTTAAATGTCCGTAAGTTAAAATTCAAATACATGATCATTAATATTGGACCATTTTCTTCTCTGAAGCAAGCAGTCAAGTACACCAGGTAAATACATTGATTTATATGTGATCCTAGGGTTTGAGGAAATATTTCAATTCTCAATTGTGGTATCCCAAAAAGTAGTATCAAGAGATACCGGGGACTCTGAAGGAGCCCTCTGTCTGCCTAAGATGGGGGGGGCGCTAAAATAGTATTGATTCTTCTGCTTTCAAAGACTTCACTTTCTTTACTGTGAAAAAAAAAGTTAAATTCTAGCCACCTGGAAGATGTAATCACCTTTTTTCTTTTTTTTCAAATAAATTGTATTTTTGTTTGAAAATTCTCAAGCCCTATAAAAGTGTCCAGCTTCTGGCTTCTCTGGGTACTGGAAAAGGCTCTGTATGGGAGCCTTCTTGGTTGCTCCCAGATTGGACTTCTCCAGGTTGCCTTTCTGTAAAGCCTTAAAAAAAAAAAAAAAAAAAAGGAAAAAAAAAGCAAGCTTTTCACAAATGTCTGGTTCCTGAAAAAAGGAAATTTTAATGGAGAGGGAGTGTGGCTACTTTTTTTTTGGTCTGATGTTTGTTTAAATTTAATCCTTTTTTAAATGACTGGTTCAATAGTGTTTTCATATTATAACCTTATGCATTTAATTCAATCTGCTTTTTTAAAAATACTGTGAACTGCAATATAATTGAATCCAAGTTTTGTGAGAAAGAGGGAATATAAATTAAACAAATAAAAATAACTATTAAAGAGAAAAATGGCCAGCTCAAAGAATACTGACTAGTTGGATCAACAGCTCAACCCCATAGAAATCAGATTCCTATGTTCAATATATCCAATTGTGTCTTTAATCCAGAGGAAGGCAGTGATGTGGGGTTCACTTGCACCATTTCCCCTGCCCCCAAGTTCTTTCTGCATTGTGGATCTCTTCTGGTTAAATGGTAGTACTGCAGCCACAACATTGTGAGTTTGATCCTGCAGGGCTCCAAGCTGACACAGTCTTCCATCCTTCCATAGGTCAGTAAAATGAGTAGCCAGCTTGTTGGGGGCAATTAGGTAAACACATTGTAAACTGCTTAGGGAGTGCTTAGCATTGATAAGTGGTATAGAACTGTAACTGCTATTGCTATTAATGTTGGGTTGAAGAGATACATTGTTGCAACAGACTGGAAATGTTTCCTGACTGCCAATTGTCTTAACATCCCACTCCTATTCTACCATAGAGAAAAATGTTAGATTCACTCTTATTTAAAATTTGGTACATTTTTATAACTAAAACCATTCAATGACAATCAAAATCAGGCATTTGCCACCTATCTACGTTATCTCCTTATCTCATGGAAAGCAAAAGGACAGTTTCAGTATGAGAGAGTGCAGTGGAACATCTGGCTAGCTACTAAGACAGTACTGGAAACGCATATATATTTGCTTATGATGTTAAAATGAATGTTAAAAAGATGGGTAGAAATATTGAAGTTCTATACAGAAAATTTTAAATCTAGCCTACAGATGCTAGATCAAGTAACAAATTTAAATAGAATCCTTCATTGCAATAATTTATTATGAGAAAGAGCTGACCTGAAGACCAAATAAACTTTACTTTTTAAACTTATAAGCTGAATTGTAAACAGCTGATATTAAAATTTGGTGGTCGGAGATCCTCTTATAGTAAGCTACTTCTATAATCTTATGATTAAAAAAGTACAGATATGAGATGACTGACATAGGAATTTAACAATTGTTCCTCTTCTTAACATGTCCTTATTCTGTTAGAAAAACACAGGGAAGATGTATGGTTTAAATACACACTCTAAAATTTGCTAGAAATGTGATGATTTTTTTCTCTTATTACCATACTGTCATATATATATATATATATATTATCCATTCTGTCATACTCTTACAATTCATATCTTGTTTCTCTTAGTGTCTGATTTTTCTATAAAGACTCTCCATTTCTCAAATTTTTGATTTAAACTTTTTCTGTCAGTGCAATTCTGATGAACTTATAAAAATGCAAGCACACTTTTTCATGGGAGATTTCACACTGCCTAGTTAGCTGAACAATTTAGTGTTGTAGTCGGAAATGATTTGAGGGCATATAACAAAAACAACAACAACAAGTACCAAGATATGGAAAATTCTCTTACTGGAGCAAAAAAACTAGACACCACGCACTCATTCAAAAATCAAAAGAAAAGAAAGTGTCTGAAGAATAAAGTCAAGAACAAGCATTGCAGAAAAAAGGAAGACAAGAATTAAATTGATGTCTATCAAATTAGCAAATGCAGATAAGATGGAAAGGGTCATTAATACTTTAGAAGACAGAAAAAATGATTCAAGTTGTTCGTGGCATGATGAAAAATCTAGTGAAAACGAAATGCACCAGAGATAACTGTATGTGTATCAGAGCAGGAAAAAAAATCAAATGCACAAAATGGGTGAGAGTATGTTTGATTGCAAAACAGAAGAAAAGAAACCAGGAATTTTCATAGGCCAAAAGCTAATCATGAATAAGCAGTGAAACACAGCTAAAACAATCCTACATACAAAGAAGAATGAACTGTACCTATCATAAAAGTAACTCTGTTCTCTGTTGGTCAGCCTTCACTTGGAATAATGTAGGGAGTACAGTTCTGAAAACATGAAAACCTCCTGTGAACAAATCTGGCCAAGAAAACCCTGTGATAGGTTCACCTTACCATCACCATAAGTCAGAAACAACTCAGAGGCACACAACAACAACAAATCAAGTAACTGAAACATATTCAGAGGACAAACAGGAGAACATATTCAGAGAACAACAAGGAGAAGAACCTTGAGACTCAAGGCCTCTCCACCCTACACTGTTACGATGTTTTTATTCCACTTTAAACATTCTGTGGAATTCTGGGGTTTGTAGTTTATTGAAGCCAAAGAGCTCTCTGGCAGAGAATTCTAAAAGCCCCTCCCTAAACTGCAAACCCTGGATTCTATAGGCTAGTGAAAGTAGAATGATAGCTTGATAACAGTGTAGTGTGGAAATGGTCTAAGTTCTTTGAGGTAACAGGGAGGCAGTTGTATGCATTTAGCTTGGAGAAGAGATGACTAATAGCTCATCCAATAGCCATATTTGGATATTTGAAGAACTGTCATATTACTGATGAAACAAATTCGTTTTCTGTTGATCCTTTCAACACTGCCTGAACCAATAGGTTCAAATACAAGAAAGATTACAACTAAAGAACAGAAAAATCCTTATGATAGCACAGGCTGTTCAGCAATTGGAGGAGTCTCCAATTGCTGAACAGCCTGCACTATGAGAAAGATTTTTCTGTTCTTTGTGAGGGTCCCACACGCTTAACCCTACCAAATGTGGAGGAACAAGCATACATCTTTCTCAGGAATTTCAAGCAAGGATTATATCAATGCACTTAAGGAATGCAGTTCCTTCATGTTTTTGGCATTGGTAGAAGGTAAGAGTGGATTACCACTGAAATCTCTTATCTTATTCAAAGATACGTCTACTTTTTGTTGTCATAGGTTTGAGCCAACTAATCAGCTACACGTAGGACCATAGCACAGTCAGATCAGAAAATGGACCAGCTCCTGGCTTTTGCATCCTGCTGTTCAATAAACTTCCCCTAATAAAGGGTCAGAAGGAGATGAAAGAGGGGAAAAAAAGCTAATCAAAGTTAATTGTTACAGCTAAAGCTGATTCATTAGAGACATTGGCTCATGTAGAGTGAAAGCACCCTTGCAAAAGTTTCTCTAGAACAATTGAATATACGGAACAAAGTGTTACTTAATAATTTTGAATGATATAGAAACTTTGATTTACTGTTAATTATATAGGGCTTAACTTCAAGGCAGATAACAATTACAGAATCCTAATGCCTGAAGGAGAGATTTATAATGCTCTTAACTGCCATCCTACTGATGCTTTGCTAATCTTCAAAATATCTTTATTTTTTCCCATATCGCATGCTTCAGAACCCTGCCAAACACAAAAAAGCTGTGTGTGCATGTGCACACAAATACACACACACACACACACACACACACACATGCATAGTCCCTAAAGCTTTCTCATACTGATACCTCCTTCAGGAGCTCAGTAAAATATGTCTCTTGTTCTTTTTTCACAAAGAAAAATATCTCCCTCATTTAAAAGATATTGTTTTCAAACCTCTTTGAAAGTTCTCTTTTGTGTTGTCTTTAAGTCTGAGATACTATCTATTATATGTCATTTCACACCAGAAAATCAAGATTGATCATCTATACATAGAACCAGTTTGGCCTACTCATCATGCAACTAACAAGGAAAAGTTACGACTGTTCTGCTTTCAAATAACCATTTGTGGCTTCAGAAAACATCATCACTAAGTTGTCATATACAGTAGACTGGCCCCTCCACATTCACGAGGGTTTGGGGTGCAGAGCCCTTATGAGAGTGGAAAAGCCATGAATAATTCCCCTCCCCCATGATCCATTCTCTTCTGGGGCTTCCCTCCCCACATTCCTTTGCCTCTGGCCCCTGCATTGAGGGGGAGAATGACAAGGTAAAAAGCTTACCAGTACTGTCCTCTCAGAGAGAGAAGAGCAGAGTTCTGAGGTTCTAGCTACTTCCAGTTACCACCATGAGAAAGGAGGGGTAGGAGCAAAGAGAACACCTGACCAATGAACAGCCATTACACAGCAGAATGTGCAGCCATATGGTAGACAGAACATGCATCCAGCAGTGTGGGGGGCTTTGCTCACCCCAAAGGGGGGGGAGTCCATTTTAAGCACAAGGCTTGGAAGGAATGCAAGGGAATGGGAGGAGTAAAACGGCATCTGCTCTGTGAATAATCAAATTTGTGAAGGTCAAGCCCACAAATGTGGAGGAGGGACTGTACAATAATCTGGGGATGATGGGGCAAAATGTCTTATTGTTACAACTTCGAGCAAGGCTCTATTGTAGACCTGTTCCTTTTTGCTTCTATCCATTGCATTGCATCAAAATATAGCCCACAAATAAAGTGAACAAAACTGCTTATTTATATAAGAACTGTTCCTACATGGAATGTAAGTGAATATTTAATAATCTCATAGGGGACCACATAGAACTGCAAATGTTTAAATGTCTTGAAATGAATAAACAATAGTTAGAAAAAAGATATCTGAAAACATTTCCTTAAAGATACTCTGATACTCGGTAGCACTTCTAGGGTACCTCTGGTGTGCCTTACCCCAGGCCAGCCTTTGTCTCAGGCCTCGCCAAATGTTGAGCCTCAGGAAAGTTGAGGAGATACCTCTGGCACCTCAAAAGCAGTAGTTTATTACAGGCTTTGTTTTCCCATTGCATTTCCTGACAGGCTGCCAGTCTGGAAATCAATAGGGTTAGAAAAGCAAGATAAGAGTTTTCTGCTTCACCAGTCCTAGATATACGATCAAGCCAATGAAATGAATTCTTCTTTGTTGCAATGTACCAAGCAGACAGGCATGGAAAGGGGAGGTTTAACTCTCCCTGCCTTACAAGATCAGGGTGTAGTATGGGGTAGGGAGGCAAAATAAAGGCAATGGCCCCAAGAAAAAATCTGGTCCCCCAATGATTTTTTTTCCAGTCCCCAAATTCCTATCCCTGACACTGAAAGTCATTCACACCTACAACTCTTATATTTGCCATGTTTGCATTTCTTTTGGAAATCTGCCTGCCTCTTTCATGTGACCCTGAGAAGAGCAGAAAGAGAAATGTCTGTGCATATGTGTGAGTCAATCTGAGAGATATGGTAAAGGGCATTTTGCTGCCTCGCTAAAAAAAAATAAGCAAGAGACCCAAATATACCAGGAACTGCAACTAGATAATGAAAAGGAGAACAGTTTTGTCCAAAGCAGAAAATTTGATGTGAAACAAAAAGGTTCTATGTTGTTTGCCACTGGCCAAACCTTCTTCCAGAAAGTGGGGAGGTCATGAATTAAGCAGTTTTTCTGTACAATACCTGCAAAACACAGCCATCCACCTCCTTTAACAATATCAAACCCTTTAAAATAGATGGTATCTTCATGCAGAGAGGATGGCAGTACAATCAATTCAGTTATCTATGACTGATTTAGTGAGTTAATATACCCACATTTCAGATACGTACATTGGCAGAGGCATGCATACAATATATCAGAAATGGGAACTGTGGCCTCACAGAGAGGGGAAAAAAACACTTACCTATTGAGTCACCACAGGCCAGCTTTGTTCCAAGATAATCATAAGTAACCCATTAATTTAAAATATAATTATGCTCTGTTGCTAAGTACAGATGAACAAAACCTTATACATCCGTAAATAAAACCTTATACAGTTTCCTCTGCAGAAACATCTGCAGTAACTATTTTTAAATCAAGTCCCTTGCATTATGTCTTCATTGAAATTAAGCTAATCTCAGTACACTGAACCAAAAGAGCATATTTCTAATTAGTGGTGCCGCATAAAGAAAGAAAGCGAATTCCATTCAAGTCTCCAGGTAGCATCAGAATCTCTAGCCAACATATCTAATGTTTGCTGTGAGTGATTGACAAATGGATGTTTCATGAAAATGAGGCAATTAGCTTAAAGTCTTAGTTATTGTAGCTGATGTGTATCATAAAATTAGAGTTCAGGTCTCCTGCCGTGATAAAACAGCGTATGTGTGTGTGTGTGTTGGAAGGCAGAGAGGATGACTAAGTAAGAAAACAACTAGACAATCCCCCCAAAAATTCCATCACCATGACATAAAAATCTAAATACATGCTGTGGTCTTTGCTGCGCAGGATGAAAGCACTTGAGCTACAAAACAACACTGCTTCCACAAGGACCTGCTGATGAACAGAGTATTTGTCAAAGAAAATCTATGCCACTGTACAACCTGGAAAGTACAACATGAATCTTAAGACCCAGATATTGTTAAAAAGTGTTAATTTCTCAGCAAGATCATCTGTTTGAAACTACAGGCAAGCATATCATCTACAACGGACTATTCAACAATGGAGAAGGAAACACCATGTACAGAATGTTGTTCTGTCTCTTTGAAAGAGACAAGAGGTCTTAATTAGAATGGTCATCTAGACCATTTGTATATATCTATTCTACCCTGGACTAAGTAGGCCTAAATGTCCTAAAGGCACCAGATCTCCTATGATCTTAGAAACTAAGCAGTATCACTCCTGGTTAATACTTAGATGGGAGACTACCAACGAATACTAAGTGCTAATGGATATATTTCAGAGGAAGAAACTGATAAAGAGAACCAGCATAGTTTGAGCATTGGGCTGTGATCCTGGATCCTGGGTTTGATTCCCTGCTCAGCCATGGGAACCACTCAATGACCATGGGCACATCACATACTCTCAGTCTCAGAAACCCAACCATAGGTTCACCTTATGGCTGTCATAAGTCAGAACGAACTTGAAGGCACACAGCAACTGCCCAAACCACCTTCTATTATTCCTTACCTAAGAAAACCCTACGAAATTTGTGGATTGATAGGCAACTTTAAGGTCAATACACATGTGCATTGGACTAAACATGGAAAATACCATCTCCATATCAGGATGCAGATGAAAAATAACTGTTCTTTGGATTCCTTGCAGTTTGAATCACTGTTTGAAGCAACTGATGCATCATAAAACCTGTGCTATGAAGAGACAAATAGATAGAGCAACTAAGTCAAAAATGAGGGATCATGAGTCCATGCTGATATATCTTAAGGTGAGGACACTGCTAGAATGGGTCACACGTGCTTTACCTAATAGAGTGCTTGAGCAGAATGGTGGCCTGATAGCCAGGAAGGTGTTTTCTTGTCAATGGAATTTCCACAGTTTACATACTACATGATGACAGTTGTTGGTAACCTCCAGGGAATGAACTTTACTCATAATGAAAGCAGCCAAGGTCAAGCCTGTGATATTTTGCTGTCTGCAGTAAGGGACAAAACAGTGTCTTCTGGCCAATCAGAAGCTAATGTGCAGCTGAATTCTATTTCAGTACTGGCAATTGAACAGTATCTTTTATCACCTCTGAGAGATCAGCTGCTTTAGGGGACTCACTAAACACCAAACTCTTTCTTTCAACAAGAGTGGAATACCAGAGACTTCATCAGATAAGTTACTTTTTTTTCTGCCTCAAAAATCTACTGCCTGAAGTAGTTGTTTGGCTCCACTCAATGGGAGGTCAAACTACATATAGCTTACCTCACTATGCTTGTGATTCTCTTGTTCCTGGCTTGCTCATCACACAGAACCAGACATATTTGACTATGTGCTCACCATACTGACACAACTATGAGAAGCTGAGTTTAAAATCTGAACAAATTAAACTACAAAATATATTCACTACTTGCTTACTGTTCCTCTACTTACAAGCGATCTATTTCTGCTGATTAATAAAACAAAGAAAAGCTTAAGAATCTGATTGAGAAGCAAAGAAAGGGTTGCAAGAGCAGAAATGGCATCCTCAAGGTTTTTGTTTTGTTTTGTTTTAAAGCTAATTTCCTACATAATAGATTGTGGAACAGCGACTCAAAGAGTGCTGCTCCCATGAGGGCAACATCTGTCTTCTACATTTCACCCCCAACCTGTCTCCATGAAACTGCTCATGAAAGATTTGAAGCAAGAATGCTATGTGCTATAGAACTGTTATAGCTGGACTTGCTCGACTAAAATATCCTCATTACTAGGCACTTCTGAATCAAAATTAGCAAAGCTGGAAAATGGCCATGATGAGCAACATTCTCTGAAAAGCCATAACCATGCATACATATAAGCCATTATCAATTTTCATGAACAGCCTCAGGGTGGACAGCACTATTATAACTCATTACACTATCTTAAACTTCTATATCCTTATCAAGTTAGACAGCTTCTATAAACTGGTCCTTCAGCAATGTTTTATTTGAACAACCAGTGCTGCATAGTATTGGGCTTAGAGGTAATGCCAATTTCACTGCTTTCATCTCATTAGATAATGCTACTTCATTTTTTTAAGCTGCCTGTTTTCCAACTGTATGAAATCTGAAGCCAAACTTAGCTTTAAATTATATTCTACAGAATATTTTTATTTGGTTAGATATTCCAATATAATTATTTTTAAAGGAAGAAACTGACAAAGAGCAGGAATCCAGTATTTCATACTGGAAAGAATAGGAATCCAGTGTTTCAATCTTACGAGATAATTAATATTACATAAACTCAAATCCCCCATCTCTAGAAATTCAGTGCAACAGCATCTGTCTTACAATTGTTGTGAAATTCATAATAAATGTAGCTAGTTAAAGTTACACATTTGCACTATTTACACTCATTGTAGGAGCAGAAATTGTAGGAGTAGATTTTTTGAACCAACTTCAAGAGGTCCTACTCAGCATAGGCATGATAAGGATTACTGAGATTTGCTGTATGATTTTCAGCCTTGTTCAATGGACAAAACAGTATTCTGTACTTGTACTTAGTTTAGATATTTATATTGCTATTTGAATCTTACCATACATCATGGGATCTCAGGACAACACCAAATACACTCAAATGTCTATTAAGATACAGTTGCCATTTATTGTTATCTTATGTACTTCCTGGTAATATCTCATTAGATAGATTGAAATTTAAGAAAATATTGTTCAGCCTTTAATTTTTGAAATACTTTCCAAACTAGAGACAGTTGCACATTTCAATTGTTCTATAATTATTAAGCGTATAAATGAAATAAATGAAACTGAAATAATATATTAGATCAAGTAGACTGATGGAAATATCAGAACAGGAAACCAGATCTTCCACATTATACAAAGAAGCTTGGATAGAAAATTCCTGAAGCCAATCACTGAAATAGTTGCTCTGCTGTATGTGTATTTGTACACGTATGTGTATGTATCTGTACACATATATGTATGAGAGCCAGTGTGATGTTATGGTTTGAGCATTGGACTACAACTCTAGAGACAAGGGTTCAATTCACTGCTCAGCCATGGAAACTCACTGGATGATCTTAGGCATGTCAAATATTCTTAACCCTAGAAAATTCTGTGATTGGTTTGTGTTAGCGTCGCCATAAGTCAGAAATGACTTGAAGGCACATAACATATGTGTGCGTATATATGTTTGTCTATGCCTTCCGAAGATACAACTTTCACTGTCTTCCTGATAGTTTATTATCCTTTGAAGGATAATAAACTACTGCCCTTTGGATCTGAGGGGAGAGATGACTCTGTTAGTGTGGTGACAGACTGGCCTGACTGGGAGAAAACTTTAACCAGATGCGACAATTTGAGCCAAACTAAGGTTTGATGTTTAACAATTTTTAGGAATGTTCTGTTGAAGTGGCAAAACCAATGAATAACGAAATTATCTCACATTTTAATTTTAGAAGAGTTCTTTCAGTCTTAGCACTATAGATTCTGTACTGTATATATGTTAATTTTACAATAATCAAAACTACATGTGGGAGAAAAACGGCTTTGTAAAGGATCTGGAGAAAGAAACACCAGCTGGAACATTCAATGTACAAACAAAGGTATGTCATAAGACCTTTTTTTATAACAAAATCAGTACAATGTGAAGAATATGGATGCACAGCAGATGTATATCTGTATCTATATCCCATGTATCATATCTATGAAATAATTATAGAAATTTCCCTTCTCCCAAAACAAAATGCAATCTACATTGATCAAGGTATCACTTCATCCAGTTGTGGCAGATTTGTGCAGATATTTGTGCAGATATGGTAAAAGTGGGAATTGTTCAACATTTCCATGATATAACTTTATCTAATTTGGATCCATGTCACTTACATCTCCTTTTGACAGTGCATATCTGGGGAAGATAAAGTAAAGATACTCACTTTCCCTTATTAAAAAAAACAACACAATTGGTAATCTGAGATTTCTTTTTTTTTTCCCGACACAATCAACAACAGTGATATTCTTCTTGGATATTCAAGGCTCTGCTTAAAACATCAACAGTGGCGTTTCCTAGCAGACATATGTCTTTGCCTTGTCTCATTAATAGGTGATCTATACTAGTGGTCACCAACTTTTTAGACCTCTCAGACCCCTAAACTCACAATTTTGAATCTCATGGATCACTAAAATGACTTTTTTTAAAAAAGGTACAAACATCTATAAAATAATGATCATAAAAGTTCCATTTTATTAATATGAAATGCACTTGTTTAATTATAACAGAATTATTATTTACAAGCAACTCAAATAATCAAGTAGATATTATAGAGATAAATCAAAATACCAATTGATTCATATACTGATATTTACAGACACCTTAGTTCATCAGGCAGATACTATAAAGATAAATCAAAATATCAGTTTGTTCATTAGCCACTGTGTCAATTCATTCAAAATATCAATCCTAATAATATATTTAGTGTTTCTACAGTGTGGGTGTTACAGAATTCATACACTGACTTTTGGTTTCGCAATTTATACAGAAATTGATTCAATAGATTCATCAAATAAGTTGATTACATAAATTCATTAAGCACATTCAATAAACAAATTGGTTGTTTTTCACTGTCTCTTCCAGAGCTCTCTCCACTCTCCCCTCTTGTCCCTCACTCGTTGTGTCTTTCTCCTTTACGGTCATTTTCTCATAGTTCCTCTCAATTCTTCTAATTGAAATGTTCTTTTCTCTTTGTGATACAGTTGGTTTTGGTTTTGGAAGGTAAACAGATATAGCTGTCAAATGTCTAACAGTATGGGTCTAAGAGCAGTAACAGTTGCAGTCATAGACCTCACACATAATACTCTCCAACAAACCTGGGCGAAGATGATAGGAGAATCATACTGAAGTTGGAAAAGAGAGGGGAGCGGAGGATAAATCAACAAAATTCAGCATCTCAAGCAGTCAAATCTACATAGATTGGGAAAATCTTTCATGCCATTAATTTTCACAGGTGTAGGGTCTCCAAAATTCAAAAAAAGGGGGAAAAGTCAGTTTTGCAAAATGGATCTCACTGAAAATTTAAACTAAGTACTTCTGGACTGTTAGTTCATTTTGAGTTTAGCAAAGAAGAAAAAAAGAGATGAAGGATTGTCTTCAGCTGTGTCATAGCAAACAAAGAGGGAAACACCAAGAATTAGGCACAGAAACAAACAAAAAAACACTTCAGTCTTGTAGGGAAAGCAGCAAGGTTGAGTTTAGTTTAGCTGTTGTATGATGTTAAACAACTTGTGCTGGGCTGCTGCTGCTTCTCCTCCTCCTCCTCCTCTTCTTGGAGCAACAAATGGACCATTCCAAAGAAGCATGAGGGAAGGGGAGGAAATCTTCCTGGACTCACGGAGGTCCTCTGTAGAAAGTTAATTCAAAGTTCGAACTAGAATGCCTTATTGCCCTAACCCCAACACAGGTTTTCCAGCTGTATCTTGTACTGAAAAACTAAGCAATAGTGTGTATGTATGTGCTTGTGTGTGCGTGCGTGCGTGTGTGTGTGTGTGTATATAAAATTGTCCAGAAGAAATTCGGCAGCCAGGTGTATGGAGAGTGAGATAATCCCTCCCGTCTCCTCCAAACTGCTGCAGGAGAGATGAAAAAATGGCAGCGATAGCCTCTTGGGAGACCCTTTAGCTACCTCCTCCTGGTTCACCGTACAGGTCCTGTTTTGGCTTCTGGTCACAAATCCACCTCTGGCAAGACCCCTTTACTTCAGAGATACTTGGCAAGCCAATATGGGGGTCTCCCCAGTATCAGTAACCTGCGGCAGTGGCGGTCTTTGGCAAAGCACACTGAGTGTCAGGACACTGGCACTCCAGGACTCAGCTGGCTCTTGGCTGCCTGCCACGCCTTGGCATTGACACTGAGGACCGTGTCTCCAGCTCTCATATCCGAACTGGAAGTGAGAAATCAAATAATGTCCAAATTTCTCCATGGACCACCAAAATTTTCTTGTGGACCGTCAGTGGTCTGCGGACCACCAGTTGGCAACTGCTGATCTACACTGCATCTAAAACAACTTACACATATTTGGTGACTGCACAAACCTCAACTTCAACACTGTGACATGGGATGCTACTCCATAACTTGTTTCTGTTTACTCCAACTTGGCCAGTTATTCTTAGCCTAGTGCCACCTGGATGACTTGGACTGCAATTAGACACAAGCATGGCAGCTGACCCAAACCTCTGAGAGCATCCTATTATAGTGCAAGTTTTTTGGAGATAATTATTTGCTATTGAGCCCTGTTCTGTTTGACTTCTCTAAAAATGGAAAAATACAGCCAGTCCAAAGCCTCTTTGAACCAGTGAAATATTCTAGCCTGAGTCACACAATCTGGCTGCAAGGAGAGCCTCCTCTCATACAGATAACTTTTTTTCTATAGATTCTTCACTTTTCACTTGAGGAAATCAATGAGGCTAGAGTGTGCTGGAATGCTGTCCTCGTATTATTATTTAATAATCCATAGGGAAGAGTGGATCCTAAGTCCTTGCTTTCTTGAAGCTAAGTCTTGCTTTGGCATTAGTTCTCAGCATCATCTTGAATAAAGCTTTTTAGTTTAGCTTCTCAGTTTAGCTAGTGTTTTCCATTGCTGTACATTTTTTTTCTTTTTTCGTCCTCCTGAATATCTCATTTAGCTACATTAAGTGATGGCAACTGGGAAGATTGCAAAGATGCCCATTATAAAAGCAAAACATTTATCAGAGGACTTTTTTTGTTCCTAAAGCAGTCATTAAACTGCATTACAACCATAGCAGATCAGCCCTGGGCTGCTGAAAAGCAAATTGGACATTAATTGCTGCATTTGAGTGCTTTCTCCTGCACAATTATCTATAATAATATTACCATAAAGGCCTCATAAAAGGTGCAATCCACTGTCTTCTACCTACTAAGAAAATAAACATTTTCACCTGCAAGTCGCATCCAATTATAGTGTACCGAACACTTCACATAACCTGCAGGACATAAAAATAGGATAACTGATCTTCGCAAAGATTTTTATTTTATTTTATTGCTTTGGTGTACATAGTGACTTGTCTGAGATAACCTACAAAGCACTGAAGTACTCCTGTCAACTAACATTCCCCTGACTGTAGAGAGCCCTGTAAATACGTAGCACCAGCTACCAGATTCCCTCATAAATATTTGTAAACCATAATAAGGTCATCTGTTGCACTGTAACATAATGATTGCAATGTTGCATACTATCTAAGTGGAGGAGTAAGGGTATGACACACTTCAGAAAGTGTGTTCTCAAGTCTTTGGCAACTCAAGGTCAAGCTAGATGTCAAAGAGAAAATGTATTCCCTCTCACTAGGGAGTAGCTACTCCTGTATATGTCCGCCTGAGAACTGATGTCTTTTGAAGAGCCCTCATTTGTGTGCTACCAGTGAAAGCAAAATGTTGTGACAGGATATGGACTGAGTCTTCTCTGCTGTGGCACCACAGTTATAGAACAGACCCAGAAGCCCAACTGGCATCAACCCTTGTGAGATTCCAGCATCATTAAAATGTCTGGCTTTAATTGGATTTTATCCCATTTGCACATGTGCTTTGGTCAGCATTATTTTATACTGCAGCAGGAAGTGGAAATAAAGTGGGAAAGTCAAAGAAATAGCATGGAAATGGGGCCACTTTATTCATTGAACCATCACTATCAACAAAAGAATGAACATATGGGAAACCCACTCATTTCCACAGGCCTAATGGCTAATCTTGAGGTAAACTTTCTCCAGCAGGTCATAGAGGGAAAACGAACTCCACCCCATCCCATCTTACCATAACCACTCAGGTGAGAAGGACAGTTACTACCAACACACCTGCCCTATGCTTGACTGCTTCGGATGGATGCTAACAGAGACTACATAGTGCCAACTGTATCCTGCACCCAGGTCATACAGTCCTACAGGGTAGGTCTCTGGCATGGCTTATCAGCCCTAAATGGCACCTCCAGTAGACCATCTAGCCCTCTTGATCTACAACCCGCACATTCTGCCTAACATCGGTCAAATCAACCTATCTATCAATGACAACTCTGCAAACATTGACCCAAATCTGATGACATCTGTACAGAGTTTAAAAAAAATCACCAGCCAAGCAAGGAGGCAAAAATTCCCACTTGGCCTCTGCACAGATGACTAGCCAGTCCTGCCCAGGTCACGGGTGTCGGGAGAGGACTCACCAGACAAAGTGGTGGCTGCTGCTGCCAGACAGCTGTTGGCTTAAATAGGTTACATGTTGTCCATCTGACATCTCAAAGGTGCTTTACCACCTTCCAGTTCTGCAAAATGTGTCCCCCTACCAAATAGGGAAGATGTGGGGACATTACTGTTTTTAAGCGATAAACGATTAATATATTTTTTAGTTTGTTAAATTATAGTTACTGTTATTTATTGTCTTAACTTGATGTCATTGCATGTTCCCCTGAGATCTTTGGATATCTGACAGGGTACAAATGTTTTAATAAAACAAAATAGACCCTTTCTTATCCCAGAGAGGAATTTCTTCAGCTACTCGGCTTCCAAATTAAACCCATGGTTACTTTCCAAAGACCAATCATGAAAAGAAAGCACAAACTCTGCAGAACAGGTGTGTGTGTGTGTGTGTGTGTGTGTGTCAGTGGCAGGGTGAAGACCAGGACCTAATCATGCACACCACTCCCAACAAATCACCCAAGATAAAACCATAGTCCCACCAAGCCTTTTCAACTAAAGGCAAAAACCAGCTTCAGATTAGACTGGGGGAAACAAAACAGACAAACAAACAACAATCAACAAAGAGGGAAATGCAATCCTGGAAATCTCAAGTGAAGGCAGCCCACTCTATGAGCCTCCCCTCTCTATCCCCTGTAGCAGAGGATCTTGACTCTTAGGCAGCAATTGTTGTTTGTCTGTCTCTTCACTCAAGCCACATAAAACCTCTCTCTAATGCTTTACTTCTTTCTACGAGTTTAGCTATAGATGGATCCTCTCCTTCTGGCAACTTCATATAGCCATAATATCACCGTTGGCACTTTGGGGTCTCCAATTTATATTCTGCTAAAAGCTCTGGACAGTGTGAAATATAAAGCCAGCAGCTGTCTTTGTGGTAACTCCCTGTCTTTGGTACATTAAGGAATTAAAATGAGTGAGATTATTCTATGTTGATGAGTGGAAGATGTTCCCTTTCTGAACAAATCCTGGCCTTTATGTCTCTTGAGGAAGAGGCTCTAATTGACACATTTAATCTGTTATCTGCTGAAGAGTGACAGTATATTATTGGCAGCCTGAAAGGTCTAATAAATAAATAGGTTAGCTGGTTATAATGTATCTCATTATTTTTGCTTACATCCTTCTAAGGATCTGCCTCTAAGATCTGCTGGTTATTGTGTTTTGGAGGAACTTAGACCTCTTGTCTTTTATACCGCCAAACTAACTTTGCTAATAATCATTTAGCAAACTTTATTCCATGCTCATGTGGAATATTTTGCTCAGCCTCTCCCACTATGCCCCAAAGAGGCTGCTAATGCAGCTACTGAAACCAAGCCTTAGCTCAGTTAGTCCAGTTTTTTTTAAGATATAAAATGTTGTAGCAGCAATTAACCCATCACCTTTTATATCTATATTGAAAAATAAGACCACAATGATTTTTACTACTCATGCTGTGTAAAACTTTTTTTCTTTTAATGAGTTACATCTAGTAATGAATTCCTTCTGATCAGATCCTTCAAAATAATGAGAATTTTAGAGTTAAAGGTGAAAGAGGATAGTTGGAAGGAACATAGCCTCCCTAGATCTGCTGACGCAGCATAAAAAAGAAGACAGCATTGACTGCTACCTTATCCTATACCACCAGTAGTATTTCTATTAATGTCCTTTCTTGAAATATAGCCGGCTGGTTGCTTTAGAGATCTTTGTGCCCAATTTCAAATTCTGTTTGTTCAATAAATCTGGATTGTATCACTGACCTTTCCTTCCTTCCATGGGTATGTAGTACAACAAGCAATATTGACAGTAAAGGATGGCTATGCAGTAGCTTAGCAATTTTGATCTGAATTGACCACAACCACAACAAATGGATGTAGATAATACCAGTAATACATTCTTCAAACTATCTAGGCTACTGGATTAAAAATATTTATGATAAACATATATTGCCCTCCTTAGATTTCACAATATGAAGACATTTCTATCTGAATTGATTTAGATCAGTCTTATATCAATCTATTTGAGTTGAAAAATGATCCCATGCTCCTACCACCACTACAAGGAATTCTAAAGATCCTGGGATTAACAAAGGTGATTAATTTCTTTCTGCTCTTGTTTATAAATTCAGCATGTTTATATGGAACAGAACAGACAGAGCATCAAAATCAGAGCTGCATACATATATTGGTCTGAATTGTAAGGGTTTTATAGACTTTATGATCTTCCCTCAATTAGCTGACACTTATTCTGAGAATTTTAAAATTTTCACTAGGCCAGCAAGTGACCATTGTAGTTGTTGTTGTGTGCCTTCAAGTCATTTCTGATTTATGGAGACCAAAAGGTGAACCTGTTACAGGGTTTTCTGGGGCTGACAGTGACCCTATGCCAATTCAATTCTTGTTTCTTTTCCAATTAGAGCTATGCCTCCAGTGTTAGTCTCTACAGACAAATTATTAGCTCAAATAGAAAAATGTGTGTGCTGGAATGGGCGTAAGATAGAAAACATTTATTTTTAATGTCCCCCAGAATATTGTCACATAAGAAACAATAGTTATCCCATTTAGATCCTCCGGTACATTATGACAGACTAGCACAAGAAATCAGACTTTTTGTGTGTGTGGTAAACTCCAAGGCTCCCACCCCATGCAAACAATCTAACAAGGGCTAATTTGATGTGCAGTATGGTCACACAAGTGTATTTTAGCAGGAGCGATAAGAAAATGGAGGGAAGCAGACTCTAAAGAGACTTTTAATTCCTTTATATACCAGTGCAGAAAGTATAAAGACCTATCTCACTTTAAAAAGAAAAAAAGAAAACATATATGAAAATCATGGATGGAACTGGGCCTGGAAACTATGGAAAGGGAATCAGCTGGATTCCCAGCTTTGATAATAAAAGAGATTAGAGGATATAATAAGCTCTTCAATGACAAAGTTACTTCGTCACAACAGTACATTTATTTTAACCCCCTTTGTGCACACACCCCTACCATGCCTCTTGTTCCTCTTCCATCGGCTCTTTCTTCCTATCCTGACTGGGAACCAGTAATGCTGATGAAAATAGATCAGATATACTCGGTGCATACCAAAAAAGCTCCCCAAAACGATACGCCCCCATGAGAACTATTTAAATTAAATCCTGATATTTGGTGTCCAATCCTTGCCTTATTGTTCACTGACTGTCATGGGAAAATCTCACAAAATTGGAGAGTTTAGTACTGCAGTGCCTATCCGTAAAAGTGGCTAGAAAGCAGATCCAAAGAATTTTAGATTAATTGGTCTGCTTAATCTTGGCTCTAAAATGTATTGTAAATATTTACTATGAAACTGGAGTCCTGGGCTTCTAAAAATTCAATTATAGCTGAAGAGCAGGCAGCATTTATACATGGTAAATCCACAGCAGACCAGTGTTTCAACCTTCAACATTTGATCCAAAAATACTCTGCAAAAGGCCAAAAAGAGCTATTTGTCACTTTTGAGGACATTAGTTCTACCTTTGATTCTGTATTTGGAAGATGTTGGTGGGAAACGTTAACTGTCACAAATACTGATAAATGGCTTTTGCATTTAATACAGATGTTTTCCATCAATACTTCTCTTAAAGTCAGATTTAGAACAAACTGAGTACAGTCCTTCCTCCAAATTTGTGGGTTTGACCTTTGTGAATTTGATTATTCATGAGACATGTGCTTGCCTCCCTTCCCATTTTCTTCTTCCCATCCCATGCATTCCTCACACCAGGCTTGCTAGGCAGTGTTTAAAATGGACATTTTTTTTTTCCTTTTGGGTGAACAGAGCCCCCTTCCACTGCTAAAGGCATGGCCTCTCTACCATGTGGTTGTGCATTATGCTGTGCATTGGCTGCTGATCAGTCAGGTGCTCTCTTTGTTCCTACTCCTCCTTTATCAAGATGGACACCGGAAGTAATTAGAACTCCAGAACTCCTTTCATCTCTGTCTAAGGGGAAAGTACTGATAAGCCTTTTAGGCTGTCATTTTTCTCCCCCGATCCCTACACTGAGGCAAGAGGCAAAGGAATAGGAGGGGGAAACTCCAGAAGGGAATGGGAGGGGACTCACTGGGGGGGGAGTTATTTGTGGTTTTTTGACTTTCGTGAGGGTTCTGTGCCCCAAACCCTCGTGAATATGGAGGGGCTTCCTTTCACTTTCATTTTTAAATCAACAATGCCATACAATAACTTTTGGGCTTGTAATATTTCTCAGCTTCAGTTTTAGATGTAAGGTTTACAGTCTTTTCATATGCTGATGATACAGCTGTGATTTTCACTTCACAAGTTGGGATGCAGAGGCAGTTGGGTAAATTGAGAAAGTATTGCACAGAGGAACATCTGGTTATTAATCAGTTGTTTTTGGTTCAAGGAGGAAAATCCATATAGGAAAACTAAATGAAAAATCCTCTGAACAGCAATATAATTTTAATAACTTGTGACTTGGGTTTGAAATTTCACAAAAATCATGTTTGGATACAGCCAAATTGAAATCATCAGATTTACTACAGTCCTTGATGTGTTTTTCTCAATTCCAGAGTGGGAATTTGGTTGTACAAGAACTGGAAATATGTTAGGGAAATACAGGTCCACAACTCTCGTGCAGTGCAAAACTCTGAAGACAGCTGAAAACCCCTTTTTCGGAGACTATGCATAACTCTTTTCTGAGATCTCTGTCAACTGTTCCTCAAAGTACACCTGCTTTTCTCACGAGAGCTGAAACAGGATTGCTTCCTGTAGAAAAATGTGCTCATGTTGCTCTTGACTTACACTGGCTGAAGCCCTCCTGCATGAATGAATCTTGTTCACCAAAAATGTTTTTTGGAACAACCACAAACTTCAGCACAAACCTCCTGGTTACACTATACTAAAATTATCTTGCATATCTGTGAAGTTAATAGTGAAGTACTTCCAACTTTCTCTTCCACTGGAGTTAAAAAAATGCTCAAGGAAACAAGAAGATAATCTTATACATGATAACTGCAGCTAGGTTATGTTATGCATATCAGTGGAAACATAAAATAGGTCCAACAATTGAAGAATGGAAACTGAAAGTCATAGATATGATAGAAATAGAAAAACTTTCAAACTTGATAAAACAGAATTCAATCCAACAGTTTGAAAAAGAATGGAACCTGACGACAGAATGGGTTAAAAGTAAGGATAGTTTAAGCATTTACAAAAGGAGTTAAGAACGAAGGTTAAAGATATTTTTAAATACTAGAAATTATTATTTATTTTTCTTAAATATTGTAAATATTCTTAAATATTGTAGCAACTATAATTAAGTGATGTTGCCGGGATTTTATTTTCTTCTTAAGAATTCACCAAACTGTCTTCTCCAGTATCTGTAACTTTTCCCCATATTCCCCAATACAATCTGTATTCCGAGTTGTTAACATACAGAGGTTGGGTTCCTGAGGGAATACACTGTTCTCCTCCTTGCTGCTAGGCTTTGTCTCCATAGCAACCAGCCTTCTCCAGTACCTGTAACTCTTCCCCATATTTCCCAATGCAATCTGTATTCAGAATTAGAGGCTAAGTTCCTGAGAGGGAATACATTGTCTTCCTTCTTGCTGCTAGGCCTCATCTCCATAGCAACTGGTCTGTTCCAGAACCTGTAACTTTTCTCTGTATTCCCCAATCCAGTCTGTATTCACAGTTGTTATAACATGCAGAGGCTGGGTTCCTGAGAGAATACACTGTCCTCCTCCTTGCTGTTAGGCCTCATCTCCATAGCAACCAGCCTATTCTAGTACCTGTAACATTTCCCCATATTGCCCAATTCAATCTGTATTCAGAGTTGTTAACAGAGGTTTGATTTCTGATGGAATACACTGCCCTTGTTTTTGCTGCTGGGCCATGTCTCCATAGCAACCAAGCTGAGCTTTCTGGCTGAGAATTCTAAAGGCCCCTCCCTGAACTGCCAACCCATAGAATTCCATAGAATCTTCACAGCCAGCCAATCATATGAGGTCTTTTCACCTCACACAGCCAATCATATATGGTCTTTGCCTGCCTGACGCAGACAAACAGACAAGATCACTCCCAAACTTTAACTTTTATATAGTGAGTGGACTTATAAAATAGTGGTGGGGAAACATCTCAAGGTATGAAGAGCTAGCTCTTGCTGTTTCTTCTGCTGTTTCATGAAAAATTTCCAGACCTATACTTAGAAGTAAATGTATTACTTTTGAGAAATGGGAAAGTAAATAGCTAATTTTAAAATCAATTACATCAATTACTTAGTATTAGTGAGGGTCTTTGGTTCTACAACTATAATTACTTTTTAAAAGTAACTTTCTGAGCTCTTGGACAAATAATACATTATAAGCAGAAGTTGCACACATAAAGGGTTGGTGGAGATGCAGTCTCATTCAGCTCCCCAGATAGAAAAGACAGGAGAAAAATCTCTACACAGTGGAAATCTCCAACCTCTCTTCATTCTCTCTCTCTCTCTCTGTATATATGCATGTGCAAGTTGTATGTTGTGTGCGCGCATGTATATATGTATATGTACGCGCGTGTGTGTGTGTGTGTGTGTGAATGCACACAAATTGAGAGGGTGCAATTCTAACGAACCCAGAAATGATGGCAAATGATGCATTTTAGCTATGAGACGGACTGCCCATTGCAAATTAAACCGAGAAGTGGACTTTGAAAACATTCTTATTTAAATACCAAAGCCTCTTCCTTCAGTTGTAAAATTTAGTGCAGGACACATACACATCAGGGCTCCATGTACAAACACCTCACACCCCAACATATACAGATCTCTTCCACATGTGTTTGCTTAAGAATGACACTTCTAGTTTTATTTTGAAGCTGCTTATTAATAGTGTAGGAAGTAACTTTCCTTCATTTTGCATGAAAGTACTAGTCTGTTTGCCAGACACCTATCCGGCTTCATATTTGAAGCATCAGCTATATTGCCAGAGGCAATACCTGAGTCTTAATGGTCCAATGGACCAATCTGGTACAGGAAAAATCTATCCTCCTGTGCAGCATCCTGTGAGATCTCTCTATCTTACCAGCAGCTGCTGCAGTACAAATCATATCGTGTGTAATGGCATGTCTGCCTCGGGGATTTATGGGCATGCACAGTGGGCAATGGTGGTGCAGAGATAACAACAGATCAGCCAGGAATGCACACACGTTTCCAATTGCTGGACATCCCCACTGGGATATACTGCAGCGGGGGTACCGAATGAAAAAGACTGCTTGCTGATGCCAGCCCACACACTGATCTGTTTCTCTCTGTAATGAAGAAAGTAAAACAACACACAAGCCATGATGAAAAGGGGTAAAGTAGTAGCTTTGAACTATCACTCTCTCTGTTGTTGCAAAGGATGGCTCAGGACTGATGGAAATAACAACAACAACAACAATCTGAACTCTCACAGATTCTGGCAGAACAAGTATGAGAGAAATGCATTTCAGGGTGAGTGGGGAGATTCAGGCCCCTGTGGCCCATCCTTATGTTACGTTAACAGCTCAGAGTTCAACACAGAATTATTATCACTCTAGAAATATCACAGGCACATGCATGTCACTAATCATAGGTGTGCTTTGACAAACTCATTTTATCTGCTGCAACAGGGGGGTGACACAAGCAGAAGTCACAAGCCACAGAACATTTTTCAGTCACAGGAGCAGTCCTGTGGATGATAATGAGTCTACGGCTTCTCTGAAGCTGCATGAATGTGTTATGCAACTGAACTGCTTCTCTTCTAATAAGAGAAGAGAAGGTCTCTGGTTCTGCAGATTGCAAGTTGGTAGGGAACGACATTCATTTGTGCTGTATAATCATACAATTAGGTTCCCATGGGGATATCTTACAGTCATACCAAAATCCTTTGCCTGAATATGGGACACGTGTATTCATTCTTAAGCCATTGCTGTCTGTAGCAAATAATAAGCAGCCCTGCTATATGACTGATATTTGTAATAAGCATACATGGCATAAACTGATTTTGATGCCTATAGCTTTTAGAGATGCCCTACTTTTAGATGTAAAGTAAGGTTAATCAAAATGTCAACAGCAGCAGATTCAAATCTAGTATGATACGGCTGACACTGCCAACTTTTCCATGGTCTGTTTTACTATTTTAAAACTGGGAGGCAATGTGTGGACCTCTGTATGCCTCAAGTAAGAATTCTTCAAAATTCTAGCTTGTCATGTACAAGACAGTATACTGGCTCCTTTTGCCTTCTCATTGCTATGTGAAATGGGAGCTCAAAATAACCCACAGGTTCTTTCTCTAGTTTGTCAGGGGGGAAAAAAGCCAGATAGGAGGTCTACATCTGGTTTGCAGATCACACTAAACAAACCAAGAACCAAAAGCCTATGGCTTGTTTAAGTATTCCCACTACAGATGGAAACAGCTGTTCATCATGTATTAGTAGGGATGTGATTCTAAGTTTCTTCTAGAAGGTAGCAATGAGTAATTTCAGCCATTTTCTAATAGCTATGAGAAAATTTCAAACACCACACATTTTTCCGAGCCTATTCATAATACTGCCCAAAATTAGCACATGGTTGTTTTATGCAGAAAACATCATTTTCTTCATATAAACCAAATCTTCTCCATGAAAAATAACCTTTGAACTCAGATATATTCATCCCTATGCAGAGAGTGCTGTTTTCTGGGCAGAAAATGTTGTTTTTCATTGAAATCAACATGTGCAAATTTTATGCAGAAAAAGCCCCCCAATTACAACATTTTATGAACAGGACTTAACGCTCCTCCACTGAAATATTTTTCATGCACAAAATAACCATACACAGTTTTTTTGCAGAGTAAATCCCAAACTGCAAAGATTCTTGTCAATCCAGGATTCTTCTCTTCAAAATTTCTGAACACTTGAAAAACTTGTTTTTTGACCACTTTCTGAACATTTTCAAATAGTCTTTCCATCTCTATATAGTACCATGCTACTCATATGCAACAGGTTAGAATTCCCATGGAATCTTCACATTACATGTGAACCCATCCAAGTAATAGTGGACCCCATCTTTCTAAAAATGTGGATCTTACTTTACAGCTATGGGGAGTGGGGGAAGCAGATTATTTAAACAAGGATTGTGCTTACAATTGGTCAAAATAAAGAAAATATCCACAATTATAGGGAGAATATGTATATTGAATATTGCTTTGATGAGAAAACTGCAAACATTTGTTTGTAAGACAAAACTGACATTATGATTAGAAATAAACTGGGAATTACTGTATTATTTCGCCTTTTTTAATGTGAATGTTATCTGTTACCGCCATGCAACAAGAGACAACATTCCCAAAATAGATCCTGAAACAAGCACACCAGTAATCTAGTATGACATTTCCTGCATTCATCTTTGTGTGCTACGAACTAAAATGGTTTAGAAGAAGAAGATAAAAAAGAACTCCACAGTGTTACGTACTTTATGTATCCAGATTTCTTTCCCACCCTGCTCAAAATGCTAAGTGCATGTTATAATATATTCTTGTCTCCTCAAATCAACTGTGTGGGTTGCTTAATCTGTAAGATACTGATTTGCCCAAGGTTGCCTGCAAGCTTCATAGCTGAGGAGGAGTTTAAGTTCAGAACTCTTATGTCCAAATGACTGCACTGTACTATAATCACTGCATAAGCCTTAAACACAATGTTCTGCATGGATTAGGCACTTAAGCAGAAGAATACATATGTATTTATACACATAGAGAAATATATCTCTTGAGCTCTCAAATATAATGGCTGTCTCTTAGCTAAATTTGTGAAGAAAATGTCCTGTTTTGAGTTTTGTTTAGTGATATCGAACTTTCATTGGTAGTGTTGTGTTTGTGAAGGCTTATTCCTCCATACAAATCATCACTTGATGCTCCAGCCAGACAGTGACTATAACATGCTGTATGTATTATCTAGTTTAATGACCCTTGTGAAATTATAAGAAATGTGTATGGATTCTCATTGCTTATTTTCTACTCAAGGGAAAAGGGGGGGGCATACTGTATAAAATGTTCTGCTTTTTTGTTTGTTTGAAAAGCCAGCCTAAGGGCTGGCAGAGAAGAGACAGAGATTTACTGTGACCCCTTGTCTTCCCCACAGGTTGTGAACCACTTTGCTCTCTCCAAGAATCCATCATGGTTCCTGCTTTTACTGTCTTCTTCTATTCCCTCCTCAACTGTAGCTACCAATGCTGATATAAAATTGTGCCAATTATGCAGCTGCTATTAAAAACAAAAGGCAATATTTAAAGCTGAATGACCTACATATGTCCACCATATAAATGGAAATTCTATTTCCCAGAACTGGGATGGCTCTTTCTGTAATTCTTCTTGAAAGAATACAATTGTCCTTAAAGAATAACAACTCCTGACTATGCTGATGTATTTGGATGTTTTGTTTCATGGTAAATCATAAGAAAACAAGAAATAAAGGTATACAAACAAGGGAAGAAAGACCTTGGAAATGTCATAGAGAGGCATGATTCACAGTAAAGATTTTAGAATATGGATTAGCATGTGAGCATACCTGACAAAATTCATTCATTATACTGACACATTTTTTTTAATGCTGCAATAGAAATGTCTTTGAAATTTGTACCTGTTCTTGCTAGTATGCTAGAATATTTTGACTGCAGAAATTGCTGCAGAAAATGGTCAAGAGAATTGTTTCAAAGGCAATGTAATGGCTACCAGTTGTTTCAGAGACAGCAGCATACTCAGGCCCCTATCACACTACACTGTTATAATGATATTGTTCCATTTTAACTGCTCTGACTGCATCCTGTGGAATTCTGTTTGTAGTTTGGTTAAGAACTGGAGCTCTCTAGCTGAGAATTCTAACTGACTCTTCCTAAACTGCAAATCCCATGATTCTATGTGATATTGCCATGGCAGTTAAAGTGGAATAATAGCACTATAACAGTGTAGTGTGATAAGGCCTTCAGTATCAAGTCCTTGGCAATAAGTAGATAAAAAAAATGTGAGTGAGTGAGCTGTTACTCTCACTCCACCTAGTCTCCTCCTCTAGCTAAAATTTCAGGTTTATAGTCTTTATCTTATTTGAGATTTCTAGAGTCTTAAAGAAGTTGCTGTCTGTGTAGCTTGATAACAGGAATTCATTACTCTATAATGACATTTTAGTGCTTGTTTTAATCATTTCAAGTGATATTATTTCCTGTGGGTAAGGATTGATTTAAATACCAGAAGGTGCACTGTCAGGGTAAGGGCTTTCTTTTTCACATACCAATATATGCAAAGCAGTGATAACCTGCAGGTGAGTAAAGACAGAAAAATTAAAGGCTGTGAAACTGTAAGATGGTTGTCTCATTAAATTAGTGAATAACAAGGAATATGATTTACCAGATGTTAATGTTTGAAGCCACATAATGTTACCAAAGTCGTTGAATAGTTACATACAATATAATTATAAATGATAAACTGGTATCCTAGCAACTTACAGAGACAATAAGTATGTGCAGTGCTCATATAAGAGTTCTACTGGTTTGTATTACAAAGGGTAGACAGACACTTTGGTCCACTTCTCTGTGAGTTTTCTTCCTATTAAAGAGTGAAACTCTAGCTTTATGAGAAATGTAATCCTACGGTAATACGTAACAAACCAACTGCTTGATGAGTGGGTTTCCAGAGTGAGGGGCAACTGTTTGATGAATGAGCATATAGAGACAAAAGTTAGTGGAATGTCAGAAGATCACTGGAGCCAGGACAGCAATATATATATATATATATATGTTGTGACAAGAATTACAAAATATTAAAATCTCCATCTTCTGCAGCATCAATTGTCCACTTAAGCAGTGAAAACTATGCAGTTTCCTCCTTACATCCCTTCTTGTCATCTGTCCCATCCTAACAGCTCAGAACACTGCTTCTACCACATAAGCCATGGAGTCAAGATGACATCAATTAAGTGCAGTCCATACGCACAACCACACAGAAGCAGGAGGACACCTGAGGACTGAGGGTCCTGGAGGAAGAATTATATCTCCATGCTAGCAGACAGTTTGGTTCAACAAGTTCCAGAAATGGCATTGAGTATAGCCTTCCTGTTATTCATCTTATGTCTTCTTATGTCATTCTGAGGAGGGAGAATCATAACAGGTTGATATCTGGCCTATAGTCTTTTATATAATCATTTTACATTAAAATGGCGTCAGGGTCGGTAGCTCTGTCAGAGTCTCTGTTGCAGTTTGTTTGTTTTTCTTTGGTTTAATAGCTTCATTGTTTTCTTGTTTTATTGCTTTGCCATTCTCATGTTGTCTTCTCTTCAATTTCCACTTTTTATATTTACTTTCTGTTATAATTTTTACTATTTGCCTCATACTCTGACTCCCTGCATTGCCACCTAATGCTTATCTACAAATGCTAAGTTTCTTCAAGTTGTTGTGTCTTCGGTGAATTTCCATCAGCTGTCAGCCATAGTTGTTGTCTTTGGCCGAGGAACTAACTTTGAAGGATATATTTTTTTGCTTTGTTTCCTGTTTCACTGTTTTGCTGGATCTGATTCTGGTGAAAGGAGGCTGTTGTTGACTGAAAGAGTCTACAAAACTTAATGATCTTAAAGCTGTTGGAGCGAATTTTGGATATTTCAAGAGCTCTTGAGAGAATAAGCCATGCTTACTAGAAAGGCCTACAAAACTTTAGGCATTTTGCCAGCTTTTGAGAGTATCCCATTGAATCCTAGAAAAGACCAGATGAAAATCACAGTTTTTTGTTCCCAAGGAAGCTGATAAAGTGGTGGAAGCTGAAGTGGTACTTCCTGCAAATTCAGTGTTGGACTGGACTCTGGACCTTAAAGGACTATAACAAGTGCCACAGAGCCCTACTGCAGAGCTAGCTCTTTCCAACCTTGCATCTGAGTTGTGCTTTGCAGAGCAAAGTTGCATCTTTAGGGAGAAAGCACCATTACCTGACCCCTGTCAATCATCAGAAAAAGCACATTGGCTATTTGAGAGGACATCAAACCTTCTGCAAGATTCTACCTCCCACTTGTCTCACATAGAGACAATTATAGACTGCCCTTTAAATCAAAGTAAGATACATAAAAGGGTCAATTTTCCTGTTGAAGCCTCGTCCTCTTCCAATATTAAAACTGTTCAGGATGCTGCCTGGATAGAGCAGTTCACTCAAAAACAGCTTACGGATCTTGCATGCTACAATGTGCCTAACAGTCCAAATGCTAAGTTGCAATCTACATGCGTTCAAACTTTTCTCATGATGTATGAGGAACTTGTACTTGTTAAAAATTTCCTCACAGAAAATTGCTGACAGCTTTAGCCGAAAATTATCCAATGTTTGAGAAAAGACTAACACCAAATGGCCTTAGAGGAGGAGTCGTGTCTGCAACAGGGTCAAGAAAACAATTCCGAAGTACCCATTCTATAAAAAACAGTAAGGCTGAGTTAAAGGGAGTTTGTAAAAAACAGAAGAAAAGCAAAAATATCAAAAATTTAAGAAAGAAGGTTAATCAATCACGATGCTACAGGAAAAGAGATTGGGTACGTTTGTTAAATTATTGGACAACACGTACTCTCTTAAAAAATCAGATCACAAAAGTTGTTTGAAAAATCAGAAAGAAGATAAAAAGAAGTCAAAGGAGAGCGTGCATAACAATACTGTTAATTCGTTGCAGTCAGTTGATGCAGGGAGTGATTCAGGGACTTCTATGGATCTCCTAGCAGATAAGGTCTCCATGGCAGGAGAGTTGTTGGACACATGGGAAGAAGTCCTTTGCTCTAACTGGAGGTCTAATACAGACAATGCTCAATTTCCGTTGGTGAAATCGGATTCATATAAAAAAGTTCCCCAGAAGGATGCAGCGACAAGACATAAAGTCATGGACTCTGGCTGGAATTTGGTCTTGATTCCTCAAAAGCTGTTTTTTTTTTTTTAATTACTCTAAGCCATTTGGTTTTCTTACACTACAAAATCGTATTTTTCATTTTGTAGGTGTTAATAATGAAGTTTTACCAGGTGTTTTGAAATTTAAGGATGCAGTTTTAGTGGAAATATCTTTACTATGATGGTTTTAAAGCTCGTGCTGCAATTACATTTAGAAATAGTGCTATTGCCAATGCAATATATAAGGCTAAGGATGCTTTTCTAAACTTCGGTATCAATATTGTAAGATTTTTTGAAAACCAAGTCCCCCCATCACCCCTAATCTACTGTTCTTATAATATGAGGTTGGGTAAGGATACTACATCTGCTCATAATACTGTTAATTTGATTGATTTGAATGAGCCTCAGGTGGATAATGATAGCCACTTAGTTTCTAGGGGTTTGGACTCCCGTGCTAATGCATTTTGCCAAGCTAATCCGGTTACTTGTCAGACTCTTAATGAAAGGATGGAGCCATTTAATCTAGAGGCGAAAGCTCTCATAAATTCATTTTGGTCTTGGCCATCTCCTATTCAAAAAGAGATTTTTGGACAGACTAGATCTGTTGAGAAATTATTTAGAGCATAAACCATCTTTCTCCTCAAAGATGTCAGTTGTCTCTAAAGAGAGCCAAGTTACTTGTTTGCAGCAGATAGATGCCAATATAGAAAGTGATGTCCAGGAGATCTGTCAGATAGGAGTCAAGCCTGGGAGGTGTAGCAAGTATGGACACAGGAAAAATGGGAGAACTCAGGTTGTCTCAGTAGAGATAAATTACAGGGCACCTTCACTGCCCATGAACCAAGTAGAAGAAGAAGTTTCTGTTCAATCTAAACTTATTGCCAATGGTCAACAGAACAACAATAATTGGGTTAAAATGAGGTACTTGAACGATGATGAGTGGGGAAGAGTACCAGGTTCATCTGGAGCAAAACTCTCTGACTCAGTTGTTACTCACCCAATAAGGTCCAATGTCAGCAAACTGAGTCCTTTGAAAGATGAGCTTATTCACCTTGATTGCGAAGACGTACAGCCTCTTATTCAGTCAGCCAGATCAGTTAAAACTGACTGACCAAATGTGGATTATCAGCTTCAGTCTCAGGCCCCTTTGTCAGTCTATCTGGTCCCTTGTTACTCAGCACACAGTGAGACTTTAGGCTTAATCCTGAACAATGAGTGTCATTGCTCCATCACCCCAGTTAATATGGTCTCCTGGAATATAGCAGGCTGGAAGGCTTCCCTTTGGGGGAGGATTTTTTGGATTATTATCCAATTTTGATTTGATTGCTCTCCAGGAGACCTGGCTCCAAGCTGGGGACAGGAATGTACTGTATAGGTACAAAACCTGGTATGAACCTGCACGGAAAATTAAAAATAAGGGTAGACCCTCTGGAGGACTATTAATTGCAGTCAAAGAAGACTTAGGCTGGAAGGGAGAGTTGGTTTCTTTCTCTATTTTACTGCAAAACTGCTTAATAGTCAAGCTGAGTTCTCCTAGTACGATCATCATCCTGGTCAACATCTATATCCCTCCAGTAAGTTCCCCTTATTATTCTAAGGAAGTGTGGACTCTGGAGCAACTGCTGGATGAGTTAAGTAAGGGATTCCCAACTGCTTTAATAATTTTGATGGGAGACTTTAATGCTCGAATAGGTACATCACCCCAAAAATTTGCAGATTTGGGAGGCCTCCAGGAGGAATTGCATCACGTGTTTTGTTGCTTTCATTTGATCTTCAGATCCTTGGCCCTAGTGATTACAGAGCACCTTATCCATTTACTTATTTTACCCACAAGGCTGGTAGCACTATTGATTATATATGTGTCTCAAAACATAAGAGACATCTTTTCTCGGGTATTTCTGTAAATATCCAAGAGAATAGTTATCACCAACCAATATCCACTTGGATAATGCTCGAATCTGATTTAAGAAAATCAACACAGGTAGACAGGCAGGTGACTCAGGGCCTTGACATTGTGCAAGAAAAATGACTAAGATAGCAGCCAGTGGATGTGAAGAAACTTAGCTCTTTTTATAAGTCAGAAGTGGGTGGTATCCTTGGTAGTATGATTTGCTGTCCAGAGGAAAATATTACTCATGTCCTGGTCGCATATCATGCCATTTGCGCTCAGATCAAGCCTCTATTATTATGTCAACTAACATTAAAAGGCTGCAGGAATAAAAAGCATCCTTGGTTTGGTGCTGAATGTCATAGACTGAGGACATGCTTGAGGAAACAAATAAGAAAGGTTCAAAACTCCCCTAACAGCAGTGCATATTTTTCTATGCTTATTACGAGGAGAAAATATAAAAAACTAGTTACAGTCAAAAAAACAACTATGTTGCCAGATGTTGGGCAGATTTGGAAGCAGCAGCCATTGATAAAAATTCAGCTCAGTTCTGGCAGTTAGTAACCAGAAAATTGGATGACTATTGTTACGATCTTGGGACCCCCATTTCTACTTCAACCTGGGAAGCCTTTTACTCTGACCTATATAAGGAGCCCTTAACAACGGATAGCTCCTTGATGGATGAAGAGACTTTGGGAATGTAAATGACTTCCCAAAATGGCCTGCAGTTACCAGGCAGGAAGTCAAAGCCCTCATTCAGTCTTTGAAGAACAGAAATTTGAAGAAATCCCAGGAGAGGATTTCATGCCACCTGAATTGTTTAAGAGCAATATAGATTGGTGGGCTGCCCTTTTAGCTGGCTTATTCACTCATACAGATGACACAGGACGTATGCCCAATGAATGGAAGCTGGGCATAGTTATTCCTCTTTATAAAAAAGGGGATTGAAGGGATCCTAAAAATTATAGGCCGACCAGTTTAATAGATATTGCAGCCAGAATCTATGCTAAGACTATTTTGCAGAAACTAGAGGACTGGGCTGAACAAAATTCCATCCTAGCAGAAGAACAGGCAGGTTTTAGACAGGGAAGGAGCACCATTGATAATTGCTTCACTCTCCTGCATCTGATTTCAAAATACACGGTTGGGGTGGACAACTTTATATGGCGTATACTAAGTGCAGCCTCTGACTCAATTAACAGGATGCTCCTTTGGAAAAAATTCATGAAGACAAACATTGATAGGAGACTTCTTCATCTAATAAAGGCTCTCCACAGGGATACAAGTTTACAGATTAGATCAGGTGTAAACCAAGCCTTAACAATCAAAATTTCCACATTCAAAGGAGTGCTTCAAGGTTGCATCTTGGCCCCATTCCTTTTTAATTTTTATATCAATGATGCAGTTTCTGCTATGTACCACACTGTTTTCCATATGCCCAAGGTCCTGGACAGACAAGTTAATGTATGCAGATGACATTATTCTACTTTCTACAACTCTGGTAGGCCTGCGCAGACAGTTGAGAAAATTTAGTGTTGACTGTCAGCAAAATGATTTGGTAATTAATAACAGTAAATCTAAAATTGTAATTTTTGGCAAAAAGAGGAACTGACATAAATGGTTTATCGAATCAAAAGAAATAGAACAAGTAAGAGCCTATAATTATTTAGGTATTGTCTTCTCAGCCTCAGGGTCCTGGTCTCCCCAGATAGAGAGGTATGCATTAAAAGCCTCAGCCAGTGTCCATACATTGAATAAATTATTTAATTATAAATACCCTGGCTCACTTCTCCCAATTATAAATGTGTACAAGTCTAAGGTGCTGCCAGTGTTAATCTGTGGAGCAGAAATTTGGGGATTTGCTTCAATCAAGAATATTCAGAGAATCCAGAATAAATTTTTAAGACTGATACTAGGAGTGCTAAGAACTTCTCCAGTCCAGGCAGTCAGAGCTGAATTGGGTATGGCAGCCATTTCAAATCTGTCTCCTTAGGTTATTTAATTTCTGGATTAAACTATCCCAAATGAATGATGACAGATTGCCCAAGATCTGTTTAAGCGAACAAGCACTTAAGCCTATAAGTAACTCCCGGCTTTCCAATTTTTCAAAAATGCTTTCAAAACAGGGTTTGAGCATTGAGGCTGTTAGTTTGTGCAAGTCCAATACCAGAACCATGTTTAAACAAAGAGTGGTGGACATTAGAACGCAATTAGATCTAGCTGCGCTGTCTTCCATAAGATCCCTGAAATGGTTAGCAAAGGCCAAATCTCTTCTTCAGGAAGAAAAATATTTGTTCTTTGCAATGAAAAGGGACTTGCGCATGGCCTTTCTACAGCTCCGATTTGAGCAAATGGAAACTAGGATGTTGCAAGGTCATTATCAGGGTATTCCTGTTTAAGATAGAATCTGCATATGTGGGGCATCTGCCATTGAAGATCTTGCCCACTACTTATTGCACTGTCAGCTATATGTTAACATTAGAGTCCACTACTTCAATCCATTTCTAGTTAGTTGGAGGGAGTGGAATGACAGAGTCCAAGCTGATTTTCCTTTTGGAAGGGGTTAATCCTTTTGTGACTCAAAGAGTGGCCCTCTTTGCGTATTATGCAGCTAAATTGAGGAAGCAAGTAGTAGATAAAGGGTCTGCCTTGTTGGCTCATGGGTAATCTCTATTTTTTAATTACTTGAGGGGTGTTCTAGTGATTCAGAGGTGTTGGTCTTTTTAATCTGAAAATTGTTATTTTATTTGCATATATTGTTTTGTATTTTATATTTGTATTACTTGTCGATGTGTTTCCTTGCTGATGATGCTGGTTTTGTTCTCTTTTCCATGCTTCGGGTTTTGTTCCCTCTTTTTAATTGTTTGATATAGTCTGTAGACTGATTCAATAAAGATTTGATACTGATACATAATCAGAGATAGTCCCCTATCTGTGCATGATCAGATGCATCCAAAGATGACAGAGATTTGGATATAAATGTTAATTGTTAGGAAATGCAAGTCTTAGTACTTACAGTCATTAGATTCTCAGCCACCAGGTCATATTTTGTTGTCTACCAAGGTTCCCCCCACCCGACTTTCAGAATCACAACTTGTTTTTTCTGTGTCTGGTATTGCATGATCATATGACTCCATGAGCTTCCCAGGCTACCCATATCTAAGGGTTTTCAACTCAATGTTTGGGCCCTTGTCATACCACACTCTCTGCTTCATGTCTGTGTGAAGCTTTGCTAGACATCAGCTAACTAGAACTGTTCCAGTTCAGGAACCTGAGCACTGTCATTTTAAAAAAATTAGATTGACTATCAGAAGAAGGACTTTCTGATTACATGCATTTGTGGAGCTGTGTTTGGACAGGGAAAACGTTGTTGATCCAAAAGTTCTTATTCATTCAGGCAAGACGAAATTATTTTCAGCTCTTAATGCTCAGCTGGATTACAAACTGAGAGTCATTTTCCAAAGAAGTTTTTATTGTGCGTGGTACGTAAACCAACTTCTACGCATGCACAAGGTGGCAAACAGACGTGGGCCATCGAGTTTTCCAGGCTCAGAGCTTCTTGGGATTTTGTGAGTGTAGTTAGCACTATCTCAGGGCCAAGTATTCCTTGGACATTTAGTCACTGGGACCTATGGAAATTCAGGTGTCCACTAAAGCTATAGATCTCATCTTCCATGGTATGTGGGAAACTGCAATGTGTCAAGGATCATCTTGCATCTTGCCATTGTTTCTGGGTATGTTATGGAAGAAGAGCAGTCACATACACACAGGAAAATCTCAAGCAGTTTGTTGTGTGTGGAGATATATGGACCATATTACTCCCCAATAATATGACTGGAGGCACGTCATCATTAGGACTTCCAAGTTTCAAAACTGGGCTTGGAAAGAAAAATAATTAGGTTATTGAAAGCTCACTTTCAAATAGAACTGTAATGGTAAGGATAGGTAAGATAAGGATTCTTTAAAAGAAAGGCATCAGCCAATGTAAAAGTGTACAGTTGGCCCTCTGTATCCACAGATTCTTTATCCTGAGATTCAACCAACCACGGCTTGAAAACATATTTTTTAAAAAAAAAATCCAAACAGCAAAACTTTTAAGTTGTTCAGCATTTTATATAAGGGGCGCCACTTTACTACACCATTGTATATAAGGGGACTTGAAAATGCAGAGAGATACTGGAACCAAACTGGGGTAAATACTGATGGCCCATTGTATTCTTCCATCTTTTTATCTTAATTTATATATTTGATATTTTGTAAGAGATCTATAAATGCATTGCATATTTTTTAAAATAGAAGAATCTACCCCAGTTACATGCTTCCTTGAAAGAAACTCTGCGCCTAAGTGGCCTAAATTAGCAACAGAAACTTACACCTCTAAGCTGTGCTCATAAGGTGATCACGAAAATCTAAAATATTTCATATCCATCCTGAAGTATTCAAGAGGCATTTAATATCAAGTCAGTGCTATCAATTACAAAACTATCTTTGTAAGTAGATTAAATTACTTAACTGAGTTAAGGGTACTTTCACCTGGATTTTTTTTTAAAGGAAGTTAAAAACCCTTAAAGGTACATTCTTTAAATCTTTCAGGAAAATTAAAAAGAGTAAAACTGTTCTTATTCTACATCAGACTCTGCTCTAAGCTTACTTTCTCTAACATATGATTTTGTTTCTGGTTATGTACTGATATAACTAAACTAGTTTTTCCAAAGATCCCCAAACACAAATGAAATCTTAAAAAATAAAATCTAGATTCGGAAAATGGTGCTGCATTCTTCTGATCAACCAATTCAACAATAAATGCATTTAATATCTCAAGAGAACTGAGGTCCACTATAAGCCATGCCAAGATCCATCCATTTGTACACATGCACTTTGGCTAACTTACAACCTCAGTTTTCTCTTAATTACAGTGCCTTACTTGCACCTTGCAGAAGTTTTTGATCTCATTGCACTGTCTTTACTTCTACAACCAAGAGTGATTTTTAAAAACTTCAGGTTAAAAAGATGCTGAATATTTTCAGTACGAGTTTGAATTCTGAGAATCATCCCCCCTCCGGAGAAGATTTACAATAGTAAAAATAAGGCAGAAGGAAGGGAAAGGTGAAGAAAATTAGAGATGGTTGTGAACTGGGCAACAGACTTCCATTAGATGCTCAGCAGCAAACACTGGAATCTCTTTCTTACAGAGAACAAGGAAGATGCAAAAACAGTTTGTGTTCCTCAAGTTCATGCCACAGGAGACCATTATCAGGCCAAAAAAAAGGGGGGGGAAGTGCTGGATTCCTTTTTACTCTGCCCTTGCCTAGCTTCAGCAGCCCACACAAGACATATGTTCATTCTCCTGCAGACTACTCCATATGCATCTCAAGATGATTATCTTTGATTAATTAATCTGATTAATCTGCAATGAAATGATGGACTAATTAATCACACTCTTAAATTTGTTAAAGTCTTTAGCCCTGAGACAACAGCAGCAACCTGTAACTCTGTCTATCATCGTCCACCTCTAGTCTGTCATTTTGTTTTTGAGGGCTCAGGAACAACATTTGAGAAAGGGACATAATTGGCATTTTGGATCCAGAAGATTAGTCCTCTGACCCACTGAACTCTGACTTTTTTTCTCATTTTTAGCAGTTTTTTAAAAATCTTCTGTTATACAATTTTATATGGTTTTTAACATTTTAATTATTTCTATGTTTTTAATGTGTTTTACCTGTTGGAAACCACCTTGGGTCCCATCTTGAGAGAAAGGCAGCATATAAATGCAACAAAATAAATAAATAAATACTGCCAGCAGAATCAACAGCTGTGGCTGGGTTTGGATCCTCAGCCAAAACACAACTAGGCAGTCACACCTAAGTAAGAATTTTGGTCCTGTATAAGTAGTTTCCTTTTAGTTTAAAAACTTTTTCAGCACAAACCATCAGCTGTAGCCCACAAATGCTAAGATGTCATATGCCACAGATGGAAGAGATAAGGAAGTGAATTTTGATCAGTGCAGATGTTTTTCATTAGGACATGGAGGGGGGAATAATCAGTTTGACTGTGCTTCTCAAAAGGGATGGCAATTGAACAAGGAACTGAATCAAATTACTTCAGTGAAATGGTGCCTCTCAAAATCCTGTCCACCGCAACAATTATTTGAGCAACAATGACAATGCTCTCTATCTATAGCAAAGCCATACAAAAAGAAGCAATTTTATTTTTCTGTTGTCGAACAGCTGATAACCTACTAAGACTCTGTTGCAAATTATGCACAGAGGTGGAAAATTAGATACCCTTCAGAAACCAGATTGAGCTACACAGAAAATATAAAGGAGAAAATTATCAATTGTTTTGTTATGTGCATGCATGTACATGCAGGCAAGTAGGTGGAGGAGATTTTTAAAAATCCAACTTGTATTTGTATTAATCATTCAACTCTCCAATCATATTATGTATTGCTAAGATAATGGTTGGTCTAAGATATTTTCCTCCCTAATGCAGATAAGCACAACCTGCCTGTTCTGTAGTCAAGTTAGTCTGATATATCAAGCAGAAAATCTCCCACAAGCAACTGTCTCCTTACCTCCCCCCGCTCCCCACAACACATACTCCAGGCAGTAAAACTGCAATACTTATAAGTTACATTTCTAACAATTTGCTGCTCTTTCACCCCACAATTACCTGCCTAAGGCAGCCACCTCCCTTTGCCTAACTGTAGGAATATTCATAGTTACATCTTTTCTTTTTAGTCTCAGGATTTTATTTACTTGGCTATAGGTGGATGAAAAATAGAAAAATGTATCTCCCTTTGTATCTCTTATTTGATTTAGCAGCTGCAGTGTTCAAAAATAATTTAACAAGTTGATTGCTCCTGAGTCTTCCTTTGCATTCTGACTCAGTCCACAATATCACCTGAAAAAGAACATTTCAAGATGATTGGGAGGAAGAAATCACAGAATAAATTTAAAAGATTAAAACAAAAGAGAAATAAGGAGAAATACTCATCATCAAGGATTCAAATATATCTCACATACAGGAAAATTATAAATAAAAATGTCTACAAATATATTTGATTCATGGTCCAATGAGACTGCTACATTACAGTGTAGGTGTAAGGGGTTGGAACAGATTTTGAACATAGTCCAGAATAACCATGATACGGTTTCAGGGGACTCTTTATGTTATAACAATGCAACGAGAATACTCCCAGTAATTGTGTAAAAGCTTAGTGGTCCAGTAGAAAGGTGATGAGATATTGGTTGGTACAAAGGATTCTATTTTGAGCTAACAGACCCCTGTGGAAGTAGAAAAACTGTGAATAGCTCTAGGCCTCTCAAACCATATTTAACACACAAAAAGTATCTGTGCTGGCTTAGGTGGCTGGGTCTAGCCAGGTGCACTTTCCCTCACTCATGCCCTTAGGTGGATGGGAAGGGAAGGGAATGGGGGAGTGGGAGGAGGGAGGGACGGTGATCTGTGGGTCTCCAGACCAGATGGATAGAGTCCCTTCACTGTAAAAAAAGAAGTTGCAGCCTCTTCCTAAAGCCCTTGCCCTCCTCCTGCTGTTGCCACCATCCCACTTGCTCACTCCAGATCTCTTCTTCTCTCTCTTCATCTCATTGCTCTATCTGTCCTAAAGATACACATATCACCCTCTCTCCCTCCTTGTGAGCCCCCATTCCATCCCCTTTCCTCCGCCCATAATAGTGAGTGAAAAAGGGAATGCATATACACTTCCTCCATTTTCACATTCCCCTGCCTCATCCTCTTCCCCTACATCTGTGCAAGTAAGTGAAGGAGGGGAACGCACATGCATGCTCTCCCTTCTCATGGTCTCCCATTCCACCCCTTTATCCCCTGCCCATGTGAGTAAGGGATCACACAGTCACATACATTCACTCTTTGTGATCTCTGTCCCACTCCCTTTCACATGTCCCACTTCCCTTTTTCACATGAGTGAATGAGTGAGTGAACACATGCATACTCCCTCTTCTCATGTTCTCCCAACCCATACCTTTGCCCCCACCCATGTGTATGAGTGAGCAATTGAACACACAGGAGTGCCCTCCTGCCTTGTGCTCTTCCATACCATCCTCTTTCCCACCTGCTAATCCACCTGCATGGGGTTGTGCAGGGGAACATGCACGCAACCAGGCCTAACCACTTTGCCAGATTGATTTCTTCCCAGTGACCAAACATTTGACAGCTGTCTAAACCTGGCTTAAGTGAACACAGCTCAAGGTGGACACTGGTGTTATCAAAGCCCATATTAAAAATTATAATGGGGCAGCTGCAGAAGAAGCAGTAAATAATCTGTGACTAATCAAATCCACAAAAGTTGAACCCACAAATGTGGAAGGGTGACTATAGTTATTGATGAGTAAGTATGGGACTTGCATAGCAAAACTAGGTTATTTTGTGCAGAAGTTATTGCAGTTGTGACCAGACCACGGCCCCAGTAAGTCTGGCCAATCCAGAAGATTCAAACTACCTGCCAATTCCAGGAGCAGCTATTGCCCAACTCTGTTCCCTTCTTAAAGGGACTCTGAAGCCTGAATCACACCTCTCATGGCTCTCTGGCCTAGCACCAGAACTTGACATTTCCTGCTGAACCCCTGACACCATTGGCAATAGTACAGTGTCACCCTTGTTCATGAAATACCACTTCCTTAACACATTCTGTGTTTTAGCTAATATTCCTCAGACCTAAAATGGTGTTTCCTTTCTTGACTTCAGTTTTATCTATGATCTGAGTGCATCTGCTGCTTCAATGTGGATGCACTTTCAAGGAGCACAAAGGGCAATATTTGCAGACAGCCTGTGGCTAAGGAATTCTAGAGTCTGCCAGGTTCATATTCAGGGGAAACATAACATACCAATTTAATAAAATGTTCCAACCATTCAAAGAAACAGCACAGAATAATATTACTTGTCTTCCATAAGAAAAAGCCCAGCTGTATCAGGGTATCAGGGCAGCAGTAAGCTTGGTGGGAGGAAGGGAGAGAGAACAAAGACTAGCTAAGTTGGTCTCATATACTATCAAGTAAAGTGTGAGCAGCACATCATCAGCTTGTGTTCACATAATCATTTGTCTATAAAAATTATTTTTTGGTTTTGAAACAATATACTCAAGCGACTTTGAAACACTTGATTAGAGCTTAGATCACAGGGTTGAAGGGTGACAAGAAGGTATATATTCTTCAAAGGTACTACAGTTTCAGGGATGTTACTTTTCATATTCAAAACTTGTATACTGTATCTTTTTTAAAAAAACAAAAGTTCATTCAATACAGACTGTATTGTGTGTTCACTGCTTTGAATAATAAAAATGGTTCTTTAGGCAAAAGCACAGCAATGACCTCAACTTACAGTAGTACAACTCATTTATGCAAAACATTTAATATGCATGTTGCTAATTAATCATTTATTCCATGGACTTGTCTACTTCTCTCCAACAGGTACTTTCAGGGTGGTTGACATTAAGAAAAGATAAAACAACAACATCAAAAAGATACACAATTGTTCCATGTCAAATAGGTGATTTTTTTAAAAAAATAAATAAAGACATTATCAGGCTTTTAAATATCCTTGAAAAATGAAAGGAAAATAGAAACCACCTTCATCTGGTGCAAAAATGATTTCAGTGGATACAAGAGGTGAGGGTCCTTCAGGAAAGAATTCCATAAATGGAGAAGTGGAGCCACATAATTGAAGATGCCCTCTACCCAGCTACCATCCTTCTGCTATGAACGGTGAGGAAACTTAAAACCTTACTACTGTGTTAGCAGAATGATACAGAAGCTTCCATTCCTTTAGATAACTAGGCATCAAGTTTTAAAGAGCAACGTTACTTCAAAATGGACTGGAAGGAGTGTAGTCCATAAACTTAGCGAACAACCAAATGAGTACCTTCCTTGTCTGAAGGGATGACACTTGCCACTGGCAGATAGCTATAATCCTCCTGGTCCTCTTTTTCTTTTTAATATTTCACTGAAGAAATCAATTAAATCAAAGAACATGAATTGCTTAGGACTCATCTAGTATTTTATTTTAGTGTTTTTTTGAATACCCTATTCCTATGACTTGACATGAATATGTATGTTAATTATACATATCTAAATATAATCATTAAAATCCTTCTTTATCTTTCTCTAGTTACAGAAAAACATTTGAATTTCTAAAAATTAGAATACTGCTTCCTAAAGACAACTAGGTAGTGGACAATTTCCACAGGAGACCACCATGGTTATCCTATCTCAAGAGGAGATAATCCAATACCACGTGCCATCAAATGCTGAAATTATTTACAGTCTAAATAGCAAAAAAAAATTAAAGTTTTATCTGATAGAGTGGGTGTCAACTTGCACTTCGTTCTATGAATGTCATAATAGATAGGCATGAGAAGCTTAGATGCTACACGCTACCACCATAAATTCTGTGGTGACAAAGTAATGATGTTTATGTCAGATGGCATTTTCAAAACCACTCAGATATTGATATACCTCTGCTCCAGTGGTGAAGTCAATGGGCATTCACCATTGATTTCAGTAAGAGGAGAGAAAATCAATACCCAGCACTTGTGAAAATTTCACAGTCGGTCATTACTGACTGAGAGAATATTCAAACAACTAATGATGGTGTGTGTGTGCTTAGAGCTTCATATCCCATTGCGCACACCATGAGCCACTTGACTCTGTTCTGTTTCAAAATCTATACAGTTAGCATTTAAGGCTATTTTGCTTTCCTTGCTTCACACCTAGCAAAGGCTTTTCCCCCATGTGCTAATGGTTTAATTATATTCTTTCCCCTCCATTTCTTTAGGAGTCATCACTAAGATTAAAATCCTTGTTCAAAGCAGATCTAAGCAAGTAGGTGACTTTAGGGTTCATTTTCTAATTGATCAAACAAACTGCTAATTAAATGCATCTGTGCCTAATCAAAACATGGCTACATAAGCACAGTGTATCATTTAACTGGGTGCATGAGATTGTATTCATCAAGGGGAATGAAGACTCAGCTTGATTAGTAAGTGGTGTAACACATTCAGATCCTTTATTTAGGCCAAGTTATACCAGAAGCCATGTTTAATTATTTATACAGATTTTTTTTTTCAAAAATAAAAGATACTCATTTTTCCATTGCCATGACATGGCAAACCCAACAATATTACTAACGATGTACTTGTCACCTTTTAATTAATGAGTAAAGATCTTTGCAATGGCAAAGAGAGATTTTTTTATGCTCATACATGTCACAGATAGTTGGGAGAAAAAGAGAGATGTTCCTAGATTCTGTTCTGGAAGACATTTTGTTGTCTTTAAGGTCTCAAGACAGGAAAAACCTGTATGGAGAAGCCAATCCTATCCCTTTATATTCCTCTACTGCTCTTTTTTTCCCTGCAGAAAATGATCCCCTGCATTGCAGGGGAAGTTTGGAAACAGAAACAAACCCTCTTTCTTCTACCCTTTCATCTTGTGCTTAAATTTTTCTTGATATTGTCCGTTCTCTCATTTTTCTTTTTTTACAGTGGTTTCAAGCAACATGACCAAATGACCAGTATCTCCAGTCTTCTCTTCCTGTCCCCCTATTTCTTCTTCCTTTTTCTGAGGTTTTTTTTTCTCTTTTCAAGTATTTTTAATATTCTACACTGTGCAGGGAACACAAGCATAACAACTTCCTCTATAAAAGACAGACAGACAACCTGTCCACCTGAGGAACAGCTGGATAATATCATCCTGTTCAAAAGCAAAGAGGAGACTTGCCAGCAACTCTTTGACTTCATCTTTATTTCTGTCTTTGCTTGTGTCCAACTTCTCTTTTGGACCTTGGCTCTAAAGACCACTGCCTTTCTCATTTCATCAGATCACTCCTCCAGTGAAGAAGAAATAATTCATCTTTCCCCTGGAATATCTAGTTTCTTTCAGAATCAAACTAGCCTCACACACACACACACACACACACACACACACGTATGTATATATTCATTTATTTATTTAGAGCATTTATACTCAAGCCTCTAGCCAGAAAGGCTTCCAGAGTGGCTTATGGATTGTTAGTTTGACAATTCCTTGACCATAAGGTTACAACCTAAAAAGACACAAAATACGACAGAAAGATGATAGCAGACAGGGAGGGAATTAAGTCCACCAAATCCTGGCTGTTGTTCTCTCCCTCTTAGGCCAGAGCAATGGCAATTAGGAATGGAAAGAACATTCCCCAGCCCACCAAAAATAGTTTGAAAATTATGTTTCCCAAATGTTGATAAATCCTGGTGGGAAGAATCCTGGACTGATGAGAATCTTCACAGCTCGAGACTTATTTTCGCCTAGAATTCACATGTGGTTGTTTGGCACAGGAAATAACATTTCTGCATAGAAAATAATATTTCAATGCAGAAATATTAATTCCTGCACAGGAAATCCTTTGACTCGGGATGTCTTCTGTGTAAAATTCACAAAAGTTTGATTTGTACAGAAAACAGCATTTTCTACACAGGAAACAGTATTTTCTGCAAATAAATTAATCCTTCTGTTTTGAAATACTATTTTTGGCACATAAAATGATGATTCATATGAAGAAAAATGCTTTTTCTGCACAAATTGGCCACATGTGAATTTTGCACACAGTAAGTTCCAAATTGCAAATAGCATTCAAAAACTGCTGATTTTTTTAAGACTTAAAAGGAATAAAGTTGTAGAAATTACTCACTACCTTCAAGATGCAACTTAGTGAAGAATCAAGGTATGATGGTGATGTGCATCACCATAGTGGCATAGGGATGGGGGGGGCGATGAGGGCAGTACAACCCCAGTGGAAAATTTTGGGGGGTGCTGCCACTCTTTGCCTGCCCTCCCCCATGTGATGTAACCTTGCCCCAAGCGATGTAGCTCTGCCCCCTGTGTGATGTAGCCCTGCCACGTGATGTAGCCCTACCCCTGCCCCTCCTCCCACCTTTGCCTCCACCCCTCCTTCATGCACCCCAAGATATGCTGCTGGATGTGCCTGGCTGCTGTTCTTTCCCTTTGAGGACAGCGAAGTGGCAGTTGGTATGGAGGGGATGATACACATATCCCTCACAAGGTATACTCATTGTCTACATTTCATGGGAATCTTCCTATATACAGCTTTTTAAAAAGTTTCAGAACACTTAACCTGATGGTTCAGGATGGGTATTTGTGTTAGCCTATTGCAGCTGAAGCAACACCCATGTGCTCTAATAACTCATTGAGTGTTGACTATTCAGTGCAGAGCTGGGGCCTTATAGAAACTAGTAGGATTGGAGTGCTTGGGGACAAACTTGGCACACCTGCAGCTCCACACCAATGGAGCTTCAGGTATGCCAAGTTTCTCCCCAAGCACTCCAATCCTACTAGTTTCTACAAGGACTACCTAACTAAATAAATCTAAAGATACTAAAGAGCCTTCTTTCTATCTTCCCGCCCTCTTCCTGAAGCCATTTTGGTATATGCACAGTTTGGAAATCCATGTGTAGACTCATATCTGCATAATATACATCTTAATTTTATTTATGTACCCTATCTTTTACCCTTCATTCATCTTCTGCTAATTTTGTGTTTGGATCTTTTTCAAGTATTATTTAACTTTACTCCTTCTAGACTGGATTTCCAAACACAACAGAGAATCAAAAGGTTCATGGGATATGAACACCTCTTCCTCACATCATTAATTATTTGAATATTCTCTCAATAATGACCAATGGTGAAATTTTCACAAATGTTGGGTATTGATTTTCTCCCTTCTTACTGAAATCAGTGGTGACTTCACCACCTTTGACTTCACCACTGGAACAGAGGTATATAAAAATCTGAGTACCTTTGAAAATGACATCCAAATCCTGTCAATTAATACAAACTAGAGGAGATCCATTGAATCAAATATTGAATAGTAAAGTCAACATACAAGTACCTCCGACTGGGTCTGGGACTAACAGGATACAGTCCTAAAGGTCTTATTGAATTGATTAACCACTCTCAGTAAAACAGCTAAGAAACCTCAGTTACCAATAGCTTTTAATAAAAATGGTGGCAAATTTAATACTGTTCTAACAACAGCAACACAAGAATAAATAAAAGGCAGCAAAAATGACACACTGCAGCAGAAGTGCTTTGATGCAGACATAGCTAAAGGCTGAAAAACAAATTCAAATTACTAATCTGATGAATCTCAATGTGGCAGAAGCATGCAATTTTTTTCTGTTTGGCATGCTATCAAAACTATGGATTCATCTTGTGAGAAGACAGTGTGGTGAAGTGGTTTGAATGTTGGACTAGAACTATGGAAATTAGGATTCAAATTCCTGCTGGGTCATGGAAACCTACTGGGTGACTTTGGCAAGTCATACTCTATCAACCTCTGAGGACAGCAAAGGCAAATAAACCCTCTGAACAAATGTTGCCAACAAATGTTGCCAAGAAACTCAGTGATAGGTTCACCTAAGGCTACCATAAGTCAGAAGTTACTTGAAGACACATACAACCAACAAGTGCAATCCTAACTCAAAGATATATCACAGTTGCGAGAGGTTAGGAATACTCATAAGCCTCTTCTACCAGCTGATCTCAGGGATGTACCAAGATTGCAATCTCCTGACATAACTACTTTCCTGACAGTGGAGCCACAAATAGAAAGGAGAAGCGTTGTGGTCAAGGGTCCTCATTAACATACGATCCAAGCCTTCTCCATTCCAGGAATACAAACAAAATCCCAGCATACAGTTAGGCCACGGTGAGGGTAATTCATATGATGGGAGCTGGATTCATTTGATATCTGTCAAACTGGGGCACAGTTAATTTGTCTCTGTGGAACAGGGAAAGACCATATCCCATTACCTCAATGCAACCACATTCACATCTCTATTTATGCCAGCCCATACTCTGCTGCAAATGATTTTCTTCCTATTTGTTTCCATGGGAGTGAAAAATACAATTAAAATAGCCACCCCACATCAACTGCCCACTCACATTTCCATAAGAAATCATAGGATTTTGTGTTATTAACACTCAACTGTGGAACATTGCTATCATTATGTCAACATCACACAGGGTTATCTCACAGAATTGGTGTGAAAATAAAATGAGGAGGAAGAAAACCATGCATACTGTTCTGACAAAAAAGAAAGGAAGAATAAAAATGGAACAAAAATGTGTCCAAGGCCCATTCTGGTCATGGATTGCACAAACTTAGACATCACAACATACTACTTTATGGGTTAGAAACTATAGGACACTTTTCACATGAAGGCACAGCTCAAAGCCTTTTTGATTCACATAAGTAGGCATGAGTTTATTTGCACGATGATATTATTAAATAACAGAGACACTCTCTAATGAAGAGAGTAAATGAGGTCTGCTAAATTTTGTACAAAGTCTTCATTTTATATTATCCTACTGTTTCATCTTTATCAATTTAGTATACTATTTCTCAAAAATACTAAGTAGGAGATTGACAAGATATTATTAATGATTACAAATGCATTATGTAAGGAACACGATGAATAGTTTAGGTTATCCTTCCATACCTCAGCAAGAACCTTAATACTTGCCTGATATTCTGCCCATATACTGGCTAAGATTTAGAGCTTCAGAACTCCCCGTTGTCCGTGATCGGTTCTAAGAATCTTACTACAGCAAAGTTAACAGCAAAGTTACTTTTTAAAATATTTCTGGATTTGAAAAGCTGTATAAAATGATGCCATAACAATTACAGAAGGAGAAACTACAATGAAAGCAGTGCTCCCCCTTTTTACGTACCACTTGAAACCATTTAAAAAAAATACAAGTCAGTGGGAAATTAGTATTTTCCCTTATTTTGAAAAGGAAAAAGAGAAAGAAATTACTATACTGAAGCGTCTATGAAGTGAGATTCATACGACTGGATGTTCTTTTGTTTTTGTGGCCATCTCTGGCTTTCATTGATATTAAAGAAAAGTAACTGCTTCTCATTAGACAAACTGCACACTTGCTGAGTTGTGAAGTTGTGATGTTGCAGAAGCTTTTGTAATTTCCTAAGAAAACCAATTTCAGATTTGATATTAATCCATTGCATAACTTGATTGCTTTTAGTATTAGAATAAATGGAAAATAAGGGAGATGGGAACAAGTAAGAACTATTAATATTCTTGGTGAAATCATGATTGCATTTCATGATACTGAAATGATTTTAAGCAAATAACATTTTTTCATATTTATTTCAATTTCATATACAGAATATGTAAACAGATCACACATGGATCATAGAGGCATGCACTGTAAAAAGTATGTAGTATTACAAGATAAATAAAATGCATCCTAGGTTTCTGTTGACACAGAGAGCTGAGTTCTAAGGTATTGCTTTGTGTGGTAGGCTTCAGAATGCAGTTTTGCCATGAATATAATGTTTGGACAGGTTATTCACGGCAATCAACCTCAAGCTGGCAAGAATTTTGAGCTGGTTTGATGAACATTTTCTCAAATGTCAAAAGACTGGTGATGCTCCTATTAAATCCATGAATTGAAAAAAGGAGTGCTGTCTAGCCTCTGTTTCATAATTCTCAAGCACAAAGCAAATAAGGTATAATGCTGAAGAATGCACACATACATGTACACATGTGTACATTAGGAGACAAATCAATGTGTACATCATGGAAAATGCACATAAAAAACTCCATAGATTTCCATGTGGGATGAGAAAGAAAGCAGTATCTCACAACCTGATATGAACAAAAGGATGTGAATGCAGCTGAGCTTTGGGAAAAAGCAATAAAACTGAGACAGAGGGTTGTTCACTTCCTTAACTACATTTTGCACTGTTCTAGAGGACCTGCTAACCTTCTGGAGCAGGTAGATAAATGGAAGAGAGATTTGCTGGTATTGATTCTTCTTCTCCCTCTGTTCAACAAAGATTCTGTTGTATCAAAGAAAAATAAGTATGATGAAGAAAGCTTTCCACTGGATATAACTCACTGAGCCCAACCAGAGGTTGCTGCACACCATATATTGTGGTCCCATTTTCCTAATCCGCTTGTACGAACATTTCAACTGAAACAAATAAAAAGGAGTCTTACAGCTGAGAGGTGGGGAACTAACAAATTAACATGGCTAGTCTTGTAGAATAGGGATATAAAGCTTCACTCATTTTGTCATCAAAGGGCAGAATGAGTAATTTCCAAGATTTTGTCTGTACTTCCAAGAAGACTGGGCACTTATTCACTGTTCTTCAGGGGAAAAAAATAATTTGCACAGAAATACATGTAAGGCAGAGGAAATAATTTTTTTATACAGGAATTGTGGTTTCTACATAAACTTACTGTTTTTTGCATATAAACCTGTTTTGTTTTTTTGTTTTTGTTTTGTTTTTTGTTTTTGACGGGGGGCATGTATGTATTTCTGTGCAAATACATTTCCCCAAAGAAATCCCTTACAGGTAAAATCTCACACCAAATTATTTTTTTCAGTTCAGTCTATGCAAGAGCAATCTATCCTTTTCAAAGCAGCCTATTTGATGGAAAAGGCGAAAGAGGGAAAGGCCTGATGGTAGTGAGCTCTGACAGTGCCCATCGCTGAGGATTAGTGTATTTCCAATATTCCATTTTGCTAAATCTTTAAAGCAGTTGTCACAGTTTAAAACCATATTTTGTTGTGCCCTCTTCTTCACACATCTGACTATCTTGGTCTTTATCCCTCCAGATGCCTGAAATGCAAGCTGCATTATTCATACTAGACTAGCTGTTGATGCTAAAACTAGAGCAGTAATCTCACAGATGACTCCAATATGTTGCTAGTGCTATGCAAACATGCACTTGGAATGATACAAATGAAGCTGCCAATTCCAAATGATGTAAGATCTAGAGAACATCATCCAGACCTTCAGTATGTATCTAGGTTCCCCAGCCTCCCAAGTACTTTACGCCCTACTTTCTGATGTTGTTACTTTCACTATTACTTTCCACACTGCAGACATAGCTGAAGGGCAAATAAGCTATGCTTTTCAAAAGGCTTATTTTATAATTAAAGACTCAAGTGCTTCATGTGGAACATGAATAATGTATCTTATAAATCTTCTTTGATGTATGTATACACAATACAGAATCATTATTTAGTGGTAAAACTAAAACATGAAATAAGTAAAATATGAGCTAAAATGGATAAATGTGAATGAGTAGGAGGGGAAAAAATACCTAGAATACAGGGATGAAACTCCTGAAAGTATGTTGACTATTAGGCAATTATACAGCACCTTTCATATAAGTACTCAAAAGCCATTTTCAAGTAATTCATTAGTCAAGACAGTGACTCAGCATTCCAAGTGCATGAAGTATCTTCATCCCAAACAACATACTTGCTATGGCACAGATGTTGTGTTACTTCTACAATTTCCATTTATATTGCACCTTTTTATCAAAACACAAGGCGGCTTACAAAAATTAAAAGCAATACAGATACAAAGCACATACAAAGGCATAAAACATGCAAAGTTAAACACGCAGTTAAACTATCCATAGTATGGAAACTTTTTAAACAAATCCATTAAAATAATGGAAGACAAAAGTAATTGAACCAGCACAGTGTAAAAAGCTCTTGCTGTCTTTTCCTAAAGCTGTTGGCATAGAGTTCTTACTTGCTGACAGAACGACAGCAAAGAGGGAGCCCCTTTAACCTCCCTAGGAAGGGAGATTTAACACCTAGAAGTAATCACCACGAAGGTCATCTCGTATGTTTCCATCAATTGTGCCTATAAAAATAGTGGGACCAAGCTGGCCAAGGCTCTATGCTCATTAGAGCCACAATTTAATGCAGACCAAAGTATGCCCAAGTCATACTTATTGCCATCCTCTATACATCAAGATATTTGTTGCTGGCAACAAGAACTTGCATTTTTCCAAATTATGTCAAGCAGTCCTACAATGATTGCTCTCAAGGTCCAAGGTCCAATAAACATGTTGGCACAGCACAAGTTTCCTTTAGTACACTAACACTGTTGCCTGATGGGGGAAGGCTGTTCCTTCTCTTTCCCACTTCTTCTCCAGGTATACAATGGCAGCCAGAACATTTCTGCAACTGAGTGGCAGCCATTAGGACAGATCTGTGCCTGCAAAATACCTCAGCTCTTGTTGTGCACCAGTAGAGAAATGGGTGTTGTACATGGAGGTACACAAAGTAAAAAGACAAAGAGACCACAAAGAAGAAACAGGCTACATCTGTGTATATCAACTACCCACCACCACCAAATCTAGGCAAGTAACCCAGGATGGTGTAATGATTTGAGTGTTTGATTCCAACTCTGTCAGAACAGTATTCAAATCCTCATCCAGCCACAGAGACCCACTCAGGGACCCTGGGCAAGTCACACTCTGTCAGCTTCAGAGAAAGGCTATGACAAACCCCTGTGGATAAATCTGGCCAGGAAAATCCCATGATAGGTTTGTCTTAAGGTTACCATACGTCAGAAGCAACTTCAATGCATATACAGGTGCAAAATCCATATGTAGCTACCTTATTTGTGAAACATATAACACACATTTAATAGAGTACTATAAATGAGAAAGGTGAACCTGAATTATAATCTGCATTATTCAAGACAGGAAAATTCCAAAATATTTGGTAGGCCAAAAATCCTACAGATTTGCAATGTTTCATCAATAAAATGATGACATCTGGTAATTTCAAGCATTTTTATTTTTATCCTTGAATTTTTTTTTAAAAAAAAAGTTTATTTAATTTATACCTCGCCTTTCTCACAATTGGGGGCCCCAGACAATTTGAAACATAGGGCAGAGCAAAATACAGCTAAAAGAAATTGTAATTTTTTTTAAAAAAAATGAATCCTATTAGAAACAATAAATTGAAAAAGATTAAAATACCAGAAGCATTTGAATAAGGACAGAAATAAAATTCCCACCATCATACTGAAAGACTCCTCTACAGCACGTAGTTAACAACCAAGGGGCTATCTAAATAAGTGCTTCTTAGGATGATGCTAGGAATTATTATTTTTTCCATTATGCCAGGGAAAAGCATCATTTTTGTGCCTATTAGCTACAACCACAAAGAGTAACAATGCACATATGAAGGGAGTCCATGGGCACATCATCCTGAGAAGCACTGATTTAGATAGCCCCTTGATTGTTAACTACATGCTACAGAAGAGTCTTTCAAGTTTGCTCAACTTCACAATTTCCAGAACCCTGGAAAATTGTAATTGTCTGTATGGTGGAAACTGTCAACACAGAAGAGGATCTCTGTTTCGAATTCATCACTTTTCACACGAGCAAAGTGATAATGGAGGGGTTGGGGTTAGTACATCCTCCCTCCTTCTGCATTTAATTTACTCCTATTTAAAATGCATGAAGAATGCTTAAGTCACAATGAGATCATAACAATATCAGATTTTATTTCAGAAAAAGAAAATATCCATGCTTCATATCTGGTGTAATATGCCATGTTTAAACAATGGTCTTGATTGTGATGTGTAGTGTGAAGAGCACTGTAAGCTTGGAATTAACAGTGATCAGCAACCAAAAACTTAGGAATTGCTTGTGAAATAGAGCCAGGGTTAGTGTGAAAATTGTAAGAAAACTCTGAGGTGTCTGGCAGAATTCCCATGTGAATGTCAAATGATTCATCTCAAGCAAATCTTGTTCCTGAGTTCTCACTTCCCGCTGACCAGAGAAGCCTTCTGTATTGGACCACAGGACTTATTTTCCACATCTCAGTGCTTTGGCACAGAGGAAGAACAGTTGCCTAGTTGCTGGATCCATCCCACTTCTACTCTTTTGGCTGAATATACTTCCTGATGTGAAAGTATAACAGAAGTTCAACATGAAGTTTCTGTGAATATCCTGTGAACAATATCCTGTGAATATTGTTTAGGCAAGGAACTGAGAACAGTATAAAATGAGTCTGATTGTTTTAACTTCTTGGATTTAAGGTTCCAAATTGGTGTTCTTGAGCATCAGAGCACAAGAAACAGTATATTATTAGTCTTTTCTCCTGACGTTTCACCTGTATCTGTGGCTGGCATCTTCAGAGATTTTTATTGTTTGAAACATTCCTTTTAGAAAATCAAACCCTTTGTGCATTGGAGGTGAGGGGTCACATTTTAATGTTGTCTACTTAAAAACAGCAGAAGCACTGCATTCTTCATTCTCTATTAGCTAATGACTATGAGATTAACAGCTACAGTGTAAATTGAGAAAGCTCCTTTTCTCACCTTTTCTACTGCAACATATTCAGTTTTACCAATTTATTGTTAAATCTGAAACACTGGTCAACATTCAGAACAGTTTTCAGCATCAGTGAAATAGAAGCAATTGATTGAACTTTCAGGCTGCTTTTTCAAGCTACTTTCAGGATCCTGGGTAATAACACAATCAGGCCACTTTGGGATTTCAGACACAGTTAACAATGGTTATGGGATCTTTCAAAGAAAATCTGTAAAATTATATCTGATTCCCCCAATCTAACTGGAAATACAGAAAATAAAAGTTTTTAGTGGCTAGTGGTCATGATGAGTTCATATGCCCTTAAATACCAGCTGCTGGGGAACATGAGGAAAGAGTTCTGTTTTGCTTATGTCTTATTTGTTGCCTTCTCCTCAGCAACTGGTTGGCCACTGTGCAGGTAACAGAATGGCTGACCAGAAAGACCCTTCAGTTTAATTCAAAGGATCTTTTTATGTTCTTCATATGTATATTCAAAGCTGTTCATTTTCACTATCCTCATTACATTTTCCTTCTGATTTCTGAGTGCATATGAGGAAACACATGTAAAAAACAGAGTTTAGAAATGATATTTTCTCATATAGAGATTACAACTGATAATAAGCTAGAATAAGGACGGAGAACATTTGGTTCTCCAAGTGTTAGTGGCCTGAAGATGTCATCATCCTTCATATCCAAATCTGAAAATACTAGTAGTTTTTGTAGAATAGGCTGCTTTCTATCATTATGCTTAGATGTTCGTAATCTCAAAATATCTACATTCTCATGATTTCAGTCCTGCAAAATCCTGTAATATTTTCATTCTACACTGTGTTAACTCTTTAGTGACAAATAGCCTCAGTTCTCACATGAGAAACTTGCATACTTTAAATCAACAAACCATACATAGCTTAAGCTTAGCAAACTAAGTAGTAGCAGCAAGCAGTGCATTCGTGCAAAATCATGGGGCTCAATGAAGTAAGCCACTGACAACATAAAGAGAACAGTCATGCAAAATAATAGGTAACTGCTAGAATTCATGATTGAGGTCTGTCCATCTTCCTCTAATTTCAACAAGAAAATGAAGTATTATTTATAAGTGTTCAAAATATAGAACAAGCAAATAAAATCACGGAAGTCAACAGTATAGTTTACAAATTCCATAAATTAAATATGTGCATACTATTTCCAAATTGCAGATCAAGGGTAGAAAAAGTGTTCCCTGATGCTACATGTAGCCCCATAAGTCTGTTGCTGTGTCCCTTGACTAAACTGGACCATTCTTTTTTGGAGGTGGCAGGGGGGATTACTTCTTCCAAAAGCCTTCAGGAGCATGATTTTAAACAATTTTAAATGTGTTGCAGGTGTGCACCTTATAAAATTCTAAAATTCCCATTTTTTAAAACTGAAAACGGACTTCTGGCCTCTGTTTTCTCTGTTTGCTAGCATTTTTTTAAAAAATCTGTGCAGCACTGGAGGGCCACGGTGGCAACTGCCTTGATGCCACTGAAATTGTCAATTTTTTAAATGTAGATTATGTATCATTACCTATTCATTGATGTTATACATTATACATGTTACAAGCACCTTAAAAAACGAATGGTACAACCAGCATTTAAGCCACCTATTTGTTCACCACTGTGCCATATTTTTGCCATTACTTAAAAATGTCTTGAGGACACAATACCCTAACAATATCCTCAGAATGTTTACCAACTCATCCCAAATAGGTTTACCTCTCCTTATAAAATCCAGACTGAAGTAGCTTTTAGGTGAGAGAAGAAACAAGAAACTTTTTTCATTGGAAATCTCATGTAAACTAGACAAGATAGGTATTACACAAATGTGCGTTTTCACTTATAGAGCTAGTAACAGCTTTGGAACAATTCAGATCAGGGAACAAGCATAAGAAAGACATTAATTTGATTCTTTCCACACTACTTCCTGCTCTTCAACAGAAGGACGCAACACTGAAAACCACTTTTTTCAAAGAGTCTAACAAAGCAAAAACAAATACACTGGATCTGCAGTATCACATCATAACAATGCCTGATTCTTCTATGTAAACTACCCCCCCACCCCCCAAAAAAGTTCCAGAATGCTGAAATCTTCCCAGCCATTCCATCTTGGATCTCAGAACAGCAGTTCTTGAACAAAACAAAAGATAAGGGGGAAAAAACTACAAAGGAAGACTGGAAAGAGAAACATACATATACATATACATACATACATACATGCATACATATATATATATATATAAAAATACATAAATATATCCAACCAACTCCAGTCCATCAACAGTGGGTTGAAGAGAGACAGTGGTTTCTTCGCACACTACACATATTATAACAGTACTGAATATACTAGCCTCACATCACAAGGGCTGTCTTGGCCAGTTTATTGCATCTCCTTTCTGGTTACCAGCAAGCATCACAAGACAGCACAATGACTCCACCATTCATATGGTAATCTACTCACCTTGGGTTTAGGCAACATTTTTCCTCCTTCCTTTGTCCTCCAATGACCGTAGTTAAAACTCAACTTGTCACCTCATTACCTTACCCACAGGTTTTGTATTTCAATTGCTATTCATACAGACAACTTGCTCATTCATAGCTATAAAGATCTGGTCATAGACACTTCATTCCATGTATCCAATGAAAAAAAGCTTATGAAAAAGCTTATGCTACTAACTTTTTTCTGTCTGTCTCAAAGGTGCTACAAGATCCTTTTGCACAGCTGTGGGTGTCATACAACCTACTCTACTACTTTTGTGACCCTTTTCCAATTATAGCACTATGTTCCCGTTTAACGGCCATGACACTATCCTATAGAATCATGGGGTTTGTAGTTTAGTGAGGCAGGAGGGTGAGGCTCTCTGGCTCAGAATTCTAAATGCCCCTCCCTAAACTGGACTTCACAGAAGGTTGCCATGACAATTAAAGTAGAATCATACAGCTTTAATTATGTGTACTGAATGGTCTCCTGATTGTAGTGGAACACACATATTTCCAACATTAGTGTTCAAATAAAATCCAATACCAGTCCAGTTTGCTTCTGCAGATAGAATGGTGGGAAGAGATTTGGTAATTTTTCTCAAGCAAGAAAACATCTTCGGTCACACCTCCTTAACAGTGAGTGCAGTGGTAACATGGGAGGCATGCATATCTTGGCTTCTTATTATAATAACTCACTTACAGTTTTAGGAAAAAGCTGTTCAAATGTGACAAGAACCTCATTTCAGGACATCATACCAAGGTTTTTCCACATCACCTGGTTTAATGTGAAAAGGGCCTTTGAAGTAGATTTGGAAGATCTATCAATTTAATTTCTATTTTTGTTTTCCTTTTGTTGTGCTTCATTTCCCATCAGCACTTTTATGCCATCTATGTCCCACATATTCTAAGCTTCCTGCTTCCACATGGAAATTCATACATATTTTGGTGTGTACTTTTCATGTTCTCATTTCTTCCACTGACTAAATGCAGATACACATACATTTAGCCATGTTCATTTATACGGAAAATAATTCATGAAAGCAAAATAAATAGTTGCTTATAGTTCCTTCTCAATAACAGGAAACCAAATGAGACATCACACTTTTATTTATAATCTCACAGATCACAAATTGGATTAATTAAGCAAATTTGTTAAGAAGTCTCAGTAGATATGAATTTCTTTTCGGGGTTTGGAAGAAAATAAAAATATAACCATTGTCCATATGCCTTGCAGGTGAAAAATTTACAACTCATTCTACTATGGCCATCATTTAATGTGTCCTCTGTGGGACTTAAGATAGTTGCGGATGCTGCTTTACTCACCATTTGTTTTGATAACACAGGCAGGATGATGCACGTGTAATGTATACTCAGTATATATCATATATTTTTTTAAAAAAAAGATGACAAACATTACAATAGAGGGTTAGATCAGCAGGATTAGAAGACCTATAATGTTGATAACACATACATTGGCAAGGGACACAAGGCTGCCTTGCCATTAGCCTCTCCAAGTGACAGCTCATTAGACTAACTCCTAGCAATAGAGTCAGAGCCTAAATGTGTGCATGTTAGCTAGCTAGAACATAAAAATCAAGCAGGAAAGTCCTGCTGGGTGCTCACAGAGAAAAACTCTTAGATTTCTGTGCACAAGGCTAGAGAAGTATTTAGGGATAAGTTCCCCTATGGAGTTCTGTAGCAAGGTTGCCATTAAACAGCTAAAAGCATAGCGCCATCCAATGTGAAAAACGAAGCAATAAAACCAGTTGCTGGCATGAGAACAGAATGCCTGCTGCTAATAGTAGCAACTGCCACTCTAGGTAGCATGGCCATTAAGAGATATACGGGACTGTCAAACCCATTGTATTAAAAAAAATATTGAAGGAAGAGAAAAAATCATGTAATTCAAGAGATGTCTCTTAATAAAATGATTCCGTTTTTGAAACAGAATTAATGGCTTTTTGGTTTCATAAAAAGGAGTTGAAAGGGGGAAGGGTCACTTTTATAAAGGATGAATTCAAGAAATCTCCCCCGAGGGCAATATTTCAGAGACTAGGACAAAAGACAGTCAGTTAGTCCCAACTATACTACAGAGCCAATTTAATCTGACTACCTTGTGATATGACTAAGGCAAACGTTGTTCAGAAAGACAACAATGCTTCTTCTCTTGCCTTGCTTTCACTCTACATTTTACTACTCTCAGTAACATTGTCACAGAGTCAGATCTTCTCAGCATTATATCAGGAGGTTATCATCCTCACTATATAATCAAGATTGGCTTGGACCACAGAGACATCCTTTAAAATTATGCAAAACCAGTGCGCAGAGAGATGAAATAATGGCAGTAAACAGAGTCATATGTACACTTAAAATGTTCCAAGGTGAAACTGTGATAATATGAGGTGCTTAATAATTCTGGCTGCTTTCCTGTTTAGAAATTCCAATATCATAACCCTGATCTATGACATCACAATTATTCCAATAAAGCTTTGTGATTATTGCACAGTCACAACAACTGAGAGTGTCTCCCAAATCTTACCATTAAAAACCTTGTACCGTTCTGCCCAGACATTTTAGTAGTGCTGGAGAACAAGATGACAATGATGTATCCAGCCTTCTCACCGTTGGGGGACATGCTGAGAAAGGCAGCTGTGACAGGATCCTGACAGAACTACCCAACTTCAAAGCAGCTGCCTGTCTTAGTGCACCCTGCAACAATGGCTGTGTTGTGGGGGCAGAGGGGGCTGTAGAGCTTCAAAGATAGGATTTTAGGGGGTAGCATGGGAAATATTCTAGCTACTTCTCTGTAGCTATATCTTAGATTGCAGGATTTCCTAAAAACTCTTGTTTTTAAATTCATAAAACTAATTATAAGCACACTTTTCTTTTTCCAACTTGCAAGAAGATAAAAATATAATCACCTTTTCTGTACCTTGTAGCTAACAAATGTCTAGGTAGAAAAGTGAGTAGAATAGTGGAGCTGCTTACAGGTAAGAAAATGGATTATTTCTACCGTCTATGTGGGCCAAAACCTTGTTTCATGGAAACTGGACTCCAAAACTTATTCTGGCAAATATGACTGTGTGGATGACTGAAAGCAATCTTGAAATATCACAAGTGTATTTTTGATCTATTCTGAAATGAAGAACGGACTGAAGAAAAAAAAGACAGTGACAATTCCTTTGCCAAAATTGAAACAGAATGCAGTTAGAGCCAAACAGATGCTACTAGATGTAAGAAATATTTGTGACGAATAATTTTTAAACCTCATCCTAGCAAATGGACATTTCATTATCATTAGAGTCATACTCTGCTGCAAACTTCACAAAAAACTAGACCTAGAGGGTTGGCATTTCACAACATTGTCACCTGAAGAGTTGTAAATTATGTAACCAAGTTTCAACCACCAGCCATCCATTTTTTTTAAATGTACAAAAAACTGTTGGGACAAAATGATGAATAAAATATAGTGTGTAGTGATTGTTATTTTTGTGTCTTCAAGTCCTTCCCAACTTACAGTGCCCCAAGGTGGCCCAAACACTGGTTTTCTTGGCAAGATATGTTCAGAGGGATGCTTCAACAGCTTGCTTTTGCTTGACTCTACAAGGAAGGGCAAGATTCTCTGTTCTGAATTGAGTGTAAACTACTTCTGCATTTTGAACTCAGTTTGCATCAATGGAAGTAAGTAGAAGACAAAGGAGGAAAGTGGAAGGAGACAGAAACATTGAGACATTTCAAAAGCTGCTGAAAAAGTGGAATGGCACAGGACTGTCCCTGTCAAATAGGATAGTTAGAAGGCATGATATGGCACTCGTGCATACTCATTTGATCCCGTCAGGAAAGTACCAAGCAGAACTACTGTTGTAATGAAAGGCAGGGATAGAAGGACCAAGTAAAGACTTTCACATTCAGTTCAACACAGAGCAGCACAAAACATCACTTGGGAATGGCCAGGAGCCCCCCTCAAAAAAGGAGGAGGAGGAGGAAGAGGATGCCATCAAGGAAATGCTTCTCAAACAAGTATCTGCCTCTTAACATGGCATTTTAAAAAATCTTTATCAAATAATCTGTGAGATAAATAGAAAGTCAAGATTCAAGGTATGGGGCAAGAAGATCAAGAGAGGTAATGGTACCACTCTATTCTGCTTTGGCTGGACCTCATTTGGAATACTGTGTCCAGTTCTGAGCACCTCAATTCAAGAAAGGTATCAACAAGCTGGAGCGTGTCCAGAGGAGGGCGACCAAAATGGTAAAGGGTCTAGAAGTCATGGCCTATGAGGAGCAGCTTAGGGAGTTGGGGATATTTAGTCTGCAGAAGAGAAGGTTAAGAGGGGACATGATAGTCATGTTTAAATATTTGAAGGGATGTCATGTTGAGGAGGGAGTGGGTTTGTTTTCCACTGCTCCAGAGACTAGGACAAGGAGCAATGAATTAAAGCTGCAGGAAAGGAAATTCCACCAGGGCCTCAGGAAGAACTTTTTGATAGTCAGAGCTGTCCAGCAGTGGAATCTGCTGCCTTGAAGTGTGGTGGGGTCTCCTTCTTTGGAGGTTTTTAAGCAGAGGCTGGATGGCCACCTGTTGGGAGTGCTTTGATGTGTGTTCCTGCATGGCAGAGAGTTGGACTGGATGGCCCCTGTGGTCTCTTCCTACTCTATGATTCTATGATTAACTCTTATCAAAATCAAAGTGTGGAAGCCCCTATCAAAACCAAAGTGTAGAAGCTCCTTGACATCAGTGTGCTGGAGGCATATATTCAGTGGTCTTGATGAAGGTATACCACAGAGAACATTACATCATGTCAGAACAATGATGAGCCCTAAGAGACTTTGATATCTGATGTTCAACAGGAAGAACGGGGCCTTGAGTATGGATTAAGTGTATCTTTGAGTATGGAAATAGGCAGCATAAAAGAGCAATGAATATGATCGCTGATTAACTGTGGACTATGGCTGGCATTCTCTTCAGTATTTATGATGCTATAAATTCCCAATGATGTCTAAATTCCCTAAAACACCAGATTCTGTCTGATCTTGGGAGCTAAGCAGGATCAGCTGTAGTTGGATGGGAGACTGCCACTGAATAACAGGTCCTGTAGGCTATATTTCAGAGAAAGGAAATTGCGAAACCACCTCTGAATATTCTAGGTATGCAGAGAATATTTTCTTTTAAAAAAACAAAACATTAAAAAAATCTTTTGAGTGTTTAAAAATCCTGATGAGAAGAGTCCTGGATTGATGAGAATCTTTACAGTTCCGGATTTATTCTGCACAAAATTCACATGTGCCTGTTCTGTACAGAAAACAGAATGTTCTGTTCAGGAAACAACATTATCTGCATGGAAAAAAATATTTTAAGGTAGAAATATTAATTCTTGCCCCAAAAGTGATGCTTTCTGCACAGAACAACCTGTAATTGGGGTGTTGTTCTGTTTAATTTACACATTGCTGATCTGCATAGAAAACAGAATTTTTCTGCACATAAAATAGCATTTTCTGTACAGGAACATTATCAAAATATTATCCTCTATGCTGAAAATGCTGTTTTCTATTAAAAATAATCACATGAAAGTTTTGAGCAGAAAAAATCCTGAATTGCAAATAGGTTTAAAAACTGTGTGGTTTTCAAAGACTTTCTTCTAACAAAAAGAAAATTGATGAAATTATTTGTTGTCACCTTCAAAAAAAAATTAGTGAAAAAGTACATTCTCAGAGTATCCCTTGCCTAAGAAAATCTATGTAATTTATGGGTTCCTATAATTTGACAGGTGACTTGAAGGCACACACACACACACACGCAAGCAAGCCCATGACCTAAAATTTTTGCTGTTCATATTTGTGATTGTGGCACCATTGACATGATAACAAATAGCCCCTAAAACATGTCTTAAAAGCCAAGCAGCCACATCAAACAAAGAATTCTGCAGTGCTGGGATACAGACAAATGATGAGTCCATTCCCCTCTTCCCTAAGAGTTTTGGTGGAACAGGGACCCCTCCTGTGCAACAGAATTCTTTTGTTGGTATGTCTGGCTTTTAAGGTGGCTTTAGAAGGTCAGATTGGAGACTAATTGTAGCTACATTATCATAGCTATTTCCCTTATGCAAGATCTTGGCCTACGTTTTTGACTGGTGATTTTTACATGCAGGTAAGTTTACTCTAGTAATTTTATGCCATTAACTTATCAATCATAAAGATTCCCACCTCCCCAAAAGAGTGACAGTAAGTAATGGAAAAGTAATGAGCAGTATACCAAGTAACATAAGAACAAGCTACTTCTTCATTACTGCAGTAATAAGGGTAACATATTGCTTTTTAAACCTTTACCTTTTAAAGAGTAACAGAAAAAAAATATTTAAAAAGGAAAAAAAAAACCTACATAATTTTCCAATCTCTGATCTAGTTGTGCTAGGCAGTGTATTACAGCTTCAATTTACAGCAAGCCTATGAATTAAGAGACCTCCATGAGCTCTGGTTATCAACAGTCCTGTTCAGGGTCTTTCAAACTCAGGGCTATGGCTTCATCTATTAAATCAATCCTTCTGTAATAAGGTCTTCCTCTTAATACCATTTTTAAATAAAGATGTCAACATTCTATGCCTGAAATGAAACCAGCATGGAAGCCAATAAAAAATATAGATGATCATGGCTACTGGGTGTGAGAATCTGTGCTCCTGACACTTTTTATGGCTCTTACATTCTGTTTCTTATGCCTTTGCTTATACATCTTCTTAGAATTAAGATGTGTATGTGGCATTGCTTTGATTACATATGCAATTTACTTTATTAAAATGTGTGCTCTTATGGAAACCAACATTCACAATTAATAAATGCAAATTGAGGAAGGTAATTCAGCAAATACCTACGATTAGCAAGTGTACAAAGTCCAAGTGGCAACAGCAGGCTTCTGATATGAGGCTTGCCATCTGGACTGTTACAAGCGGATAGAGCAACAGGTGCCTATTAAATATGCTTGCATTCCTACCTAAATATGTGCACAAAAGACAATCTCTTAATTCTAAAGAAGATAGCCAAATTCTTTGGAAAAGACACCTGATATGAATCTTCTTCTCCATCTACTCTGATTCTGTCTGGATGGCTGACCAAATGGAATTAGCACAACACAGCTGCTTCTTGAATACAAACTACAAAGAACATTTCAGTTCTTTGCACCTGGAGCCCACATCTTGATCTCAGCAGCTAAATGCCAAGAGAAGGACTGAGGAGGAGTCACAGCACTGCTGGATCACAACTGATGCTGTGATAAGAAGACAGAGGAAACCTTTTGCTTACTTCAAATGTCTACGTATCTCCCCACGCAGTCTGTCCTCTTCAAACATTACAAAAGAATCTATCCTTATCTCTTCATACCACAGGATGAAGCATGAAATACTGCAGAGGACCACACTGTGCTTAGGAGAGGAAAGAAGGGGAGGAAGGATGTTCTTCTAGTGACTCTGTATGGCTCTAGTACAGATATGTGAGGAATGTAATTGCAGCCAAAATAGTTATCAAACTTGTTCACTGAGACCATTCTACATCCAAAACTTTGAGGAGTTAGAAGAAGAAGAAATATTTTTAGTTTGTTCCTTACTGAATTTGAGGCAATTTCAACATGATAGCTCTGAAAATCAAACTAGTTTTTCTCTATGTTTTGTCTTCACAAGGTCTTGGCAATTAAAAGTGGAAGGGTTTTAATGAAATGGCAGGAGATACGGAAAGAAAAAAGCACTTTACTCAGCCATTTTAATCTCAGAAGCCTATGCAACAAGTCGTTTCCTGTGCCATCGCAGCTTTGCAGCAGTTTTGATCCAAAATATCCACCAGCTTGAAAGGCTGAAACTGAGCTGTGACCATTACCTATAGATCTGAATAATCTTTATAACTTGGTACTGGGGAAGGCATTTTATTTCATTTTCTTTGACTTAGGAAAACTTCTGGACACATTAAACTCTGTGATACTTCTTTCAGAATTCAAGGTCAAAAAAGCAGGTTCAGATCTTTCAGTCACAGGACAGGATCTGTGGACAATGATAAGTACCTTCCACACTATCCTGGCATCTCACTGGTGTTCAGAGACATGCTTTGAGCCTTAGTTTCTTTAAAGGAAAGGTGGCCATTATTTCCCTTAGTCTCACATCTTCCAGGATGATGGAACCAGTCAGGTCTGAAAAAAAGACATGAAGCTAAGAAGATTTTGCAATTAGATGTGGCACTTTTACTAGGTCATTTCAGTGAATGGAACTGGTTAATATATCAGGAAAGTATGATAAATAGTCCTTGAAGTCCTTGTCTTTTGGTTTGCCACATGTCTCACTTTGTTGAGTAAGCTTTTTTAAAAGAGCATAGTTTAGAGATTTGGAATTGGAAAAGTGAATAGGATGAAAGTATGCTGATGTTTAGAAGAGGCTGTTTCTGAAGAGCTCATTCCCTTCGCCCACCGCAGGTAGGCTAGAAGTGATTAATGAGCCACATGCATGACTTTAATGTTGCAAAAAGATATGCATATCAAATTAATTACTCAAATGCAAACAGAGCCTGTATCTAGACAGCAACAGCATGCTCCACAACTGATTTTAGCGCTGTACTGTTAAACTGGAAGAGAGGCAATGCATCACAAAAGGATATAATTTGCTAGAATAGGAGTGAAACATAGGACATCCACATTAAAACTGTTATTTTTTTTCCTAATTTTCCTTTTGGATTATCTGTAAAGAACCAACACAGTTCTCATTTGGTGGGGCAGGAGTGCTAGGGAAAACCTTCTCAGGATGAACCTAACACACTGCTCAGTTTCTTTCAAAAGACAACCTGCGTCCAGCATCAAAGGTGACAAAGCAGAGTGGAGTACTTGGAAGGGGCATAACAGGATCTCATATAAGAATATATACAAGGTATGAAAGAAAGATGAAGAAGCTATGTGACAGAAGGGTTAACACACTGAGTGAGATAAAAAAAATACACACCCACCCAACCTTGGAGGTCTTAAATACAAGAGATTTTTAAGTGGAGAAGAGGACCTCATATTACACACAGAAGAGCAATACCTGTCGGGGGGGGGAAAGATTAACTCAACACTAATCAACAAGATTCTGGCAAATTGAAATCTAAGCAAATAGCTTCCCCACATTCTCAGAAAGTCCTTCAGTTGGATACAAATATGATGAGATTTCCAGTTCAAGGAAGGACAGATCTAAAGGACCAAATGAATACATCAGCACTGATTAACTGCACACAGAAAGAGAGGGAGAGAGAGAGAAAATCAAAGGAGATCAAGAGATAAACTCCAAAGATGAGAGGGAGGGCCAACACAAGGGTAATGAATTCTACTTTTAACTTGCATAAATAATATCAGGTTTAAACAGGAAAAAAAGGTACTTCTAAAGAATACCACATGTGAATGAGAACATAAGAAAAGAAAAGGATTGAAGGTTATGAATTAGGCAATTCATTTTGTATGGTAAAAAGCACCTGAAAAACTGAAATGCTTAATCCTTAGAATGTTTGGCTTCTTAGGGGATTGGGAAGTGAGCAGAACAATGGCAGACAGTGCCCACCATTCCAGCTCCTCTTTCTGAAAAGTAATTGTAGCAACTAGTACTTGAATAACCATCTCTTCTAAGTCTTCTCCATAGATCATGTATGAGGAGGCATTAAAAAAGAACCTACAATATAGATAGATGCAACATCAGTTCATGCTTTAACAAGTCCATTCAAGTAATCTTCAAAATGAGTTAAACTTTAAAAGATGAACGTATTATGAATATACCTTATTGTTGATTTCAGTACAAGAAAAATAAAAGCTTTTTCATAAAGAGTTCACATAACAGCAAAAAACTTCAATTAGCTTTTAAACAATCTGTCCTTAGAACTGTGTCAAAGGAGGAACCATGAAGAATAGGCATGATGCATATGTTATTAGGCTTTGATTCCCCCTTTTGACCACACCAGTATAGGGGTATAATGTTAGGAGAACTACAAGTTTCATTTGATTTTAAAGGTTTTTTGTTTTTTGAGATTGGAGAATGCACTGCATTTTTCAGGAGCAGAGTGGAGAAGCATCAGACAAAAAGATAATGTAAGAATCAATTTGTTTCTGCAATTCTTGGCATTTCTTCTTTATTCATTTCTTTTTAGACTAGTAAACTGTTGAGTGTGAAGCCACAGACTCATATAGAATGAAATAAACAAGTCATTTGGGCATCTGAGAGGGGGTGACCTCAGTGTTAAGAGATGAACCACATTTTGCCTCCTCTCTGAACAATTTCCTAGATTGACTGTCTCTATAATAGGATATTAAACCTTTATGCTGGCAGTCCCCATTGATTCCCACTTGTCTGAATCAATGCATGGGTCTCTCTCTCTCATTTTTTAAACTATCTCTATGGAGGAAAAAAAATAGGTATCACAGGGAAACAGAAACAGAGACAAAAGTCACTGTTGAAGCATCCTCTCTAGCTGAGATGGTCATATAACAAAAAATGGCCAAAGTTAAGTATTCATCATAATGTCAGAAACTTTATCATCCCTTCCAAGTATTCTGACAATACAAGAAAGTAATCTCAGGTGTGGGTTCATGACCTGTAACACTCACTTTGATTTTAGAGGCTTCTATGTGGCATGTTAGTAGATGTTGACTGATTGACTGACAGATGGATTTCTAAGCTTTCTTTTCTACCAGTTTGTGAGTATCACGGTGCTTAAGAAAAAGATCAGTTAGATTAGTCATACATTCCTACCTTAAGTTACATGAGCTAGGCAGAGATAGGAACAAAACTAAATGCCACAGGAATGTAAAATTTATGTTGGCATTTACAGGACCCTAGCATGGCAACTGTTATCAATGCAATCATGGGACGGTGGGACAGCACAAGCAGGAATGAGTGAAGTCAAGTGCACATATAGTGAGTTATTGCAATGTAGTCAACCTAGTTGTAATCCCATACATCTTTGGTGTTAGTGCTGCTTATCCCCTCCACTAGCTTAACATTAGACTAAGTGCATATATAGTGAGTTATTGCAATGTAGTCAACCTAGAATTGATCCTTTAACTAGAACAGCATCTGAGAGCCTAATATCAAACAACTTGCATCCAAGGCCATTCAAAGAATATGATTCCAACTAGCTTTCCAGCCAGACAACAGGAATATACTAGCTGAGTAATTTAGCACAACTATCAGCTAATACATCAAGAGAAGCACCATTATTCTACATCATTCTACTTACTTCTCTAGTAAACCTTGACCATATAAGAAGATTTTTTTTTGCACAGGAATTGCATCATAATTCCCAGGTAGTGTCACTTGTTTTTCTAACATGTATATTTCTTGTCTAAAGATACCTCTATGGCACATGCCATTTTCATACCAGTTGTTCCAAAACCCATAGAAGAAAAATAAAGAGAAGCAAATCACTCCTGCTACCCAAGCTCTGCCGCATCCTTCAAAAATGTTGCAAGCTCCTTACTCAAAATGGATACACCAAACAAAATGCTGCAGGTTCTTTTTCCATACAGATACAGCAAACATACATAGAGAAGAATTCTGCTTTCATGGAGGAGGCACCTCCTCATGCCTATCTGTTACTCTTTGTGAAAACAGAGCCTCTTCTGTTTATGTTTATCTCTCTTTCTGTTTATATCTTTTTCTATTCATCTCTTTCTAGTCTGGAATCCTGATTTTCCAGGGTCCCTAGTAAGTCAACAATGGATATGGAAAGTCCCCTTCCATGTGTTGAGGTTGATAGGACTGCACAAGAATGTTAGCTCACTCCTTGCCTTATATGTTCCTTCTACCTTTATCCATAATATGTGAATAGAATTAGGGGTTGCCAATATTTTGTATGCCATTTTCATAGGAATATAAAAGCCATGTTTCATCAAATCAAAGGTCTACAGTCTACCATTCTACTCACACAATGGCCAACCAGTTGCCTACAGAAAGCCCCCAAATAAGTACAACAAGGCTCTGCTGCTTCTTCTCACTAGTAAATAATATGCAGACACATTCTGATTCCACTACTGAAAAAAGATACTAATCCATCATGATGAGTAGCCAACAACACCCTCATTCTTCATGTATCTGTCCAGTTCCTATTTGAAATTATTTAAATTAATGGGGGGTGAGGTTAAAAAAAAACCCTTCAATTTAACTGTGTAAAGAAGTATCTTCTTCCATCTGTCCTGAATTTCCCACAATTCAATTTCAGTGGATAAAACTTGGTTCTAGTGTTATAAGACAGAGGGACAAAACCTTTTCCCCTTCCATTTACAATTTTGTACACATCTCTCAGTCTTCCTGTATGTACCTTTCCCTTAACAGAACAGCCACAGATATTGTAAATGCTTGTCATAGGGAAGTTGTTGCAGCTACAACCTTTGCTCATATATAATTTGCTCTTTGAGCATCTTGGACGCATAATTACATCCTAAGGAGCAAATACGCTAGCAGAATTTATACAATTCTAATAAATTTTACAGCCATTTGTTGATTTGCAATCACATATTTGGATTCCCAAATCAATATTCAGATATGGACTGGAATTAAAGTAGGAAGCTTCTGAATCAGCATGAACTTAACTGGATGTTTTCCACATCAGCATCTTATAGCTAGTGCACACTTTAATTGCTACCTTAATTTTGGCAAGACAGTCACCACATATGGTAGTATTTAACATTTCTGTGTTCATGTTATACAGAAAATTGTGAGCAAAACAATATTTTAAGAATGCCTCCTTGAAAAAATACTTGAAAAAAACATACTACAACAAATCCAAAGTCCACAAAACAGTGGTACCTTTATGGTGCCAAATGAAAAGCACACATCAATCATACAAGCTTTCTGAGCTTCTTCATCAGGCAAAGATGTTAAAAATCTTACAGAAAAAGAAGAGTGATGATGACAGAATCTCAGGCTTCCATTTTGTTTCACGCAACTACCCCTGAACACGTTTCCTGGAAACATACTGTATCCTTTCCTATACATTAAGCAATTGTGTTACAAGTTCATAAAATATCCGTACAGAAATATGAATTTAGAAGGTTTTCGATGCAATTCTTTAGCAATACTCTGCAAATTATTCATTGTTAGAAAAAGAACAGGAAAAAAAGAGCATCTTATCCTAATATGCAGGGTTTTTTTTTTCCATTTTAGAAAATGTTCCATTTAAATATATATATATATATATATATTCCTCTAAACGTACATGCTTGAAACAAGATTTAAATGAGTAATTGGTGGTTTCACTTTGTGACCTTGAAAGAGAGCAAGTTTTCATGTACTTTGCATTCATTACTGCTAATATAGTTCAGGGTCATTCTGCATTCTAAGAAGCACCATTTTTCACAGGGATACTTCTGTCCAGTATGATCCACGTCAGACTGAAATCTCATTTACAAGAAGCCAACTGAGTTCAAAACTGTTCTTTCTGCTCCAACTGTATAGCTTAAATCTTTCAGCTCTAAAGATCTGGCCCATTTTATACCTTAATAACAATCAATGAATAAAATGAATTTGGTGGGTCTCAGCCCAGTAGCTTGTGGAGCCCTGCCAATCTCACATATCCTGCCATTCAATTAGTTTTGATGGCCCCTCTTTGCTTGGAATGTTTGATAAAGAATAACAGGGGAAGTTGTAGGTCATGCAACAAAGGCCCGTGGCAAATCTCTGTTAACAGAATAGTACTGGAAGAAACAAGAAACAATATAATAAATCTTTTTTATTACTGACTTCAGCTGTTAGCCCATATATCTAAGTATCTTTATTTACTGTATTTGATGGCATATAAGACACACTTTTTACCTAAAAAGTACCCTCTGAAAATGGGAGGCATCTTACATGCTATGTGCCTTATGGTAATGCTAAATGCATAGGGAAGGGGGAGTGAAAGGAGTTATCCCTGCCCAAGCAAAACAGGAAGGGAAGGGATGGGGGAAGCCTAGTGCAGCACTCTTTTCATTCCCCTCCTTTCTTGTGTATTTTGCCTCACCAGGGTACTAAAAAAAATTTTCCCTGAAAAATACCCCTTGAAAAGTGGGGTATGTCTTATATACCAGTGTGTCTAATATGCTGGCAAATACAAATCAACATACAAACAAGCAATTCAAACATGCACACATTATAAATGCCACAAAAAATGAAAGATTGTCTACAGAACATAGACAAAAACTTCTCGACTTATCACAGTTTCTTAGGACAAAAATATGACTATGGCAGTAACATTTTTGTCATGTTATAATTTCATATAAAAGGAATAATGAAGCGAATAGAATTATTTTTGAAAGAGAAAGAATTTATTGAAGTCTAGTAGTAATGTTACCAGCAGATCTCATTCTGCATTGTTAAGGGTTTGTCCCAACTTTTTATTCATTTTTATTCAATAAAAATGAATTTTTATTCTGAGATGCACAGAAGTAAATTTCAAACTAAATATTAATTCGCTCATTCATTCACTCATGTGTATGTACAGTTCTCCCCACACATTCACGGGTTTGACTTTCGTGGGTTTGATTATTTGCGGTGTCCACTTGCCTCCCTCTCCTGCCCACAGCTGCCCTGCTGGCAGCATGCAAGAGAGTGAAGGGAAGGGCAGAGCTCTCTCCCTCTTGCTCTCCTGCACCACTGCTCACACAACCATGCAGGCAGGAGGCGAGAGAGCGAAGGGGATGGACGATCTTTTTTCCCCTTGCTTTCCTGCACCACTGCCCACACAATTGTGTGAGCAGGGAGTAAGAAATTGAAGGGGACAAAAGATCTTTTTTCTCCTTGCTCCCCTACACCACTGCCCATGTGATTGTGCAGGTGGGAGGTGAGAGAGCAAAGGAGACGGAAGATCTTTCTTTCCCTCACTCTGCTGCATTGCTGCCTGTGCAACTGTGCAAGTGGGAGGCAAGAGAGCAAAGGGGACAGAAGGTCTCTCCCCCGCATTCTCCTGCACCACTGCCCATGCGATCGCAGGGGTGGTGAACAAGAAAGTGCAGGGAAGGGGAGATCTTTTTCCCTGCACTCTCCTGGGTGCAGAGGAAAAGATCTTCTCCCCACTTCACTCTACCACTCACCACCCACATGGGCGCACCAGCAGTGGGGGCAATAAAGTACAGGGAAGGGTATTCACATTTTTTTATTTTTTTTTACTTTCAGTGGGGCTCAGTGTTTACAATCCCCATGAATGTGGAGGGCTTATTGTATATTCTGAACTGTATCATAAGATCTCAGTGTAGGTTACAGACAATAAGGCAAATTTAAACACTTTAAAATAGTCCACAACAATTTTAGATAGTCTTATACATACAAAATAGTTTAAAAGCATTGAAAAGCACATATTAATAGGTGATTTCCTGTTTATTGAAGCCAAGATTCTAAGACTACAAAGATTTTGGTAAACAGCCACTTTTTAGTTTGGTACCAAAATGAAGACAAATCAAGTTCTGGGGAGAGGATATTCCACAGTTACATTATTTGTATCTTTAGTCTTTGTGTGCTTGTGTTTTTAAAACATAAAGAAGTGCCAACAAATTTCAAGCAAGTTACATTTTTTTAAAAAAAACCTCTTCACTTTTCCATTTTTGAAAGTAATGATGAAGTCACTACTGCCCTGCAGTACAAAATACACTTTCTTCATATCCATATCACCACCCACAATAGAAGATGAGACAGCAGCATGGGACACAGCATGAGAAAGCATTTGAACCATAATTCCTCCTTCAACATTTACTATTGCCTCATAACTACAAAGGTAACTAAAAATGCGCAGATCCAAGTCAAAAGGAGTGAGATCCTTCATTAACTTACAAACATAACATGGTAATTTTACTGCTGTAAAAGAAAGACAGTACAATTAAGTAGCTGTTTATAACTATTTATTGTACGATAGGTATTTTCATATTAAAATATGAATACAAATAATTCTTACAATGACTTGGATGAAGGAATAGAGAGCATGCTGATTAACTTTGCAGAAGATACAAATTGGGAGATGTTAGTGATACCCCAGAGGACAGGATCAAAATTCAAAATGACCTTGACAGATTGGAGAGCTGGCCCAAAGCTAACAAAATGAATTTCAACAGAGAGAAATTTAAGGTCCTACACCTATGCAGAAAAAGACAAAATGCACAAATATAGGATGAGAGACACCTGGCTGGACAACAGTACATGTGAAAGGGATCTAGGAGTCTTAGTAGATCACAAGCTGAACATGAGTCAGCAGTGTGATGCAGTAGTCAAGAAAACCAATGCAATTCTTGATTCCATCAATAGAAGTATGGTGTCTATATTGAGGAAAATAATATTACTACTCTATTCTGCTTTGGTCAGATCTCATCTGGAATACTATGTCCCAGTTCTGGGCACTATATTTCAGGAAGGATATTGACAAACTGGAATGTGTCCAGAGGAGGGCAACCAAAATGATGGAGGGCCTGGAAGTCAGACCCTATGAGAAGTGGCTTAGGGAGCTGTGCATGTTTAGTCTGCAGAAGAGAAGGTTAAGAGGGGACATGATAGCCATGTTCAAATATTTGAAAAGCTATCATATCAAAAGGGAACAGGTTTGCTTTCCACTGCTCCAGAAACTAGGACAAGAAGAAATGGATTCAACAGAAAAAGAGATTCCACGTGAACCTCAGGAAGAACTTCCTGACAGTCAGAGCTGTCCAGCAGTGGAATATGCTGCCTTGGAGTGTGGTTGAGTCTCTTTCTTTGGAGGTTTTTAAATAGAGGTTGGATGGCCATCTGTTGGGAGTGCTTTGATATATATTCCTGCATAGCAGGGGGTTGGACTTGATGGCCCCTGTGGTCTCTTCCACTCTATGTGTCTATGTGATTGTGGCCTATATATTATTTGGATTGTTATATAAGAGTGAGACATTAAACATATTGAGACAGAATGACAGGCTACTCTGATTAATTATAATCTGATTCAGAGAACAGAAGGGACCTTCTTTCCAGGGGGAATTCCATAATGAACAAAACATTCCTGGGCTTTTGTATATCTTTTTCTCATTGAAAAGCTCTTTCTTAAACTGTTTTATAATTTGTAATTACTCTGAAGAGGAAAATATAAAATGTAAAGAGACAGTGCACTCTGTTTTAAATTGGTGTTTTAAATTGGGATATTCTGAGAGGTGCTCCTTTGGCATCCCAGATAATCCTTAGCATCCCAAAATGACATTAGAAGCCACTTACAACATTTTTATATTTAATGAGAATCAGAGAGTAATCCCACCTCTCTTTCTTCACAATTCCCCATTGGCAGAGATCCAGATTAAGTTATTTGTAATTAACTCCCACTGAAATCAGTGGGACATAAGCCAAGCATGGCCAGAAAAAGTTCATAACTCATGGACTATTTTTTTCCTTCATTTTACTGGGATCTAAGCCCAGTCAGGTTAATCTGTAGCCAACACAGTATAATCAATGTGGTGCATTACACAGGTGTATATAAGTTATACCATTGGAAAGCGAAGTGTAGGATTCATATTGTGTGTCTTAATTATGTTGGTCTCTTCAAGGAATTTTAATGTTAAAAAACCCCTACATTTTTACATTTAAATTACATTTTGCAATGGTGAACCTGCAGAATGTAACTTTAAAACCTTTTAATTCCTAGTGTACGGTTTTTTTTTTAAAAAAAATATTATTAACATCTCTCTTTCTGTTGATTTCAACTTTAATTCTGGCTGGCTGATGCAGCATGTCCCAGATTTCTCAAAGACAACAGTGATGGTGGTAGTGGTGATGACTAATTGACAGGCATCTCAGCTTGTGCTGGAGGCTCTGAGTGCTACTGCACATGCACACAAGAAAGCCCAAGAAAGACAAGGGAAGATGCCCAGGTCTTAAGGGGTACATGTGGCAACACTGCTTGAGCCCGGGGCCAGGCAGCATGACATGGCTGTACTTCCAAGCAGCCACAAGAATAGAAGAAAGTCCCTTTACTCTTGCTGATGCCTGGAAGTGAAATGGGAAGAATCATAGTACTCATTTGGGAAAATGCAAAAGAAACAAATATCTCTCTGAAGGAACACCAGAGAGTAGAGAGGGTAAGTGCTTCCAAAAGAAGAGTGAAGGCAAAAAAACACTTATCTTCTCTACTTTCAGAGGGAAATGGTATTTCTTTCATGCTTTTCCCCAAAGCAGCACCAAGATCCTTACTTTCCAGGCACTGCTTTGAAGAAAAGAAAAGGCAAAAGAAATGTCATTTTCCCAAAGGGGCACTAAGCAAGGAGAGAATGGGTATGTGTTCCTACCCTCTCAGTGCTCTTTTGGAAGGAACAGCTTTTTTTTTTTTTTTTGGTATGTGTGTGCCTTCCTGCAAAGCAGCACCAAGACCCTTACTTTTCAGGTGCTGCTGTTTTAGGGAAAGAAACAACAAAAGAAAAGTCATTTCCCTAAAGAAGCACTGAGAATGTAGACAGAGGGCATGTGCTTCTTTCCAGACGCTACTTAGTGGAGAAAGGGTAAAATAAACTATTCTTTAGGTCTGCCTCTCATTCATAATCTTCCTTTAGGAAATTCCAGTTTATTTTATTCTCATGGCACTTGAAGGATTTCAGCATGCTATTTCATAGACCCATCAACAAGCCTTCTTTCCTTTGAATTGTCTATTGGAAGAATAAGGGATAAAGTGAGCAACTGATAAGTAACTTTAAACAAATATTTTAATATTTAAATCTAAATATTTTGAGTTACATTGAGTTGTTTGTTGAATGTTGTAAATCTACAAGTTTTCATTGGCACTCCTATAGGGGGTGTTAATAAGATTTTTTTTAAAAAAGGAATTAATCACAAGGAATGCTACTTATCGAACACATGCACATATTTAAAGTGTGTAATGGTATTTGTGTGGTTATAAAAAAATAAAGCAATAAACACAATCAAATCAAGACACCAAGATAGATTTACTACAAAATGAACATATTAAAACAGAGCAGTTCTAAATAGACATGTACATCTTATAAAACTTTTTAAAGATAAAGATGTTTGAATGTGTCATTTTTAAAAGGTTACCGGTACTTAAGAGCTGCTTTAAAAGTTAATTGAAAGAAAATTGCTCTTAGGAACTTCTCTTATTCAACAGTAAAAATTCATCTGCTCGTTTTGTGATGAATTAGAATTTTGTTGCAGCACTTGGTAGTCCATCACTGAATTCACTGGAGCTTCTAAATGATCTACCTGCAACATGGAACTACTGGCACCTTCCTGAACCCCGGCTGGCATTATTCCTCCTGTGCCGACAAAGAGTCCCCTTCCTGGTGCCTCTCCTATAACTGGCTGTACTATGGCCCTTTCTGCAGCTTAACTTCTTGCAGCGGTGTCCAGTGGTGATCCCAGCCACAGGTCTGCAGGGAAGGAAGTGTGACAGCATCACACCCTCTGCACAGGACCAGCTCTCTGCTGAAGGGAGTGTGATGGATGTGCCACTTCCTTCAGGAGCATTGTTGGGTACTTTCCTAAGCTGTGTTGGGGCAGGAAGTGTCGCCATCACGCTTCCTGCCCTTCTGCAGGACAGGTAAATGCAGGATGGTAGCACGATCATATATCATTGATGGGGAAGACCCATCAATGATTTAACATGAGATGGGGACAGGAGGAGAATGTGGCTGCAAAGACTTCATGCAGAAGCATCGTCACAGTCCCACCCTTCTCCCATCCCCAGGGAGGGATGAAAGGGTCTGTGGAAAGGGCCTAAGTTAATATTCTTCCTGGGTGTGCTCACTTGGTGGACTGCGAAACCTAAGACAGCAGTCTCCCACAAGATATCAGAGCTAAACGGGAATGCTGATTTCAACCAGAAACTCTACCTGCCTGCCTGATGAGCAGCATTAACTGGCAGCAGAAGGAGCAGAAAGTTGCAAGGAGTGACCAGCAGTATCCACCTGTTCAGGAGTGAGCAGCTCTTGTTTTCTTTTATTCTGTCTGACTCAGCAATTTGGAGTTAATGATACAGCATCATAGCAATCAGGAACTCTCAGTTTGGAAGTTTCAAGTGACCAGGACCTTGAGCAGTACAGATCAGGAGAAATATAAGTCAATAATATCAGAGAACTCAATTTTGCCTCTACACAGTAATGTCCAACAGTCTTAAGACCTACTTAATCTTGATGTAGGTTAGTTAAAAACATAGGATAAACCATTCTGGACCAAACAAAGGCTGATACAGTCCAGCATTATGTTCCTATAATAGCCAGACAGGGACCTACAGGAAGACTACAAGCAAGATATAGCTACAATACCACCTTCCCACAATTGGTATTCAGAGGCATGCTCTCTCTGATACTGGAGGTAATACCTAACAACTAGTTGCCATTGATAGACTTGTCCTTCATGATTTTTGATAAGCCTCTTGTAAAGCCTTCTACATCTTTCAGTGGCAAATTCAACAATTTATTTATGAGTTGTCTAAAGCTGGGGAAACTTAATTTGTCTGCTGGAACTTACTTACTATGCACTTGCATCCACCATTTTGGGATCAGTAGAACTATTACATATGCCTTTTGTTTTTCTTTGTCAGTATTCCTTGGTACTGAAACTCACTCAAGGAATACTGACAGACCAAAAAAAACAAAACAAAACAAAAAGGGAAAGGTATCCATAATATGGGCCAAAAATCATTGACAATATTTGGCAGTCCATATCTGTCTATTTGCCTGATGGATTATTTTCCATATGACTCTAGATCACGGATGGGCATAGGGACCTTCTTAGGCTTTTTGAAGGCCCAGGGCACTCTAGAAGTGAAAAACCAACTTTTGCCCTAAATGTCCCCAAATGTCCCCTAAGGAGTTTGGGGTTCATTTGCTCCATGATTTTGCCCCCACCAGCCAGGAGGCCCAGGAGAGGACTCTCTCTGTCTTTGTCTCTGGACATTTCTATATGGCTTAAAAAACCAGTGCAGAGCGTCCTCCAGAGAGGACATCTGCACCTGGGAGCAGACTGGGTCAGACTACTTTACATAGTTCCGCACCTCAGTCTGCTCCGGAACGACCCAAAGTGATCGTGCAGCGTGCTTTTTAAAAACCTGTTTCTTCAGGTTTTTAAAAAGCACAGAGTGCGCCACTCCATGCCACTCCGTTCCTGTGCTCCGGTGCAGATTTGCAGGCTCACACCAGTGTGAGCCTGCAGATCTGTCGGGGGTGGGCTTTAGGCTGGCGAGCTTCAGTGGTTGGTGGAGAGCCTCCATCAACCAGAAACCGCCATTTTCTTCCCCAGAGCAGTGCGGAGTGGCGGCCATGCACTGCTCCTGAGCGTCAAGCCAAGAAGTCCGGTAAGTACCAGACCAGGGCGATTCCATCGCCACATGTGGAAATGGCCTCTGTCTCTGTCTCAGTTTTGTTTTGTTTTAATATAATACAGAAACTGAATAGGAAGTGCTTTCTGCTCATTTCCTATTGTTAAAAATGGTCTGTTCTGGATCTAAGATGGCCCCAGGGTGGCTACAAATACCTCCATGATCATGGAGGGGTTTGTCTGACTCTGTGTGTGTGTGTGTGTGTGTGTATGCGCATGCAGGGATGCAGTGGGGGGGTAGAGCCCTATAAAGTTTCCTAGGGAACTAATGTGGCCCTTTGTCTTTCCATAGTTCTCCACAGCTGTGGTAAAGAATAATAAATTCCTGTTTAAACCTTTTCAATGTTGACAATCAGAGTTTTCAAAGATTTAAACTCAAGTAAATACTGAAAGCAGAGAACATTAAAACCAAAACAGTTTTTAAAACAAAACATTGCCAAAAAATGCACACAAAATCAGTAGTTTACATTATCTTAACAACAGGAGAATTACTCAAATCCTAACACATCTCATTGTTCTCCACAGGCAGAGTACAGAGGCCAAGCCCTAGCTCCTTTTGCCACCATCCCTGTAATTATCACTCCTCCAGTTGTATCAAAGGTGGCTGTTTATTATGAAGCGACAATGACAGTTCCAGATGAGAAGGCAGTAACTAACTTGCTTAAAATTACATTGGATATTAGGGATGTAAAGAATGGTTACAATTTTTCTGACCCTTGTTAAGTAAGATGTGTCAAGATAACCTATTGATAAAAAAAAATTGGCAATGCTATGGGTTTTTTTTTACCCCAGCACGAGATCAAAAATATCAACACTTTATTTTGTTTCCATTCTGTTTCTAAGCAAAACACTTCTTTGTGAAAATGGATTGACTTCACATGGAAAATGCAACCTTTGGTGCAAAACGCCTTCTGCAAAGAAGTTCCAAAATGGAACCCAAAAAATAAAAAAAATAAAAAAATAAAAAATAAAACACTAACAATAACATTCATAAAAACTTCCTACGCAATGGAGAAAACAATTAGGAGATTCATCACTTGTACGTAAAATAAAGAAAGATTTACAAAGCCACATAGAAGACTGTCTTACACAAAATCTGATTGTGGGTCCATATTGCTGAATATTGTCTATATTGACAAGTCATTTTCAGAGTTTCAGACAGGTCTTTCCTAATCCAACCTTGGAGGAATTTGGACCTGGGACCTTTTCCACACTAAACATTGGCTAGACAACTGAGTTTCTCTATATTTTTCTTTGTTTATATTTAATGTATAAATTACACCATCTACCTGCCATATGCTCAAAAGCAATGAATAATAAAAATATTATTAAAACATCTTATAAAGCAAAGAAATTTCAAGAAACAAGTAACAAAGACGTATAATTTGAAATGGCATCAAAATTAATTTCAAGAATCATAAGGTAGTGTTCAGCATCAAAATTACGACAGAACAAGACAATATTTCCTGCTCATCTAAAGTGAAATAAGGAAAGAGACAACTTCACATTTCCTGAGAAAAGGTTGCATACTTGGATGCTGCTACTGAAAAGGTCCTGTCTTGAGTAATTCCTGTCTTACCAAACTGATTTGAAGGACTATAAACTGAGCTACATGGGGGAAGGAGATGGTATTCCAGAGACAGGTAGACACAATGTACTGAATAGTAATACAGTAATACAGGGGAATTATTTACTGAGTAATATACTCAGTAATATAGGGGAAACTGGTACACAGGAATAGTACCAAAACACAAGAGTGGGCAAAAAAAGAAAAGAAAAAAAAAACAAGGGATCAGCTGGAAAGAATGACCCATGGTCTTAAATGTCTCTACACTAATGCACAGAGCATAGTAAACAAACAAGATGAACTTGAACTCTTCAAGATGAACTTGAACTTGGTTTAATATTGATTGATTTGTATCCTGCCCTGTCCAACTGGCTTAATGGGCATCACTGAAACCTCATGGGATGAGTCTCATGATTGAACTCAACTTCTGTGGAAGTCTTTAAACAAAGATTGGTGTGTATGATTCAAAAGTACTTTAGCTGTGTATTCCCGTATGGTAGAGGGTTGAACTAGATGGCCCTTGCAGCCTCTTCCACCTCTAGATTTTAGGATTCTATGAGTATACTCTTCCTGTTCTGGTACATATACAAAACCCTTCAATAATGTTCACAAATTATAAGAAGGTTGATACAGACAGTCTTTCAGATTCCTTGACCTAAAACTGTTTATGTGCATTTAAGGTAAAAGAAATGGGTAGTGTTTCAAGAATTTCTTGGCAGAAAAGAAGAATGGTTTTGACACAAAATCATATCATTTTTGAAAATGACAACATCCAAAGACAGTGTAGCAGGGAAGAGCAGGAAGAATAGGCATTTAAAGGTCTAGCTATATTGAACTGTGCTTGTAAACAAGCTGGAGGTCAGTGATGTTGATCTAAAGATGCTGTAACAGGGTGTGTAACCTTCATTCTGGGCAAAAGCTTAGCCTCTAGATATTTTATTAGCTCTAATTTCTAAACATTTTTTGGGGACAATTATCTGCATGGCCATGGTTCCTTCTGTGCAGAAGATGCAAGTCCAGTATCTGGTCCCAAGTATGCCCCTTTCAAAAGGCCTGCAGATTATGATATCTTGAGCTATGTTGCAGCATCTCCCAAGTCATGAAGGTCATTAACACCAACAAGCGAAGGAATCCTATACCCTTTCATGTACTGTGCAGCTTTTTCAGTCATCCTGTACAATTTAGTCTTTGGACAACTTCATGAAGTGGGCTATATTTACCCCCATCTCATTACACAGAAAACAAAATATCTGGTATTTGTGAATTAATAATTAGAGACCTAATGCAACAATTAAAAAATATCTGTATTGCTGAATATAAGCAAAAGTTCCATCAGTACTCTGTACTCAACAAAAACCTATCAGATTCCTGATGGAAATTCACAAGATAATAAAAAATGATCTATTTCTCTTGTCCTCTGATCACATAATCAGCTATACTGTCTCCAAGGTTCCTTTTGCTCTCTTTTTTAAACAATCTAGCATAGATAACAGACCTCCCATGTGAAAGTTTCAACTCTTAAATTCAAAGCAAGTAGCTTGGACCACAACTTGTAGAAATGTTAATATGCATCCTTTTTTTTTTTGCACTTTGCGCAAACATACTACCACATACAGAACTAGAACTGTGTATAGTACCTTAAATGTGGCCTTAGAGTTATATTAAGGACATTTCAATACATTCTGTTTTATTTTCAGTCTTCCTTCTAACAAATCCCAACAATGAATACACCTGTTTCATTGATAAGCTCACTGAATTGATGCTGTCAGTGAGCTTTCTACTATGACCTCAAGATTTCTTTCCCAGGTAGTGCTGAGTCCATCAGAACATGCCTGCATGTCCCAATATGCACCATTCTGCAGTCTGGGTAAGGAATTAGATTTGACTATCTTGTAATAACTCCAAGCCCTATGGGAACGGAAAAGAAAAAGAATCAAAGGTTCCCAGCATGTTAAATACCGTTTTTATGACTACCTCTCTGTTTTCTGTGTAGGACTTATTGCAGTGACATTATCTTCTAAAATTTCTGTTTCTGCTGTATCTTTCCTTCCCCTTTCTCCAGGGGCAGTTCAGGACATTTTGCTGCCTAAGGCAAAAAAATGAGAAAGCACTGCCTCCTATTACAGCTACAAAAGCCAGCTTGATTGGCAGCTGAATCTTTCTTCAACCCTGATGATGGAAATTTGTCCTCAAGCACACTTTCAGGCAAGAAGCCAGACTAGAAACTTCAGAGCACACAGTTAACTTGCCCAACACCTTGTTCCTACCTCCCAACATCAGCTGCCTAGAGTTTCCAGTGCCACAAAACTGATCCTTTAGGTTACATAAGTGGGATCTGCAATGGAATGTTGTAGTGCTGTGTAGTACCACTACTCAGGGCTGTTACCATTCCAATCCATTACTCATCCACACAATGGTCCCCCTGGTTCTCTCCTCCACCCTGAGCAGTGAGCTTGCATTTCACAGCCAGTGAACAGTTTTGAGGGCACTATTTCTGTCTCTGTCCCTTTAGTATATTTTTAAAATTTATTTTTATACCTCTAGAAATCTTCAGTTACCCCAAGTCAGGTATTCCTTTTCATGCAAAGGTCTTTCGGTGTGTTTTTTTTGGGGGGTGGGGGGAAATATTTTTATTAAATATTTTAATTAAAAAATAAGAAACCCCCCTCCCCACTTCCAGGCTTGTTTTCCAGTTGAATCTGTATGTTCCATTCCATTCATACATAATTGTTGCTTATTCAAGGGATTTGTTACATCTTACATTGTTAGACAATTGCGTTGTTACCTTACTACCTTGTTACATTGTTACATTATTATTTCACCTTGCTACATTATTACATTGCATTACTTACAATCTTGCTTTATTCTTATTTCTTTTCTTATTTTATGTCTTTATCCAATCCAAAACTTCTCTCCTAAAGGTCTTTCATTTTTGATCAGGTAAGCAACAATAGGTATTAGAGAGAACAATACAGCCCTTCTGAAACATTCTGTAGCTATGTTTTCATCCCTTTCTCATTCCCCTCCCTCTCTCTCTCTCACACACACATAGAGTTATGGCTAGGCTGACATGTTTTAAGAGCTGTAAAAATGTTGAGAATGCAGTAAGTTTAAAAATCAAGTAATGCAAGACAGAATTCCCAGAATCAAATTTCCTAAGGAGCAAACTGACACATATGAAGGACCAACCTTAATTATATTGATGATTACTCCATTTTTATATATGCAATAGTGTAATGGTAAATTCTGAAATGCAAATACTCATCATAACAATCCCACAGGTGCACCTCCAAGAAGAATCCAAAAATGTCTACAGCTGTGTTTATCCATAGCAAACAAACCAGTTCTAGGAGCTTTCATCCTGACCTTGAATGAATTATTTTTTGAACTACAATTCCAAGGATTCCCCAACTAGCAAGGCCAGTGGCTAAGTTATAGTCCATATATATATATATACCCAGGCTCTGTTTTCATCTCCACCAGAAATAGATATTATTGAAAGTTAATGGGTTTCAATTGCCCATTTAGGATCAAATTGTATGAAAATATTTTCCAAAATAACTGAGAAGGCACTTAACAATATACTGTTGGCAGGAAATGAAAAAAATAATCCTTAGCTACTGTGAGAGAATTGTACCTAAGTTTAGAAGCAAGAAGAAAACCTAAGGGGTTAGCAGTTGACCTCTTTGTCCTTTCTGATGAACAAAATCTCGGCATTTCAACACCGTAAGCCTTGGCTCCACCACAGCAAAGACAAAGAGAAGTGTCCTTACTTTTTGGTCAAGCAGCATTAAGATTTGTTCTCTTAGATCAAGAGTGAGTAAAATGCAGCCCATGGGTTTCATGTGGTTTCACAAGGCAGTTTTTATGGTCCCCAGAGTCCTCCAAATACACTTCAGGGGTTGTGGAAGGCATTTCCACTATATTTTGTGGATCCTCTGGGCCTATTTATGACAGGGGAGAGACCTTTTTAAAAAGCCAAACCATAGTGAAAATGCCCCCATAGCTCTTGGGGGCACATTCATTTATTTATTTATAACTTTTCACACTCTTATTTTAGATAAGTGGAGACCTGGATGCTGGAAACTACAACAGCTGACATGCAGACGCTAAAAGATTCTGTGGCCTTCAAATGTTCCCTGCAAGCCAGGGAGAAAAAAATGATTAAATTGTCTTTGCTTCAAAGGGAGAAGGTGCTACATTGTGTAGACAGCGAATAGCTACCACGAACAGGTGCAAAGTAACAGAGCCAAACGCTGCATGCAATGGCACCAGCATATCCTTGTTGTTGTTCTGTGCTTTCAAGTCATTTCTGTGATTCTAAGGCAAATCTATCATAGGGTTTTCTGGGGCTGAGAGTTTGTGATAACACACAAGGTCATCCAGTGGGTTTCCATGGCCAAGCAGGGAATCAAACCCTGATATCCAGGGTGATAGTCCAACACTCAAACCACTATGCCAGGCTGGCTCTCCCAGCATACACTATCCCGGTTATAATTGATTTCTCAGCCTTTAAGCAAGGAAGAAAATTCAGTCTCTTAAATCTTAACATGTAAGATACAAAACACACTCCTGGAAATATGTGGTATCCCACATGCATTACTTGCAAGAACAAACAGCAACAACTACAAAAGAGAACAGTGACTCCAGTTAACCCACAAGTCACTGGTTTCGTTTCAAAGCTCTCTGTTCCTTTGGCCACTGCTGCTTAGCAACCTAAACAGAGCTTTCTCAGTCTGTATTTACTCTAGCAGGATTTCACTCCCTCCACCATCTCTTTTTTCCCCTCCTTTTGGAAAATCTGTATCTGAGAGAGGGGGAGTTTCCTCAAGAGAAGAAAGGAGTGCTTGTCCATCATGTCTTTAACATCAGATACTGGGCATCTTACCATCCTTCTCTTTTAAAATATTTATATTTGGCCAGTAACAGAACTGCAGGATGCTTCCTATTTACTGGGGATTAGAAGGAGTTTTTCCCCCTGTCACTCTTTAGTACCCATACTAGAAGCATGCTTCTGCTTTGAACCCTGATCTACAAATCACAGTGCTTTGTGCCAATGGACACTGCTCTCTGTTTCAGACTGGCTATTTGGACTGATGGCTCCTGACGAAATGTTTTCTTGGAAGATCCTGTATTTCAGTAATGCTTTCAAGTAGTTATGCAGTTACTGAGTAACAGGCCTTGAGGGGGAGGGGGGCAAGGAGGGGGAGAGAATGCCGCATCACTGACTCACCAGAGATCCTGCATCATGCACTGTTTGTAGGAAAATTAGACTTAAATAGATCTGTTTTTCTCTCCTGGCTGTTCACCCAAAAGGATAAGGAAACTGGTTTTGTGAGGAAACTGGTTATTTGGGGATATGATTATAGTGATAAAAGTATAAGCATATTGAGTAAAATTTTCTTCTATGTTGACTTAGGCAGAGACTCTCTAGAAGATGTCACTGGGCAAAAACATTGAAGGAAGTGTGGAAGAAATGGTGAAGAGCCCTACATCCTAACTTTGTTCTTTTTCTCCACTCCTTCTCTAATTCCCCCCTCCTTGTGACCTTATCTTGGAAGACAGTAAACTTTTATATCTACAGCAGGTGAGGTCAACCTGTCTAAGCCTAAGGGCTAAAATCAGTTCTGGAATGGGTCTCAGAAGTCACATGTCAGCAGTGGGTTGGACTAAGAGACCACAACGTGGCCAACATAAAGTGGCAGGAGGGACTAGATGTAATTCTTACCCACTTGGACACTTTCACACCAAGCACACAGAACATGGCCACCGGTGTGATGAAATAACTATCTTGCCACGATCATATGAGTAGAGAGAAAGTGTGTAAAGTGGTCCCTGGTGGTAGATTTCCACCACTCTAGTCTGAACTTCAAGGAGCTATCCAAAGTGCCATTCTAATTTAGGGAAAAAAGTTCACCCATTTATATTGTTCCTTTAATGTTTGGACTAAAACTCAGAATGGATTCACTGCCCCACTAGCGTGGAAGCCACTTGTCACCACTGGTTTAGAAAATTGCCTCTTGTATGCTTAACAAGATCAAGATATGTGGCCATGACACATGAGCTCTAACTAAAAAATGTGAAAGAGTCCTCTCTTCTGAAAATATCATTAGAAACACTATTTACCTATTTACTCTATTTATCAGATGATTTTCATGAGAAATGCTCCCTGAAATTTATCTAAAAAAAATATAAATAATTGAAATATATATTTCAAATGAACTGCATACAAGTTCATGACCACAGCACATTGCAATAAACAAGACAACTATTGCTTCTTGGCCTTTCGGCTAAGATCAAGCGTAGCAATAAACAAGATAACCACTATGTAATCTAAAAAAACCCAGAGCAAGATTCATTGAAAGAGTCAGCATGGTATAGAGGTTTGTGTGTTGAACAAGAACTCTGAAAAACCATAGCTTAAAGCTCTACCCAGCCATGGAGGACCACTTGGGCATGTCATGCTCTCTGACTAATAACCTTTTTGCACCTTACCCTTTTGCAGTGCTGGGGTGCGGGGCTCATGTGAGCAGCCTCCGAAGGAAGGTTCTTGCGTCCAGGGTCCTTTGGCTCCGCACAAGCTTCCTGCTCACGTGAGATCCCCGCCTATTCCTTTTGCAGTGCAGCCTGGGACCTTTTCAGGCTGCACTGGACAGGAAGTGTGACCAGCCCAGCTCCCAAGGCTCCGCACGCCAGGTAAGTACGCGCGGGGCCCCGGAGCGATATGCAACTGCACAGCATTTTAGGCTTCAAGCCGAAAATGAAAAAATGCATGCGCAGTCTGCATCTGGCCCTGGAGCGTTGTGCAAATGTGAGTGTGTCATGTGGACCGCTCCTCACATTTACGTGACGCTCAAGGGGCCCTTTCGCATCAGAAATGCCATGCAAAAAGGGCCTTAGAAGAAAGCAATAGCAAACCTCCTCTAAATAAATCTTCTCCAGAAAGCCCTAGGAAAGTGTTGCAAGAAGTTGGACTTGATTTGAACACATGTAACAACAAAAAGACCCATTAAAACTTAACTGAAAATCAAACTGTTTTTTTTCTCCAACTTATTTACTCTAGCAATGAAGACAGTTATTATACAGTTTCATAACACTGATAATGCATCCCACTAGCTTGTTCACTGGCAGGTCAAACATCTGTAAAAAACAGAGAAAGAAAACAGGATGTCATCACCATATCTGAACAAATGAAACATCTGTGTATCTAACCTTGTGCAAGAAAACAACATTTCTCATGTAATTCATGTTGTTGGTGGAGGTTCCTTCCTCTTTTAAAAAAATAAGGAGCCATCTAATCTAACCATTTTTACAAATGCAGGCAGTACCATCAACCCCTATGGTATAAAGCATTTTCTCTCTGCCTTAACACATCCAGTGTTCATACCTCTATAACCTTATCATATAATGGGAGATGGCAGGGGCAGTCTTGCTCCTTGGCATTACTCATGCCTGCAGCAGAGAAAAGAAACACACCTGAAAAGCAGCTGTATGAACTAAAAACCAGGTGGGGAAATTTATATTTTGCAATAGCCATCTTTGTGAGAACGTGGGATCCTTTTTACAATAATGTCATCCATAAGCTTCATCTAATAGATACCAAGAAATATTCATGATGGTGGCATCATTGCTACCCATACAACAATAACATACCAGATCATTATTTCTTATTATGGAAAGAATTTCACAGCACATTATTTGCATGGAATAGAATATTCAGGATCATCAATTATCCTACAATGGAAATGTTTACTAAGGCAACGATGCCAGAATCTGTACTTGATTTTAGGGATGGACAAATCTGCCAGTTGTCTTTTGTACCATATCTAAATTTTTCAGAATTTCATGTTTTTCCTTCAGATTTTTGAAGGAATGAGTAGCATCTCATATGAAAGAAGGTGGCAACCCTAATTCAGCACCACAAACATAGCTGAATACATAGCAGTTCAAACTTTTAAGAGGTAAGCATTCAAAGCCCTTGGGGACTTATATGCACAAAAGGTACTAGTTCCCATCACATCCTGGAAACTAAGCAGACTGAGCCCTAGTGAACCCTTGGATAGGAGACTGCTGATCAATACCAGGTGTTGTAGACTATATTTCAGAGGAAGCAACTGTCAAAACCACTTGTATTCTTTATCTATGAAAACCGTATGAAATTCATGGGGTCACCATGTGCCAACAGGTAACTTGAAGGAACTAAACACTCACATTTGAAGCCCTTGGCACATGTGGACAAATCAGTCGGTTTCAATCTGTCCTATATTTGTTGGAAAAAATTCTTTTCATCAAATTCTAAAAAATGCATAAAATTTGGAGTCTTTTCTCAAAAAGTGAACTGAGATAAATTCTCAACTATCCCTACATTTATTTGACAATCTAGTAGTTTGAGTGTTAGACTCAGACACTAGGAAACCAGGGTTTTAATCCTCACTCAGCCATGGAAACCCACTGGGTGACCTTGGCCAAGTCACACTCTCTTAGCTTCAGAGGTCAATCCCTCCTGAACAAACTCTGCCAAGAAAACCCCACAATAGGTTCACCTCAGGGGTTGTTGTAAGTTAAAAATGACTTGAAGGCATGAAACAACAAGGACAGCAAGTAATACTGTAAGAAACTTGGCAGATGCAAAACAACAGAATTTTATAGGCAATATAATATAACAATATATAGCAACTTAAAATATCATATCTAAGCAAATAACAAGTATATAATTGTTTCAACAGTAAAGTATAAGCAAGCCAAATAACAAAACACTAATAGAAAAGTTAAGAAAAGAAAAACGGAGTAGACATGAACATCTGAACCTCCCTTGGGAAAATATGAGCATAAACTCTACACATTGAAGGATATTACTGGTTACTGCAGGCCTACACAGAGTAAGGAGGTCCTTTCCTTCAGCTGATATAATTGATGACTGCACGTAGAGGACAGTGTTCATAGGGTTATGAACATCTTATTGAAATTCAGAAAAGAATGAGATTCTGTTGGAAATCTGTGCAGGATAATGCTAAGCTGGAGCTGTTCTGTATGAGTGCAGAGGAACCAAGACATATAGAGTAGTTGAGAGGGAGCTGTGCCCTCACATCGTTTTGGTAGTGCCATGAATTGTTCTACAAGCCAGGGGAATGCTTGTAGAAGGAGAGCTCTATGACTTCCTTAGGCAAGCCAATAAAAAGGTCCACACACTTAATTAACTTGCACATCTGGCAGTTATACAAGTGCAAGTCACCTCCAGGCTTCCAGACTGAGTCTCTAAGATGCATGTAAGCATCGAATTCTTCAGAACTTCAACAAGCATTGCTTGCTGTTTTAAACACTGTAAATTTTCTAAAACAATGAAGTAAATGGTAAATGGAGGATTTACACTGGTAAACAGCATTATTTATTTACTGCACACCTCTTTTTTGAGCATGGAAAAAATATCCACAGTGATCATATCAATGGGTAAAAAAATCATATTTTTTGGCTATTGAATATAGTGAAATAATAATATTGTGAGCCAGCAGGATAATTTGATGGCAAGATGCTGCATATTTTACTATGTACTTTAACCAGTTCATGGAATCAGAGAGAACGCAAAATGGTAACTCAGCGGGAAAATATGCTTAGCAGTAATAAAACCAGATGGATGAACAACAGCTACCCTCTCTTTGTTTTAAATGTAGCACATGGCATGAACATGGCTCAGAAAAATGTCTATCTGACATTCAGGATCAGCAAGGAAATAAAGAATGGAATTTCATTCATATAACTTCTATAAGTAATATATTTAACAGTCCTATCAAATAAATGAAGAACTCTTCCTCTATGAAAGGATACAGGCATTACCCCACCTTCTGTTTCCATCTGTTTATTATGAGTTGTAGCAGATGCTTTATTGATAAAGCCACCTGAGTCTCATCTGGGAATTAACTTGTCTGGTATTTTTTTTCACTTCTAACAACTAGATGTTTTATGATGGTTTGAAATACTATACTTGCTAGGCTGCAGTTCTCCCAGTTGACTTTGGCTTATAGAAGAGCTCAACTACAGCACCAAGTGAATTCAAAGAGGTTAGTCTGCTTTCTGGGGCTTAGCAGATAAATCACACAATTGCTGAGAGTTCACAGCGTCAGCTGCCATGTATATAATGTGTGGTGGGTGCTTTGGCTTAATTAACTAAGGGAGCCTGCCCTTTAGTATTGCAGAGCAAGAAAACATTCTTCCTCTGCTGCACCTGCCTGTTTGCTTACATATGTGTGTTTGTGTGTATGTGTATTCTCATTATAATAGGGCCTGATATAACTGTGGTCCTTATACACAGGTGTTGTTCAACAACAACAGCAGCAAGAATAAATCCACTATCAAAATGAAAATGAAAACCATCAGGAAATGACAGTAGACATAGCCTTTCAACTCTCATCTAGATATTGATAGATTTATCACCATGGAAACCCACTGGGTGACCTTGGGGAAGTCACATCTCTCAGTCTCAGAGGAAGGCAAAAGTAAATCCTCACTGAACAAACCTTGCCAAGAAAAGCTGTGATAGGTTCGCAATAAGTTGGAAGGGATTTGAGGGCACACAACAACAACATTTCCATACAGAGAGAAGTACTACAAAGGGGGAAAGTGTGCCCAGTGCCAAGGCTGAAGGACACAAAGGTTAATCCATGCACTGAAGGATTACCTCCCCATTAGGAAGTTTTGAAATTAAGAGACATCTGGGCTCAATGTCATATAGTTTCCATACTTTAATTGGTGAAAAGACCAAGGAAAGACTTCTAGTCACCTCTTTCTAACCCATCAAAGTTTTTAAGTGAAAATTCAACTGAAAACATTTCTTCTTTTACAATTGGCAAGAGGGATAGCTAACAAAATGTCAATATCATTCAAGAGAAACTACCGAATGCCAGAACTAAAAGCTGGGGTAGCTCAAAGTTTGTCTATAAACAGTTCATGCAAGCTCTGATAAGGGAGCTCTACAGATAATTTCAAGACATGTTAGATCTGAAAGCTGGCAAATGGTGGCAAGGTTAAATGAACTTTGGCCAAGCTTAATATATATAAAAGCACTCACTGGTGACCCTGACTTAGACATAAATGCCTAAGAAAGTCACAGAACAAAATCAAAATGCAGAGACTTACAAAGAAGTAAAAAACTGGGACTAGCAAAACCCTTAGTCAGAAAAATCACAGTGTAGCACCAGGTAAGCAGGCACCAGTCAGATGAGACACAAAACCAATGTCTTAGTTAATGATATTCAAAGATATATCTAGAATACATTTGGATATATGCATATTCAAATAGTGCTTTGCCTTAGGAACACTATTAATAATGATAATTTTGGAGACTGCCAAGAAGTGAGGATCAGCCAGTCTTGTAAACTGTTGAATTTTGCTTTATATTATGTGACTTCTTACAAGTAAAGAAATTACATAACTCTTGCAAGATGCGATCTCTGATTCTTATAAACTATCTTTCTGTACTTTGATAGACCACAGCATTTGTCAAGGAGAGACACTTGGATAGGGAGAGACCAGATATATTCAGTTAACCACTCAGCCACAGGATTGCAAAATACAGGCAACACGCTCTCAGGAGAATTCCACCACAAGGCATAGTTTGCCACAAATAATCTCTATGTCCTGCCTTAACAACAAATACATTTTCATATTAATATATTAATACATTTTAAACAATCTGTACATGTTTTTGTTTGGACCTATATTGCAGCATATTTTGCTATGGCAGCATTAAGTACTTGTTTGTGGTGAAAGCAGTATTGTGATGAAGGGTTGCTCAGTAGCAGAGAATGTCCAGCATATAAAACATTTTAGTAAAAGGACCCTATGATTGCTCTTTCACACTGCAGCGACAGAGATTGGGAACAAAAGGGTGTTCCATCATAGACATACTGAGTAGTAATGAGGCAGATATAACAAACTGTTCAAGTACTTCTGTTTGAATTGCTACGGTAATATGGAAACCACAATGCAACTCAAAACAGCCACACTATCTCTGTCTTGAGTCATGTGCCATGTTATAGGGCAGCATGATCTGTCAGGTAGAACCCAAAAGTGAGGCACTGCAGCTCTCTGACCTCTGAACATGTAACCATCCCCCTCCAAGAACGAAACAAAACCAAACCACTTCTTTGAGAAGTAGAATGAAGTAGGCAGAAAAGGGGTCATGACAGGAGAAGCCCACACTCATGTCCACTGGAAGAGAACTTGCCACACATCTTTATTCTCCACAGGGAATGATATGGCTGGACTAAGACCTCTATCAATGGTAGGAAATTATGACCAGAGATACTAGCTTAAAAGTTTGGCATTGACATCTATAAGTTTAACAATACCCACTTACAATCCTTACAATTTGACTGTAGATCCCTGGATTGTGACCTGCAATCCAAAGTCCAGATGATATTAGGTCTAAAATTGTCCATATTGTTGAGAAAGTGGCAAGTGAGTAGATTTTCTTATTCTTCATACTATTAGAAACCAGGAGTCATTTAAGAGAAGCTAAATGATGAATGGACAGACTATATGAATTCTGGACAGACTATAACAAGTAGTTAAATGATGGGATTCAGTTCTTCAAGATGCAGTAATGGATATCAACTTGGATGGCTTTAAGAGGATTGTACAAAGTAATGAAGGAGGCTAATAGCTATAATTCATTTCACCCAGGATTAGAAGCAGAATTCTTCTGAAAACCTATTGCTCAGGAGCAAGGATGTAAAGAACTCATTTTGTAAAATAAAATAAAATAAAATAAAATAAAATAAAATAAAATAAAATCCTTGAACAGAAAAGGGTGTCCTGACACATTGAGACACTGTGTGGAGAAGATAGTCAATTGCCACAAGTATGTTCACAGTTCATGACTTTTATGAAAAAAATGCATTTTGCAAATCCCTGACATGCTTGTTTGTTTGTTTCTGGTATATGTCTGTGTTTTGGTGATAAAAATATTCAAGGTTTTGATTTTTTTAAAAAACGGAAGTTTTCCTACAATCTATGTGCAAATAAAACAATAATGCACCAAAATGCAAACAAGCAAGAAAGATGCACAAAATGTCTTGCAATATTGCCTAGCAGAAAAAAGAAAAAAATAAGTCGGTTTTGTGTGCAAGAACAATACAAGTAGGAGTATCCTACTGCTTCTGGGCTTCCCATAGTCTTTTTAGTTAACTTCTGTGGCAATACAGCACAGGCCTTGATAGGCTTTTGTCTAATCCACAAGAATCTTATGTTCTTATCCTTCCTATTCTCTTTCTAACAACAAAGTCACATTCTGCATCAGATCTTTTATGTCTTTCACAAGAGTAATTTTTGGATATTTTAGACTAACAGCAAACTGAGAGTAAGGACCTCTGGTTTAAACTTCATGTGAATCTGAAAAATCCTTAGTCTCTTGCAGGATCTCGGCACCCATGAAAGGTAATTAAGGCCCTTACCTTCTTCCGGCGCTGGGGTGTGGGGATTGTGTGAGTAGCCTCTGGTGACTGCAGCACAGCCTGGGACTTTCCCAGGCTGCGCTGGAGCAGGAAGCATGACTGGTGTGGCTCCAGAGGCTCCGCACGACAGGCAAGTGCGCACAGGGCCTGGGAGCAATGCGCGATTGTGCACCATTTTCAGCTTCCAGCTGAAAATGAAAAGGTGTGCAATCAGCACCTGCTGGCCCCTGGAGCATCGTGCAATTGTGAGTGTGTCGTGCAGATCGCTCCTCACAATTGTGCGACGCTCCAGGCACCCTTTCACATGGAAAATGCCATGCGGAAAGGGCCTAAGTTAAGCTTCAATAGCACAGGGCACAGACATTTTCAGAAGATATCTCAGACTTGATGCCTTGCCAGTAGACCACATGAGACCTTTTCCTCTTCAGCAGCAAGAGGAGCAGCAAGTGCCTCATTAACCGGCATGAAAAGAGCAGAATAATAATTATCTATATCTATTCTTTTGCCTTAATGCATGGGAAAGTTTTAAAGGAAGCCTTTAGTAATCGTAGAATAATGTGTAACAGACACTCTACATAAGTCAGTAAAGCCTTCCACTTCCCCAGTGCACTGTTTTCAGGTAGCCACACCCCTGTGCCCCCAAATGCATGGCAATTCAAGCCAAGTGTTTACACTTCAAGGCAGCAGTCCCATGCATTTCTTCCCTGTGGAGTTAATACATTCCACAGGGACAGACAAGCTCCTGGTTTTGCTTACAACTTCCAGAATCCTGACAGCCAGTATGGCCAGAATCCTCCCGACCAGTTTTTGTGCTGGCTGGGAGATTCTGAAAGGAACTCTTCCGAGCTTAGGCTCAGAGGCAGACAGTTCTCAGGAATAAGAACAGGATGGAGGCCTGGTGAGGAACAAGCTTATAAGTGCTTCCAAGACAGGCACGGTGGAACACTTCTATGTCATCTTGATGCATAATACTCTGTTCCTAGCAATGCATAGTGAAATTAATGGGAACTGGAGATCTAGACTAAATATTTGCAAATATTTAAACAACACACACACAGAGGGAATTAGTAACTTTACAGTTTGGGACTTATTCTGCGAAAATTTCTCACGAGAAGCAAGTTTCCTGACACAGAACACAATTTGTGTGCATTCCTGAGCAAAATAAGTCCTGAACTGTGAACAATCCTTGAAAACTACACAGTTTTCAAGGACATTCTTGTAATGGGTAGAAGATGAAATTATTATTCTTTCAGCCAAGAATGAAATCAATGAAAATTTACATCCTAATTCTCAAATTTGTTTTTCTCTGTTTCTTTATCAATGAGTTCTCTCCCTCTCAGTATTTAGCAATATGCTAGAGACACATATATTTTTCTTTCTTGTCCTGCTCTTGCAAACCATGTCATTCTTCTGCAAAGAACATCTGAGGTGCATTCAGTAGAAGCATTTGGTTTAGATTTCTTTTCAGTTAATAAATTCAACAAATAATTTTGTGTCTATTTTATGAACTGCTCCATTCTGGTGAATTTATTGAATCTAGAAAAGGTAAGATGAAAAACAAATGCACATTATTATATCACAGGAGGAGAAAAAAATCTCATTCTGCAGCTAAGCCCTTTTCAACATGCTGTCCTCCAGACCTGTTGGACTACAACTTCCAATATCCTCAACCAAGCAAAACCTATGTCTGTTCTTTAGCTTTCTTTCTCTCCCTGGATGGCTATTGCAGGGATGCCATGTTTCATATCATCATATTCTGCATTCTCTGATGAAGATCCATCTGGATCAAATGTATTTTCCTCTTCATTTATTTAACAATAACAACAATCTTTATTACAGTCCAAAGACCCACCAATATAGCATACACACAAAATATATAAAACCATTTGAAAACACATCAAGTATTGGACAAATTATAGAAGGCTTATTTCAGACTTTGATACATATTGTTCTCTAATCCTGGCAGCCTCAGAAAGAAACTTGGCAATAGCCAAAGTCACACTACGAAACTTGTCTTCTAATAACAACTTGACATAAAATTGGGCAGATTTTTCTGGTAAGTTACTCATTAATGGGTTGACTGTATGTTGATGAACCTCCTTGTACAGACAAGACAAAAGAATGTGCTTCATCTCTTCTACTTCCTGGTTACTACATAGGTGAAGTCTTGCAGTATATGGAACACTAGCAAACGTACCTTGAAGCAATTCAGGAGAAAACACATTACATCTGGCCTTGGTAAATAGTCTATGATATTTGACGATGGTCAAATTCTTTAGGCAATCAGCTAAGTGAAAAGGCCCAACATAGTATATATTTACAGCACTTGATGAGCAGGATATGTATGAGCAAGTGCGCAATTCAAAAAAGGCAATGTCCCACAATTTTTGTTTTATAGATTTCAGGGCAGTGTCAAAACCCAGGTTAGAAAGGAAAGACTATGAGAGACTAATTGAAGCAGCTTTTTTAGCAATAAGCTTGAACCAGCTATTTATATACTCATCCTGGGATAGATATAAGAGACCTGAGTCTAATCTGAAGATACTAACCTTGAGCCAGAATTTTAGGACTGTCCACCATGGCCGTGTTGATAAGGGACTTTCCAACAACAGAACATAATTTGGAATGCAGCTGGGGATTTGGAAGAGGGCCCTCAAAAACAGTGCCTGCTGCTTATCTAACTCAGATGTTAGTCCACCAATCCAAATATTAGAAGCATACAACAACTGAACAGCTCTCTTCACATTAAATACCTTAATGACTGATGGTACATACAGGCCCTCTTTTGGGGGGGGGAGAACAGAATAGTAGGTCGACTGACTTATGCTTTCTGGTGAATAGAATAGCAGACTGATGAATGGACCAACACAATGAGTGGTGAAATGTCAGCCCCCAAATATTGAAAGCTTCTGACCTGCTCTATAACATGCCCATCTAGTCTCCATCGACATTGGGAAAATATATTCTCAAAACCCAAAACTTCAGATTTCTCAAAGTTGATTTTTAGAAACTTTCTTAGAAGATGGTTTAAACAAGGTCAAGAGCATGAAAGAATAGCAGCAGAATCTGCATAAGGTGGGAATTTTCCTGGTGCCAAGTTTGGGCAAGTGCCTATTGGGGTCCATCAAGGTATTTTCAAGATTATTTATAAATAGATTGAAGAGAGTTGATGCAAGGATTCAGCTTTGTCTGACTTCTCTGGACATAGATATTTCTTCAGAAAGCTGCCCCTGATTGCTACATCTGACCTGTAGCTTACTATTGCTATACAGGGCCTTAATAAGGCATAGAAGTCTTTTATCAACCAAAATCTTATCCACTTTCTTCCATAATTTAGTTCTGGAGATGGAGTCAAAAGCTGATTTTAAATTCATGAAGGCAACTAACAGCTTACCTAGTAAAAATTTTTTGATATTTCTCAGCAAGGTGAGAAAGACTCAAACAATGGTAGTGATTGAGTAATTCTTTCTAAAAGCTTCTTGTGCCTCTGTAACAATACTATCTGACTCCAAAAAGGAAGACAATCTGTTACACAAATAGTGCACATATTTTTCCATTATTGCGAGCAAACTGATAGGTCTAAAATTCCTTGGTTCACTTGGTGGACCTTTCCTATAGATCAATACCTCTGTTGCTTGTTTCCAGCTGGAAGGAATTTTACCCAAGTTACTGATCTATTCATATCTTTACATCAGTAATGTCTTTTTTTTCTTAGGGTCTCAAAAATGACGCAAAACGTAATATGTTTAACTGGGTCATTAGTCTATGATATTAGCAAATACTAATCAGACTGAGAATAACAGCATACCAGGAAAATCTTCTCCGCATTCCAACAGCATATTATGGGGGGGGGGGGGTTCAGACTCACCATTGAAGCCACTCAATTCAATAAGACAGACACTCCTGTCTTAAGGAATATGAGTTGTACATTGGAACTTGTTGCAGTGGGAGTAGCTAAACAAACCACAGAGTTTTGCTGAGTAATTCCTTTATTGAGTCATTCAAAGATTGCCATTTTCTCATCTATAGAAAGAGTTGGGATGTTTCTATACCAAGACACCAGAGTAAAAAAAAATCCAAAATTTATTCCTCTGGCTTATTGGGAGAGAAGCAAATCAGATTGTTCAGCCACAATAGACACAATCATGGAATAAACTTAGAGCAGCTCCATGGTTTGTTTAAAAATGTTAACACAAGTGGAAGTGATGACCAAGTGGTGTCCACCAATATATTACTTGTGTACAACAAGACAGTATTTCAGTATTTCTAAACCTGCCTGGTTTCTTCAACTGTTCAAACCCCAAAACATTCACTAGGGACCATGCACACTATTTAACAGTCATATTCTCATACTTATTGCTCATCAGTTGTATGTGTAGATAAGAAATAACCTACCAGAATATCTAGTCCATCTTCTGCCCTTCTCAGTTCCTGGCCAATAAAGTTGGTGCTCTAGTAGGAACTCTATCTCCTTCAGTCACATGCACACAGGCCTTCTTTCTTGGGGCCAGCAAGATAGAAGCCAACCCACTTCTTTCAAACCACCAGTCTTTCTTCATAGTCTCAATCTGTTTAAAATATGAAGAGAGCATTTGGTTCAGTGCCAAGTACACAGCAATCACAGTGAATTAATCCTGCATTCAATCAGAGGAAGAGGGAGCTGTGCGTGGAAAAGTTCTTTTTGTGATCATACCAAGAATATCCGCATGCCTGGATGATCTGAGGAGTTGTAGTCACCAAGAATAACTTTTCCAACCTCTGGGAGAAAGCCATTATAGAATTTAACAAACCAAAAAACAAAGCCTTACTGTGATATAAAATGCAATGAATGAAGGGTGGCCCACAGCTTTTACCTACCTGGCAAAATGGCTTTTATGAGAAGGTTTTATGAGAAGGTTATTGAACCTCTACCAAAAGATGCATTCACCAAAATCAGTGGAACTTATATTATCCTGACTAAATTAAGAATAAACTTATTCTACATACTATTTTAAATGTGTAGTGTGCACCAAACTTGACTTTCTTTTTATTTATTAGTGGGTACATAGTAGTCTGATCTAATCTGGATCAGATCACTGTGTGTAAGCAGGTGAGATTAAACCTCTCCCAAGTGTTTACCTCACAAATTCAAATACCATCAGAGTTTTTCCTTAATGAGTAGAAATGTATGTAAAACCAATCTTGGGTAGAAGATTCCCCCAGAATATGAGCTCATTTGGATTAGGACCCAGGTACTTACTTAACTGCATGCTATACACATAATTCAAAAACAAATTGCTAAATTTGTTTTTAACCTGATCATGAGAAAAATCACAAGGAGGAAAAGGGACAGGGAGAGGAGGAGAATAGGTGAAATATGGCATGTAAACTATTTTTTTTTTTGTACTTAATGGGAGAAAACTGTGCTACTGAAGATCACTGGAATTTAACTGCCATGATGTTGGCGGTTCAAACCAGATGTTAATCTAGTATTTATCTAGAAGAGATGTTCCTTCAAGTCTGTCATAACACATGACTCTCCTGAACTGTGTGTCTTGCATTTAATGTGCTTTGCATTGTGATTGAACATTGAAAAATTAAAACATCTTTAATTTTCAAGTCAGTTGAAACACATATCTCTGAGGGGAGTCCCCTGTGAAAGGGAAGACATATTAATCACAAGGAGCATGCATTTTTCATAACATCTAGTTTGACTCAGTATTGACTGGCACTTCAAGAAAACCAGATTTAAAACAAGTTAATATGCTTTCTTTCCCAAAGTTTTCCAGTAGAGGGCAATTAAGGAAGTATAAATATTTTACAGCAACGATGATGGGACTATTGTGCCCCATCCATCCTGTGACAGAAGCCATATATTGCATCACTAGTGTTGATGTAGATCTTTAGGTGTAATCTCTAATACATTTTACACATATTTTAGTACTCTACAGATAGCAATGTATTCACACATGGAACACACTGTAAATCTATATCACATTAATATTGTATCTGAATATCACTGAAAAATATAGCCATTCTGGAGAAAAAAATGACAAATTCCTCACCAAAATGCACAATGTCCAAAGGTCCCCAATGCCAAATAAAATAGTGACCTGATTAATCTTTTTCCTGACCATAGTTTTGACCTGATTAATCTTTTTCCTGACCATAGTTTTTGGATTCAATGTGGGATTTTCTCCCTAGTACGTGTTTAAGATCCCAACATAGCTTCCCCCCACCCCTGCACACAAGTGGGATGCTGCATTATCAAATATTACTCCATCCTTTCAGTGGGTCTAGAACAACAACATATGCTAGACTGCTATATAGCACAACAACAAAAGGATTCTTTGTGAGAAAGGGGAGGATATACATAAAAATAAAATTAGAGACATAATTAACTTGCCTTTTTCAAGGCAAAGGAGAGGTTGTACAGAAGGCGTTAAGTAAGCAAAGAATAGTGCTTTCTTAGTATGTTTTTCTATTGAAACTGCAGCCAAATAATACAAAATAATTGTATGTTGTGTAACAAATATAATAGGTTAGAAGATGATGACTGAAAGAAATAAGGCAAAATTTATCAACACCACAATAAATAGATGCTGAAGATCAAAGGAGTATCTCCACATGCCTGAACATCTTTCTGTGTCATTCTGTATCAGCAGTATGAGTGAAGGAATCAAAGTATTTATTCAATGAATTCAGACATTTATCCTGGTTGATATGTTGTCATGAAATGTTCTGTTAATATCCAAATCTTATTCTTAATTTGTAATGATTCATAAATCACTTGACCAAAAATTACAGTTTATGCAGGTTGTGATTGCAATTCTTAATCCATTATTCATGGTGTGGGATTAATCACAACTAAGCTTCCTACACTGGTGGTAGTATTTTCTTATAGATTGTGGGAAGAAACCTCCTCATGTACAGTTGCCAGAGTGAAAACTAGAGAAGTCTCCCATACTTTTAATGATTATATGTAAGAATGAATTTCAGCAGGTGTTCCTTGTTGTCTCTGTGTGACAAGAACTACCAGCTGCAATTCCCCTCTTCTATATTACTGTTAAAGGTAAAAAAGTAGTCTCTAGTTTTGACTCTCGCAACCGTATAATACATATCAACTGTTGCATGGAAGCTGTTGATGCACTCTTTTTTCCCACACCACTTGAGTGACATGAACATCCTCAGGCCAAATGAAAGGAACTCATTCTCCCTGTGCCAATAACAACCCTCCATGAAAGGGTGGCATGGCATTGCATGGCTTGGCATGACGTGGCATAGCAGGCCATTGTGTAATGGAATTCTTCCATAGCACTTGCGGCTTCATACATTTCCCAAATTGCTGCATTAAACTGAGTCTTTTACCTTATATGTAATTCAAAGAAGAAACACAATGCAGAAAATGAAGAATGCAGAGAGAAGGTTACCAGAGACATAAAATGCAGAGGCATATTTTTTCCTGCACTTCCAATTTAAAATTACCTTGATGACCTGGATTAGGTGAGGATGGCACTGATGTTAAACAAGTTCCATGTTAATATTCAGCGAAAAACAGAAAAACACTAAATAAGCAACATTTCACAGATTACTGTTGTAGAGCTAGGTCAGGAAATGGAAGTTGTCAGATGTTAACAACTTAGTTTCAGGCAGCCTCACTGTGAAACAGCATGTTTAAAACATTTCCTATCCTTTAAGCAAAGAGCGGTTCAGTCTCTCACCCACAGTTCTCAACAGAATGGCTGTCAGTCTTCATCCTTCCAAAAGACCTCTGATTATATCCCAGCAAAATATTTAAAAAGAAGCAGCTGAGAGTCAAATCACTAAAAGTGACAGTATGTTATTAGAAAGACAAATCAGAACTCAGGACACCTACTAATGGGAAGCACCACATCAAAAATGTGTAGTTCCATCCCAAAATCTTAACATCACAATATGTCTTCTTGGGATCTTTTCTTGATGTCAAGCATCAATTGAAAAATGTGTCAAAACTTACCAAGTGTATAATAATAAGAAAGTGTTCTAGTCACTGGAAGTAAAGGATACAATTAGTGATGTGGTGAAAGAAGAGATCATAAGTTGAAAGTCCAAGGATAATTGGTTAGCAGACACTGTCATCATGTGCCACCATCTTTGGATTCCCCCATCCCCCTTCTTGGAGATTAGCTGAGATTCCTGCAGCAGCTGAAGGTGACATGATTTTTTTTCCTGCAACAATTTATTGTTATAAGCTACTTCTGTTGCAAATATTTGGAAGTGGTTTGGTCCTTAGTGAGGAAAATTCATTATCTTACAAAAAAACTAGGTCTGGGTTGAAAACTGCTGGAAATGTATACAGAGAGAGAGAGAGATCCTTGAATGCTTAGACTCTCCTTGGGTGATGTTGCTGAAGCAACTATCATGATGAGGGCCTGCACCAAGGAAAGGGGGCTCTAGGGAATTAATGTAAGGTTCCCACTCCCCTAGGTTAATTACCATTCAGAGAAAGATATTCATGGCTGGTTCTGCAGGGAATGTTCTCATACCTGCTGCATGGGAGATAAGCTACCCTCCCCCAACACACAAATTGCCCTTTTCAACTGGTGCAATGGGAATTCTTCCCCTAAGTTCATCCCCACATTGTGGGGAAGTTTTCCAGGGGACTGCAGCTAGGAGAATGATTAGCCTTTCCTTCTCTAGCCAATCTTATTTTGTGTGTCTTCCAGTTATTTCCAGTTCTTGATGACCCTAAGATGAAGCTATCACAAGATTTTGTTGGCAAGATCTATTAGTCTGGAGAAGGTTTGCCATTTCCTTCCACTGAAGCCGAGTCTGATTTTCCCAGGGTGACCCAGTTGGCTTCCATGGCAAAGTAGGGATTCAAACCATGGTTTCCAAGTTCAGCACTAAAACCACCGTATAACACTGGTTATGCAATATGGTTACCCAATACCCCTGCAGTGCAGTTAGCAGGGGGCTTTCACTAGTGTCAAATGAAGTTTTTTCCAAGCTTAATTGTGTTAAATGGGCACAATTTTCTTTCAGGAAAGATGGATCGAGGGGAGTGGGAATACTGAGGATAGTAAACAAGGAAGAAAGAGGGTGAATTGGTCTGAACTTCTCAGAAATTTTCTCAACAATGGAATAATTCTATGCTGACAGGCCTGATTATAGAAGCTACAGGACAAAAGAATATGGTTCATCGACTCAACTTCCGTATTATTGTAGGGGCACCATCTTTCAAGATAAGGGACACGAGCAAATCTGTCTTGAAGTAATTCAGTAGAAAAGACATTATTACATCTGGCCTGAGAGAAAGATTTGTGGTACTTAACCACTGACAGGTCCTTTATACAGTCAGCCAATTGAAAAGGCCCAGTGTAGTGAACATTCATTGCACTAGGAGAGCAAGCTACGTATGAGTGAGAATACAGATCACAAAAAGCTATGTCTCACAGTCTTTGCTTAAGAGATTTAAGGGCCCAGATTGTAAAGAAGTGAGGAAGAGAGACCAATTGAAGCTGCTTTGTTGGTAAGAAGCTTAGACCAGCTGTTTACATAGTCATCCTGGACCAGGTATGCAAGCAAACCTGAACCTACCCCAAAAACACTGACTTTCAGCTAGAGTTTAAAGCATACCACCAGGTCCTTAATAAGAAAAGGCTTTCCCCTGTTTCCAATAAGAGCAGAGAATTAGAAACACAATTGGGGAGTTGAAGAAGGGTCCTTAGGAATTTTGTTGCCTGTCTATCTCAGATGTCACTCCCGCTATCCAGATAGTAGAAGCATATAGGAGTTGTGCTGCAGACTTAGCACTGAATACTTTAATGGTAGATGGAATAAACATGTCCCCTTTAGCTTGCTGTCATTCTATACAGCCATTATAAGATAAAAGAAGTCTTTTAACAACCAGGATCTTATCTAATTTATCCCATAGTTTGGTTCTGAGGATGGAGTCAAAAGCAGATTTCAAATGCATAAAAGTGGCATACAGTTTATCGCATGAAAATTTAAGATGCTTTTCCACTAGGTGAAAAAGGATCAGGCAGTGACTGCAGGTGGAATAGTTCTTTCTGAAGGCTGCTTGGTGCTCTGTAATAACATTGTTGGCCTCCAGGAAGTCAGTCAATCTTTTAGATATGTATCAAGCATTGAGCTTACGCATTATTGAGAGCAGGCTAATGAGTGTGAAATTCCATGGATCACTAAGCTGTCCCTTCTTGTAGATCAGAACCACTACAGCATGTTTCCAGCTGACAGGAATTTTTCTGGATTGGTTTATAACAGTAAAAAGAGCCACTAACAGAAGGGCCCACCAATCTTGATTGATTTTAATAAATTCAGCAGGAATAAAATCTCTTCCAGGGGCTTTGCCCCTCTTAAGCTGGTGAATTAGTTCTATCACTTCCTCCTTAGAAATAGGATTCCAAGATGGGAGTGAGGAGGGAGTGATGTCCTGAGTACTGACAAGGGCTAACTGAGTAGAATTTGCATCAGTAAAGATGGATCTGAAATGGTCCTCCCACACCTGGGCTGGAATAATGCAACAAGGTGCTTGAGAGTTAGAATGTAAGGCACCTGACACAATCTGCCAGAACATTTTTGAATCATTATTCAAGGAGGCAGTTAACAACAGGGACCAGGAGTTGCATTCAAATCAGCATTTTTGGGGGGCTAATAATGTCTTATATTTCTTTATTAGCTGGAAATAGCTTGCAGAAAGGTAGTTAGAGCCAGATTTCCTGTAAGCTAGGTCAGAATCCCTTATCGCTTCTTTATCAAACCATGCAGGGTCCCTGGAGTTGGTAAGGACAGTGTTATCAGGCCCAGACTTGACCACTTGGTTAACCCAAAACAGAGTAAAGCTATTGAATCGTGCTGAATGGTGAGTGTTAACTCACCATTCAGCACTTGATTGAATAACTTTATTCTGTTTTGGGTTGACCAGCTATTTGCTAAATCCCATGGATCACATGGGTATAGTCTACTTGGAAGTAGCAACGTAATTCAGTCTGATGAGTGATAACTGTACATCTTTTTCTGGTGTCTAATTTTATATTTTAGATACTTTTATAGTTACAGGTGTGGTCTTACTAAATGGTGGAGAAAAAATATCACACGGCTGTAGTGCTGGGTCATGCTGTGCTTCATCCTCTATTGTGGGAAGGTGGTGTGGTTTACACTAGAAGCCAATGACCTGGCACACTCAGTTCTTTTATTAAAAATATCAACAAACAGCTATCCTAAAGTGTTTCCATACTACACATTTTTTTTGAATGTGGCAATTAACTGAAGGAAAATTGGTTCAATTTTGGAGCAGGATCTGGACAGCACTGGGAGTGATTCCTAGGCCCTTTCCACATCCTACCTTTTCTCGGCGCTGGGGTGTGGTGATCGCGCAAGCAGCCTCTTATGAGAGGCTCTCACTTCCCTGCTTCTTCAGCTCCGCATGAGCTTCCTACTCATGCAAGAGCCCCACCTCTTCCTTTTGCAGTGCAGCCTGGGACCTTCCCAGGATGCACTAAGACAGGAAGCGCGACCAGCCTGGCTCCCGAGGCTCCGCATGCCAGGTAAGTGCATGCAGGGCCCAGGAGCAACGTACGATCGCACAGCATTTTCAGCTGAAAGCTAAAAATGCAAAGGTGCACAATCATTGCCTGCTGGCCCCTGGAGCCTTGCAGGATTGCGAGGGTGTCATGTAGATCACTCCTCAAAATTGCACGAGGTTCCAGGCCTTCTTTCACGTGGCAGATACCGCGTGAAAAGGGCCCTAGATTTGTCCTTTTGAAATGGCATTCTGTCAAGGTTGTAGAGTTCCACTGTAGTGCAAACGTTGCCATCCTAAGGGTTATGGATGGTGATATATGGACCATCACCTAAACACCCTAAAGGTGCCAGAGTCTATCTGATCTTGGAAGCTAAGCAGTCTCAGCCCTGGTTAGATCCTGGATGGAAGACTGCCAACAAACTCCAGGTGCTGCAGGCTATATTTCAGAGGAATGGACTGGAAAACCATCTCTGAGTATTTCTTGCCTAAGAAAACTCTACAACATGCATGGGGTTGCCATAATTCAACAGGTGATTTGAAAGCACATGCACATGTATGTATGTGCCAGAGAAAGAGAAGGGAAGAAGATGGGGGGCTAACATCCACATTTTACTTTTTTTTACTTTTTTTTTTACAACTGCAAATTAATTGAAGTGAAGCTAAACTATTGATTTGGGATTTGGGTGGCAAATTAAGGGAACAATTTAATTTGAGGTAATACAGACAAGAAATTAGTTGGTTCAGCTTGGCTTTCTCTGCAATATAGATCACTTTTAAGAATTATTTACAAATGTTCACAGATAGATATAGATTAGCATATGCAAATTATGCAGATTTTTTTCTTCTTTGTGGACCTCCTTCCAACCCTGAATAAAAGGCCAGCCCAAACCCTAGCAATGCATTTCAACTCCTATGAATTACTTTGCATTCCAGAATGTTATTTGCACCTAAAAGTATTTGTTCTTATTTCACACATTCCTGAAAAATGGAGATCCAGGTAACACTACCATTGCTGCTTTTCAAAATGTCACCTTAAGGCTGGCCTGATTCACTTTTCCCTTCACATTAGAAAGAAACTAAGCTAATGATGTGGTCTAATGAGTGGTTTATGCCTCACGACAAACCAAATGAGGTTTGTCAGCATAGGCTCCAGGCAGCATGAAACTGCTGCAATTTTACATCTCATTGATTACCAGAATGAGGACTGCAAACATTCACACAGCATCAAAAATACTCTTGACATACCATAAGACTTCAAGCTTCCAGACACAGGAAATAAGGGTAAGCAACTGTGTAGGGCATTGTGTTTCAAATGTGAATCATGGCCAAGTGATCTCCACATAGCCTAATTAAAAAAAAAAGTAACACATGACAAAGATTGTAATTCTATGAACTGTGTTATATTAAAATGAGGGTAGAAAGTGTCACTGCTCCAAGGCACAAAAATGTATTTGATCTTCATGAAAAGCATTGAACCATTTATTGTATAACCACAGAAAATAAACACTGCTGAATATATAATACTGAAGTAATAACATGAAGCAGATAAAATTAAAAGGATTGGACTAATGGATTTTTTTAATACTGTATATTGTTACCCCAGGGCCAAAAAAAAAGGTTAAACTTACACTCTTTTGCCTATGCACACTCACCTAAGAGTCACTGAACGTTGTTACTGCCATTTCTAGTCCAGGCCTGTGGTCTATTAGATATCATTTGATATCAAGAAACTGGTCATCCCAAACTGTTCCTCTCCACGTGCTTGCAAGGCCCCCGGACAAGCACGCACATGGGCATGGCCGAAATAGCTGAACAATACAAGATAAATCCAGGCAGGTCAGTAATTTGCCAGAATGCAGCTTCAGGAGACCTCCAGGCAAGTACTCATTAAAACCATATTATGTATGCACACAGCATACGAAAGATCCCCTGCCCCGAGCAGGCAGCTTGACGAGTTGAATAGCCAACTGTCAAGCACTCCTCGTTTGCATACTATCTGCACTACTGACAACTCTGTCATAATTCAATCATGCTAAATACTGACCTTTCGCAGGCTTTGTCTCCAGCCCAAAAACCATTGTTTTCCCCGGGAACGGACTAGCCTACTGGCACATTTTCCCCTATAAGATTTTGAGTGCTTCTTCGGATTGCTCCTGGTTTCCGTCCTGCCTTGCTGCCGCTCCATTTGCTGAGCCTTCCCCTCAGCCTCCACGTGCTGAGAAGCTCCGCTCCAACTGACTTTTCTTCCGTCTACCCAGGCTACAGGATCAGGTGTAGTATTTCCCCTGAAAAATCCCTCTTAAAATCCTCTATCAAGCTCCTACCTTTCTTTCATTAGGTCTGTGTGACTGATTGCATACATACATATTGACTGTATTTCAAAATAAAGAAAACAATTATTTGCTTCTGCTTGATTATTGACTTGGCCTGACCACGTAAACATTGGGTCCAAGATCTTGCTAGGTTGCCCTGCCTCTTGCATTGCTATAGCTTGTGCTCTTACTAATTCCCATTCCTCAACAATTGGAGCACATTGAGGTGTCCCTCATGGGACCCCAGAAATCAGGGTAACAACGTAATGGAAATTACATGTTTTGGTGTGTAAGGGATGTTTTTATTGTGTTTTTGTATTTTTGTTGTATATTTAATAAAGTATATTTTAATAATAAATTTTTTTTAAAAAAAAAGGAAATTACTTCTGACTAGAGTCTCTATTTAAAGGACAGTTTCAAGGATCCATTTTGTTACTGCTTACATTGGTTGGTAGATGCAGATAGCTACTGTTTAATTAATAAAGGACATTGGAACAATGGAGAATACAGGTAGGTGACCCTTGGAAGTAAAGTAAAAAATGTGTAACTAACAACTGAGGTTAATGATTTCTTTAAAGAACATGTTAGGCAAGCAGTAACTATAACTGTTTCTATGATAGGGTTGGTTTGGCAGACAGTAGGTATTTATAATTAGGGTTATTTTCTGAAAAAATTACTTTTTGTACCTTGATGGAGCTTAGTACAATTAAGGGTGAGGTCCACTAGTGTCTAGGAAAGGATCCTTTGTGACCAAGGACAATGTCCCACACTCAGAGATGGAGGAATGTGAAACAACCCAGGAGAATAAAAGTATTGCCCACAGTAAACTCTTAAGGCAGAGATTTTCCAAGGGCTCACACATTCTCTGGTGCTCAGCAACATTTCTATATATAACGTAAAGCTGACAGAAGTCACATACAGATAATCAAAACTGGGACTTCCAGGATGGAATGGTGCCTGGTCCTTTAGCTAGTTCTGTTAAGAGAAGAAGTACTGCACATAGTAGGAGCCAATTTGGAAACTGGCTAAAATTACCTCCCTGCCATGGGAGATTCAGAGAATTACCCACATGGTTTGGATTCCCAATCCTGAAGGTGTTCCAAGAAGTGTGGGTGAATCAGAGGAGAGTGGGAAGACACACAAGCCCTGAGACATACCAGCAGCTGTTTTCAGTATCAGCAACATGAAAACAACTTTCTTAACTTCCATGTAGTACAAAATTCTACATTTAAGAAAGCACTCAAGCTGATAAAAGCTTCATACTAATTCTTCTGCAACCTTTCTGTGATTGAAATCATTTGATTTGAACTTTTAGTTAATGAGAACAGCACAGTAGAACTGAGTTAAAAATAAAACCACAAGAAGCCTTAAATGTGCTGGTAACCCTAGAGATGTTAACTTTTTTATTTTCTACTGATGGATTCTTTTTAACTTAAATGATTTAAAGACTTAAAGTTTTTAATAAGCCTTAACCATAGGACGAAAAAACATGTTTACCTTATACAGATATGTTTCAAGGATGCTGCTGCTGGGTGGAAAACAGGAAGTGAACTGGCTGTGAACTCAGGGTAACTTGAGTTTCACCTTCCTAAAGACTGAGTGTTGAGGCCAAAATGCAAACCATAAGAAGGGTCAGGTTACGTCCAGAAAGTCCAAAATCCAGAAAGCCAAGGCAAAGATCACTCAGAGCATAGTTCCTACTGATGCTGCTGAAGTAGTAGAAGAAAAGTAACTGGGGGACTCAGCAGGAACCACACTGGTCATTTGTACCAGTGAAGGAGAGGCTAATGACAAAATACTTGTTTCAGAACTTTAGAAGTTTCCAAACAATGCACTGCATTGGTGCAAATGGCTCTTATGTGTGAGTCACAGAGACTACAAAGAAGAAATAACATAAAAGACAAAACCATATGAAAGTTTTAAAAATAGAAAGAGCTAAGAATGTGTACAATTAATCATATGCATGAATATACTTTAGTCTGCCTTCAAGCCATTACCAACTTATGGTGACCCTAAGGTTAACCTATCATGGGGTTTTCTGGGAAAATGCATTTAAAATGTACATTATGAAAAATGTATACAAACTGCATGTCTGTGTGAGAAGAAAAAACAAAATCTAGTAAAGTGATAATGAATCAAGAACAGGTCAGGGAGACCGGTGAGATTCAGGGAAATAGAACATCATGAGGTTTTTTTTACATTTCTGGGGAAGGAAGGGAGAGACAGTTTTCAAATTGAAATGTTATCATTACAGAATGATGCACTTAGAGCACAATGTAGAACATATTTTTTTTTTTCAGATGGGAAATACTGAGGAAACACTTTTCTAGTACAAAAGGCAAGAAATGAGTCCATGGGAAATAATTCAAATCTGACACAAGGTGAAGTCAGCCAAGTGAACCATGCTACAGATTACAGATTTAAAAAAAATATGTTGGGCAGAACATAAAACACACAGAGCAAATCACTCAAAAGAAGCAAGCAAACCATATGCCAATTTAGTTACTACCTACTGGTAACCATACTATGCATTATACAATCAGGAATTAAGCAGCTGGAAAATCTTTTTGCTCACTACACATATACACTGGTCGATACACACAGGAAAGCCCAAACACAGTGTCCTGTATGTTAAGGGTGTTAAGACAATTTAAGAAATTTCTCATTTTCAACAAGGGAGGCTATCTCAAGTAACTGAGCAAAAATATATCTGAGCAAAACTGCTGCCTTTTTGTATTTCTGAAGCACACACATACCCAGCAAGTATGGAAGGACTGGCTAAACCTCAGTGCTTCTGATTTTGAAGGTCTAAATCCAATTGCTAGACTCAGCTGGAACAGACCCACTGGATTTTATTGAAGGTAAATCAACACTTTCGTAAATCTGATTTAACTCATGGATATACTATAGTTGGATGTTGCAATTCAGTTTAGGCCTCAAAGTATGAACAGCAGGTACTATTGGTTTTCTGAGTTATACAATTTGTGCAAAAACTATCATCATAAATGAGAGAACTCTTGCCAAAAAGGACAGGAAATACATTGCCATTTTGCAGGCAGGAGTATGAATTGCATGGTTTTCCTACAAGCAAAGATTCACATCTCTAATGCACACACAGAAATACATATCATAGATCATACCTATTCATATGTGCAACAGACCTAATTTTGCATATAGACACAGAATTCATTCATTCACTCACTCATTCAGACAGTGACATCATACTCCCACACTGCCCATATTAAATGACATCTTATGATTTATTGTGACATCAACTTTCATCCCAAAAAGTGTACAAGTTCATCTAAAGGACTGACAAATTTAAAGTAGTAATTTACAATTAAGTAATCATTAAAAAAAAAACTCCAAGCACATTTTTACTGATATTCCAAAATAAAAAAACTAATCAGAAAAGATAGCAAAAGAGAATGGAGGAGGAAGTCTTCACTGACTTCTTAGAAAGAAATCCCTGCTGTCCAGTTTGTTTAATCCATGAAAGAAGAAGAGATGGCCAGCAAAAGCAGTGGAGTGCCAGTTGGAGACCAGTTGGAGAAAATGGAACAAATTAGCTAACCTGGTTCGACATGTCTGGTCCTTGCTGCTTTTGCTTCTTGCCATTATCTTTTCTCTCTTACATCTGGAGATAAGCACAGAGTGGAAATCAGCTTTCCCAGCACCTTCTTGCCACTGCTTACAACAGGGACAAAAGCACAGTGAGGAAAGACAGGTACACATGGAATGCACAAGAATAGTGATTTGGATTTATCTCCCCATCACTGCATGCCCATACAGTGGGTTCTGTCAGAATAAGGTTTAAATGGATATAGCAAACACAATTAGAATTTTTGCAAGCATTTGCATTTGAAAATACATGTAGCAAAAGATACAAACATATCCCAAATTAGATATAGCAACATAAGGCCCAAGAATCAACAAGACAGCACTGCAAGAGCTGACTGAAGAAATAAATCCCAAAGCCTCTTTGTAGGGGCATAATAATTAGGAAATAATTATTCAATAGCTTAATAGCAAGCATACTGAATTAGGAAAAAGAGCAACAGGGCCAGGCAAAACAAGAAGAATGCTTATGCTTGCAACTGGGTGCAGATAACAGGAAAATCAGCTTGCAGAACTTGGAATAACAGGAAGCCAAGTAGAGCAGTGGTTCTCAACCTGGGGGTCGGGACCCCTTTGGAGGTCGAACGACCATTTCACAGGGGTCGCCGCTCCTCAATCCTGCCCCCCCTTTTAAAAGAAGGTGGCCTCACAGTCAATGGGAGCAGTGCTTCTGAGACCCCTGCGCTGGGAGGAGGGGAGAGGAGGCATGCTGGGCATTTCCCCGTCTTTCCCTGCCTGGTGGGAAAGCACTGGAGGAGCCTGAGGTGAAGCCAGAGGTGCGGAGAGTGGGAGGAGAGAGCTGCAGCCTGAATGTTAAGGCGGAGGTGAGGACACCGAGAGGAGAGAGCTGGAGCCGGGGCGTTAAGGCGGAGGTGAGGAGAGGAGACCCTGCACTGGCGGGAGGGGAGAAGAGGCATGCAGCTGGGCACAGCCAGGCGCTGCTTGGATACTCGTGCCTCCACCACACACACACACACACACACAGAGGACTTCCCCTTCAGTGTTCCCTTTCCCCTTCATACCGGCTTGCAGAGTCAGAGTTGCTTACCGGGGCGAGTGAGCAGCCGGGCACTGCTTGGACGCTCGCGCCCGCATCACACACACACACACACGCAGAAAGCTTCCCATTCAGGGTTTATGGCGCTGCAGCGGGACGTCTGGGAGGTAAGACCCCGTCCCCTCACCCTCTTCGCCTCACGCTCATTCATGCCGGCTAACAGAGTTGCTTGCCGGGGCGAGCAAACAGCTGGCCTCCGCTTGCTTCCCAAAGTGGTGGGGCTGCAGCAGCAGCGATCGCCCAGTCGCCCATTCATTCTGGGCACGCCACTCCATGGGAGTTGTCGGTGTGGCTGTCGCCTTTGGTCTGGCAGGCAAAGGGGGAAACTTTCTTGCGGTGGGTCTGCCATCCGACGGGGGAGATTGGTCCCTCTGAGACCAAGAACTCGGTCAGGAAAGGAGCAGGGGGCGTCAGCCAAGGGCTTCGGTTTGTGTAGCAAGAGCCCCCGAGGCTCCTTGGTTGGGTTTTTTTTTTTTTGACCTGAAAGCGCTGCTCTGATCTGTCCTGTGGACTTTGGCCATTTCCACATTCCAGTGTTATAGCGCTATAATTCTACTTTCACCATCCTATGGAATCCTGGGGTTTTCAGTTCAAACTGCAAACCCCAGGATTCCATAGGATGGTGAAAGTGGAATCATAGCGCTATAACAGTCTAGTGCAGAAATAGCCAGGATGACTTTCTCCTCTCGCTTTTGTTGTGCGTGGACCCTTGGCGCTTGCCACACCCACATGTTGTGTTCTTTGCCTTGACTGTCTTGCACTCCTCACTTTTTGTATGTTCAGCATCCGCACTCCCATTAAGGGAGGGAGGGAGGGAGGGAGGGAGGAGTGAAACAAAATGCATCTGCTTATGCCGCCGCCATCTTTCCTCTCTCCCTGTCCTTTCCTCCCTGTGCCTCGTGTAAAATGTGGGCTGTTTCAGCATTGCCTTTGGGAGTGACTGGCTTTTTGAACTGTGTAAACCCAACATTCAGAACTAGAATTACTGCCTTAATTCTGGCATTGATGGACGCTTTCTGTGCTTAAAAAAGAGGGGGAGGGTTACCAGTTTTTAGGCATTAGAAGTCTATCCAGAGCAGTGATTTAGGGCAGTGTTTCCAATCTATTTGATGTTGGAAATAACTAACTAACTAACTAATAACGAAAATGATTTTATGGTTGGGGGGTCACCACAACATGAGGAACTGTATTAAGGGGTCGTGGCATTAGGAAGGTTGAGAACCACTGAAGTAGAGGAACAGTAGATAGTAAAAGAGCTAACTGGATAGGCTCAACAGGTGTGAAAGAGAGGTAGACGTTGTGGGTTGCAGCGTCTGCAGGCCAAACTAGGGCCATTTCCGCACTTGCCTGTTATAGCACAATGATTCCACTTTCAACATCCTCTGGAATCCTGGGGTTTGCAGTTTCAGGAGGGGCCACCCGGCCCTTCCCGAAACTGCAAACCCCAGGATTCCAGAGGATGTTGAAAAGTAGAATCACTGCGCTATAACAGGCTAGTGAGGAAATGGCCTAGGCCAAGGGGGGGGAGCAACCACAAGAGATGAACTTTGGTGACCGACAGCCTCATAAAGCTTTATTTTAATATTAAAAATCACACCCCTAGGGTGGAATTTGGTATTATAATTTGGGACCACCTATATGTACATGTGCAGTGCTTGTACGCTGACATAATAATGTATTCATGACGTAGTTCCTGTACGTATGTATTTGGATTAGCCAATAATTAGCATTTCTTGCTTCTGTAATGGATGCTTCGCAGAGTATAAAGCTACCTGTGTGTAACCATTTTCTTTGGAGTAGTATATTTTTAGTGCCCGATGCACAACTGCTCCCTCTTGTACAAGGGAAAATCATTTAATAAATTCTTTACATTTTTTTTTTTGGCTGCTAAAAACCCTGGTGTGATTTTGAATTAATGCGGTGACATCTTTACTAACACAGGCCAGAAAGCAGAATGTTACGGTTTTCCAGATAAAGGCCTAAAATCCTCCCCTACAGGACAATATCTTCACTCCTCTCCAGCTTCCTCTCTTTCTAAACCAAAAATTTATATCCATCAGACTTTCCTTAAGGCTTCCTCATCCCACTGCACAGAGTTAATTCGCAGACGTTACACACACACACACACACACACACTCATCCAGATTTCTACTTTTCCAAAAAGTGCTCAAACATATTAATTTTGCACAGACATGCAGAATTCAAAGAGAACAGCAATGTCTCAATTAAAAAAATATATCTAATTTTGCCTATGTAAGCTGGCTGTTTTGGAGTAAGAAAGAGAAGCCTTAGAGATGATTCAATCTGCCTTTTTTTTTTTTTTTTTGAACCTCTAGGAATCCTAGTTGCTTATGCCGTATACCGTTCCTGTTTAAACACATCTGATGTAAAAGCAAAATCAGAGATGTGTCATGTCGCTCAATCTGGTAAGTCAGTGTGAAACTCTCCCCATAAGCATACTGCCCTGTCTGAGGATAAAACATTCAGCTAAAACCAAGCCAAAGTGCCAAATGGGCAAATGAACTTTCCAATTCTTGGTAATCCTAGCTTGGATTTCAGTTAGAAAACAACATTTCTCTAATATGTAAACCAGGATTCCCAATCAGATGTAGATGTTCATATAAAGTGTGTTGTTTAAACACATCAGGAGGGGAATGTGCTAGCCCTGCCCAATTCTTTTTATTCTTTGGTTATACAAAACCAAGGAGAGAAGGGAAGGAGAACCCTTTTACCCAAGGCAGAGGACAGCCCTTTTACTCAGTGAAGCTCTCCATGTCAACAAGAATCCAGACTTCCTTGCATTTGACTACTGAGAGAAGAGGCTCTATTCCTCAGACACACCACCTTCTGGACAAGAAAATTGATGATCCAAGGGGCCCAGCTAGTTTACCCCTCCTCATATCTTTATGCAATGCTCATCAGGAATGTCTCAATAGGCCCCTCCCTAAACTGCAAATACCAGGATTCCATAGGATGTTGAAAGTGGAATAATAGCCGTATAACAGGCTAGTGCAGAAATGGCCATTGACTAAAGCCTAGCGTCAATGTCAGGTGGAGGCCAAGCAACACAGAGGCGGCAACTGGAGTTTTGATGGCCTTTTAATGAGCAGACCGTAAATTAATCAAGGGTTTACAGCACCCAAAGCAAACACAGGCAATAAATAAAGCCATAAAGTAAAAGGAGGTTATGTCACCCAAAATGAACGAAGGCAGAACTCAGAAATATCAAGCCCTTGGACAGGAAGCGAGTCACGGATGTATGAGGTTGTTCCCCCGTACCTGAACTCCCCCCAGCATCTGCCTAAATAGTCTTTAACCCAGCTGGGGCTGATCAAAGGTCCTTTGGTCTGGCTCCCAGCTGGAGGCCCTCAGACCTCAAGCGCTTCTCTCGCAAGCTCTTTGACCTACACACCCCCTCCTTCTCCAGCTGTTCCTCCACCTCTGGAGGAACGTGGGGGGAGGGTCAGCTGCAAACTCCAGGTTGGAGTCAAAAGCAGCAGCTTCTGTCGAGCCAGAAGCATTGGACTCTTGACATCCTGCTGTAGGTATCGGGGAGTCGCTAGCAGGCCCCTCCCTTGCCTCTGCAGGAGCCCCCTCTCCCTCCAAGGGCTCCTCCACGTCCAACTCAGAGTCCCCGTCTGAATCGGCAGCCTGTTCAGCCTCCTGCTCATGACCCCTAGCACAGTTACACAAACACTGAGTGTAGACGATGTCTGGTATCACCTAATAGTTACTGAATATATGAAGAGTGTATGTGTATGCATGTGTGCGTGGTGTATATAGCTTCGTATCATTTGATATTATAAATGAGCATAGCGTGCTTTTGACTATTCAATACTTTTCAGACAGCATGGAAGGCAATAGGAAAATGTAAACGTTTGTCTGCAGAAAAGGAAAGAATATCAACATGAAAAAAAAAACTTGTAGCCATTCCAGATTATACACAATGAAAATGTATATGATTTGACAATGCAGTAAGCAATGGAGCTGAACAAAATAAGGAAAAAAATAAGAGTACCATTTAAGGCCTCCTCATGATATGCAGAATGAAGTCGTTGAATAGACTATAGCACTTCAGAATCCAAGGAAGGAACACCTTTTCTGAATATTAATGTGTGAAAAACAATAGCAACAGCAACACTAAAAAAAAGGGGGGAGGGAACCACACCAAGAAAAAGACTGAAACCCAGTATTCTCCCCATTCTCCATTGAGCACTACTTTATCACATAGAAACCATTAAAAATATGACCCTCCTTCAAGTGGAGTGGCACAATTCATTCTACCACTTCAGGATTCAATTATCTGGGCCCTGTTATTAGGAATTTTACATAGGCACACATTTAGAAACTGATATTTTGCTGTCTGGGGACCTTTCTATTTGTGGAAGTCATTGGGATTAGTTGTATGTTACTGACCAAGGGAAATAAAAACACTTTCCCTAGCAGTTGAGTAAAAAGTTTCAGAAACTGTTATTTTCATTTTCAATATAAATCATTTTTATGAAGTTTCTTTATCCAACCTATTCTTCCTCCTCTTTTAATTCACATCCATTAATACATACTATTCAGCTGATCTCATTAAAATGTCCATAGGTTTCATATAGATTTTCATTACTTAAAAATCTTAGGTCCTCTAAAGTAATTATTTTTTGTTATATGGCCATGGCATTTTCTAATCTGGGAATGCTTACTATTTTTTGTTTGAGTTAGCAAAATATTATAACATGGTGCCAGGAAACAAAATAAAAATATATTCTAACATCACAAAGATCAAGCATCATTATCCTTTTAACCTTAACACTTTATTTTTTATTATTATTATAAATATATACTTCATTTTTTTTTGGTCTATGAAATTTTCAGAACATTAAATGTTTGTTACTAGGCATTATTTGTCTGATAGAAAATTGGTACTAGAGACAGAAATAATACATAAACAATGATAGGTTCCTATATACCCCCTCGCAAAAAGTTCAATGTATTTTAGCGAAATATTTTTATTCAAAACTAACAATATGCACATGTGAAGTGAAATAACCAAATCAGTTAACCCTTGCATAAGCAGACAAAAACATTTTAAATCATCTAGTGACCACCTGAAGAATCTTTCAAAATTCATCCAAGGATGAATTTTTATTTCACCAGTCTCCACTTTTCTTATTAATTCCATTTTGGTGGAGATTTTTTTTTTTGCAGGGAGGGAGGGAGGTTTCTCTCTCCCTTTTTTGTTTTGTTGTTTATGCACGCCTAGTAAGGGATTCTGAAGACAATTGTTTATCTTGCTACAGTAGAGTAGGGTAAATTGAATCTAGTTCTTTCCCAACTTAAACTTTATTGCATTGTTTTACTGGTGGCATTTTGCTATAACTTAGGACCAAAAATCTGTGTTTCTCCACCCTCACCCCTCACATCACCCAATTCACTCCTTCCAATGCTGATGCTGGTAAAAAAAAAAAAAAAAATATAGATCCAACTAGAGAGATGTCACTTTCCATTTAATCCAAGTGCAAATCCAGGAAATGACTTGTTACAAATAAATAACTACTTATAATTAGCTACTTATAATTAGTTTATTTCCACCAATACAATGTGGAATGAGGTTACAATGGTAATCTAAATTACAGTGGTTACTTAATAGTTTGACTCCTTGTGAACAGGAGCTGTCGCTGTCAGAGGCTTTGTTAAGGACTATAAAAGACTCGTTGGTGGTTCCTATGTTTTATTTACAAATGGCACATTTGTATGTACTTACATGGCATACTTGTCCTACATAGTTGAGCAAAGATAAATGTCTATTTCCTCATTGCACATTTGTACCAAACTCTTGAAAGATTTAGAAGACAACAATTTGCTGAATTCTTTGTACTAGGACCAAGACCTCAACAAATCAACATAAACTGAGGGAAACTATAATTAGCTATATTGTTAATTTTGACATGCAACCTCCTTTTGGCTTGGGTTGCTACTTCAAGTGAGAAGGAGGTAAGAAACAAAAAATTATCAGCTTTTCGTGCAGCTGGCAGTTTACTATTTTGGTTTATTGAACCACTATTTTCTAGCTCAGATTCCATTCTGTGAATGGCTCAAGTTCAACAGCAAAAATATGCACATCCGTACCGCAGTATCTTTACATAATTGGGTGAGACATAGCACTATGCAGGCCATGAGATGAGGAGTCATCCACACTATGGTGGTGATACAAGAACAAACATTTGCACTGTCCAGTTGAGAAGAAGCTGTGTCTAGCCCCCACTGCCTCAACTTAATATAAGCTAGACATTTTGGAGGCTCCAGCCTTTTCCCACTAAAAGAACGTGATAACAAGAAAGAAGGATGTGCTTGGATGACCCCCTCTTCTTTCTCATCTCACCAGTTCTGCTTCCACATCCACAACCTCTTCTACTTTCTGTTTTCCTGCTATTCTGAGTTGCACTCCTTACTTACAGCTCCCATCTTTTACAATGAATATGCCATAGCACCAACATAGAATGAAGCAGCAGGAGAGTGGGAGTTACAACAAGGGGCATCCCTGAAGGGCAACCCACTGGCACAGTGGACTGCCTGCCTCCATTGTCCTATTAGTTTAGGACCTAAATTGACCTATATTGAAGAGCTCTTCAGTGCTGCAAGGGACTTTTCAGGGAAGGGGGAACAGCAAATTTGCCACTGTTGACAAACTGCTACACAGGTGACCATCTAACCCCACTTCATGGTGTCAAGGTCAGAGACCTGGGTGGTGAGCCAGCCCAGAGAAGAGAGTGGAAGAGCCAGCAAAGTCCAGCCAGGAGGAGACAAACAAGCACTCACTCAAGGAAGTTCATTTACCAGAGCACCAAGCAAAGCTGTAGTCAGAGTTCCAAAGCCAAGGGTCAAGAGTCCAGAGATCAATTCAAGGTAACAGGAACCAGGTGCTGGGAGCAAAGTACAGGCAAGAGAAGGGCTTGTAAGAAGTTTGCCAAAACCAAAGGGAAGCTTCCAGGCAGCTAGTTATATAGCTCCAGGCACAGATGTGTCCAGTCACCACTTCTTAAACTTAGCCAAGGAAGCCCCTTTGCACAGCCCTCTTGAGTCTCTGCCTTGATTGGGGGGCTTATTGAACCAGGCTCCAGAGCCTCTTCAGAATTGTATCCCTATTGCTCCAAAGGAGCAGGCACAGAATCGGATCCCTGTTGCTCTAAAGGAACAGGCAGAGGGAACATCTGTGCCTGCTTGGTCCATGGCAGCAGGGGGAGCTCTTGAGCTGCAGGACTCATCTCCAGCCAGAGCCACAGGGACCAACAGCTGCTGCTCGTCATCAGCAGCTCTGACAGGGGCTTCAGTTATCACACATGGTAAGATCATCTCTGCTGATCCAGGAACATTAAGAATATGAGTAGTTTCTGTTTGGAGGACCTCAAAGTAGACCTGAAGGAGAAACCTTTTTCCTCTTTCTCCTGGATCACAAAAAAGGTGGCCCTGGTCCCTGGCTTTAGCATCACTGTCAAGAGATCTGGAGAGTTTGCTTCAAGGCTTATCCCAAGCTTACAGGAACCATTATGAGTTCCTACCATAGTAGGCATGAAATTCTGATCATTTCTGTCACTTTTATGCCATCAAGCAAGCAGCAGTTGTTGGGCTGTCAAGTATCTCTTTGTTTTATGTCATGGCAGTCTCTATGAACTGTAACCAGCAATACTCCAGACATGTTTCAACCAATTTTATCCCAAGTATACTTCTTGTCTGAAAAATTTTCCTCAATGTATTAGCTTCTATGAATTATACACTAGGAGCATGATCTTCACAGTAGCTACCTTGGTAGTGTGAAACTGTTTCCGCCTGAAGTGTACTTGTTGGGCCCCATCATTGGTTGTACTTCGGAAGTACTGTTTGTTTGCTTGCTTTTTCAAATCTTTCTTCAATTGAAGAAAACCTTGCTGTGTTTTTGCTGATTTTTATATCACAATTTTTATATCCAGTATATTATAAACCAAGAATACAACTTCTGTAAATAAATGAACTGATGATTTCCTGTATAGGATTAGGTGATACATCACAAAAAATTGCATCACCGGTAGCATCTGTGCTTAGTACAGTTATAAATTTCCAGCAGGAACAACTTGATCTAGTGTGATTTCTTCCCTATAGAATCATGTTGATCTCCATTTTTATTTAGGTCCATTGCAGCTGTCCTCTCATAAGTTTATTACTGCAGTATGAATATAGAAATCCTTACTTATTTCATTAGCCCCTTCCAGAAAAACAGGATAAATGTGTAAACAGGAACAAGTATCTTTTGATTGGCAGTACCCACCAGCTCCAAGGGCATAATAGCCAGCTAGCAAATAAAGCAGCAGCATTTTTCCTTCCACCCCAACCCCCCAAAAAATATTTCTGAAGAGTTTTATAACATTTGAAATTACCAAGAGTGAATTCACAGCAAACAGTTCATCACTAAATCATTTATATCATTACACTTTCATGGACAGCTGCAACTTCATAGCTAAAACTATGCTACAGAGTATAGCCATCTGGATTTCACAGTGGCAGAGAGACTAAACAAGGAGTCCTGTGCTTCCAAACATCTGACCATCAGGGAACACTTATGAATAATTTCCATTAGTTTCACAGCTCAAGCTTTCATTGCTCATGATTTCATATAGCCATGGCAATGACACAATATTTTTTTGACAGAACAATCTACTACTGTAAGTAATAATTCATTACAAAACTCTTAAGTATGGGCAAACCTATTTCCAGTGTGTAAAGCATTGAAAACTGAGACCAGCAGGCGAGTTTTATTTACTTCTGTAACTTGAAAAGTTCAGTCAAGATCCTTAACTGCATTAGTCTAAAAATGCTCCAACTGTGGCCATATAAAATAAATTATAGCCTTTTTAAGCATCTTATTATATGAATTTATTGTCTTTTTTTTCCAAAATAAAGTCCTGCTTTAACAGAGCAAACTGTAAAGTGAATTATATGTGCAGCATAAACCAATGTTATATAATAAACTTATATTTTATATGGGGGAAGAACAATATTCTTTCTATGATGCTGTGGATAAAGTGCTAGTGTAAAGGCACTCTTATTTAATTTCTTAGTTATTTGAAGCTTAATTAATTTTAACTGACCTCAGAGCCTGGGCATACATTGTTTCATATGCTTTTGGGGCTTCATTATGCAGATCTCTAGGTATTTTAGATATGAAATGGCCAAATTGATGTCTACTGAATATGGGCACTTCAGTTATACCAGAATAGAGGAAAACTGCATCACCAAAAACAACCGTCTCATATAACATTAGTTGCTTTGCCTTAAGATTTACAAAATGCTGTTCACATAAGCGTGTCTCTAACAATAATTTATCTTCCACAAAGATTGTCGTTGTTATAATGATACTGTTGGTATATCCTCCTACTGTTCCTGATGTTTTAAAAGCATGATTTTAAAATCCAATTTGACAACTTTGACCATGTTAGGGTCTAGATGTAAGGCTTCATAAAGGTGCAGATTGCTATTCAGCATTGATTCACACTTCAGAAGTGGCAATCAATGCAAAACCCCACCACCCACAAACATACCAAGAGAGATTTATTTTTTTGCTGACAATGCATTCAGAACAAGTTACTTCTATTCTTATATCAGAAGGAAAAAATGATGTAAAAATTGAGATGGACGATCTTAACAGCACAATGGATAGATCAATTTATTAAACTCTTCTTTCTAAATGTCCCAGCACCTTCAGAACTGCAGCTAATATCTAGCTCTTTCTCTTTTTGAACTTCAAGAGAGCTAAGGAGGTCTGAGTGCAGTGGATGGGAGCTAAATCTATACAAGAAAGATGTTGTTTCAGCAATTGAGGATATAGATCAAGGTCTAGGCTTTCACCTCACACCTGATGTCTTTGCTTTTGGAGGTAGCCTTGCTAGAAACAAGTAAGCTAGTAAAAGAGGCCACTTGTTAGTTATTTATCATATTTCCTGGATTTTGCTGATATAGTCACTGTTGTTCACTAACTGGCTGTAGCCAGACTGGAATCTTTCAATATGTTCTACAGTGTGCAGCCTTTGAAGTGATCAGAAAATCCAGCAGATGCAAAAATAGAGTAGCCAAAGTTGTTTTTGCTTTCCCTGTCTTGGAACATATTAACACCAGTTATTTTTAATTTGCACTGCCTAGTAATTTATTTCTATGTACAATTCAATGTAGAAAGCCAAGTGCAGTGGTTTAGTTGTTAGACTAGGACTCTGAAGACCTGGCATAAATTCCCACTCATCAATGGGAACCCACTGGAAGACCTTGGGCAAGTCATAATCCCTCAGCCTCAGAGGAAGACAATGGCAAACATCCTGTGAACAAATATTGCCAAGAAAACCCTGTCATAGGTTAGTCTTAGGGTTCCCATAAGTCAGAAATGACTTGAAGAGACCACCACCACCACGACAGCAACAAGTCAAAATGCTAGTCATTACCTGTAGCATCTTAAGTGGTTTCAAATTAGGTTATCTGAAGGACTTCCTCTCCCTGCCTGAATCTGCTTATGCAATGCATTCAGCTTCTGAGTCCTGCTCCCCATGGATAGTTCTTTGAAGTTTACACAAACCCGGCACAGATTCTCTATCCCATAGATATGGGACCCACCAGCTTCCATGGCTGCTCTAGCTAAGTCTCCTTTGATGAAGCAAAAGAGCAACCCTTCTTGATAGCAACATCCAGATTGTGAAATTCCTTCTGCAAAGATGTTAAGTTGATCTCCAGTCTTGAGTTTTAGGATGGCAGTAAAGATATTCAGAGGGTGACAGGACGTGTGCCTGTCACTTGTTTTAATCTTCATTTTTTTAAAACAATCTTCAATTGAGTGCCTTAATCTGGGGCATTTTTTGAAACAAATACAAAAATATTGTGGTATATAAAAATACCCCATATGCACAAGAGAGACTGTGGGTACAAGATCAAAGCTATTTCACAATACTTAAACCCATAGCCAAGGAAACAGTCTGCTGGATGTAGTTGCATTCATGTATGTAATGTAATCATACAAATGTATGTACAAATGAATGCAATCATACAAATCCAACATTTTTGTTGGGACAATTCATTTTCCAGTCATTTTCCGTCTGTGGAAAAAAAAAACTTGTAAATAGCAGATAGCTGAAACACTTACAACGCTTCAGGTGACAATGGTGTGAAATGCCTACCCTATAGGTCTAGTTCTGTGGTAATTCTGCAGCAATATGTGATCCTGGAGCTCTAAAATGGTATGTATCCTAAGATAAAGGTATCTGCTATTTTTCAGCTTGTTTTCTTCTTATCTGTTTATTTGTTTATCTTGGTGTAGTATTTTTATTTCACCACTCTGTAGTGTATTTTAGGTTAGAAATAGTCTAGGGCCATTTCTGCCCTAGACTGCTATAGTGTTGTTATTCCACTTTCAATATCATACAGAATCCTGGGGTTTGCAGTTTAGAGAAGGGCCTTGGCCTTGGCCCCTCCTTAAACTGCAAACTCCAGGATTCCATAGGATGTTGAAAGTGGAATAATAGCACTATAACAGTTTAGTGTGGAAGTGTCCTAAAAAAACCAAAATTGGTCCCCCCTCTTGAACCCATCTTTATATTTAAGCTTTCTCTGATACAGAGACATTCACATGGATAAACTGGTAAGCTTACATAGCTACTTGCAAATACATTCAATATGAGGAAACTGAATTTAAACAAGCAGATGAAAAACCAGAAGAATGAACTATAAAAATAGAAAGAAGGGGAGAACAAATTTACACACAAATATTATGAAATCTACTCAAGTGAAATCAAGACCAAACTGGTAGTCAGGAACACTGTTGCCTTCATATAAGACATAGCTGCTGATGCACACAGCTACACAGCTAAGCTAAATCACATTTATTGATTAGAAAGGAATGTGTATAGCTGCTGTATCACAAGGCTATGTAGATATCTGTGTAGGAAGCCTATCAAGCAGAGTGAACAGACAAGCAATACATTTCAAAATCTGAAATCTAATAAAATCAAGTCAACAACTGGGTTGAGGTGGGAGCGCATTAATTAAACGTAAAATTGTGTTCTGGGGCTAGAATACCTTAATTAAAGCAATACAACTATAGTCACAGAAAGTAGATGTGGGAACAGCATCTTCAAAAATCTATTTTTTATTTGGATATTTTACAGAAGGTTTGGTACATAAACTGTAATTCTCCTGAATTTGAACATACCACCCTAATTCGATGTCTTCAACAACTGATGGCATTAGACCCCAATTCCATTACGTATGATGAGCATTTGAAGGAAGAAATTACTAATCAAGGCACTTCAGATTTACAGTCATTAACCACTGACCTCAAGTGCAATGTTATTAAGTCTGTGTCTTTGGAATTCACCCCAGTTACATCGTCGGGATATAATAGAATTTCCTCTGTATTAATAAATCACCTTAGCATGAATGATTTTTGGCACCTATCACCTTCTGACAACACTTGAAAATTTTTGGCTTCACTACCAGAATTTCTGCAGAAATATCATTATCAGTCATGCATGAAATATATTAGCAGCATAATATGGATTCAGGATTTATACCTTTCAGTGAGGGGTAGGGGAGAATTGTGCTGGGTTTCTATTTTACAGTGAACCAATCTAATTTTCACTCACTAAACTAATACCCTAACGAAGACTCAGTTAACCTCTGTTTTTGCACTTCTCAGAATTTTTCAAAGCAGTTCTTCAATCCAAAACTGCATACAAATAAAAGGGCATTAGAGAAATATTGCATACAAAATGCATACATTAGGAGACACAGCTTTTGAAAATATGTATGCCACAGAAAACTGCTCATAAGAATGTGAATATTTGCAGCAAATGGAATTGGAAAAAATATCAGAATGTCAATTAACCAACAAAATTAAATATTTGGGAATAACTATTACAAAGAAAAATCAAGAATTATTTGGAAATAATTATCAAAGAATGTGGAAGGATATTAGAAGGGACATGCAAAAAATGGACTAAATTAATCATTTTTAGGAAGAATTAATGCTTTTAAAATGTTTCTACTACCTAAACTTATGTTTCTCTTCCAAAATCTACCAATAATTGGAAATGGGAGAATGTTTAAAGAATGGGAAAATGAGTTTCAAAAATTTATTTGGTTAGGCAAAAAAAAACCAAGAATAAGATTTAAACTATTACAGGATGCAAAATTAGAATGGAAGTGCTGTCCTTGACGACCTATTATTATGCAAATTGTTTCAATTGGATTAAAGATTGGATTATATTAGAGAAATCTACTTTAAAAGATCTGGAAGAAACAGATAATAGATCTGGATGGCATGGTTACTTATGCTACAATAAAATAGCAGTAAATAAAGATTTTAACAATCATTGCATCCAGAAAACTTTACGAAAGATCTGGCTCCAAATAAAACAGAAATATTACACAAAACTCCCAATTTGGACATCCCCTCAAGAAGCTTATAAGATTGCACCAATGAAGCAAGGAAAGCCTTTGATTTATCAAGATATAATAAAATGGGAAAGAGACAATCCAAAAAAAAAAGAATGTGAATATTTGGAGAAATTGCAACATGAATAAATGTGATGTATGTTTGTTCTTTTTTTAAAAAAAAAGTCACAAGCTGATGTGTAAATGGAATTAAACAGGCATGTTGTTGAAAACCAGTTAAGAAACTACCATAGACAAAGACAGTTTTGTTTTGCTCCAGCTCAGGCACATAAGTACTGCTACTGCAGAGTTACTGAAAATTATAATATTTTATGGTCAACCTTTTTACTTCTAACTAAATCATTCCAGCTCTGATATACGAATATAAACTACACAGAAATTCAAAGCATGGGACCAGTTTTTGGCTTTTGCATTATTCATTCCCCCCGCCACACACACACATGTATGTTTGATAAAAGAAAATCAGAATTATGCCTTTCCTAAAATAGTAGTCTTTCTGGTTTAAATGTATTTACAAAATAACATTTTTTTTAAAAAAAAATGACCTTATTACTTTTTATATACTACTTAGGCTTAATTTTCATAAGCAGCAATGAGATTTCTGTACTGTAGCACTTGACACTGCATGCAGGGACTCACATGTCAAAATCATCTTCCATCAACCAAAGTAATTTATTCATTTATTTAAATTTTCTCTCTGACGTGCTTATCTACTGGGTTGGGCAATGCATTTTGAACAAGTACATGAGTTCTTATACGTCTTTTGAAGTTTAAGAGTTTACTTCTATTGTGTATGAGAACAAAGTCTCATGTAGAAAATCACCTGCAGTTTCTCAATGTATGCTTTCCTTACAGTGTTTACAGTTTTTCACCGTATGCATTGCTTATGTTAGACTATTTTTCAAGCTAGTCACTTGGACAATACTGAAAAACCTCCATCCTCACAGATAGCTTGATTTTCTAATTCAGGTTCTTTCTTTTTTCTTTCTTTTTTTTTGGTAACAGTTAAATGGACAATGACACATGCATTAAGGAATTTTGCACAGGATGTGTAATCTAATCAAAATGATTTGCATACCTAGTAGCAACTCTCAAGAGATAAAGCTTTATAAATCGTGACTAAACATTTAAAAACCAAGAAAATAATCAACAAAAAAGCAGGGGAAAGACCAACCATTTTTTTAAAAAAAAGGCTTTATGAGACCTCCCTTCTTTGATCCTCAAACCAAATGTCCTCAATCACCATTCTACAATGCACCCTAAGGTAATCATTCAGTCTATTGGCTATCTCCTTGTTTTATATTTTGTTACAGCAGCTGGTGTGCAACGGTGGTTACTGCAGCAATCTATATACGACTAAAACTCTTTGAATTATCCACATTTCATTCATTATTATATTGCTATGTAGCTTAGATAATTAATCCTTAGGATGTGGTATGGTACCTAAAATTAACCCATCTGCCTGATCACTATTAAACACAATTAATGTTAACCAGGAAGATTTTCTAATGTTATGATCCAGCCAGCCAAATAACTCTTACAATAAATTCCATAATTAATCACATGTTGTATCTCTTCCACCCATTTCTACATTTATTTAATACCCCATTTTCTCCAAATTATAGCATCTCACACTATGATCAGAAAACATATAACACTAATTAAAAAAAACAACCACAGAAAGTCATAATATTAATGTATAGTTTTAAAAATTATTACATTAAAATATGTGAATTAAAAACCATTTAAAATGATTACGTGCACATCAACACAAAATAACAAATGTAGCAACACCAACAAAAGCTCCATTAGCCAGTTGTAAAAAGCCTGCCTGAATAAAAGTGATATTTGCATAAGGATAAGAGAGATGGTGCCAGCTTAACCTCCCTGAAAAAGGAATTTTACAACCTGGGAGCAGCTGCTAAGCATCTCTACTGCGAATCTTGAAACTCAAGCGGGCTCATTTTAGCAAGATAGTTAAAAGTGCAAATAGAACTATTTAACAGGAAGTAAAATTGTAATTATGTTGCTTTTGCAATAACTAAACATGAACAAAGTTACAGTACAATTGTAACATAATGTGGGATAATTTCAGTCCTTTATCAATGTAACTAATTATGTTTATGACCAGTTGTGTTTTTACTCAGATTTTATCTCACAGATGTGGACAGCCTGTCATTTTTTTAAAAATTAGCCACAAATAAAAACTTAGTTACTTTCGAATAAAAAGAAAGTCAATAATTACCTACATATGAATGGCCCTAGACTGTACTTTTGAAACATAGTTATCCACACTATTCTGTTTACTGCAGTCCTAATGTAAATGCACATGCCCCTTTCATTCATGCAAAATTATTTTTCTTTTCAGAGCTAGGAAGAAAAGATGATCAACAAGTGGTACAGCGTATGGTGAAACTGCTTTAATTATCCTCAAACAGGTTGCTTCTTTAAATTTCTTTTCTGTGCCTAACCTGTAGTGGAGACCTAATTGGCTAGGATCAAAGAAAGAGATTTACCATATCCGGTGACTTCTGTTTAAGAGTTGCTTGCTGATTGTATTTAATCTTCCTATGCCTGTGTTATTGGGGTTTCTGCTATTTTGAGTAATGTAAATGCATCAGAAGGGTGGGTTGCAAGTGTTTGAATATCAAATTTTAAATCATCATCATTTTATTTGTATAGCACCATCACTGTACCCAGTGCTTTACAAGTAAAAGAACAACAAAACAGTCCCCTGCCCTCAGGCTTACAATCTAATTAAGACATGACAGAAAATGAAAAGGGGATGGCATCTGTTTCTGGGCCTAGGCAGGAAGGAACTGTGCCTGCTTCTTCTCTCCCTCTAAGGCCAGGGCAGTGGGATGAAAGGGGGATCTTTCATCTACTATACCTAATTGTATGGTTGTTGCATTATTATATTGTGACTCTTTTGGAAAAAAAATTACATGAGCAGACAAGTCCATAAGAGATATGAGTAAGCCTTGATTTAGTTTGGAGCCTGACTGGATTATTAAGAACAGAACCCAGTTCAGATTGCATCAGTCCAAACCCAATCCATTCCAATCCAGACCACAAATCTACATCAAGATTGGGTTATTCAGTTTACCAATCCTCTCCCACTGATTTGCACTGAAAAACCCACATGTATATTAACTATTTTTAGAAAATCACACATCAGCATAAAATTGAAGACAGGAAGACCCTAAAGAAGTGATTAACCCAGAACAATTTCAGAGAAGTTAACTGCAGTGGTAATAGCCACATGCAATTTTTGCTATTTTTTTGTTGCTAATAATGGCAAGCCACTTCATGCACCTTTTGTTTTGCATCATCATCCTACAGCACCGCTTGACTAAGTTTGTGAAAATATAAGTTATGATAATGAAACAATGTATTTGAAGAGAAAGTATACTTTTGATGAGGTAGAGAATATTTAAAGAGAGGATGGTCAAAGAGAGCATGTTTTCCTTACTACCAGTAGTCCTATTGTTGAGATACTCCTGAAGAATAAGAGCTGGGGCTGAAAAACTTCCCTCATATTCCACCCACCCAATTTCTTCCAGAGTTATGTACAAAGTTTTGGGGAAGGGAACTCAAAGTTAATATTTTTGTTGTTTGTCAGTCTTTTTTTCAGCCCTGTGTGCCTTGCACTTACTGAGTGGCTTCTGAACTTTTCCTTCCAATAGAATGGTATTGTACGGAGTTGTTCTTTGTTTTGTTTTTCTTTCTTTCTTTGCTTGCTTTGGTTTTTACCTCTACTTATTTGCTGCTTACAGTAATAACCAACACCAGTCCTAAGATGTGCTTCCATCTCAAAGTGACCAAAGACAATGGTTTTATCTTTTATCTGAATAGGCCTACAAGCATCATTTATGTTAACAACCACAATATTGGGCAATTGAGTGGGGTGGAAGAATATATTTGGTACCAAAAACACATGCAGATCCATTAAACAAATAATAGAAATGAACAGCAAACAGTTATCAATAGGCAGTGTTGTGTTATAGTTTGAATGCTGGACTAGGACTCGGGGAGATCAGGGTTTGAATCCCTGTAAAGCCATGGAAACCCACTTAGTGATGTATGGCAAGTCACACACTCTCATCTTTAGAGGAAAGCATTGAAAAGCTTCCTGTTGAAAAATCTGACCAAGAACATCTTGCAGTAGGTTGTCCTGGGTTACTGAAGTTAGAAATGACTTAAAAGCACAAAGCTACAGTTCAACAAAACAACCAATTACCAATCACCCATCACCACAATGCTCTCACAGGCTGTTCTTAATACAGAATGAAAAGAGTAAAGGGGGAAAATATTGCTTACAAAAGCTCAATGACCTTGTGTAACCTGCTGAATACTATGACTAGAGAGTGCTGGTCAATTTGTTGCCTAAGACTGCATGACAGAGTTGCCAGTGAAAAAATTCCAGGCCCACTCCTCCTTCACATTATACCACCCCAGCATTTTCCTTAAAAGTCTATGTTGGAGACAGACTATTTCTCTTTGTTCATGTTTCTATTTATCATCTGGATTAGCATGAAACACTTTGCACAATCTTGTTCTGTACTAGAACTGAATTGATCCAGTTCATTCCAATTGAACACTCAAACAAATTAGTCCCAATCAGGAAGATCTGCTTTGTTGCTTGGGATTTACTGCACAGGCCTAGCTAGATATGAGAATATAAAGGGATTAGCCAAGCACTGAGATCCTAACATTTTGAATGTCTATAGGCCTTAATCTGTCAAAAGCTCATTTTCAACAGCTTTGAATAGAGTGCCATATACCTGTACTGTACTCTTATGCACCTCCATGTAGCATCAAATAATGGACAATATTTGAAACAGTCTCTTTTAGTTTGGTATTGCTGCTTGTAGCTGCTTATGTTTTGCAGGTGAAAAATTCCACACAGAAATACTCAGACACGACTATGCTAAAGAACTGTAAAAATATAATTGCAAAGCAAAAAAAGGCTTCTACTCACAAAACCTTCAATGCAACATGCACTTTAAAATATTTATAATTTCAAAAATTGTTCTGCATCCCCTACTTTCCCAAGGTTCTGGGCCCATTTTATCCATCTCCCAATTAGGTAGGTTAAAGCAAGATTATGGTTGCCCAAGGTGAACTGCTTACTCTTCTTAGAAAGCCATCACTTGGAAGTAGAAAAATAATGAATATTTCTTCCTATTTTAGATTTGAGTTTACATTGCTTTCTTTTCTTTTTTTGACACTCAACACTCATTGCACTCAGTTCTATGCAGAGTCTTCATAGCGCTGAATATAAATCAAAGCACAGATTTTCCTCTTAAATGTCACCTAGGTTAAACACTTGTGAAGAAATATGCAAACACATGAAATGTCCTTCTGAGTCTCTGTTGCCTAATTTGCCTCTGGCTACCAATAACCTGAGCTGCTGAAAGGACAAAGATGGAAATACTCCGATTGGCAGTACAGAGTTCTGTTGAATAGACTGAAACCTTAATGTTTCACCCTTCAGTTAGAATTCTTGTTATTCCTAATCACACCATCTACCTGTCCCCTCAGGCTTCATACCAATGTCATAATAAAAATCCCCCCTCTTTTTTCTTTTTGTTATCAAATGCTCTTCACCACAAAGAGATAAACCATCCTTTACTTGTGACCTCATAGGATAAATCTATATATTATCTTTCTGCTTAAAAGTTCAGATGCTATTTCTGGCATCCAGGCAGAAGGATTCTTAAGTAGCATGCCCTTTACTTTGAGAAGAGTACATTCAGAACACCAGATGTGGTGTTCTCTCCAGTATACAAAAATGGGAAGTTAATCAACAGCCTGGACACAGACTAGAAAAGGATTCTTCTCTATTTCTATCATCTCTCTGTTCTTCTTTTCTTCTTTTCCCTTCCTCCTCTTTTCCAGCTTTTCTCTAGAAATATTGATGAGCACAAGGATATTTTTATTTATTCCCCCCCCCAGTGTGTACTGAGTTATTCAGCTCAGCAAAAAAAAAAAAAAGAATTTACGTGTGCTAAAGCAAACTCAAGGAATATCAGAGGTAGTTCAAATATTTTGAGAATACTGAGAATATTGTTAGATTCTCAAAATATTGAGAATGATAGGGAATGTGCATATAGTTAGGATTCTGTCAGTTCAGAAATGTGGGTGAAAGACTGAATCAGACATGGGTGAAGATTTTACAAGAGTTTGCATAAATTTGTAGTTTCTTCACATTTGATTTGGAAAGGACTTGATATTGTTTTTTAAAAAGCCAATGAAACTAACAGATTCATTCATATCATCTAGTTTTGAGTGCTTAACTCTCAAAATACTTTAACCTCTGAGCTTATATCACCGTACATTCAGCCATGTTAATACTGATTTTAGTTTTATCATTTATTTTCACTGAATGCACCTTATTTTTAAAACCTACATGGCAGTTGGGTACCACATAGTTTCACTCACTGTAGTCAATTGCTTTCAATACCCAAAATGAAGGAGAAGAGTGCTATGCTAGCTGATCAGTGACAGGTTCAAAATGCACATAATCATTTGTGCTGTATTGACTGCAGCTCATATAGTCCAAGGCGAAGACTTCAATTCTTCTCTTGCCTTCAATAAGCAAAATCACTATATCCTGGACCCTCCGTATCTGTGGGGGTTCCGCAAATGGGAAAAAATATGAATGCTCACATCCTATATTATTAAATGGATACAAAATGCACATGGGGGCTTGTGATGCTCCATGATCACTTAAATTTGCAGATCCAGAGGTCACTAATATGGAGAGACCACTGTATATCAGAAAAAGAGAACACGTACCAAAAAATATGTGGGAAACAGAAAAATATGTGGGAAACAGAAAAATATACCACAGAAAACTAAGCCAGACACAATAGAATAAGTTTACAGTTACAAAAATGTTATAATTAAGGATTTCTGTATGAACCAAGGGATTAAGAAACTTTTTTTTTAGTGTGGTCAGTGCTCTTGAAATAATCTACTGTTTAAGAAATATCAAAATTCACTTCAGTAGAAAGACACTTCTAATAAGGACGAACAGATCAGCCTACTTTTTTTTTTTACATTTGACAATTTGGTGCCTATTCGTTTATAATTTTGTTCCACTTCATTAAAAATGTTTTAATCAGTACAATATATACACACACAGTCACACACACTTTTCTGAATGTAGTTTTTCAAAAAAAAAAAAAATACAAATGCATTTGCCTCCTGGTCAAAGATGCAGCCACTTTGGGCCCTATGTCATGAGAAAGGCAGGATATAAATAAAATAAATACTATTTTTAAAATGTTGGATTGCACCTCCAAATATTCTTCCTCATTAGCTGTACTGGCCACATAATTGAGATCTGCAGTTCATCAACATGTGGCCACATGATTCTCATTGCTGCTCTGGGTACACATTTCTAAATGTGCTTCATTCTAAAACACTGATCTGAGTGCTTTTAATTATGTTTTTGGAGCCATGAGCTGCACTGTAACTTTTGAAGGAGGGTGCAAAATGAAGGACTAGTGCATATTTGTAATAAAATCCACTACACTAAGACTGTCTTTCTGCTTTCATCCACAGACTAGAACTGAAAGTGGGTGTTGTGCCTTAGCATCTCCCAACCTCAACAATTTCTTTTTGAAAGCATTTTTTTTCCTTCATAGCTTTCCTTTGCTGAATTAGCATATCTGTAGAAAGGAATGAATTTTCTTACACATCTAATTGTCCAAAGACCTGAAGATGCTTTGCCTTTGATTTTAGTGTATTCAGTTATTTGAATCATCTGGGTTCACTGCTGTACAGGCACATTGGCTCTTTATTTTTGCTGCATTATGGTTTGAATGCATATAGGTTGATCATCAGAGAACTAGAAACTAGGAGTCTTCTTCACTGAAGGCAAAGGACACAAAGGATCAGACAGTCATTTGATTCCTTCCACTCTGTTCCTTTCGATCATCTGATGATTTTGAGTCAAGCCTGTTATTTCATAACATCATGTCTATGTTTATGTCTCTCTCTAAATATTTCAAGTTTTACAGAAATTAACATAAACATCAACATTTCTAGCATAAACTAAAATTAAAAACAATACTAAAACAATAAACTAAAAAGAACTAAACATGAACTCACTAGAACACTAACTTACTGACTAAACACTAACTTAATAAAACACAAAAGGACTTTGACCCCTTCCCCAACCAAACTGTAATGATAAAGAGAATAAAAGACAAAAAAAATATTGTTAATATTATTAATAAAAGTATTTGATTACAAATTAATTTAATAAAACTACTAGTAGCCACAGATTATTGCATTGCTTTTGTTATTGCTCAAGAAGCCCATAAAGAGTTTCCAGATTTTCAAATGTTATTCACTTGGCTAATCCTATAAGATCCATATTAGTTTGGCCATTCGGGATAGTTCAGCAACCTTAAAGAGCCAATCTTCTGTCATACATGTGTTAGTCCATTTCCATGTTTGATCACAAATCTTTAAAATATGTGTTCTTTTCTTCTGAGAAGTAAAAATTCTGAATAAATTTTGCGGTTCCCTCAAACTTTTGAGACTTCTTGGAGCTCACAGATGCCCTGTTCACAAACTCCATGTCTCACTCACTCAGCAACACTTTCTGGATTCAGTATTATGGTAAAAATGAAGCACACATGCAAGGCAGAAAAAGCAATCTAGTCACACACTAAACAAAGCAGCTTCTGGGTAAGTGCTATTCATCTCATGCACTACTTGTGGATATCCCAAACGGATGGACAATGTAGAAACCAGGATGTTGAACTAGCAAACTTCAGCCCTTACCCACTTAGGCTCCTGCAATTATCACCACTTTGCACAGGGTCTTGCAGCTACTGAGCACATTTAAAAATAGTGCTTAGTTGCTGTATTAGCTGGGAATTGGGGTTTACTCCCACCAGAAATATTTGTAGGCTATAGCACTGTAACCACTTACGGCAATAAGACATAATAAACTCAGTAAGACTAAGTTATATGCCTCCAAGTTGCCTGTAGACTTATGGAGACCCCATGAATTTCATGGGGTTTTCTTGGGCAAGGAATAATCAGCAGTTGTTTTGTCCATTCCTTCATCTGAAGTCCAAGTACTAACTAGGACTGTCTTTGCTTAGCTTCCAAGATCAGACAGGCTCTGGTGTCTTTAGGGTATTTAAGTCTAATAAACATATATAGGGCTGTCTTTATTAGCTGTCAGACTTGAAAGGATAATGGGATTCTGATACAGGGCCTTCTCTGCTCTGGTGCTGCAGTTGTAGAATTTCTTTCCTTTAGAAGTCAGATTGATACCAACACTGGTATCATTCTAGCACCAGCTAACCCCCCTTCTTATTAAAGCCTTTGGTGAGCATTTGATTTTTATCCATATGTGTACATGTGTTGTGACTTCAAGTTGCTTAAAATGATTTTTAACTGTCTTGTTTTACCTTGCACGGTTGTTTCATCTGTTTAAATTATTTTTAGTCTCTCATACTGTTGGTTAAACTAATAAACTAAATTGGTTAAACTGATTTTATCATTGTGATAATGGGTTCTTCCCATTATCTAGGCAACATAGCTGACAAGGAATAGTTCTTGCTTCAGGTAAACAAAGGGGTTAATGAGGTATTGAACTTTGGTCACATTTACTGGGGGTCAGTGTCACAGAGGACATTAGAGATCATGAGAGTCAATTGCCCAATCAGCAAGACCAGAGAGGAGAAAAAGTGAGAAGCTCTGAGATGCTTCAGTCAATGAATGTTTTTTTAAAAAAAACCTCAGACCCCACAAGGCAGAGAGAGAGAGACAGGGAGAGAGAAAGGACCATCCACCAGAGACAAAGAGCCAGTGGTAGGCTGGGGCAATGCTAGGCCCATCCTCCTGGCTTTCTCTCCCCCAGCACTATCCCAGCACCTGGATAATAATGTGAGTAGATTAGAAATGTTCCTAGCCAGTTGCATCAGGGGTTTTTGTTCTTTTAAAACTCTGGTTGAAATGATCTAGGCTCATCTGTAACTTTGTAACTGCTAAGTAATACCTGAAGTAAGCAGCCTTCATGTATATGATGCTTTTTGTCATTATATTGCCTACTTAAAAGAAACGATTTCCTTAAAGAACTTTCTGTCCACACCTTCTTTGCTCACATGCCTATGACTTATGCTTGTAGATAGAATTCATCCTTGAGTTCAGAGGGTCTTTTGCAGTGGCCTCCTACTGAGTAACAAGAAATTAGGTTAAAATCAGTAGGTGGTGGCAGCAAGATTTCCAAGGGCAAGAGGGAGTTCCCATCTCCTACTTGAGGGGAGGAGTCGGCATCAAGTGGAAGAATAATGCCCCCCTTCCCTTTACAATCATATGTTCCTCTAAGATTGTATTATATAAGATGGAGTACAAATATCTTAAAAAGTAAATAAATAAACAAAAAAAATGGCGCACTGTTCTGGAACAAGGGGCAGTGGTAGCAGAAAATCTGATAGAAGCCATGAAGGAAGAAAGTTGCTAGAGAAATAGCTGGCTTAGAACTGGCGGATCTTGTCTCTCTTTCTTGTTATCACCATGTAATCTTGAAAAGAGTGCAACTCACTTAAGTAGTATACCAACAAGATTCTGTGCTTACATAGTTTGCTTTGCACCCAGTACAATGAAACCCTACATAACTGGAAATAAACTATATTCCTTAATACATTTCTTCTAAAGTCTAAGTTGTGTCTATGATGTACAAAGCCATTAATTTTTATCCTGACAATGACCTTTTCAGATGCTTATTTCTGTCTTTGAAAGAGGAGCCTACGTTTCATTTTCAGGATGCATACATGGTAGCATTTCAGCTATGCATTAATTCATTGGGCCAGGCATTTTTCATTACTCTTCTTGATGCTCCAGGATACAGAGTTTAGAATTCTTTATACAGAAAGATACACATTTCCAGGATGCTCCTTTGTGTGGAGTAAAACAGTAACAACTCCAACATTTTAAACCTGTCTTGTCATACCCCATCCATCCTTATAAATGTTCTAAATACTAAAAGCATTTGTTAAGACAAACCCCTGTATGGTGTTAACTTTTTGGAGGGGAATAGAGATTTATTGCTTATATTCTCAAATACCTTAGGCAATTTCCGCCCTATACTATAACAGTTTCAACATCCTGTGAAATCCTGTGATTTGTAGTTCCCTGAGGCAAAAGATCTCTCTGGCTGAGAATTCTAAATGCCCCTCCCTAAACTGCAAACTCCAGGATTCCATAGGATGTTGAAAGTGGAATAATAGCACTATACTGGTATAGTGCAGAAATGGTCTTAGTTAATTCCTTCTTCTTTGAAAATGCTTTGTTTTCTCAATGTTAGATCTCATAATTCTAGCAAGACTTTGACAGGTTAATTGGATAAATTAGCAATTACAGTTGAGAATTTCTCATTTTTTTCCAAGGGCACAAACAGGCCCCAAAGCAGCATAATTCAAGTTACATAGCCAGTTTTACTTACTATATGCTTGTGCAAAGGGGCATCTGGAACCTAATGTAATGGGCAAGTTTAAAGGCTGGTCTAATGTTCAGGGACTGCTCTGCTTCCCCATGACTCAAGACATTAATCAAAAATGGTACAGAAATATTGCCTGTAACGTCAATGCTGCATCATCTGATAGCAACGGACAGAATCTTGGTCACAGTATGTCTTATGGAAACAAAACATTCACAAAAAGACTTAAAAAAAAAACCTCCACCCAAAAGACACCAAAACTCCACAAAAAAATTGCAGTCATGCCCAGTGGAGACAAAACTTTAAAAATTCTTCATTGTCACATATAAGAATGAACCAAATGAAAATCTGCATACCATTCCACTGACAAAGGCCTTCATCAGTAGAGGAAATCTATTCTATTCCACCCTAACTTTTTTTTTCACTGAGAGCTAGCTGCCATGTAATTTTATTTGTGAATTTGTAAACCATCCTCACATCTGCACATACAGTCAAAAGATAGAATCATAAATTAGAAATGTGTATTGCCAGGATCTTTTACTATTTCTTTTCATAGCACAATTTCTCTTCTCTATTATGGACTAGCCCTGCAAACCACTAGCAAAAGATGGGATTTTCAAAAAATATCTCATCACTCATGGTAGAGGGTTTGCACACACTTTAACGGAACATAGTACTAGCTCTTTTCAATCTAGTAAATGAAGCTATAGAGAATCATTCAAAAATTGCTAATAAAATCCAGTTAAACCTCCTTTGTCTATCAGTAAGAAAAAAAAATGCTATAGAAACCAATGCAATTTTAGAAAATGCATAGAATAATGTACAGATTTGATCTTGTAGTATGGCAAATGAAAATGATCTGTTGGAAAGCTATAAAGATAACAGAAACTGTGATACACAAATTATAAAAGTGGACAACCTATGGACAACATACCTAAGAAGCTGCCAAATATTTAGTAATACATCAGATGGACTAGCAAGGAGGAGGAGTTGACTGGTGTAAAGACAGTAAGCATAAGTCTTAATTTAACACAAGGCAAAACCTTTTCACTGCTAGCACAGAAAAGAAACTGTCCTAGGCCCAGTGCTGTTCAATATTTTTATCAATGACTTGGATGAAGGAATAGAGGGCATGCTCATCAAATTTACAGATGACACCAAATTGGGAGGGGTTGCTAATACGCCAGAGGACAGGATCAAAATTCAAAATGACCTGGATAGATTGGAGAGCTGGGCCAGGGTGAACAAAATGAAATTCAACAGAGAGAAATGTAAGGTCCTACACTTAGACAGAAATAATGGAATCCACAAATATAGGATGGGGAACACGTGGCTGGATAGCAGTACGTGTGAAAGGGATCTAGGAGTCTTCATAGACCACAAGCTGAACATGAGTCAGCAGTGTGATGCGGCAGCCAAGAAAGCCAATGCAATTCTTGGCTGCATCAATAGGAGTATGGTGTCTAGATCGAGGGAGGTACTGGTACCACTCTACTCTGCTCTGGTTAGACCCCATCTTGAATACTGTGTCCAGTTCTGGTCACCCCAATTCAAGAAGGATATTGACAAGCTGGAGCAAGTCCAGAGGAGGGCGACCAAAATGGTGAGAGGCCTGGAAGCCATGCCCTATGAGGATAGACTTAGAGAGCTGGGTATGTTTAGTCTGCAGAAGAGGAGGTTAAGAGGGGACATGATAGCCATGTTTAAATATTTGAAGGGAAGCCACGTAGAGGAAGGAGGGGACTTGTTTTCTGCTGCTCCAGAGACCAGGACAAGGAGCAATGGATTCAAGCTGCAGGAAAGGAGATTCCACCTGAACCTCAGGAAGAACTTCCTGACAGTCAGGGCTGTCCGGCAGTGGAATCTGCTGCCTCGGAGTGTAGTGGAGTCTCCTTCCTTGGAGGTTTTTAAGCAGAGGCTTGATGGCCATCTGTCGGGATTGATTTGAGGGTGTTCCTGCATGGCAGGGGGTTGGACTGGATGGCCTGTGTGGTCTCTTCCAACTCTGAATTTCTATGATTCTATGAAAAGGTTAAAGATGCTTTAGGCATATCATATATTTTTTTAGGATAGGAGATAAACCTAGCTGGTTCTCCTTAAGCACTATGACTCTATAAGAAATCTGATATTAGTAGTTAACTGTACGTTCTCAACACTACCAAGGGATAAGACCATAATATTAAACAGAAATACAAATACTTGATATATAACATTAAATTTAAACATTATCTCAACCATGTTAAAGCAGAAGATGAAAGGTGATCGGCATTCAGGGAAGATTATAGCCCTATTCAGCCCCCAGAGCAAATCCACTGGAAGGAGATTACTTGTGCAAAGTCAGGGGAGCTATCCAGCACAGGCCTGCTTCTTTCTCATATGGTGCAGTGACAATTTCTTATAACATCTGAATTTGTCTTATTTCATAGTGTGTTTCTCGAACTAATTTTTCAATATTTTCGTCCTAAGGCTATTTTGATTGATTTCATATTTCTAAGGCAACTTAATATTCTCCTTTAATCAGCAAACTAATAGAAACAGGACATATTATGATTTCTGTACAGAAATGAGTTCTCATGATGTATACAACATTTTTGTCTGGTTGCATTAAAGTAAACTGTTCTGTAAAAGGTACACAAGATGGCATTGGTCTATAAAAGAGGGATATTTACCTTTTTCTCTTTCATGTACATTTGATACTATATGTGACCATGGAGCAACTGATTTCAACTCTGCAGATCTGAAATTCCTTATTGTGAAATGTAAATAATGCAAACATTTGTTGTATACTGAAGGAAAATCAAAATTTGCCATATAATGCAATGTTGTTTTGCTATTTTTAATCTTTGTATATTTATATTAATTTTCATGGATGTCCTCTTTTTCTGTATAAAAAAGTAAACTTGAATGAATGAGCAAATGTGAAAAGAACCCACAGTCCTTTACAAATCTGTAAAAAGATGGTTTTAAATTATCTGGCCTTTCTGTCAAAACCAATGCAATAGGAATCCTCCCTTGGTTTTGTTTTTATTTCTGAGTGTTGTACAGAACAGTGTACAGGCTTTTTCCAGGCTTTTTTCAGTCCTCTGCATTACCAATGGGCAGTTCTGCATTGATAAACTATTGTCCCTCAAACAAAGTAATACTTACACAATTGCAAGCTGATTGCATAAAGATTCTTTTTGTTCACTGCTTTACCAGTACACAGAAACACATGTACATAAGTATAATACACCCAAGTAATGCTGAGCTGTTGGAACATTGAGCTAGTGGCACACTCAACCTTGACTGTGTTCCACTGGGGAAAGCATGGACAAGATGCACACCCTCTGTGGTCATCATAAAGAACCAGGCTCCTATATAACACTGGGTGTCTTATCCTGAAGACATATGAGCAAGTGATAAGACGAGGCATTTTTCCTTCTCAACTAACCATCAGAAAAAACATGAGCTCAAGTGAAAGAATCATAGTTTTTATTGAAAAATATCAATTATACATAGAGTAAAGATATACATAATACATGGCAATATCAAATAGCCTACTTTTGTTCTGGCACGATCTCTCTGCCTTTGTAGCTTTCTGATCTCTGCACAAATATGCTGGGTACTGCGACATTGTATCATTTACACCTCTCTTTATTCATATTTGGGTAGGAATGGGTACACAAGGATGTAAAAGATGGAAACACCCATTGGAAGAGCTTGTCTGCCATCGATCACAGCTACTGTAAGCCTTTGTTGTGATCTGCATGGCACAGAAAGTTTCTTCCCTTTGTGAACAGTGAATGGCCACTTGACTGCCTGCAGATAGAGAAATGGGTATCATAATCAATAACTGATATCAATACAGAGAAAGACCATGCACATCAGTATTCCCTTGGGACTGTCAAGTATGCACTTGAGAAAGAACACAGCAGTGAAGCACTGTTCCACTCTGCCTTCTTCTCCAGCCTTACTTTCCAGCCTCATATAGCCATCCCCTTGAATATAAATAACTTATGTTAACATGAAATCAATACTTACTGATCTCAGGTAGAGAGTTGTACTGGGACCAATTCAGTTAATAATTTGTTCTGCATAATACACTCTGATTATAGTTCTTGCAAGGTGAAAAAAATCATATGGCATGCTTTTGGGACAATGGCAGTAAAGAGTTAAGAATCATGCTTAGTATTTATCAAAGTAGCTTTGCCACAGCTAACCTTACCATATTCTTGGTGAGAGATTACATGGCATGGCTGTGGGTATTCCTGTCAAATAGTGCAATCTTTCTACTATGAGAGATATCACCACAACCTACTGAGTGATTCAGGGTTGAAACTTTATGGAATGGGGGAGAAATTCTGTATTTATTGATGCTTGTGCATCTGAAATTTTTATGGTACTACAGGAGGAATGGCAGATGTTAAAATGCCATGGTGTAAGTTTAGGCTTTCCCATCCTGGTAAGTGTCTTTACTCACCTATGTACAGCTTCTTTTCTTTGCATGACTAGTTGTTCAGATGTTGATGAGTGTTCATCCTACAGTGGAATACCTGCAAAGGTGCTTACAAAAGTATTACTTAGTTCTTCCTCCTAAACACTGTTGTTGTACATATTTTTAACATGTTGTTAACCACCTTAAGTCTTATTATTGAGGGGAAAATAGGATACAAATGAGTTGTTGTTGTTGTTGTTGTTGTTGTTGTTTGCCTTCAAGTTATTTCTAACTTATAGTGACCCTAAGGCATTACGGAGTTTTCTAAGGCTGAGAGTGTGACACACCCAATGTCACTAGTGAGTTTCCATGGCCAAGTAGGGAATCAAACCCTGGTCTCCAGAGTCACAGTCCAATGCTCAAAACTACACCACACTGGCTTTCTTTTTTGTTGTTGCTGTTTTTGCAAAGTTGTCCCTATGTTTCCTCTCATCGAATATCATATCAACAGAATTCTTGCTTTTATATCTGCAATATTCTAGACATGAGAGCAGAGAAATGCACATCTACAGTTCATACTTTGGGATAAGAGACCACCTTTCTGTATCTTATTGTGATGTGATTTGGTACTAATTAGTCAGAATCCTATCTTTCAATTTGATTAAAGGAAAGCATAAGAACAGTTCTGTCAGGCCTCTGATTGAGTCACACAGGACTGTTTTTACAAACTGCACTAGTATAGCTAGCTGTACATGGGACTGCTGAATGAGTCCAAGTAAGCTGCCAATTACTCTATCACAGAATCAGTGAATTGTAGAATCACAACCTCATAGATCACTTAGCTCAACCTCCTATAGGTATAGGAATTCGCAGCCAAAGTGTCCCATTATACGTGACCATCCAATCTCTGCTTTAAAACCATCCATACAGCAAACTCTATCATCTTCCGAGGTAATTTATTCCACTGTTGAATAGCACTTCTAGGTTGTCCTTTTTGTAATTTGAACCCACTGGCTCAGGTCATATCTTCTACAGATGCAGAAAATAAGTTTGTTCCGCCTTCCACAGGATAGTATTTTAGCTATTTAAAGACAGCTGTCATATCACACCTCATACCTGCTCTTCTCCATGCTAAATACACCCAGCTCCCCTCAGTTAAGATGTAAAAAGTTACAGCAATTTACAGAAAATACTGGGTCAAAAGAAACACAGTTTGGATCTTTGAAATTGAAGCATAAAGTAAAGCAATGAAACCCACCACTACCTGACATATTTGACCAGTCCTGATGAGCCCATTGTTAATTATAACATGTTGCTTCCAAGCAATAATTAATGCCAATTAATGCCAGCTACACACCCATCAGTAAACTATGTTTGAAATTAGTAGCTTTCTAAGAAAGTATAACTCAATGATTTTTGCTGTTGTGTTCTATCAAGTTGGCTTTTACTTATCATGACCTGTGAATAAGAGATTTCCAAGAGATCCTGTTACTGACAGCACTGCTCAGATTTTGCTAACTCAAGGCTGTAGCTTCTTTATTGAATCAATCCATCCATCTAACTCAATAACAGACTTACACATTTAAGTAAATACTGAAACCAGTATTCAGGCTGGTTTAATGAAGTAAGATTTCTCAGGACATAGCTCCCCGGGTTTCATCAGTCATTGTCACCTCTGCATCCACACAATTTATTCTTTTTGTGTGTGGGGGGGGGGTGTAGCAATTTCTTGCATTTGAACTAGGGCTTTTGTAAAAGGGTGGTTGTTGTTGTTAAAATACGACATAAGTTGCTGACATGCCCCCCTGGCTTGAAGGGCATTTCTCTGATGCACTATAACTCTCGCAAAAAAAGAAAAAGAAAAAAGAAAAGGATTGGAGGGTTCGTTTTGTTCTGATAGGTATTGGAATTAAAAAGAAACCCACCCAAAGATTCGAATAAAACATTGCAGCTAGTACTTGGAATTGCCAGAAAAATGTCTGGGAAACACCATTTGGACATATAGATATATTTTAAAAAAAAAGTCAAGAACAACAGCAACAAAATATGCCAGTCTCCTGACACATTTCGCTTTGTCTCTCCAACAATTAAACATTAAAGAATGTGCTCAGAAATCAGTTATGTCTGTTTTAGTCTCCTTCATTCACATCAATAAAGCCAAGTATATAACTTCAATGGATTTCCGTATTATATTGCTTATTGACACTTCTTGTTATAATGGGGGAGGAGTTTTGTATCATTTGTCAGTTACTGTTGATGATTCCTAGACAGCCACAGAACTGACTCATTCAATTTAGGTTGTTTGATTTTTTTTTAAAAAAATGCCCCAGTGGGAGTAGCAGATTGCTGAACTCACCAAAATCATCATCTGTTTTAGACATGTGATTCAACTAGGGCACGCAAAGCATTTCTCCTTTATTTTTAGTTCTCTAACTGCAGGGAACTACTTAAATGCTAGCGCTGGGCCTGAAAAGCTTGCATCATAACTTTAAAGCCAATACAAATGTCAGCCTGTGCTTTTTAACACTGTAATGAAATGTAAAAAGACAATCCTAAATGGTTAAAAGAAATTGAGAATATTTATTACTGTAATGAAAGTAGTACAGAAAGCCTTCATAGGCACCTCATGAAAGAAATATAAAATACTGCATAATAACCAAAATTATGAAAGAGTAAAATATATTAGAACCCAAAGTTATTCCTTCTGAATAAAAAGAAGCTTTTAAAGTATGCAAAATGATTTTATTTTATTTAGAAATTAGCTTCTCATTTACTAGCTCTGATTACGTGCTGCAGAAGTACACACCATTTCAGTTCATTTTAAGTGGCTGCATACCGCAACTTCTTCAACATCTCAAAACCCCTTCAACATTCCTTGAAATGATGATCTGTAATTATTAGCAGTCATGAGAAGTCTGCCATTTTGTTTTCTTAAGAATGCTCTTCGAAGTATTACTTTGGTTGAGGCCGTACCTGGGGATTGTACAGTGTAAATCTCTGCACGTAATGTTATATGTTGGTTGTACTATGCAACCTCTGTGGACAACGGCAAAGTCCCACAGGTGAACATACACCTGCATGTTCAACTGAATGGGCAAAGGAGTCTGTATGGCATCTGTATACAAAGTGGCACCACCTGTGCAATTCTGTTTCTGCAAACTTGAACTTAATACAGACATTCCACCTTTGACCAAAACATCTGTAGGGGAATCTACATATGTGTAAAACACCAACAGGTTTTCAGCCATACAACGTAATATCAGGCTGAGAAGCATTTTAGGGAGCTCAACAATTAGCAATCTCCAACTGAGGTAATTTTTGGCCTTACCTCTGAAATTTGCTCTCCAAGTTGAGGGAAGGATTTTATGCTTTCTTTTCTCTCTCTATCTCTCTCTAAATGCTTTTCCAGATATACAAGCTTTTCTAATTTTCAGGTCAATCTACCAGTATTATACAGTGGCTTCTCAACTTTCATGTGGGTTCAGGGTGGAGACCTCTCACAAAAGAAAAAAAAAATCTGCGATGAACCCCACCCCAAGTGAGTGCTCTCCTTCCCATTCACTCCTGGGGTTCTCTCCTCCCTTTTCCACATGCCCTGCCTCCTTTCTGCATGTGAAGGAGAAGGAGAGGTGAATGGAAGGGGAAACCCTTCCCACTCGATTCACCTGCCTGTCACCCACATGTTTTGTCTTCTTTCTGCCTGCATGAGTGGCAGGCAAGCAAATGGAGGGGAAAACACTTCCCCTCAGCTCCGTATACTTGCCTGTCACCCACATGTTCTGCCTTTTTTCTGCCTGCATGGGTGACAATATAATATAATATGATATAATATAATATAATAATTACAACAATTATAAAGATATATTACTAAATATATCTTAAAATTACATAATTTAAGACAGCAAACAATAAGCAGTTATTTAACAACAGCACACAAATGATATACTAATAGGTTTCTTGAAATAAATGTCTGTCAAAAGACATTAGGGAAGGGACCAGCTGAGGGAGTGCATCCCAGATGTCCAGCCCAATGTGAAAGCATAATGAGCTGGGTCAGACATATCTCAAAATCTATATAGAGCATTCAGATCTAAGATGGTTTAGAGCTATGTTAATTAACACCAGCTTTTTAATGTGATTCAAGAAATGAAATGAAATAAATGCAGTTGAAACCAGATCATCCCCTGCCCTGTACCGAAAAATCTCAGACTTAGCACTAACTGAATCTCACAAGCTACTTTTTAAAGACAGTCCATGTAAACTGCATTGCAGATATCAATGTGAATGCTAAGTGAAATATGGGGACGTGAAGTAAAATCTGTTTCCTTTAAGCAAGTCCATAACTAGGAAATCATCTGGAGCTCAGAAAAAAAAAAAAAATGCAGCCTGGCAGCCACAGCCACCTAAACACTGAGGAAAAGTCTTAGACCCAGCAGCAGACTGAAACTGCAAGTCTACTTCTTCATCAGAAAGAACTCAGACCATTTCCGCACTACACTGTTATAGTGCTATTATTCCACTCTCAACATCCTGTGGAATTCTGGGATTTGTAGTTTAACTAGGCCAAAGAGCTGCTTCAGAATTCTAAATGCCCCTCCCTAAACTGCAAACATCCATAGGATGTTGAAAGTAGAATAATAGCACTATGGAAGTGTAGTGCAGAAATGGCCTCACTTACAGAAAGAAATGACTTCATTCATATCTGAGGCTTTGGAAATAATTCTGTTCTTTCTGCTATTGGGAACGTGATATGACCTGAACTCTAAAATTGTGCTTCTCCAACTGGAGCCATTTTAAGTTTTGGGCAAAACAATCATTTGGTTTGCCAATCCCAGTTCTGAATGAAGACAAGAGAAGTTCATCCATTCATAGCATCTACTCCCTGTTCAAGCTCTGCCAAGTCACTAGGTATGCTACAAAAAGACCCAACAGCTTGTGCCAGAACTTTCGCTTTGCATTCAGCACACTGAGGGCCTCCAGCTGCAATACTCATTCAAGAAACTTTGTGTCTTCGCATAGAACAAAAAAGAAGAACTTTGCTGCTTACTAATTATTACTTGTAATTAAATGGAAAAATGCATAGAAAATAGATAGCTCTTTTTCACAAATCTGTCATCTTCTGACTACATGTTATATGAATAAATTCAGTTAGGTATTTCATAATATCTACTGAATAAAATTTGAAATTAAGCATACAACTAAATGTTCTAAAGGACTCAAAACCTGAAAAATTCCTATCATCTTCAGTTTGTTATTGTTATATGCCTTCAAGTCATTACTGAAAAGCAAATGGAAATTCGTGCAATTCATTAATCCTGGGGTAAACAATATCAGGCTACTATCAAAAAATTTAGGTAGCCTCCTCAGGCTCTGCATAAAGCCTGCCATGAAATCAAATCTCAGTTGGGAAGTGAACAGTTTCTTCACTATATATTCCAGCATAATTAGAAAATTAAATACACTGCAGAGCAAGCATAGGAAACTGAAACTGACCTCAAGCAATTCCTGCAGCAGCAAGGAGTAGGACAGAACTTGTTCAAAAGCTACTTGCATTATGATGGCATCAGTATGACCTCATGTGCCTGCCAGTGAAAAGGCAGTTGTGATTGTGCTGTTTTACTCATTTCTTTTGTCCTATAGCTGTAATGTGCTTCTGCACAAGCAAAATATGTTAACTCATGAAGGTCTTTCCCCAGGACAATTCACTTAACATTTATAAGTTGTAATCACTACTCCACTGAGAAGCTACATTAGCAAAAGTTCGTTATATAATGAACTTAAGCTAACATCAGCCTTGAACCTTCAACAAAGATAGTATGGAAAAAAACAAAATATCTTACAAGGAAACCTAATACAGATAAAGTTGGCCATCTACATTTATGGGTTTGACTTTCATGGATTTGATTATTTGTGAGTTTCTTCAGCCCTAGCCTCCCACCTCAGGTGCTTCTTTTCTAGGGGATCCTTTCCTCTGGGTGACTCTGGTCAGGCCATACAAACCTTTAAAAAGCCATCTCTGGTTAGCTTACTGCTCCACCAGCCACTGCCTGGCCAGCTAAAGAAGGTTCACAGCTTGATTCATCAGCTAAGCAAACTGTATCCCAATGCCTCCACACACGTGTAAAGAAGGAATGAGTGAGACAGAGGAAGCATAGGGCCACCATACCTCAGCCCCCTTCCCATGGACACACACATACATTTTGATATTTGTGATTTTTCCACTTTTGCAAGGGTCCTGAGACCCTAACCCTAGCAAATGTGGAGGGTCAACTGTATTTTATTTCTGTAAAACCTGAATGTGCTGAATTACATTTTAAGGTATTATTTTGTGTTTCAGGGTCTTTAGGAATTAAATACAGGAACTGAACATTGAATATTATGTACGCTTCATCTTCTTCTTTTTAATATGGCAGTATTATGTGCATTAAAAATAACTATATAAGTTGACCCTGGGTGGATATGTTCATATTTTAGGTAATCCTGAGAAGTGGATACAATCATTTCTATAAAGCATATACTAACTGACACGGGGCTTTCCAATGATGTCAAGATATATGAATACTAAGCAAGCTAAGTTAGTGGATTTGCTGAAAGCTTGCTATACGTGTTTGGACTTAAAAATAGTATGAATTTGTTTGGTTCAACATGAAAAGGGGCTCATGATCAATAGTCTTCTGATTTCTGTCACTTGTGGCAAATTATTTTGCAAACAACTGCATATAATAAACGTCTTCAGCAGAAGCAGAGTGCACTGTAAACAGAACACATGATCAAGTATCTTGAACAGTACAACTGAAAGGGAAGGAAATCAGGTGGGGGAAGGATACTCAAATGATTCCCACATGTTCCTTCTAAATTTTTGATGCAATGTCCTAAGAGGTGATTTCACACCTCCCTGATATGCGAAACAAAGCAGGTATATATAACCCCAAGGGATTCTCAGGTTACTATTTCAGATGCTACACTGAAAGTGTATATTAAAGATGGCAAATGGTTTCTCCTTCTATGCTTACACTTTAGCATCCATATCTGAGATACGCAGAGTCTAGCTGTACAGAGATGTGAAATAGTTTAAGAGGGATGCATGACTGGATGATATATTCCAATACTTCATTCCCTTTACACTCCTAGGTCATGGGGCACTTCAGTCTATTACCAGCTGCTTGACAACACTATCACAGCTGGCCACAATAATTTTCTGCATCTTACCATCATACAAGTCAACCTTGTTTCTGCAGTTTGACACAATGAACCAACTGAACCTCACTTGTAAAAAGAAAATTAAAATTACTATCAGTAAGTAGATAATTTGTAAATATTGTTTAAAATGGAGGGCTATAACAACCAACTTTGAAGCATGAGCAACAGGGACATCTGGATATTGTCATTCAGATCACACAGACACAGAAAAGGCCAGTTTGAATTTAAAATATTAACATTTGTTTGAGCAGGGTCTGGGCTAGTTATCACATTCGGGAATTATGAATCTAATATATTTAAACCTGCAACCAATACTGTTCTATAAGGGCTTTCCACATCATCTCTACACATCTACTTTCCTAAGCAGGAAGGTAGTCAAGTGAAGCAGGCCAAGGAAAGAGCAAATTCAGCCCTTTTGCAACCTTCAACAATAGTCTCTCCCAGGGTTCTGTAGAAGACTGGAGAAATGAGCATAGTAGTGCTCCTCTGGGCTTCCCAAATCCATGTCTCTGACTCAGGCCCATGGATCATATAGACAAGACATGGGATCCAAGTCACAGAACTCAGTTCAGAATGATTGGAGACGAGGGCCTTTTCCACACGGGGTATTTAAAACGGTGCAGTGTGTCCTCCACGGAGGACATCTGCACCTTGAAGCGGACTAGGTTTGGACTACTTACCGTAGATCCGCGCCTCACTCCACTCCGGAACGACCCCAAGTGGTCCTCCAGCGTGCTTTTGAAAGACCTGATTTTTCTGGTCTTTCAAAAGCACGGAGTGCACCACTGCGAGCCTACTCCCTTGTGCAGATTTGCAGGCTTGCACCAATGCAAGCCTGTGATCTGCCGAGGGCGGGCTTTACGCTGGCGAGCTTCACCAGTTGGTCAAGACCCATGATCCCGGAAGCCGCTGTTTTGGACTCCGGAGCAGTGTGGATCAACGACCATGCACTGGTCCTCCTCACCCTGGACTGCCAGAAGATCCGGTAAGTAGTGGCACGGGGTAATTCCCTCACCCCGTGCAGAAATGGCCTAGGTCTGGTGCTTCTTGTGAATCACTAGTGACCTCTGTCTCCAAAAACTCCCAGTCTTGGTGGCATCGCTAAACATTACTGTGGCTCTTTTAGGCTGATTGATTTGTCCCTACAACAACAACTAAGCTCTTCCCCAGACAGCCATCCTTGTTTTCTGCATATTTGCTGGCCGACCAGCCTGGTATATTGTACTCACCTCACCTGATCATGCTGATACACTATTTGCTTACAATTTTCCACATGTGCCTTAACTGGCCTACTGATCTAGCATACACTGGAAGCATGGATGAGGATTTTGTAAAGCTTTTTTTTAAACCCAAAACAGTCTGATAGGAATTCAACTCAGTATTAGGAGACAGGTGTTAAATCCCATACTTGTCCTGCCATGTGACCCATAAGGCTGAAAACACCCTACAAATCAAGTATAGTGGGACTGCAGAGGCTCAACAAATCTTATCTTTTTTGCTACCTGCCTATGACTTTAAAATAATAGAAGTTGTCAAGCACTGGCAGGCTGAAAGACCTAATGCCTATTGGTTTTGGATAAGTTGAGTTAGTTTAATATAATTCACTGACCTGTACAATGGTTCTGCCTCTTACTTTGATAAACTCCCCCCCTTTTATTTTTCTGCCCTTAGTGGCTGTCCAAATTGCGCTTTATCAATCATGCATCAATCTGACAGAGCACAAGACATGGCTGGTTGGTCTGAAGGCTCACAACTTCTTTCCCAGCTTATAAATAAATAAAGCATAAGTTGCAGCATCTGAGGTAAGTTTATCCTGAGTCCTGACTTTTCTTTATTGTTTGCTGTCTTTTTTTATAAAAAAAAGTAATCTAAATTAGTCTTCATTCTGCTGTATTATTTTATGTATACCACTATCCACTACTGAATTAGAATCCTCGAATATGCATAATGTTCCAGAATTCTTTCTCTGCTTTAATGGCAGTTGTCTTTTGTTTTGCCCAAGCTGACTTCATAAGTTTTTGCTTCATACATACAGCAGTGCAACTAACCAAGAAATGATAGAGTTTCTAAATGATTAGAAATAACAAAGTTAAGCATGCCTCTGCTTTTAATATTCTGCATGTTTATAAATATGATGTTTTGGAAAGCAATCATGATATTGGAGTAAGATTTGGTGTACAAGTTGAGGTGTGAAGCTCTGTTTTATTTTGAAATACCATCTGTCCTCATGTACAACTTTTTCCATTTATTATGATACTTACTTTCAAGACCAAGGGCCGATTTGAACAATATGCTAATTTTCCTTAGTAAAAACACATCCACTTATGATAAATGTGCCACTTGATTTTTGGTGATTATCTCCTACATTCTGTAGCTATCTATCTCCTGTGCTCAGTGCTACTCCTTCAGGTTGGAAAACCCTTCTCAGCAAGGTCTTGTCTAATGGAAGCTATTAAAAAATAAAATAGTGTGGCTTACTTTGTGGATGGATATAGAAAAAATACTGAGTCTTTCCTGTGGATCAAAAGGTGAATTATAGACCAAAGTTGCTAGCCCCCAAACAACTTCATGCAATCTCAGAATGGTTGCCAGAGTCTCCAGCTTTTTAAAAAATTCTTGTACTAACATTCTATCTTTACACTGGGGAGCAAAAAATGGCATACTTAGAGTTCTCAGGAAATCTCACATTCAAGCGACAACTAGATCAAAATCTGCCTAGCTTCAGCAAGGTTGCTTGCACCATCATATGTTTCCAGAACAAACTGAGCACTTGCTTACCTAATGATTCATGCATAGCCCTAATTTATCATACTATACTTAACACAATTACTTTACTGCCTGTAAACTGTTTTAATAAAACAGTACATGTAAAGGCTTGCTAATGCTAAAGCACATCAAGGCATTTAAAGAATGCTTTAATAGACACATTGCAGAGACACCCCAGGGGGAAAAAAGAAGGAAAGGGAATCTGACATTCATAAAGAAGATACTGGAGCTTAAATTCTCTGCTGCCTTTACTTTGTTCACATAAGGAACGCACATGGATAGACAGGCACAGAGACTGAAAAAGATGTTCTCCTTATTCAGATCACAATTTATGCTGTTTTTATGTAAACACAGTTACATAATCCTCTATCCTTTAAATTTCACTTTTTCCATAAAATTGATCTTCTCACTTCCACTTTTTAGAAACTGTCCAGAGGGGAAGAGGAACTTGTCCTTCCTTCTTGAAAATAGTAAAGGCTTGTTCAGGCATTATTCACCACACTTTCTTGAACATAGGAGCAAGGGGAAAACCTAGTTCTGTTGTCCATCATTATTTGCCTCTCATGTTAGAGGCTAGAATTTTAAAGGATTAGATTTTTAAAAGGACTGGAATAGAATAAAGGCTGTACAGTAGTCCCCTTGTTTTATCTAGGAGACACATTCCAAGACACACCTCATGGATACGTGAAACAACAGAGGGCACTGAACACTCTAGCTGCTTATGGACCATAGAAAGGCTTCAGACTATCAGATATTATGAAGCTTCTCTATGGTCTCTGTGAAGCTAGAAACAGCTCTGGCATCACTGGAAGTAGCCCTCTAGTTTCAGTGGAAGCATAGAGAGGTTTCATACTACCAGATAGTATGAAGCCTCTCTATGGATCCTGTGAATCTAGAGGGTTACTTTCAGTGATGCAAGAGCTGTTTCCTGTGAATCATTTGTTTTAGCAGCTCTCCTTGATAATAACTAGGATGTAACCACAACTCTGATTTGTGGATACTAAAAGGAGAGAAAATATCTGTCTTATCTACATCCTTAAAACTAACATGATTCATACATGCAAGTTCATCATTCAAGAACTGCAACATCATGTGGTGACTTGCAAGTGTGAATGAGATTGATCACCACACACTAAGCTTTTATCTTTAACAGTTAGATTTATAGCTTTAGTCAAAGGTATTTACAAAATATACCACAGAAATACTGTGTGTTTTTATGATGCAGGATATAAAAACAAAACTTTCAATTTGAAAATCATTAATTGCCATCCATTCTGGCCACTTTCATGTAACTAATATACAACTGGTATCTTTAGGACAGAGAGTATGCTTGAAGAAATTTTCAGGTTCACTTTTGAGCATTTCTATAGATAGGTTTGGAAGAACTTTTGTCTGGAACAACCAAGAAGTGAATAGTGAGTATGCACAATATAGAAATGGAAAAATGGCCTGGCCTAGGAAAAAGTCATCAAAGACACTTTAAAAAAAATCTGATTTCCAATTATCAATTTATCCATAATCAAGTACTACAAACATCATACAGTGAAGCGGCACATTCACTGAAAAAGGAAGCAAAACAGTGATGAAACTGCTTCATATATGGAAAGATTGTATGCCCTCTTCCACTGGTAACTTTATGTTATTTCAGTAACTGGAAGAGCAACACAATGGGTAAGGAACACAAAGAAATTAAGACAGAGAAGCCACATTTTTGTATTCCTGTCAGTCATTCAAGGGAGGTTCAGGCCTGGCATTCTTCTCCCACCCTTCAGTTTCAAAATCACATGGGAGATGGAATTGGAGGATACTGGGATAGAAGAACCCTGGTGGTGCAGTGGTTAAATGCTGATACTGCAGCCACAAGGTTGTAAGTTCAATCCTGCCGGGCTCCAGGTTGACTCAGCCTTCCATCCTTCCACAGGTCGTTAAAATGAGTACCCAGCTTGTTGGAGGCAATTAGCTAACACATTGTAAACTGCTTGCAGAGCACTTAGCTGATAAGTGGTATGGAAATACACATGCTATTGCTACTGCTACACCCACAGATCTGATGGATTCTCCTGACACACACACACACACACAGCATGCTCCTGCAGTTATTCTTTTTTGCTCTGACATCAGAGTTCCAACTCTGGAGAAGCACCAGCTATGGATCTTTCAATAACCTCACAGAAGAGTTTTACAAGCTCAAGCCTAGGTCCGTGTCCTGCCAAAAGATGGAGTGGGTAGGCTACATTGCCCATTAGGTTGGGTGACATTGGCTTTAATTAACACAGGATATTTCTGGAATTGCTATATGTATATTTTTTTTTCTTGACCCAATGTGTGAAATTACACCCTGGAAGCAAACCCAAATTATCAAGAAGAGCTAATGTCGATGTAGTATTATACTGTGTGTATGTATGTATTTGTGTGTTAATGTATGTCTTTTTTTCTTAATGTATATTCAATAAATTCTATTTTAATAAAAATATATATATATAAAGAAGCAACAATAAAACATGCCACTTGCTTATAGTCACATCAGCCAAAGTATTAAATGCCATTTTAATGGTTTCTACCATTAAAGCTAACATTAACATGACAACCACTCAATCATACAATCACAGAAACATGGAATCTTTGAGCTGGAGGGGAACACAAATGTCATCTAGTTCAGTCCCCAGCAATCCAGGACTATACAACTGCAGCACTCCTGAAAAGTGCCCATCCAATCTCTCTTTAAAGACCTCTAAGAGAGAGAGAGAGTATGTGTGTACACTACCCTCCGAGAATGTATATTCCACTGCTGAACAGCCCTTACAGTCAAGAAGTTCACCCTAAAATTTAAGCAGAATCTCTTATAATTTGAATCCACTAGTTTGTGTTCTAGTCTTTGGAGAATTGGAAAGCAAGCTTTCTCCATCTTCTACCTCTCATGCCTACAAATATTTAAAGATGATTATGATCTTCATGACTATTGTAGCTAAACATTTTCCCCATCCAATGGTAACATAAACAGATGTTCAAAACCAGTAGCTAATGAAATACTAATACTAACAAAACCACTGTGTATTTTTATAGGGAAACGTTCTTTAAGATGTTTCACATCTGTTGTTTTTGCTGGAAACATGCAATCTCTAGACTTCCCCATGTCATCTTGGCACATTTTTGGCATGTGTATCACTGAGAACTTTTCTGTATATCTTTTCAGTCTAAAGTTTAATGTTGGTATGACAATGGTATTGTTAAAAGAATTCCATCTTTTAGTGTCATATAAAGATTTATCCACTGTAAATCTGAGTAGAGATTTGCAATTAACGTCAGTGTTCATACATACAGCATATTTGGAAAACTTACATTTTTGCAATGCCTACCAATCAGTCATTTTTTCAGTGTGCCACAGAATTATTGACTACTGGCTTTTAGTGAAGATCTTTTTTGTAGTTTTTTTGTTTGTTTGTTTTTAAGTTTAGTTCAGTTTAGTTTAGGCTGTATTTCCATATTTGTTTTGCAGTTTTATGTAGTACTGGTCACCCTGCACAGGGCAAATTAAAATTTAGAAAATAAGTGTGTTACCAGGCTATATGCCACCACACTTTGATATGTGGCTATAGTCTAATTGGCAAATATTAATTGGCATAAATATAAATTATACCCTGCTATGACTGCTGGCTAAGAGGAGAAGCTGGTTGAACATATACAGTGCAAAACTAGGTCAGGTAAGAGCCAAGTCATAGTCAAGAAATCACCAGGAATTCCAGCAATAACAGACTTACAGTAAGCGTTCAACAACTCAACTTTTAGAGACAATAGCATCTGTGATGTTCCCACAGGATGACTGTCTTAGTTCATCTCAGTCCAACCACTGGAACTTCCCCAATGTTCTCACACCTGCCCAGCCATCAAAGAGCTATCAAAACTACCATTAGACCTTTGTCATCTAATACTATGGCCATTAGCTCATTGTGGACCCCGTTGTCCACTCTCTGGATTATTTTGTTTACTCTGCCAGAGAGCCAGTAACACCTTTGCCCTCCTGGCTGAAAAAGAGTATTTAAACCCCAAGTTTGGGCTAGCCAACTCACAATACAGTGATTGCTGATCATCACTCTGCCATCCAATTCCTGTTTATATACCATCCTTGAACTCCTAGTCTAAGCCACATCACTTCTTCTTCCCTGCTCAACAGATTGATAAAATATCGCCCACTTTCAGAATCTTGCTATACAAAATATTCTTCCCTTTTGCTTCAGTTAGCCTTGTGTGATTGTGTGACCACTTGGATCGTGTGTGTGTGTGATTGCAATTCCCCTGATAAAACAAACAAGCTTACTTTTGAATCTTTGTCTGGTTCTTCCCTGCACTAGTGCCAGCAGACATAGGTGTAAAAGCTCTCATAAGGTTACTACTGTCTTGCAGGCCTCCTCTATGTGCTAATATTCCTTACCACTTTGTAGAGGCACTGGCATTGTATGTGGATCCCTGAGTTACCCACATTTTGGGGTTAACAAGTGGATTTGTATATGCATTTCTTACAATAAACTTAAAAGGTTTACAAATTAAGAACAGACTTAAGTCTCCAAAGCAGTAAAACTGGCCATTATGTCTCTTCCTATTGTAAAACAGAAATAACTGGAGAGCTGTCAAGCTATTGTGCTCATTACTTATTCTTACTACTAGATGAAGTCGTGTGTGTGTGTGTGTGTGTGTGTATGAATGGCAATTATGCGAAATTCACAATGGTTGGTGGAGCATATTTTCAGATACAGGACTCTTTGTGGAATACAAAACTTAACCTGGACACTAATTCAACTATCACTGGAAAGCAGAAAATAGCTTTTTTTTGTTTGTCAGAACCAAATGTAATCTGCTACTGCAGTAGCCCCCGAAGAGGGATTAAACCTGGAATTTTTTTAAAAAAGGTGTTGGAGTACATTCTGCTCAGACTTCTAAAGTTTGGTGTATTTTTAGAAAGGAAGAATTTCTGATACCTTTTCCTTGACAGAACTGGGTGGGATTTGGAGAGCTGACTTCCTCTTCCGAGTAAGAATGCTGAGTGTTCAGTTTGTTTGGAGAAGAGTGATTTCCTTCATCTTGTCTCACTCTACAACTTTGGATTAACTTGTATGAAAACAGCAACAAAGCTCCAAAATTTCATATGGATAGGCAATTATTTACAAAAACAATTCAGGAATTTTGTTTGTTTTCTTCTCAACAGACCCAAAATCACAGAAATACAACTCAAGAGAAGGGATGATAGACAGGAGCATATAATGCCAGAAGACTTGAACCTCCAGCAGTTTCCAAGTAATCACCTACTGTCTCACTTTCCTAGATCTCCTAGATTTCATTCAAATACATTCAGAATTTCTGTTTTGGGGAGAGAAAAAAATAATATCATGGAAAAATGAATCAGCCCTAAGATACATTACTTTAGCATTCTACTAAATCCAAATTGGTAACAAACATTCAAGAGCATTCAGATACAGATTTTGTCTACTTCAAAGGAATTAGAATATGGAACTGTCTGTCACAAATGACCCTTTAAAAAAGTCCCATTTCAATTCTGAAATTTCCTGCATGTGTTCAAATTACCCCACTTTGGTTCTGGATTGAAGTTGTATATGAATTCAAAGCACATCTCCATTCAGATCCACTCCAATATATTCATTGCAGGATCCAAAAAAGAAAATTACTGAGAAAGTACTAGTATGTTTCTCATGGAAGCATAAGCCAGATTTCAGCCTATTTATTCTACAGCAGATTTCGTATTCACTTTATTTTTGTTTTGCCCTCAATCCAAAGATCCAAGGATGGTGTATATTTCAATCTCTTAACAACCTAGTGAGTTAAAACTATTCTGAGGGACAGTGACTCCCTCAAGGTAGCTTATTAAAAGTAACCTGAGTCATCAAGAATATTGTGCCCAATAAAATTAATCTTACAGAATAATCTTAACCATATTACTTGCACTTGTCTAAATAGTACATGCTGCCAAATAAATCTGCAGACAAAAATAAAAATAAAAATAGACAGCTAGCAAATAGCTATAGACTAAGCAAAAATCTGCCCCAATGGCAGAAAGAAAACAGTCAGTGGCAGGGGGTAAAATACAGTCATAGAAGTCAATATATTTCTTTTCCATTTAAAACAATTACATATACTGAAATCTCTGTGCATTGAAGAATTTCTACCTTTCAATATCTATTATTATTTACATTTTTTTTTACTTTACAGCAAGGCTAATATTAAATTATTCTTTCTGTACAGAATGTACCATTTATTTCAACTAGAATGTTTCAAACCATAAACAGGAGACTTCACTTTTATGCACTTCAGTCTCCTGGTAACTGAAAAAGTCCACCTGAAAGATTGTAACAACATGTAAGACACCCTTAGTATCTTGGACTAGGAACAGACCAAAACAAATAAATCAATTAAATTATTATTTCATTCTAATGCTGTTAATTTTACGTGGGTTGTGAAACCTCTCTGTAAGGGCTGAAGATATAAAAATTATATATACCACTTCATTCTAACTTTTATTCCTGATAACAGCAACTTCTGCACTACAGGTACATGGTCTCCTTGAACACATTTGTCTATATCTTATTAGTAAAATAACATATTACCTGCAAAAACTCAGGCCACAATAAATCAATCATTTCAAGTGGAAAATTTGTTTGTCATCCAGATTAACAGAAAGAGAATCAAATCCCTCTTCAACTAAAGTGTACGTGCAAATAAAGAGAGGAAGAACTCTGTGATTTATCTGAAACTTAGATTACAGTGCTGCAGCACTACAGCACAACAGGAGATCACAAGAGCTATTGCAAAAAGGCAGCAGTATTTCATGGTTTGCTGGAGATGGTTGGAATCCAACAAAATATTAAAAGAAAAGAAAAAAGATCAGGAGAATCCTCTTGGTTTTCCCTTTATCTTATTTGACCGGGCGAACAACACTACTTACATTACCACTTTACAAGATTCCTTTCAGGTCAATGGCACTGAATGTTTTCCGGTTTGGTATGCACAAAGCAAACAGTGTCTCAGAGACCACTTGATGTCAGCTTCCCCAAGAGTCCCTCTCAGACATTACAAGGGATTAATGAGTCATTGCATCCCATCTGGAGGTAACGACCTACTGATTGCATAACATACGAAGCAACCCTGGATGCTGGATCAGGTCTGAGACAGGCAATGGGAGTGTAGGCAGAGGTCCTTTGCCTAGAGGAGATATGGCTGATTGTGTTGCAGTTCTTTAGTGTTCAACATAGCACACAAGATGTGGGAAATGGGCATTTGATATAGATATCAAATTTGATATAGATATCAAGATGTGGGAAATGGGCATTTGATATAGATATCAAACAGATATTTAGTATCCATCCTGCTGGGATGCAGGATGGATACTAAAATATCACAAAACAATCTTTGTACTTGCTTGTAATTGTAAAGAAATGATACCTATCTTGCTATGGCCTTAATCACTGGTTCTCATATTAAGCTATCAAAGACTGCATCATAAAATTATTTATTGGTTTCTGAAATTTAAGCTGTTGCACCAGGCTGCATGAAACCTGCTATAGTAAGATAGATACTGAAAGATCCATTCACTGCAGAGTTATATCCAATACTTGTAATTGTTTTCTGCCCCTCCATATTATTGTGGACCAGAGGTTATCTGATTAACCCAAAGGCAGTAACTTTTAAATATAAACAACATTTCATAAAACAAGTCCAATATGATTTACCAAGCAAATGAAATTTCCTCTACATTCCTCCACATGCCCCCATTGAACAATTATGCTTGCTTTTCCTTGGCTAGCAAAATCAACTCAGTGGGTTATAAAGCTTAATAGTCATTTCTGTCTACCCAGAAGTTACAGGGACAAAGATTCAGCCCAAGCAGGTTTGCTGTTGTTTCTAATTGTCAACGACAGCTACACTTCACTTGCCTGGAGCTATTCAATTAACATATCGCCACTACACAAAATATTGTAATATGTTCAGTGTCTCAAAAAGAGAAAAGTATCTCATACTCCACTACAGTTCAGAAATTTGATTTCCCAATTAGCTGTCCTGAACATATTCAACATGGAATGTGTCTATCAACTTGCAGGTGATGAAGAGCAGATAGAAACAGACCACCTCCTTTCTTGCCTCTTTTGCACCAAGTTTTGTGGAAACATTTGTCAATGTGAACCAGATTAAAAAGCAATTGGAAGGAAGAAGAAAGACAATCACTTCCAGAAGGGCAAAAAAAATCTCACAGAACGTATACTCTGAAATATCACTATGGCAACCTTGAAACAATGAACAGAAAACTGCAAGTTTCTGTACTTGCTTCCTTGGATACCAAACACAGTTGCCCCTCACCCTCTCTGACTTTAGCTTTTCTTTTTCCCTAATAATTTCGTCTTTCTTCAGGTGCCCTACTACAATCAGATCATACCTATATCACATCCATGTAACAGTTGCCTATACAACAGTTAAGAAACACATAGGCATCTCTGAAGGAGGATGGAATAAATCACTTAGACATTTTCCAAAACCCTTCTGCTAATGTATGTACAATAAAATTTGTTATCCAGCGCAATATGGAAACAAGCTACTCAAGGATTGGAGTATTTTCTATGCTCTTCAATTAGTCTGGAAAAGTCAACATTCCATCTTTTTTCCTTCAGTGGTGGTGATGGAGGGAGTTGCTTTTCTTTAGATAAATCACAACCCAGCATCACATCTCTCAGCCTTTTGCCAAGTGAAATAAATCCTGTTTAAAAAGAAAACAGGCTGCCCACATTAAAAGGTCTACTGCTGTAAATAACAGCTTGCAAGATCAAGATCTCTGTGGCTAGTAAACCACTGCCACTATCAATTAACCCTTTAGTTGGGTCAGTTTGTCTTTATTTCTTCTTCTTTGAAAAGTTGTCCACAAACAAATTATCTTACAATATTTTTTCCAATATTGGTTATTCTTATTAATGCCCCCTGCCACCCCTGCAAAGTCTTCATAACTAAGGCATACATACTACGGTGGAGAAAGACTGGCAGTTATTTTGACTATACTTCGCTTAAAGGGAGACAAAGTGCCAAGTAGTTAGTTTACTCCCCACCAATGTTTATTTAAATGTTTTCCATTCATACTTTCCATACTTTAAAGAAGAAAGGGAACCTCTTGCAAAAATTAACTTACAGCTCGCAAGCCCTTGATGATCCACATACATACCAGTACACTGTGGTGTATGCACACTCACTCGACATTCATGCTGCCAGTTCTTAGGAAATTGAATAATGAGTTTAAAGCACTATTGTCTTGTGTTAAACTATTGATTTCATTAACACCTGCAATTTCTTATATTAATCTATCAAAACAAAGACCTTTAGAAATGTTGATATACTACACGCACATATAGAACACAGTGTAAAAGATCAATTTGATTTTAAAAAAATAAACACAAGATAAGAATGTATTGTTTGAACACTGATACTTTCACTGGCTTTGAAACAGAACCAAGAAAAAAATAAACTTCTACCCATTAGGAACTTCATGCACCATGTAGAGGCATGAAATCATTATACCTGATGAGTGTTTTTCATCACTGATGATCAGACTGCTAATAATCATTTTGATTTTTTGGATTAGTTACTTTTTGATCCTCTAAGGACCAAAAGAGCCAAAGGGGGAAAAAACATATCTTTTAGAATCAGTGCTTTTTCCTTTTCACTGGCAACTCATGCATTATTATACAAAAAATTGTTCCCCATTTACACACTGCAGGCTGTTACTTTCCCTCGCTGCCTGATGTAATTACAGAATTGCTTACCCCTTTCTGCTGGAAGAAAAAAATAGGAAGGCATCTTGGCTAATTATCAGATGCTGATGAATGTTGCACTTATATCCTAACACAAGCAATAGAAAACAGAGCCAGCCAAATAAAATTTCCTCCCAAGTGATTACCGAATCAGTGTTGCTCATGCAAAATAAAAAAGGGGGATGAGGAAAAGGTTCTTGAGAATATTTTAGGTGATGCTGCTACACACACCTGGATGCTGAAGTCCTCCCATTACAAGACAGAGTGTTGTATTCCTGCCTAGTCCACATGGTTTCAGCTCCTACACTAACTGAATTTAACATCTCTGAAAGTACACATCCAACACTATAACTCTACCAAGCACTGAGCTTTATTCTTGTTGAATTCCTAGTTTGTTACAACACATACACACACTCCACTGGTGGCATCTGAGTGCTTAAGTATCACTGTAGCATCTCTGGGACAGAATGGAACAGTGATAGTGGTATACTCAAATAGTAGGATGGCTTTCCTTAATGATCTCTGATTTACGGGATCACAACACTCATCCTGTGGTAAAGGGAATGATACACACATACACAAAGATTTTGCACTAGAACAATCTCCATTCTGTCACTACCAATGCTGATACAAAAGGAGTCCATAGCAAGGCAGAGATTACGATAAGGATATGCAGGGGCCCACTGGCACAAATACCAGGGAGTTGGGGGGTGGCTTACTTCACAACTTGATGACACTGCTACCCAGAATGTGTTCCACAAAGAAACAATTCTCTTGAAAATAATAAAAAGCTGATTTCTTGCAGTGGTATGAATAAAAGAATTATGAAGTGGAAGTGGTATTTTTACTGGACATCCTGTTGAAAGCATGCAGGATTAGGTTCTCTGTGTGTGCATGTTAGGTCCCATGGAAACTCTTAGAAGCTAGGTTAAAGATGTATTGCTTTTCACATAATTAATGCTCAGGGGCATGACCCCTCACCAAAAGCAGTGGGGTGTCTTAAAAAAAAGACAAATGCTCTAGATACTCTTTTTGTTCCTAGAAGATTAAAAATACCTCTTGGAAATGTTTATTCTACCAGCTGTATATTTATGCAACCAACAACTTCACAATCAGTTGTCCATATAACAGAAAAAGGGAAAAAACTCATTCAAAACGTCCACTTTCCAACATGGTTGTAGTGATCACTACATGCCAGTAATCTGCAGGTTCCACTTTTATCAGTGTAGTTATGTTTATTTATTTCCATTCTGGTTCACTAAGTTTGCAAATTTAGGTTTTTCTAGGATAATTTCTGTCACAGGAAATCACAAGTTTAAAAGGGAAGGCATATTTATCAGAGCAAAAGCAGTGCACATAGGGAAACAAAGTATCCCAGTCAAGAAGCAGGCTTTTCCAGAAGAAATAGTCCCAGGCCATACAATGTTTCCATGAAAGTGCACCTGTCTAATTTCTCCTGTCCTATTCTGAACACCAACACATTGTAACCTTACTGAGATCTTATCCCTCTGAAATAGAAAGCCAGGTGGGCAGAGCACCCACAATTCCACTGAACCATCAATTTTCTAAATGTCCAGCTTGGGCAAGTAAGCTTTTTGGAATCACACCTTGCCATCTGCGAAATAGCCATATTTAGGGCCTTCCTTCCCAAGTGACTATGAGAAGAAGGATGATCACAGCACTTGCATGCAGTCAATCTGCAATCTTGTGTACACTAATTTGGGAGCAAGTCTCTTTGAACATAATGGGACATCATCATCATCATCCTATTATTATTATTATTATTATTATTATTATTATTATTATTCTAAGTAAAAATGCACAGGATCAATATTTCAACCCTCTAACCCTAATCCTGACATTCAGGACCTACTGAATTCTAAGCAACTTCAGAGCAACTGTTTTGTGACTTTGAGATAGATGAGTTACAAACCATTAAGAGCCGCACTAACCGTGCGGCTACCATCACCTCTGCTGATGGATGCAGTTTATCTCCTTCTCACAAATGCTGCCAAAGATGACATGCCCTCAGGGAACTAGCTGAGGATTTATGTGCCAAACTCCAACAAAACGAATGGGGTGAGGGGTTGAATGTAAGCTGTGGGGCAGCATCCCTATCTCACCCCCTCTCCCAGCCTCTCAGGAGAGGGATTCCCCTCCAGTGCTTTCTCCAGCCATGATGTACTAAAGGCATCAACCTCCAAAGCCATCACTTCACCTCACTACCTATATTAATCCACCATCTCACCCTGCCAGGTATTCTTGGAGGATGCCATTCCCATGGGATCTCTGCACTTCCTATTCCTATTATTTTTATTATCATCATTAATCCTTTAGCCACACACACACCTCGACTTTACTAGGAGCAACACACCAAACTCTGCAGGCTCTACTCTAGGAGCTCTGGACGCAAACAGCACACCATCACACACACTGCAGGGGTCTCCTCCAAGGTAGATTTGTCAGCTCCAGAACAAACGGAAAGGAAGGCTGGATAGCCCAGGGATGAGCTACCTGCAACGTTTGAAGCAAGGCTGGCTTCTCTCCCTCCCCGCTCTGCGTTCCTTTCAAGTCTTCCGCCCCCGGCCTTACCGGCCCAGTCCTCCCGCTCCTCACGATCACGCCTCAGCTAAAATGGAGCTGGATCTCTCCCCCCGCAAAAAAAAATAAAAAAAATCCAATAAATAACAAATAAAGAACCGCGCGCCCTCCCGCCGCATGTGTTTCCCGGCAGGCGAAGCAACCAGACGCCAAAAGAGAAGTCAAGCGAAAATGGCACTTACGGTAGTCGAAAATCGCCCCGAAGGAGAAGAAAAATATCCAGCATGAAATTCCGAAGGGGGCGCAAACTGGGGACGGGGAGGGACAGAAGAAAAAAGGGGGGAACAGAAGGGGGGAGAAAACAGAAAAGACCGCGGAGGGCAAAACTACATCATTTCGGCGACAAATCCAATTTGACGGGAGGAAAAAAGGCAAGGAAATGCAATATCCATCTGCAGTTTTCCATCTAGTTCAGTCCAGGCGGGCTGCGCTCGAATCCACACCAAATCCTGCCGGGCTCTCCCGCTGCCTCCCCTTCGCACGGTCCCTTCGCCTCTCCCTCCGCTCTCCGCTCCTCTCCGGCTTCCTGCGCCCCCTCCACCGCCGCCTTCAACCCCCCCCCCTTCGCTCTGAAGAAGGACGTGGCTGCTGCCTTCCAATGTTCCGGCGTGTATCAACTTTTTCCCTTGTCGGAGGCGGGGGGACAGGAGGGGAGAACTCTATTTCCCCCCTTTGGAAACAGAAAAGAAAGAAAGAATCGATCGACAGGCGGACAGAGGCGCAGGGAAGTCTTCCTCCGTCGAGAAAGTTTTCCTTCCAGCCTGGATCTGCTCCGGAGACGTCAGATCAGACGCCCGCCCGCCCCCTTCCCATTCTGCTCAATCCTTCCCGGAGGGAGGAGACCCCTTTGGCTTATGATTAGGTTTCCGTAATCAGGAGCAGCTCCTCCGTCCGTCGTTCCCTTCTCCCGTTTAATGCAATTTGCGTCGGTGCTGCCGCCGTCGTTGCTCCCGCTGCTAAGATCCTGCTCTTGCCAGGCGAACCTCCCCCGATCTCCTTTTCTTGGCTGCACTATCATTTGTCCGATCCATGGGCTTCCACGCCATATCGGGGGTTCCCATGGTCTCTCGGTTCGTCCTGTTCTTGGGGGGGGAGTTCCCCCTCCTCACTCCAGCCAAAGGTGTTGCTTTTTACAATGATGTTCCCCTTCAACCTCCAACTTTAGGATCTTCTCTACTCCCCCCCCGACCCACAACTGTTCTTTTTGCGCTCCCCCCGCCCTCCGATTCAAGGATCTGATTAGATTTCCAATCACAACCCAGTGCGCAATCGGATTTCTGATTTCAGCCCGGAGGAGCCGGCCCACCGAAGCCTGCCGCCGTCTTTTCCGCCTCTTCGCTCGCCAAACTCTCGGCGTTTTATGCGATCCCTTCGCCTGGCCTCCGACGACTCCTCTGCGTTTCTTTGCAAAACCTCACACGAAAGGCGAAGGAGAGACGCGGATTTGCTGCTGAAGGCGGCGGCGGCCGGAGCTCCTGGGGGGCGGAAGGGGGAGGAAAGCAAGAGTCCCACCCGCTGTCAAGAACCCATCCATCGTTTAAAAGGGCGGTGGGGGGGACACCCACCCCACGGGCGCGAGTAGGCGGCGTTTAATGCCCCTCTCCGTGCGCTCCCCCTCGACACCTCCCCGCCTTCTTCGACGGCTCCCTCTTCCACAGGCAGGCGGCGGCGGCGGCGTCCAAAGCAACCCCCTCCCGATGTCCCCGAGGGGGAGGCCCTTCCCCCCGGGGAGGCATGCGCGGTCCTGGCCGCCGGGGGAATTCACCAGTCCGGGGCTTCCCCCCCGCTCCACGCGCACCCGCCCTTCTGGTCCGCCCGCCTCTCCATCTTTGCAGCCCGGCCTTGCTGGTTCGCCGAATCGGAGAAACTTGTTCTAGATCTCTTGGTCACGGGGATGTGTTCCTTCCCTTTCCTTCCTCTTCTCTCTCCTCAGCCGCCGCTCTCCAGCCGCCGCCTCCTTCTCTTCCCTGGGCGAGCTCTCCTCGCGCCTTCCGGGTCGGTTTCGGCGCCACAAGTTGGACTCCGCTCTTGGCACGCGCGCGCGCGCGCCCCCGTCGGCCTCTCCGCTCGGAGGGCTCCCCCTCTGCCTGCCTGCCCGAGTCAGTTGCCTCCGCTCTCCGGCTTTCGCCTTCTCCCCCGCTCCCCGCTCCGCGATGGCACATTCCTCGGCCGCGCGCCGCTTCTGTCGAGCCGCCCCCGCTCAGTCCCGGGAAGGTCCTGCCCTGCGCGCGACGGCGGTGGTGGCGGCGGCAACCTTTTCCCTTCCTGCCAGCCGCGGTTGCTGGAACTCTCCCTCGCGCCTTTTTCCTCTTTTGTGGGGGGGGGGGAAGGGGCGTAGAGAGCGCGCGCGCGGGGCGGGGGAGAAGGAGGACGAATAAATAAAGGAGAAACCCAGTTTGAGCCCGCTGTTCCTCTGACTTAATCGCTTTTTTTTTTTTCTGTACAAGGACACCTCCAGATTCACGGGGGCGGGAGTATATTTTTAAGCGGTGCTTTACCCTTCTATGCCCCGCCACCCCTACGCGCCTTTAACCCCCACCCCACCCCACCCTGCTTGTGATCAGTAAAATACAATTACCCAATTACCTCCCATCATCCTAGCACTGATTGGTCAATCGCATTAACACTTGGGGTGGGCGGGGGGAGCGCGGAGAGGCGCCTCTGTGGTGGGGCGCTGCTGCCACCCGGCGGACTGTTGGGAAATAGGCTAAAGAGGCTCACCTCCCGAGCCTTTGCGAAGGGGGGAAGGAAAGAGTGGTTGGGAGGGAGGGCGAAGACCCCCGAGCCAGACGCGCTCGCTCGCTAAAGCGCCTCCTGAGGAACGGAATGTCGACACTTATTTGGTGAAAAGCTTGCTTACGGTTTTGAGCAGGTGCACGCAAAAGCCACGGCACGCAAGGAGGAAAGGAGCCAAGGAAAAGGAGAGGCTATGAAGCAGGTTGGCCCTCAGTAAGAAACCTCCCCCTTCCAAACTGACATGTTTAAAGGTAGGCCTATCCTGGGCGTCTTTGTTGAGGAAGCCAGTCACTTTTGTCCCCCCCCCCGCCCCAGTGGGAATTACTTCCAGCCAGGGACAGCCCTAAGTAAGGCCATTTCTGCACAACAGGGCTGAGGCGCTTCTCGGACAGGATGGCAGGGGCTGGCGGGTCATGCTTCCGCACAACATTGTCGCCAGCCTGTTGCCAGCCTGTCCCTAAGAGTCACGCTGGCACAGTTTTCACAAAATGAAAAAAAAATCGTGTCACGGTTGTGCGGAAGCCAGGAAAGCGCACTGGCGACACTTCCTTCTGTAGCGCTCCAATGGAAAATGCCTGGCGGCACTGCAGAAGAAAGAGGTGGTGCCGTTGTGCTTCCTTCCACGTGGACCGAGAAGGGGTGGAGGGGAACATTGCTGACACGGTCCCTTCCAGACCAGGGAATGTGGAAGAGCAGCATTGTGTGGAAGTGGCCTAAATCTCAGTAATTGTACCATCTCCACCTCTGCACCAGCATTTCTGAAATTTACCTTTTTAGACTATAGCCCCAGGAATCCCCCAGCCAGCATGAACAACGGTACCTGCAATGTAAGCTTTACGATAAATAAATATTCAGTATGTATAAACTACTGAAGACTGATGTCCGATTAAGGAAGTTCTAATCTCATGTGGGAGCCAATATCGCCCATGAGGTTTAGAAAATCCAATGAGAAGCTTGACAATGGTGAGATTTCATTTCATCATTAGTAGTACCTGGGATGGTTGAAAGTACTTTAATTTCCTCCTCAATTTTTCTTTAAATTCATTTTTCTTTGGAGGACTTGGAATTCAAGTTCTCAAGTAGAAACAGAACAATGTTATCTTAACTAAAGAGTAACTAAGTAACTAAGTCTACATAAGTAATGATAGCGGGTGGAAGAAGCCATACATGCATTGGTTATATAGTAAGTAAGATGCTGGAGATTTAGGCTGGCATCTTCTTGATTAGTCCCATCTAGAATAAACCAGTTCAATCAATTGTTAAATAATAAGTCAACACATAGTAAATCCTGTTGATTCAATGGATCTACTCATTGAATCAATCAACACAAGGCTAGCAAAAGGAGTTAGACCATAGTCTGCTCCAAAGGTAGCAATGCAGGGATATGCATCCCTGGAAATAGTGTAACCATTGTTCCAGTGTGACAGCAAGTTCTGGCTGATGTATTTCTTCTTCTTCTTCTTCTTCTTCTTCTTTTTAAAGCATTTTAAATGTTAGTTCTGACCTTATGATTATTATTATTCTCAGTGTCCTTCTGAATATATGTCACAAGTCAATGCCTGCAATTTCATGTACTGAGCACACGAGTGGGAATTCAGTCCTGAGTCCTTATGCCCACTAGACAATTGTCACTGGCACACATTTCATTTTATTTATAACTCACTTTTTTCCCAAATGGGATTCAAGTCCCTTTGTCTCTGTAGGATTTTTGTTGCACAACCTTTGCTGCGATTACCTTCGGAAGATCCAGGAAACAGTTCTGAACATCCGTGGGGAAACAATATTCCCCTAGCACCATCTCTGTGGAAAGCCCTCCTGAGAGAAGACTGCACTGCTTTGCAGGTTTGCAAAAAGAATGTGAATAAGATCTCATTTCAGAAGGTCTTTCTACTGGATAGCTAAGCTTCATAAGATTTTGGGAGCGACATGGAATTGTATGATATCTTATGTCATATTTGTTATCTTCATTCATAGGGTCTATGCATTTTATTTTATTGATCCAAAAGTCTAAAAATATTGCCAAAAATGCAGACAAGTCGGGGATGAGATAGAGAGATCCTTCATTGTGGGACAGATGTCAAGGATGTGCCTTTACTGTGAAAACATTTTACCAAGATGATAATCTTGCAAGGGAGAAATCATGGTGAAATCTGTCTTAATAAATCTATCTCCTCTGTGTGTGTGTTTCTTTCTGTCTGCCTTCGTCATCACCCCAAGGCCATGAAACCTGGCTTCCAGGAACTTGACACTGATACTAAGGGGACACTGGAAGTGGATGTTTCAAAGATGTTCTGTTCTAAAAACAGATTAATTACTTTTAATTAATCTCTCTGTTGCCTGAAGTACCATCTTTAGACAGAAGATGGCCTTAATCTTCACTAAAGTAAGACTGAAAGATTCCTTTCTTCATTTAACTTCTGCATAGCTCCATGTGCTGCTTCCCTTTGCAGGGCCCAGAATTCTTTAACTCGATAAGAAATCAGTAAGAAAGAAAAGAAAAGAAAAAACCTGAAAGGCAGTTAGGGAAGAAAGAAGAGAGGGAAAGAACAAGAGTACTGAGGTGGTGGTAGTTCAAAAATATTTCTGACTTAGGCAAATATGGTACTTCTCCTAGTATATAAAATAATTGCTGAAATGTTATGCACTTTAAGGAAAGAAATAACAATTGTGCTTATAGGAAATGAGCCAGTGAGACCAATGTGCTCTCCAACAGATGAGACTTCATCAACATACCTTAGCATCTGTTCAGTAGGAACAGACAAATCTGTCAATCTCAGTGTCATAAAAGTTCTTATTTTTTTCCATCTTCAAGCTCCTTCCACCCAGCATTCTATGTGTGTTTGAGAGTGAGTGTTCACAAAGAAATTCATATACATTTTTGTGTGCATAAAGCCATACAGTTGGTTCATACAGGCATTCCATGTTTTACATGAACAGGCAGGATCAAAGAAGCATCTAGCAATTCTTCTCCGCACCCAAGTTGGATTCACAACGATTACGGAAGTGCCGAGACCTCAGGAGAACCACATAAATCTCAGTGCTGATGTCATCATTGTACATCCAGCTCTGGAGGAAGGGCTAAACAAACCTTTTCCAATGCTTCCCGCACACATCCCAGCACACAATACCCGTGAGAGAGAGCTTCAGGAATTTAAAGTAAGCTGGAGCAGGTGGCATATGGGTCAGCATATAGTAAGGCTTGAATACTGTGGGGATGTTGAATTGAGGCCAATTCAACATCCCCAAAATAGAAAATAAGAAAAAAAAATGGCTGGAAATCAGCCAAAACGGCAGCCAGATGGGACATCACTTTACTTCAGATGCACTGTAATGTGTTGTCAGGCAGGCTCAGTAAGGAAAAACGGTCCCTGCCTTATGCCGTATTTGATAACATCAGAATAAGGCTTATATGGTGTTTACATCAATGGGGTTAATGTCTGATCATAGAAGATACATTGTTTAACTTTGAAAAGTCCATTTGAGTTCAATCTAAATGTGTAAGACTTTTAAAACTGCCATTTTAGGTTATTTTATTGCACACATACCAACCCCCCCCTTTCCCCTATCAAATGGTTAGCAGTTAGTTTAAATGCTCACAAGTGGAATTGCTTTGAAGCAGAGATCTGAGGGGGCTAGTCATTTCACTTTCTGCAGTTTATTAGTTGATAAATTATAATAGCCATATTAAAAATAATAAAATTTAAAAGTGGAAATTAAAGCCTTAGTCTCAGCATATTAGAGTTCTGATATGTGTTTAATCATATCTATTTCACAGAGTATATTATCTCTATTTTTCAGCACATATAGTCTAGAACTAGTTAGAAATTTATACTTTAATGTAAATTGTAGCAATATTAAAGTTTCCAAAAATGTAAATTTTTTGCAAAGTTGAAAGGAATATGAGACTGAATCCAGAGTCATGCTGTATCTACATTTGAGATTTAAATGAGACTTCTAAAAGCTGTGATTCCTATTTTCAGAAAAGCATTTTTGTCATTTTTAAAAGTTCAAAGGAAAGAAACATGTTTTTTCCTTTTTAAAAATTCCCATTGGCTATATTACTCATCTCTAGAATCCACTTCATCTTTTGATGTTGCTATTGACCCTGTATTACTAAAGGCTAAATTACTAAAGGGTATAGTTTTTCCTAAAGGGAAACTTCACATGACAATTGAAACTTATTTAAGTATCATGTTCTTTTCTTCAGAATATCCAGGGAGGTGGGATATGGGGCAGGACGGGAGTCGTTGAGATAAACAGCCTCATTTAACATTGGATAGGTAAAAGCTAACATTTACATGTCTGTCTATTCTTCACATAAATCTTGACAGCCCATGGCTTTTGAAAAATGTAAGGGTTCATCTACTGCTATGTCAGCTATATTAACTGAAAACTCGTTTAATTCTGTGATCTAAACATGCTGCAAAATGCAAGTCATAGAATCAGAGAGTTGGAAGAGACCTCAAAGGCCATCGAGTCCAAACCCCTGTAATATACTGTCAAAGCACTCCTGACAGATGGTTGTCCAACCTCTTTAAAAAACTTCAAAGAGGGAGACTCCACCACACTCCAAGGCAACATATTCCCTTGTCTAACTGCTCAGGAAGTTTCCCTAAACATTAGGAAGAATCTCTTTTCCTATAATTTGAATCAATTGCTCTACGTCCTAGTCTCCATAGCAGCATACTCCATTTGACATACCTTCAAATATTTAAACATCACTATCATGTTACCTCTTAACTTCTCCTCTCCAGGCTAAACATACCCAGCTCCTCCTCATAGGACATGGTTTGTAGGACTTTTAATATTTTGGTTACTCTCCTCTGGACATGTTCAGGTTTGGTCAATATTCATTTTGAGTCATGATGCCCAGAACTGGACACAGTATTCCAAGTGAGCTCTGACCAAAGCATAAGAGAGTGGTACCATTACTTTGACCTAGAAACTATATTCCTATTGATACAGCTCAGAATCATATTGTCTTTCTTAAACTGTTGCATCACACTGTTGACTCATGTCTAGTTTATGGTATACTAAGACTCCTAGTTCTCTTTCACACATACTGTGGTCAAGCCAGTTGTCACTTATCCTATGTCATTTTTTTTCTGCCCAAGAACCTTAGCAGTACCCTACATTTTTCCCTGTTGAAATTCATTTTGTTAGTTTGGGCCCAGCTCTTCAATCTGTCAAGGTCATTTTGAATTTGGATCATATCCTCTAGGATATTAGTTACCCCTCCTCATTTGGTGTCATCTGAAAATTTGATGAGTATGCTTTCTATTCCATCATCCAAGTAATTGATAAAGATGTTTAATAGTGCTGGGCTCAGGACAGAACACTGTGGCATCTCACTAGTCACGTCTCTCCAAAATGAAGAAGAGCCATTGATGAGTATCCTTTGGATTCAGTTGATCAATCAATTGCAAATTCACCTAACAGAAGCATTGTCTAGCCCACATTTTACTAGCTTATTTGCAAGAGTAACATGGGGGGACTTGTCAAAGTCCTTACTTAAATCAAGATATGCTATACTCACAGCATTCTGTTCACCTACTAAGCTTGTCACTCCCCCCTCCCCCCATATATATTATTAGATTCGTCTGGCCTGATTTTTGATAAACCCATGTTGATTTTTAATGATCATGACATTCATTTCTAAATGTTTACAAACTGTCTGTTTAGTGATCTGCTCTGGAATCTTTCCTGATTTGGATGTCAGGCTAATTGAGCAGTTATGGTCTGAGTCCTCTCCTCCCCCCTCCCCTTTTTCAAGATGGGGACAAAGTTTGCCCTCCTTCAGTCTGCTAGGACTTCATCTGTTCTCTAGGAATTCTCAAAGATTATTGCCAGTGATTCTGAGATTCCTTCGGCAAGTTCTTTTAATACTCTTGCATGTAGTTTATCTGGCTTTAGAGACTGGAACTTGTTTAGAGTAGCCAGATATTCTTGTAGTGCCTCTTAACCTATACTGTCCTGTCTTTTCACCACTTCACCAATTGCTCCATCGTCATCAGGTTGAGCATTGTTTACTTTTTGAGGGCTGATGAAGGCAAATAAGGTGTTCAGTATTTTTGCTTTTTATCTGTCTTCTGTTAGCATTTCACCATTTTCTACATGTAGTAGCCCTACCATCTCCTTGTTCTTCCTTCTGTTATGGACATAACCAAAGCAGGCCTTATTGTTTTTAACCTCTCTAGAAAGCCTGAGCTCATTCTGCATTTTAGCTTTTCAGACTTTCTCCCTACATGTGCTGTCTGTTCATTTTAATTCCTTTTTGTTGATTTCCCCTTTTATACATTAATAGTAGGTATTTCTTGTAAATCTTAGCTCGGCTGAAAGTTCTTTAGACATACATCCTGGTTTCCTTAGACACCTCCCATTTTTCCTTCTCATTGGAACTATTGGAAAATATGCCTTCAATGTCTCACTTTTAAGAAACTCCCATCTATCGTGAACTCCCTTCTCTTTTAATATTCCTGACCATGGAATCACATCCAGTATTTCCCTAAATTTACTGAAATCAGTTTTCTTGAAGACTAGAATGCATGTCTGACTATGCTTGGCTTCCCCTCCCCACTGTATAGCAAAGTGCAGGAGAACATGGTCACTCCCACATAAGGATCCTACCACTTCCACCCTATTAACCAGGTCATCTTTGTTGGTTTATGATCAGATCTAAAATAGCTGATTGCCTCTTTCAATTTCTGGACAATGAAATTGTTTGCAAGGCTAGTGACAAATTTATTGGACCTTATATTTGACTTTGAGTTTAACTTCCAATAAAATATCAAGATAGTTCAACCCTCCCATTACCACTAAATGTTTCCTTTTTGAATGTTTGGTCATCTGTTCTAGGAATGTATCATTCAAATCTTCAGTCTGCTTGGAGTTCTATAGTAGACCCCCACAATGTTTCATTCCTCCTTATTCTCCCCCACCCCAGATACTCTCAACTGTGCTTCCAGGATTTAAGTCATGGATCTCTTCACAGGTGTAAACATCCTTGACATATAATGCTACTCCTCCTTCTTTCCTGTTTTGTCTGTTTCTCTGAAATACGTTATACCTCTCTATTGCTACATTCCAATCCTGAGACTCATCCCACCAGGTTCTCATGACTGGATTATAGTTATAGAGAGGTATAAACCACTCTAAACCACAGATGCTAGATAAGGACATGAGGGTTTAATAGACAGTGTGTATTTGTTGTTAGTATCCATTTTTAAAAAACATAAATATCAGCTCTGGGGAAGTCTAAGCATCTTGGGACAATGGAAGTTTCAATAATAAAGTAACAGTTCCTTCCACAATTCCAGCAGAGGAAAAAATATTCTAAAACATGTGTAGGTTAAAGATCTTCACCTCTGATTTAGATTAAATTGTAGTGTTGATTTGTTGTCCCAGACAGCAAGCTTATGTTGGAACGTCTCTCCTTTCTCCTTTAAAATGAAAATTTTTCATGCCATGTTACTGTACTGTGCCTTTCTATATTCTCTTTCCACAGTTTTTTGACTCTTGGGATGTGCCAAACATACATGCACTAATAAAAATTTAAAAATGACAGTATGAGAAATATTTCCTCTACAATATATTACATGAAAGACAAGAGACAAGTTGATACCCCAAGTTTGTCTTTTTTTTTAAACTTCTCTTCTTTTGTTTAAGTCCCTAGGAGGTTTTACCCATCAATTCAAAGGATTTTCTATTAAGCCCATGCAGCTAATAATATATTTGTCTTCCTCTTGGGAGAGTGGGCAAATAGATGAGCTACTTATCTGTAAAGCTGCATCAGGAATGGAAAATGTTCATAGCTCATATACATTGTGGAAATCTATGGTGTGCTAGAGGACACTCCCAATAGCCAGAGCCTTTATTGTATATTATTTGTCTATTGAAACTATGAATCCCTAGTCATATGTGATGCATGAATTTTCTCTGTGATAAGTTAGCTGTTCAAATCATCAAGAAATGCAGTTAGAAACCAAGACTGCAAGAGCAATCAATCTCCCCTGTTTTGTTGAAACTATTTAAATGAGTCCTGACTATGGTCATGAGAGATGCAAATGATGGGAGCTGTAGACCAACATATCTGAATGATACCAAGTTGTAGATCCTGAAGTAAAATATGAAAGTTCATGATAATAGAAAACAGGTGTACACATGCTCCCTTACTACTTAGGGAAGGACTTGTGAGAGAAGGACTTAAATCTAGCAGGTAGGAATGGAGAAATTTAACTGTTTCACCTTCCTCTTTATTTGGACTTTGTTCAAAATCAGATTATTTCTATCAAAAATATATCCAATTTGCAAGTTTTTGTAAATTCTTTAAAGTGAAGTGAAATGCAATTCTTCTGCATTTGGTCAAGTTAAAATCAACAGGTAGAGCCATAATACTGATGGGGAGGATCTTCCTTCTTATCATTGTGTGTCTTCAAGTCATTTTTAACTTATGTTGACCCTAAGATGAATGTATCACTGGGTTTTCTTGGCAATTTTTGTTCAGAAGGGGTTTGCCTTTGCCTTCCTCTGAGGCTAAGAGAATGTGACTTGCTCCTGGTATGTTTCCATGACTTAGGGGATTCAAACCATAGTCTCAAATGCCCAGACTACTGCAGAAAATTACTGTACCTGCCTCCTACATAGGATGAGATGATACCCTCTCAGGGTAGAGAGGAGAGTAGGTAACAATTACTCAACAAGGGTAACATGGTAGAATGCACAATACTTAAACTCAGATTTAAGTTTTTACCCTTGATCCAAATGGACAAATTTATAAGTTTTGGGTTCTCCCATATTGGAAGGTGTTTTGCTTTGTTTTTAACTGCAGGTTCTTTCCTGCTTCAATATGAAGTTTATTTTTTTACAATTCTGGTGTATTCTTATTTTTAAAAAGAAATGAAAAATTCACCCATCCCTACCAGTAATTTGCCTCCACACCAGATGCAACTGTTTGGGGACAATAACTCTACTGTTTCCTGTTGTTCTCAGTCCTAATCTATGCCCTGTCTTACAATCATCAAATTTACTGACAGAGTCTTTCTCTCCAGTTTTGATCTGTGTCTTCCTAACAGTTGATCAGCTCAATGAAGGCTTCTGTTATCTGGGCTAAAATCCACTCTGCTAAAAGGTATTCATAGCTAAATTCGTACTGCATTTACAAGTGCTGTACAGCATTTTTCTTGCCATTTTTGCATGACATTACCTTGTTTCCTCCATTAAACTTACAATAATTAGGGTAAAAAACTGTTGTCCATGACACTTATATCCAGAGCTATGCAGAGTAGTTGAAAACTTCACACATATGACTTGGAAGCTACATGTGTTTCTTGGGCCATATCTCATCAGCCCTTAAATCAGACAATTAAACCCAAATTTTAGATATCATCTGGTTCAGAACACAAAATTATTTCCTGGAAAGAGACCACTAAAATGCTGTTAGCTTAATTTTATTCAAAAAACAAAACAGACTTTCTCTGTTGTGCTTTGTCCTGTCCAGCTTGATTAACAAGTGTCTCAAGTCTCAATACAAGCAACAGTTTGGAATATAAGAGAGGTTTTGTTTTCCCTCCCCCAAAAAGGAGACAGATTGCTTCACTGCAGTCTGAGGATCAGTGGAAAATATTCTAGTGGGCATCTGTGTATCTACTGAAACTGGTACTGATTTTTGTGGACATAATTTCTCATAGCAGGGGAAAAATTAAGATGCACTATGCTTTCAGACCCCAAGTCCTCCCTTTACCCTGACACTTTTTTCTTCCTGCATAGAGATTCTCTCACATATTACAGTACTTATGAAAAATATCATTTGTGCATTGTACCTTACAGTTTAAAGAAACTAGCAGGACAACAAAACTGATGATTAAAAGAAAAAAAATGCCTGAATATAGCTACCGTTACCTGGCATTAGGTCAATATCAGTGCTGCTTGAATGTTTTGACTGTGAAGTGTACTCTGTGAAAATACTTTCCTACGTTTTGAGCCATTGTGGGATGAAGTATCAAGTTACTCATTCTGCAATGCCACTTGTTCTAGGTGCATAACAGCATCCAAAGAGGGTTTCCACAAGACGTTCCATCATCTTCACCATGGATCCTCTCTGGGAGTGCAATTAGGTATGTTCTAGATGCCTTTGAGCACAAGAGGAAGGAGTGCTAGGGTAGAAAGAGCAGCCTGGAATATATGTTTTGATCCCAGTGCTTAAATAACTCTGCCTTGAATATTATATTCCATCCACACATCTGTAGAAGTGAACTGAAATCCATGAAAGCTCAAGCTAAAACAAATCAGTGAGTCTTAAAAGTGCTATTAGGTTATCTCCCCCTCCATTTTGTATTGAAACAGACTCACAGGGCTCTGAAACTTTTTCAAAAGTTGTCTTTCCTTTTTAAAAAAATATCCTGCATCATCATCATTATTTTCCTGGCAAAGCTCAGAAGCATAAAGTTAATCTGTGAGAAGTTGTCCTTGTAAGTGATATGTTTGGGAGGCACTGACATGCTGTTTCTTTCTTGCAATACTTTTAAGCAACTTATCTAGAAAGACTAGCAAGTACTCTAATTATGTTTTTCAGTATATATACAGAGTTTTGGAGCTTGCTAACAATGTGTAGCTCATTCTGTTAACCTGCCAAAGAAGAATGCATGAAATTCTTTGTTCATTGCTAGGTGTTCAAGGGCAGTTCAAGACAGAATGAGAATTTCTGCTAAAGATGAAATTCCACGTGGAATAGCAAACCTGGATCTGAATATGCATTCCATTCTGTAAATAAGACAATACTTGGATCTCAGTAGGAATTATGTCTTGTAAATAAGGAATGACTTTCATCCTGTTCAGGTGCTAGTGCCTAAATGTGGGGAAGTACATCAGTACAGCCTCCAGTCACCTGACATTACTGTATTGAGTGAAAGAGATTATTTGCATGCTGAGCTGGACCTCTGCTTTAGCTTTCCCCCCTCTCTCAGTATATGACTGATGGGTATAAAGATGATGGGGGCAGTGGATGAGGCTGCCATGTATAGCCCCATTCCTCCCTCTGTTGATTCAGCAAATAATAATCGTTGAAGTTTCTTCTCCTATGATAAACACTGGGATGCAACAGAAAATCATGGTCCTGTATTGAATGTCCTCTTCTTTCTCTATAGTAGCTTGTACAACTGACCCATAATTACAGCCCATCAGTTGCAGCCATTTAAGCTGCATGAACAGGTTAGAGACTTGTGCCAGTGGAAAGATGGGATGGAAAGATGAAATAAATAATTATGGAGAAAATGAGCAGCATAATAATTTGCAGGTAATTTGGAAAGTTTAGCTCTGTCCCAGGCCACATAGGAGGTTGAAACATATGCATACACACACACACACACACCCACACACACACACATACTTAAAATAATAACAGTATCTAGCAAAAGTGCTTACTTTTTGGTTTGAATGAGTCTCTGCTTTATAAGGAGTTTATAACAACACAATGCAATTGCATTTCTGTTCCTATTAATTGCACCCAGTAACAAGCATTTATAAGTAAATTATAAGAAATAAACACAGTTTCTTTCAAAAATGTGATTGTTATTGTACAGCAACAATGTATTGTCTTAGTAACTATCGCAACAGTGAAAAAAGAACCAAGGATTTACAGTCCATGAAGCAATAGTTCACTGAACAGCTCTTATCTCATGAAGAAAAATACTCCATCAGTGAATTAATCCAACAGAATACTGTAGCTGTTCACTGCACTGAGTTACAACAAAATGCATCTGATTTTTTTGTGCAGCATTGGTAGAAAAGAAAAATTCCCTCCAAAATGCAGTCCTAATAAAATCTGTAACGGTGACATCTGTGATTCCATGGAACTCTTCACAAACACTCCCACACCCCAACTGTAGTTCAACCAGATGCCATATATAAGATTTCTCTCTCTCTCTCTCTCTGTCTCTGACACACATGGACTTTATTTATTGGAATGGAATCCTGCTTTTTGCCTGTAAATAGGACCCAGGTTAGGTGACCATAAGTCATTATTCTAACCTGCAGCTGGGCATGTTTTGTGCAATAGGAAACCAATTCTATCATTGGAAAAGGTTTTTGTGAAAGTGGCAATATAGGCCTTTATTAGGAACCAGGTTAAAACAATAAATGAGAAAGGGTAAGGACATAGTGCCAGGCAGTGGTCAGGCAGAGGCAGGGGAGCTGGTTAGAGCTGCAGGGCTTTAATACAGTCTTAACAGAAATAAACACAGGCTGTTAAAGTACATGGGGCAGGTTACTTCACTAAGGCGAACAGGAGGACTGGTTTCAGGCGAGGGCAGGAACAAGACACAGACAGCAGGACCACAGTTGACCCACAGCTGTTGCTCCATGCCTTCCACAGCCCGGCGCCTGCCTCAAATAGCCCTCCAAGCCAGGCACCGACCAATCAGGCATGGCCATGTGGCTGAGGGCCGACCAATCAGGCGTGACCATGTGGCTGAGGGCCGACCAATCAGGCGTGGCCATGTGGCTGAGGGCTCGCAGCTGGACTGTGCCTCACAGCTGCAAGCTCTCTGCCCGTTGGGCCCATGCCCCTGACACATAGGTAGTTAAAATAATTGCTGTTGCCTGTCAGCCTTCATAACCTTATAGTTTGTTGTTCATAGAACCATGGTGGGGAGGGACTACAAACATCATTTATTCCAACTCCCTTTGCTGAAGGAATGCATAACTAAAGTGCTCTGGAGAGATGGCTGTCCAATCTTCATTTAAAAAGCTCCAGACAAGGAGAATCTACCACTTTAAGAAAGAGTCTTTTCCACTGCTGAAGAACTCGTACTATAAAGTTTTTTGGCTTTTTAAAAACCTTTAGCTAAAATCTCTTTTCTTGTAATTTGAATCCATTGGTTCAAGTTTTAGTCTCTGGAGCAAAAGGAAACAAGCTTACTCTATCTGCTACATGAAATCCCTTTATTTATTTAAATATAATTATCATATCACCTCTGTATCTTTCCTTCTCAAAGCTAAACATATTGAGCTCCCTAAGCTGTTCCATACAGGCCTTGATTTCCAGACCTTTAATCATCTTGGTCACTGTCTTCTGGACAAGTTCCAGAGACACGTTTCCAAGGAATATATTATGTATTTCCAAGTCAACCCTGACTTATGGTGATTTGCTTGGCAAAATTTGTGCACAGAAGGGTTGCCATTCCATTCCTTTTAGGTTAAGAGAGTGTGACTTGCCCAAGGCCGTGTCGTGTAGGTTTCCATGGATGAACATAGATTCCATTGTGGAATCCCAGAGTCCTAGTTCAGTGCTTTACTATATTAGTTTATATTAGTAATGTCTTATCTGAATCAACTTGTTAGCTGCTCCCCTATAACTAACTAATGCAAGCATAAACATACCTTGGATCCAACTGTGTTCTGCAAATATTGCTAACTCAATGTAGCTCCCCTTTTGATTTCAAAGGGATTTCATTGTGATATGGTTCACTGGCACCTAGAAAGTCCTGTGTTTTATCTCCAAACTTTGAAAGGACTTTCATCATGACACACATTTTGTCATTTCTGGTTTGCTCCAGAGTGCCAATGTATCTTCCATCAGTGTTTCATTCAGCTTGTCTCTATCATTTTCTATGATGCACTGAATGTGAATGCAAAATAAGAAATGATGCCGGGCAGACTGGGGAGAAATGACTCCTTAGTATTGCCCCTCTGGCTTCTTGTGCCTAATAATAGCAATTAAAAAAATTAGTATAGAGTAAACCCTGGTAAGAATGAATAGAAAACCAACTGAAACAAATTAAGTTTCCATTAAAACACCATTGTTAAAAATATCAAATAAAAAAAATACAGCAACCTCTTGGTTAAAATCCCATTCTGCAGCAGGTAGTTATTTGTCGAGCTGCCAGTCATTTGTCAAGAACATGGCTGCATGAAAAGGTTTTCCCTGCTTGTAGAAAGACAGCAGGGGTGCAATCATCCATTCTTCCTTGGGCAGGAGAATCAAAATCTGAGAACAGCCAATGGGAGAGAAACTCCTGAGTTTATATGAGACACTCCACTCTAAGGGTGGCAGGTTTGATAAAAGGGCCTCCACCAAAGATCTCAAAACTCAGAGAGGCTCATATTTGACAGTATCAGGTCTCCTGATATTGTCATATCTCCATCAACACACACATACATACCTATGAAAAAATAAAGGCAGGAGAGTCTTTTACACCTGTTGTCTGGTTGAACTATATTTGTGAGGCAGACTAGCCTGTTTAGAGAGAGGCCTCAGAGGCCCCTCCTTAAACTGCAAACCCCAGGATTCCATAGGATGTTGAAAGTGGAAGAACAGCGCTATAACAGGCTGGTATGGAAATATGTCAGAATAATAAAAAATGGAGGGGGGAAAGAACTTTTCAAATGGATATTAGATAAGATAAACTGCCATTCTCAGAGCACTTTCGCAAAAGTCTTATGGCAGCACCACATTTCTCTGCTTCTGGAAATATCTGCTTGAGCATTTGCTGTCACTCATGAGAAAAGATTTCAAATGACAAAGGCATTTCTCCTAACGACTTGCATCTTCTTATTTCAATTGCCTAATCTGTTTGAAAGTGTTCTAAATTGTTCTAAATTGTTTGAAGTGTTTGAATGGTTTCATTTTGTTTTAAAGTTATTTCACTCATTACACCCTGGAATCTTCTTGTAACTTATAAATGATTTATAAATGTTTTATTAAATAAGTTTATACATTTATAAATGAATAGATTATCCTAAAATAAAGTTAAGAAAAAAATATTTTCCTCTCTTCATAAACTCAACATGTTCCACAGTCATTGAGCCACAAAGATGGTCTCAATGTTCTCCAGTGGTCTGAAATGTAACCACAAACATTTAGCCAAGTTTTGATAAGTTACAGAAATGTGACAAATTACAGAAATGTGAGGCACTGTTTTATGAGGTGATACTAAGTTGGTTGATCTCAGACTTTCAGCTAGTTATATAAAATCTAGATTATGGGTTATTCCTCTTTCTTCTCTCAGTGGAGGACTCTACAGACCAGGAAAACAATAGATGAGGATAAGACAGTGGATTTTTAAAAAAGAAGAATAAAAAAAACTGGCCACAACTTCATATTGGCTTCAGATTGCATGGCATTTATCATGGCTCAGGGAAGTCACCAGATCTCTGACATTGCTGATTTACACCATCACTGAGTCTTTTGATGGGAAAATGTCAAGAGATGAATAGGAGACTTGGCTTATCATGATCTAGCCAAATAAAGTTTTGTGATACCATAGACCATCATTGCCATATTGTGTGGGAGGCAGGAAGCCTAGTCAGCTATCTAGGCATGTCAGTTAGGCTTGGTGTCTACCAAGGTCTCTAAAAACATTCTTCATTGGAGCAAACCATCCACATTGAGAAGGAGTAAAGTGGAGCCCATGGGCCACATGCAACCACAGGGGGCTCCCTTGGGACCTCCCTTGCGAGCCCTAGGAGGAAAATGGATATTTTCTAGTGGCCATGGGGGAATTTTGACACATTTTTCCCTTTTTCTAAAACAAATATTCCACTCATTTCCTAATATTTAAAGGGAGCAGGAGCTCTCTTGGGTCTAAAATGGGAACACCGTGGTAAAAGACCCAAACCTCCTAGAGGGCATTTTGAGGCAAAATTTGATCTCTTTTTCCTGGGGGCTGACGTGGCCCCCCAGCTTCCCACAATTGCTCACCCTGATCTACATGAAATACTGCTATACATCAGTGCAGGGATAGAAAATATTCACTAACTTTCATTTCCTGCCCCCCCACAAAATTCTATAACCTACTCAGGAACAATAAGATAGAATTGAAAAACTGTACAGTTTTCATTTTCACTTAATATTCACACATTACTCTTAACATTAGTATTTATACTTTATTAAGTGCATTATCAAATTATTCTGCATATAAATATTGTGAGATTGTTTGTTTGAAAACTGTGGGGGATGTTCCTGCTAACCCCTCCCATATTTTTTTAATCAAAAACACTCTTTCTAGAAAGACGTTTGAGATTTTTCTGCAAAAATCATGCCCTTTTGTACAAAAGCCACATATTTTGCACAACCTTTCATGTATATTCCTGCAGTGTGCTCCATACTTTATTTTTTTGCACAAAACCACAATTTTCATACAAAACCCACTCCATTTTCAGAAATACATGGAAATGTGCAAAAAATAATTCATTCATGCTTATGAGAATGATATTGTCAAAGATTTTTTTCCCACTCCAGAGTCTTTTAATAAGAGAGAATGCAAAATTTCTGGTGTGGTAGGACTGTTGTGAATGTGTGTAAAATTCTTTCAAAGATTTTTCATTAAGTAGGTAACAAATGCCAAGTGAAGAACACCGCACAGAGCATATGAGGAGGACAGAAGATGAAAACTCTGTTGACTTATTGAGACATCCTTTCCTAGGATAAAGAAATTTGTGAGTATTCTTGTCTGCCTTAATTAATGCCTACAGCTTCTGGACACCAACCATCATTCATTTGTATACAGTAATTGCCAATACTGTTCTGAAATGCAAATCACCTTGTATTTTAGAGGTGAGAAAAAATATGATTTTTATGCCATATACCTCTACACTAAAAAGGTTCTTCCTTCTTTTGCAAACTGGCCAGCTTCATTCAAATATCATAGAACATCCAAGATAACATTCTAATTCAATTATAACATCAGGTTCTAGATCTTCTTCAGTGACTACAAATGTGAACAGGTCTTTCAGTGTCTCTGCAATCAAATATAACACATAAGCCTACTGAACCAAAATAAAAGAATAATAATTCTTAATAGATGTTTTGTGACAGTACTACACTGTCAAAGTCTCTAGCAGTTAAATCCTCTACATATCTACTCAGAGATTAGTGTCACTGCAGAGGACAGGACTGGAGATAGAACCAACAGAAACTGGTTCTTTTGTGGCTTTGTCAACCATCATGCCTTTCACTCTCTCTAACCCCAATGGGAACCACATGCCACTCATTGTTTTGTCTATCATTTACTTGGGGCTGTATAAGTGATATGGAGTTCCTTACAACCCCTATCCATTAAAATACTTGTGGTCCTACTAGGAATGTAAAAAACCTACTTGGATGTAAAGAATTTTCACTACATTCCTAAATTTATTTAGGTTATCTGAACTAAATAAGACACCCCAATGAGTAATATTCATTGTCTCCAGGCAAGAATGAGACAGAGCCCTCCTTTTTTTTTGTCCTCCTCAAGATCTCCATACACATTCATTTCACTTCTGTGAATGTATATTTTAAAATTCATTCTAATTTTCTTGTTAAGAACATCACGAAATATCTCACTCTCTTGCAGGACTAGGTAAAGCCTTTGGCAGTTTAAATCCAACTTAAATTTTGGAGTGTGTTCAAGCACTGGTCTTGTAAAATGTTTGCAGGAAGACCTCTACATGGGACACAACTATCCAAATTTGGTAAAAAAAAAAATTAGAGAATGGCACCCACATTTACATGACTACTGGATGTACTGTATTAGCTGAAGCCACATGGAATAGCTGGAATTTAATTCCAAAGTATTGTTTTTAGAGAAGATTAAAATTTGGTACTTCAATGTATTTTTTGGAAATATGGTCAGCATATATGAATCTATATGCCTAGCCCTTATTCATGTCCTATACATGTTCTTCCTTAGATTTTGCTGTCTTTTTCTTTTCTTTTTTGTATTCATACCTTAAAAATCCATTTAAAAAAAAGATTACACATGGAAACCATATTAGGAACATGTTTCATCGTGAATCATCAGCATTCACTAAGTATCTACACAGCAGATAGCTTGGGATGGAAGATGGTGAAAATGTGGCTACAAAAAGCTACAAAAGATTCAGGATTATTTTTCTCAAAAATAGGTACGTTCAAATGAGATGTCATAGTTCAAAGAAAATGGGTAGTGGGAATGGGAGAGAAAGGACAAGAGGATAAAAGCAGACAAAGTTATCAGAATGATGTATGCTGTATTTCCAACTGAGACATTTTACTTGACACTTCTGCTGCTTCATGTTTCGAATGGAAAATCATTTCAACATTTGAGAACTGTGGAGGGTCAAATGCGTGAAACATTTAACGACTCAGCTATAAAGATAAGACTTTTGACACAAGCCACTTGGGAAAGGCAATTGTAGAAGTAGAATTTTTCAGAACGCAATTTCTATTTAAGCAGAGGTTTCCATGCATCTATGTGTTTGAACATCAAATGCAATTTAATCATAAAGAAAAATTCAAACTAGGAACAATTACAGTTTGTAGATAGCTATATATAATAATCTGATATATATGATAACATTGAACAAATTAATCAGTGAGGAAGGCAAGACAAGTATTATAATCTGATTTTATATATTTTTAAAAAAGCAATACACTCCTGGAGCATCTAGGTAATGTCACTGCAATCAACTGCATGAAGAACTTCTCCAATTATTTTTAATTGCTCTGTATTTGTCTGTACTTTCATAGCATAGGTCAACCTCTTGCAATATTTCCTCCTCTTACAGTTGGATAGAATATTGTAATATACCCTAGGGTGTGCAGTGTTAGTTGTTGTTGGAAAAAAATACATTTCTTAGGGTCTATTCCAAGGTCTGGTGTTGTACCACATCACAGAACTTTTTTTTATTACACATTTTTCTCCTCTAACAAACATTGATAAGGCTCAGAAACAGGTAGCATGGCCAAGATATGACTCTACAAGGCAGAGATGAAGACTGAGCACCAAATATGTAATTTTTCCTCCTGGAAAGCGTAATGAAATAGCCATTTTTTTGCAGAATGAAAGCTGCTGATTCTCACAGATACTCACTCTCACATACATGCACACATGTGTACATAGCTGAAACACACTAACTTCATAAAACAATTAAAAAGGCAGAATATACACAGAAAGAGATGGCAAATACGCATACAGACACATGCATATATGCCTAATAAACTGAGGCAAAGAATACATCACATCAAAACAAACCAACAAAAACAGCTGCTTGCATCAATAAACAAACAAAAATCCAAAACTAAAGCCTGTAAAACACAATAAAAAAGGGAGGCAAACCAACAATATGAAAAACCAAACAACATTTACAAATAGTCTATATAACCTGATGTTTAACTACAGTACTAATTGTTTCTTGGAGAAGCTAAGCAAACACACAGACAACTTGTGTTTGTATATACTCAGAAGGGAACTGCAATAGATCCAATAACTGAATCCTAAATTCTTTCTTCATTTATCATAACCTTGGTGTCATATTCCTGCCCCCACCTCAGAAACCATTTTGGAGAGTCTGGGAAGCTGTAGAGCAACAGGAGTAGGCAACTTCCAGAATTTCCAAAATTCAGAGCTGCAGCTGCCGCCACCACCTTGCATTTGAAAACAAGGTACACAGATGTTTGGGCATGTTGTAAAACTGAATTCTGCTTCTGGGAGGTTTCCTGGACTGCACTAAGGCTTTTTAGAAAAGTAAACATTTTCTTTTAAAGAAATGAAATCTTCTTTTAAAGAAAAAGTCGTCCCCCACCTTGCAACAAAATTTGATGCCACAACAACAAATCTGATGGTGGAAGATAGCAGAAAGGGCCAAGAATGAATAGAGATTCAAGTGCAGCATACTGTCCATTGTTTGTGTTGAGGGAAGTAGAGATTTTTTAAAAAACAAGAAAGGAAAGAAAACTGCTATATGGATGTGAAATACCCTTTTCTCCTCCATGAAACAAAAGCTTGGATACTTGATTTACTCCAGAGAAAGTGTCAATTGAACTACTGTAGCCCAATTAATACATACTGAAAGGAAATACATTATTTACAGTTTAGGAGCTAAGCTCCTGAAATAACATTCTGTTGTGTCTAAGAGTGCTTAAATCATTTGTAAAATACAGGTGTAAGAATTAAGATAAGAGAGTGAAAGCTATTAAAAAACAACACACTATCTTGACTTTGAAGTCTGTTGGATATGAAAAGTTTAGCAGAGATCTAAGAAAAACCTGACAAGAAGTTGAACTTTAAGGATATCTCAGAAATTTGGGAAGAATAAAGTATACATATATAAAAACTACTGTGGAAAATGTAGCATTACTATTTTAAAATTTGGAAAAATATTAACTATTTGCAACTGTATAAAAGCAAAATATGACATTTAATGGGAAATAATAATGGAAAGCCAGAAGGAAATTCATTGGATCAAAAAAAAAAAAAAAGCCTCACACAGGTAAAGGACACTGCCATCAGTAGGTGACTTCGAATTTAGGAGAACTTTTCTGTTGGCTGCAAGGGAGAGGAAGTGATCTTTGGTAATAGCTCTTCTTCCCCTAATCCCCTATAAGCCCGATTCAGGAATTCAGAAAGATGTTAACCTGAATGCATGAGCAGAAGGAACAGTGATTCTCACCCTCCTTTGCTGTCACTCTAAAAAAGTAGTCTGAAGAGGAGATCCATAGAAGTTCTCCATGTTCTCCTGAAAAAAGGACTTTCCAATTGTGTGGATAGTCTCTGTGTAAAATGGAAACACTCCTTTGGAGAATATCACTCTCCATGTAAAGAGAGTCACAAGTGAGGATAGTTTTGCTCCCTCTGCTCACATGTTTATTTTCACCCTCCCTACAGCTTATTATGGGTTATGTTGTAGCATCCTTCAAAAAACGTCTTCTGCAGGGAAGTGGGCTTCCAGAACTGTGGCAGCGGAAGCTATAAAAGCCAGGGATACTGGAACAAACAACATTTCCTCCCACATCTTTCTGTCAATAGGGATGCTCTGAGCAGAACACTCAGGGAGGTTCCCATGGACAGAATAAAATTTTAGGCAGAACTCAGTTACGCTGGTTGTAATTGTTTAGAGAAAGAAATTAGTTAAATCCAGGGTCTACTTGCACAACACAATTACAGCCCTATTATTTCATTGTATCTATGGAATGCTGGAATTTGGAGTTTAGGATAGGCATTTGCATTCCTCTCCTTGAGTGCTCGACAGCCTCAACAAATTACAAACCTCTGGATTCATCAGGATGGAACTCTTGCAGCTACAGTGGAATAATAATGTTTTATTTGTGCAATCTGAATACATTGTATCTATATAGAGCAATGGTTCTTAACCTAGGATCCATGGAGCCGGGGAGTCCATGGAACTATCAGAGTGGGTCCATATAGTGTTGCCATTCATCGTGGAAAATGGGGAGAATCCCAGATTTAAGGAACTAAAAATGTCTTAGCCATTTTGCAGCATGTCCCAGATTCCTCAAAGACAGTAGCGAGTGATAGCAGTGACAACAGCACGCTGGCAGGCATCTCATCCTAAACTGGAGGCTTCAGACACCAGAGAGCCCAGAAGGCAGGAAATCAAGAGGACAGCATAGAAGATGACGGAAGACACCCAGCCCAAGACGAGTATATTGATTGTGGCAATGCTACTTGAGCCCAGCTTCACTTCCAAGGAAGTCCCTTTACTCTAGTGGCTGCTTGGAAGAGAAGTGGCAAGGGGGTCTCAGTGCTTCTTTGGGGGAAAGTGCAAAAAAACACCATTTCCCTCTGAAGGAGCACCAAGAGTAGAGGGAGTAGGTGCTTTCAAAAGAAGCAACAACCGTCTCTAGTCTCTTGGTGCTCCTTCAGAAGGAAACAGCATTTCTTTTACACTATCCCTCAAAGCAGCACTGATACCTTTACTTTCCAGGCACAGCTTTGGGGGAAAGGGCAAAAGAAAATATACTTTAGGCCTGCCTCCCATACATAACTTTCCTTTAGGAAATTCCAGTTTCTTCTACTCTGCTAGCACTAGAAGGATGTCAGCATGCTGCCCCACAGACCATTAACAAGCCTCCTTTCCTTTGCATTGTCTAATGGAAGAATAAGGGATAAGCGTGAGCAACTGATGAGCAACTTTAACAAGTATTCAAATACTTAAATAAATAATTGAATATTTATATTTAAATATCTAAATCTTGAGTTAAATCTTGGGAACTCTTGGCAACAAATTATATTTACAAGGGTTCCTGGGAAAGAGAAGGTTAAGAACCACTGATATAGAGTAAATCCACATTCACGTAGTTACCTGGTGGCATTTGTTACCCTGTTTACTGGGAGTCCCGTGAGAGGCACCGAAATGTGCTCTCCAAAATATCAAAAGGTGGGGAAATTAGCAAAGAGCATAAGTTGGCAATGCGAGAGGCAGGGCAACACAGCGGAATCTTTTACCCAATGTCTACAGGGTCAGGCCAAGCCAAGGAGCACACCAAGTTATAAGAATAATTGTGATCTTTATTAAAATACAATCATACAGTGTATGCAGCACACTCACACAGATAACTATAGAAATAAAGGTTGGAGTGGAATAGAGGGATCTTTGAGAGGGATTGTTGATTTGGGTGATACTATACCTGTCCTGAAGTCCTGGGTGGATCACTGTGACAGTTCGAAGGTACGTAGTCTCAGTACATGGGACTGAGGGGAAGGCTCACCAGGCAAAGTGGCAGCAAGATGGGATGGAAATCAGGAGCGATCCAAATAAGCTCTCAAAGTCAGGGGTTTTTATAGGGAAAATATGACCGTAAGCTAGTCCGTACTTAGGGAAGAACAATGAGTTTCTGGGCTAGAGACAAAGCCTCCGAAAGGTCAGAATTTAGCACGATTGAGTTAGGTCCAAATTGACAATGGAATAGCCAGTATGCAGATGTGCAGTGCTTGACAGTTGAATGTTCAGCTTGTCAAGTTGCCTGCTCGGGGCAGGGAGTTCTTTGTAAGTAGCGTGCATATATAATGAGGGTACTTGCCTTTGAGGTCTCCTAAAGTGGTGAGACGGCTATTTCTGGCTTGCCTGTATTGTTTGGAATATTACAGCAATTAAGGGCCGAGCCTGACTGCGGGCTTGTCCAGTGGACCTCACAGACACGTGGAGAGGAATGGTAGAAGAAAGCCAAATTATTGATATCAAAATGATATCTGACATCCCCCAAATACGGGCTAGAAAACGGCAGTAACACACTACACCACCATTCTGCTAAATATTGGCATTGTGCAACTGATTGTCATTTTATTTTCCCATTGTGAAATGGGGAACACACGTTTGTTTGTTTGTTTGTTTGGCATTCCCAGTAAATAAAGTGGTACACTGAATATTTTGATGAATTGTTGTGTACCATTCAAAAATGTTCAGCAAGATGGAATCAATAGCAGGAATCCTACTGATTAGTCACAACGAGAATTGTTTGTGAGTCTGCACACAGATAAATTCAACTGATTCAGTGGATCTACTCCAGTTGGGATTAACAATAGGGTTCTAGTCCATGAAAAATGGTTTTACTTGTGGATATTGTGTTTAAGCACCAAGTAAACAAATATGTTACCATACCTTTTATACATACCCATACTGCGTGATGTGTTATTTTCATCACTGGACTTATTTATGGCTGAAAAACATGGTTGAAGGCACACTGACCAAAAAGCAGATTGCCAGGTCAAGCTGACCTAGGTCACAACTTCAGGTCACAAGTTCAGAGAGGATTAGGCGAGAAAACCTGACACTAATGGATTTATGCTAATCCTTTCAATACTCCAGGCTCTTTGTGTTTCCAAATACAGTGAAAGACAAACTGCCCAGATTGGTGAGCAATCAGAGTCCATCCCTTGACCCTGCCCTACAGAGATCTTCGCTATACCCCATACCTGTCTAAACATTAAAGGATTGTCATGACTCCCATGAATGTTTTGTCACTCCAGAGTTAAGACAGTCAGCCCATTCCAGAATCCTTTGTCAGTTCTATGAGAAAGCCTTTACGGCAGTGTTCACCCCCCCCCATGAGGGTATGAAATAGGGTATACCTAGAAACAGAGTAACCCTAGCTTCAACTCCAGCCACTTGTAGTTCATTGGGCGTATTACACTGCATGTGGTATCTCAAACTGCTGTGCCTCCATGCTTCAGAAGTTGTCTGAGCCACTTTGCTGCTACTTTTTCTTCAGGACTGGTAACTATCACACTTTCTATCCAATATCTTTCTCTATACAGTCTTTCTTGCCTCACTTTTCAATAGTCTTGTATGGTTATTGAGAGTGTTTGATTTCTTGTGTATTTGTCAATGTTGCATTATGTGGATGCATAATGGACTCCTTGCTCCACAAATTTCTCACAGCTCTTGTGTGTGTGTGTGTGAGAACGCAAACTGTTACAAACCTGTTGTTATGGCTAGCCAGTTCCATGGGAAACTTTTCCTCAGCGTTATCAGCTTGTCCGGAACTGGCACACAGCTGCGCCATCATATGTGTTTTTGCTACATGACATGTTATGGCTATGAACTTGTTATTCACGCTTGTTGTCGTGAGGTGAAGGTGCCTAAAGCATGTTTACTGCATATCATATAAACCCCATGCCTTGTGTAAAACTCTCTCTGTTCTTTTCCCTTTGCACTCTGTTGCTGATCTGCCATGATGGTCGGCAGAATAGATTTTGCTTCTGTAACTTAGGCTGTTTTGAAATTCTTTTTTACTAATAAACGTAGTCAATCTGCTAGTATGACCTCAGCAGTGTTTTGTTACTTGCTACGTGAAGCAGACATGAAGTCTAAAGCAAGCAGGAGTTTTTATTTCTTTTTATCAGCAGGAGTTTCTCGACTCCTGTTTTGCAACATGGTAGCAGAGGATGGTTGCGAGCCATCGACCTTGTTCTGAGTCCTGCTTTAAGTTATGCCTGCTGAGGAGTGTTTTTGAATAAGTTTTTAGCTGGTTCTACCATGGCTCAACCAGTGCCTGGGGGTTTGCCCCTTGTGAAGCTCAACGGGTCAAACTACCTTGCATGGTCAGCGAGAATGGAAAAATATCTGCAGGCCGAGGGTCTGTGGGGAGCGTTTACTGATCCTGTTTCATTGCAAGGTACAGCAGCTCAGATTGAGGCAGCAACTAGACGAGCCATGTCTATGCTCTTTCTGGCTGTGGAAGATGACCAGCTCACGCACATCAGGGACCTTAATACTCCACGTCAAGGATGGGTCAAACTACGAGATATACATCTCAGTGAATCTGGAGCAGCAAAGTATGCTTTGTCTCATAGACTTTACAATACCAAATGGACCCCAGGCACCTCGATGAGGGAGCATTTGACAGTTTTTTCAGAGCTGTTTTCATCACTCCGAGAGAGAGGCAAGGTTTTGCCTGAGAGTGACAGGGTATTCTGTATTTTAAATTCCCTTGATGCTTCCTGGGAACTAGTCGTTTCTTCACTCCAGTCCGTGCCAGAAAGGGATTTGACTGTCTCCATGGTTTCTGCCCGGCTGATGGAGGAAGAAGACAAGCGAGCCAGGAATGCGGCACCTCCCACACAGGCTTCAGCGGCAGAAGTCTGCTCCGGTAAGAAAAAATCTTCAGCTGCTGATCGCAGTGAGGAGGGGCTGGTGCATGCCCATGCTGTCCGGAGATGTTTTCGCTGTGGATCTGCTTCACACCTCAGGCGTGATTGCCCACTTCTGAAGAAAGGGGAGCAAAGTACCAGTAGAGCCGGTTTCCGAGGTTCCAGAAGTAGAGGGAACAAGGCAGGTCGTGCCAGGGGACGGTTACGTGTTGCTGTAGCTGTTTCTGAAGGTCCCCAAGATGCAGAAGTCCCAGACCCAGCCTGGCTCCTGGACAGCGGATGTTCCCAGCATCTCGTCAATTCAAAAGACTTGTTCAGTGACTTAAATTCTGCCAGTGTTTCAAAGGTAATTTTGGCAGATGGGACAAATGCTGAGGTTTGTGGTGAAGGGATTGCCTATGTCCCAGCACTTGATATGTGTTTGAAAAATGTTTTGTATGTGCCCTCTCTTATTTCTGTCTGTTATCTGTGGGGCAGCTGACAGAATCTGGGTTTAAGGTTGAGTTCTGTGGAAAACAGGGCAAAGTGCTCAAAGATGGGGAGGTGTGTGCTGTGGCTACACGGGAAGAAAGGCTGTTCTTCCTTGAAACAAGACATACTGTGTGTAATGTGTATGCTAATACTCCACAACACCATGAATGCATTCATCTCATGCATCGTCGCATGGGGCATGCGAGTTTTCCAGTGTTAAAAAAGTTGGCAGGTTGCTGTAAAGGGTGTTCTTTGAAGTCTTGTAGTGTGTTCCTTGATTGTGCAATTTGCAAGCAAACCAAGTCCAAGCAGCTGCCAGCACCACGGGTTAGTTCCCGTGTGCCAACTGCTCCATTCCAGTTGGTTCATTGTGACATTGTAGGGCCCCTCAGTAAACAATCACTTGGAGGGGGTAGATATTTCTGTCTCTTCGTAGATGATTTTAGCAGGTACATTTTCTGCTATGTGTTGAAGCAAAAGTCTGATGTGTGTCAAGTCCTCAAGAATTGGTGTTCCCTGATTGAGAGGCAGTTTGGTTGCTCTCTTCAAAAGTTGCAAACTGATAGGGGAGCTGAATTCTTGTCAGAAAACATGCAACAGTGGTTCAAAAAGAAAGGGATCATTCACAGGACAACTGCCAGCTATTCTCCTCACCAAAATGGAGTGGCTGAGCGCAATGCAGGAGTTTTACAAACTCTGATGCACAGTCTGCTAACTGATGCAGATCTGCCTCTGAGTTTTTGGGGTGAAGCAGTTCTGACTGCCTGTTACATACACAATAGGCTCTGGAGTAGTGTAATCAATGCAACCCCCTATGAGTATCTGTATAATAAACAGCCTTCCATTGCTCACATGAAGGTGTTTGGGAGTTTTGCCTGGGTGCACATTCCCAAAAGCCAAAGGAAAAAAGGAGAGCCAAAATCCCAGCATCTGCGTTTTGTTGGTTATGAGAATTTTTGTAAAGGGTATCGCTTTCATGCTGGTGGTAATTCCTGTGTTGTGTCAAGAAATGCCTCCTTCGAGGAACACGCAAACTGGGCACGTGTTCAATCAGCGTCTGAAATTCTTCTTCCTGTGTCTAGCCAGCCTGCAGCGCAGCCAGTTCAACCCTCAGTCTCCGCTCCCAGGCCCTCGAGGGTTAAAACAGAGGAGAGAGACTTGCGAAGGGGGAGAGCTGTAAGCGATGTGGCTGAGTCTAGCACAGGGGAGGGAGAGCGAAAGTATTCAGTTAAAAGGTCACGTAGTGCTGAGGAGGGGGAAGGCACCTCACAGAGTCAACCCGTCCTCAGAAGATCAAAAAGAAAAACAAAAGGCATCCCCCCGCGTCGTTTCCCTGACGCTCAGGCAGTCCGTGTGTGTGCAGCTGTAGCTTCTGAACCGGAAAGTTTTGCTTCTCTTGAAAGATTGCCTGAGCAACAAGCTCAGCCCTGGTGGGATGCCATGCAAAGTGAGATGGATTCAATTGCTCAGCACAATGTGTATTCTCTGTGTAAATTACCCAAAGGTGTGAAACCAATTGACAGTAAATGGGTTTACAAGCTAAAGACCTCTGCTGATGGGCAAGTGAACATAAAGCGCGTTTGGTCGCGCGTGGATTTTTACAAAGTGATGCCAGTTATGATGAAATCTACAGTCCCACAGCAAAACCGCAGTCTATTAGATTGGTTTTTTCCCTGGCAGCTCAAATGAATGCTGTGCTGACACATTTTGATATCACTACTGCCTATCTCAATGCTGATTTGGAAGAAGAGGTTTATATGCTTCAACCTGATGGGTTTGAAGTTGAAGGAAAAGAGTCTCACGTTTGGAAACTGAAACGTGCTCTTTATGGTCTGAAACAATCAGCCAGATGTTGGAATGTTTGTTTACACAATGCTCTGCAGGCGTGTGGTTTCAAACAAAGTGTTGCTGATCCCTGTGTATATGTCCGAGGGAAAGGAGAAAGTTTAGAAATTCTCCTTGCCTATGTGGATGATTTGTGTTTAGTTTCTGCTACACAAAATCAAGCACAAGTGTTTGAGAATGAACTGGGAAAAAAGTTCCAAGTCAAAAATCTGGGTCCAGTTCAAAACTTTCTAGGAATTGAAGTACAACAAGTCAAAAATGGTTTTCTGCTGTGTCAGAAACAAAAGATTGTGAAGTTGTTAGAAAAATGCAACATGACTGACTGCAAGGCTGTAAAAACGCCTATGGTACCTGGGTTTATGAAAAACATTGGTGATGAAATGTTTCCTGACATACATCTGTATCAATCTGTCATCGGGAGTCTCTTGTACTTAGCAAGTACCTGCCGCCCTGATATTGCTCTAAGTGTAAACATTTTGGGCAGAGCGTGTGCTAAGCCTACCCAGTATCATTGGCAAGGTGTGAAAAGAGTGCTTAGGTACCTGAAAGGTTCTTTGGAGTATTGTTTGTGTATTTTTCCCAAAGAACAACCTACATTGGTGTGTTACTCTGATAGTGATTTTGCAGAAGATGTGTCAGATCGCAAGAGCACATCTGGTTATGTTATCATTTACAGTGGAGTGGTTATTGATTGGAAAACTAGGAAACAAACATGTTTATCTTTGTCAACAATGGAGGCTGAGTACGTGAGTTTGTCTACACTCTGTACTGAACTAGAGTGGTTCATACAGTTGTTAAAAGATCTGGAAATCCATATTCCACAATCAGTACAAATATATTGTGATTCACAAGCCTGCATTCACATGGCAAGTTCTGACAGAACTTCCTCTCGCTCAAAGCACATTGACATCAAGTTTCACAATGTAAAGTTGTTTTTGCGAGATGGGAAAGGATCTCTCACTTATGTGCCTTCAGAATGTAACTTAGCTGATGTGTTTACTAAACCACTATCTGCTGAGACATTTGGTCAGCTTGTAAGTAAACTGGGATTGACAAAGCTTCCAGTCCAAAGTGGCTAAATATGTGACTAAAATTTGTTCCACAAGGAGTAGGGGAGTGTTGCATTATGTGAATGCATAATGGACTCCTTGCTCCACAAATTTCTCACAGTTCTTGTGTGTGTGTGTGTGAGAACGCAAACTGTTACAAACCTGTTGTTATGGCTAGCCAGTTCCATGGGAAACTTTTCCTCAGCGTTATCAGCTTGTCCGGAACTGGCACACAGCTGCGCCATCATATGTGTTTTTGCTACATGACATGTTATGGCTATGAACTTGTTATTCACGCTTGTTGTCGTGAGGTGAAGGTGCCTAAAGCATGTTTACTGCATATCATATAAACCCCATGCCTTGTGTAAAACTCTCTCTGTTCTTTTCCCTTTGCACTCTGTTGCTGATCTGCCATGATGGTCGGCAGAATAGATTTTGCTTCTGTAACTTAGGCTGTTTTGAAATTCTTTTTTACTAATAAACGTAGTCAATCTGCTAGTATGACCTCAGCAGTGTTTTGTTACTTGCTACGTGAAGCAGGCATGAAGTCTAAAGCAAGCAGGAGTTTTTATTTCTTTTTATCAGCAGGAGTTTCTCGACTCCTGTTTTGCAACAGTCAATTCCAATAAAATACTTTATTAAGTTTAATTGGAGTGCTCTCTACAGTTAGTACTGGTATACACAGGTGAAAAGATCCTGTGATTACCCTCTTCTCACAGGCCTCCTTTGAGGTATAAGTTTCCTAAATTCTAAGGAGACATTGTCATTGCAGGTGGACCCCAGTATCCCCACCTCTTAGGGTAACAAATATGTCCATCACATAGAGCCAAAAAGTACCACCACATGGGTACGGGAACTTACACATTTGTATGACACCAACAATAATCCAACCATGCTTCATCATAAGTGCACATATACACACGTTTTTCATAATACACGTATATCTTCATAATTATTGTCATCATTACTACCACCATCTGTGTTGTTTCCTGGCAAAACTGCAACTATGTATGTTTAAATACACGACATATTATGATTACTCAACATTATAGAAATGAAGTGTAAATATTATTTTAATATTATTTAATCTTACAGCTCATTTAATTGTGTCTAATAGTATAACTGTTTCTGTCTTCAATATTAAATAATATTAAAATAACATTTACACTTCATTTCTATAATGTTGAGTAATCATAATACATCGTGTATTTAAACATACATAGTCGCAATTTTGCCAGGAAACAACACAAATATATATATTTGAAGAAAAGTGAGCTGAAAACAGAAAAGATATATTTTCAATAAAATGAAAAAGGGAGTGCTGTACATTTTTAAAGAGGGGATGGGACGGAGTGAAGATTCAGAGGCTACCAAATGTCTTCTGTTCTGTCCTTTACAACCTTCTCCTACATTTTTTGTTTAAGGAGAACCAATCAATTTTTGGGTATAGAC